>OY856410.1:169346906-170546906 GCA_963693085.1 Alisma plantago-aquatica
GGATGAAGCAGAAGATCACAAAAGAAACTAGAATAAGACTTTGGAACAAAAAACCAAGCAAAAAGGAAAAGCAAAAATTGCAGAAGAAGGTAATATTGATTATTTTTACACTTATATATTAATGTGTAACTTGCTGGACTAAAGAGTAACAGTGCTGACAATAGAGTAACTTTGATCTCAGTAATTATCCTGAAATGTAACTTTGATCTAAAAAAAGTAACTAGATGAACCAACAAGTAACTATATCGACATGAAAGTAACTCTCTGGATCAAAAAGTAACTCTCTGGATCAAAAAGTAACTTTGATCCAAGAAACGTAACTAAAGTAACTGGAAAGTAACTTTGATCCAAGAAAAGTAAATAGATGAACCAACAAGTAACTATATCGACATCAAAGTAACTCTCTGGATCAAAAAGTAACTTTGATCCAAGAAACGTAACTAAAGTAACTGGAAAGTAACTTTGATCTAAGAAAAGTAAGTAGATGAACCAACAAGTAACTATATCGACATCAAAGTAACTCTCTGGATGAAAAAGTAACTTTGATCCAAGAAACATAACTAAAGTAACTGGAAAGTAACTTTGATCTAAGAAAAGTAAATAGATGAACCAACAAGTAACTATATCGACATCAAAGTAACTCTCTGGATCAAAAAGTAACTTTGATCCAAGAAACATAACTAAAGTAACTGGAAAGTAACTTTAATCCAAGAAAAGTAAATAGATGAACCAACAAGTAACTATATTGACATCAAAGTAACTCTCTGGATCAAAAAGTAACTTTTATACATCAAAAGGTAACTTTGATCCAAGAAAGGTAAACCACATTTGCAAATGTGATATTGTACTATGTAACTCTGAAAAATGAATAGTAACTCTGAAAGTTAAAAAGTAACTACCTAAAAACAAGAGTAAATGTGACAGATAGAAAATAACATGTTGAACTGAAAAAGTAACACTGAAATCTAAAAAGTAACTAGACAAATTAACACAAACTTTTTCATATAGATGTAGGTACAGGAAAGCTTTTCCATAGATGCTACATAAAAAGTTACAACAACATACAAAACAACATGTTGTATAGCACTGATCAAATGAGGATGATTAAGTCAACCGCATTTGCAAATCTGATAGCCATGCCTCATCTTACTGTAGATGTAACTCTTTTAGAAGATCTGATAGAGAGATATGTTGAAGACGACAAGTTCATGTTAGCACCAGGTATTGAGGCGAGGATGACGGTAGACGATGTAGGAGTGATACTAGGTTTTCCTAGTAAAGGTATGGATATAGTTCCACGAAAGCAATCACATATTGTAAGAAAAATATGGGAGGATTTTGTTAATGCAACAAGAAGAAAAGATACAATTGGTGAAAGTAGTAAGAAAATAAAAGAGAAGTATGTGTTACACAAGGAGAACTTGAGTAAACTCTGGCAGGAATTTGCAAATAACGACTCTGAAGAAAACTACCAAAATATGTGTCGTGCATGGATGTTGCACTTGTTAGCAACATTCCTTTTACCGGACCCTAGCTATTGTGCCCCCATTTACCTTCTACATTATTTGGATGATGTAACTGCTACAGGACAGTTAAACTGGGAAAAGTTAGTGCACAGAAGCATATTAAAGAAAATGAAAGTTTTAAGTGAGAATATAAGGATGAGGAGAAGAGGGGAAACAAGCAAAAGAACACTCTACACAACTGGATGTGTAATGTGCTTGTGTGTAAGTGACACATTTCATAGTTACTTTGGTTGCATTAAACAACCATATATGAACATTTAAAACACTGATTTATACTTTTCTTGTCAACATAGGTCTGGGCTTATGAGTTAACAGGGATAGCAGAGCCTACATTCTTTGATGCAAAACCACGAATAAAAAGATGGGCAACTCCTGTTAAGATGGTGAAGGATTTTAAAAGTTTGGACAATGACAATGTAAGAATCAGTGTGGGTAAAGTGAAAATAAATATGCCAAATAATATAAAAGATTTATAATAAATTGATAACTTTTGTGCATAGGTTTTTGCAGTGTTGAATAAGGATGACAATGATGATTGGGAAGCTTCAAAGGCAGTGAAAGATTTTCCTTATTATCTCACAACAAATAAATCCAAGAGCAAGGTAGTTAGTAAGAAGATACTTACATCATATAACATAAGCAGAGAAGTCTCAGGAAGCTTGGAGAATAGAGTATTGATTCTTGAGGAGGAGCTGAGACTGCAGAAGGAAACATGCAACAGAATTGCACTAGAAGCTTTTACTGCTCTAAGAGAAGAAAACGAGCAGTTGAAGAGAAGACTAGAGGAAGTTGAAGGTCAAAATAGATTGCTAAGGATCCAAGCTGACAATTACAAGCATTCACAATCTACAGCTACACCAACTACCAATTTCATTGAGAATGAAAGTTGGCATTCAGGTAATAATTTGTTGGAAATGGACCAACATGGACCTACTCAAGAAAGACCAAGATTGAGAAAGCTTCAACTAAGGAGAAAATTAGTGGAGAAAATGACAGAAAATGTACCACAAGATTCAAAGAAAGTAGAAGAAGTTCCATCTGAAGAAACCAAAGAACCAGCACAAGTTGAAATGGAAAAAGATCCATCTAAAGAAGATCCAGTTGAAGGCAAAAACACAAAAGAAAAAGAACAACTAGTAGATAAAAAAGAGACCACATAAGATGTAATGGAAAGCATAATGATGGATATAGATAATGAAGTTGGAGTGAATGAGAAGGAGATAAATTTTGGTGAAGTTGATATGAAAACAACTAAAATGTTGAGAAAGAGGAAGGGGAAGATGCAAACAAGCATTGGGAGCATAGAGGAAAATATCAAGATAAGAAGGCATGCACATGTAAAATTTGTTTTGTAATGGTGCTCGTGCCATCAATGAAGCAACTGTCTGATCTGAAAAGTAAAATATGTCATCCATAAAGTAACTATGTTAATATAAAAAGTAACTGTGATAATGATAGAGTAATATTATGGAATGTAAAGCAATATTATGGACTAAACAATAGAGTAACTGCAATAAAATATGTCTTTTACATAGACTACTAACCAAAATTTGTACTTCAAAAAAAGAAAAAGAATTCGACATACATTGGATTTGAGCACTTTAGACCAAAGGAGATGAAAGAGGATTTCAAAGAATTTATTGAAAACATTGATGAAGTGTAAGTAGATACTTTTTAAAGTTCTATCAGTCACATGTTTATTATGTATTACTTGATCAATCCATAAATTTCTGTCTCACATCTTCAGTATGAATTCTTTTGAAAAAAAAATGCACAGGTCAAGAAGAGAATGGATTTTTGGAAAGGACGCATGGTGTACAGGAAAGGACTTATCAACACTATTGTTTAAGGATAAGATGATGCAGTCACCTATAAGAAATGGAATATTAAACATTTATTACGAAATTATAGATTGTTAATTGATGCTTGTGCATTTTCAAATAATGGATTGCTTTGTACAAATGTTGAAAGAGACAACAAGCAGAAAGAGGAAGAAGGGACTGCTTTCATGGCATTGCTTAAGCACTTATGTTCCGATAAGACAAACAGACTATCACACTAGATTACAATTATCACAACATGGCCACTAAAAGTTGTAGAAAAGTAATTCACAATATTGTTTTTACAGCAAAAGCTAAACATGATGGTGGATGAGATAACACTCAAAGAGATTGATATGTTGTCACCACTCTTCAATGTACCTGACAATGAATTCATGACAATGGACTCCGTGTTTACAATACTTAACAATGACAATCACTAGCATTTGCTTGAACCAAGTTTTAGGGATGGGGTGTACAGGTCTTATAATTCAATGTCAGGAAGTTCAAAATCTGAGAAAGAAGTGAATAGATGGGTAAGGAACAAAAAAGAAAAACTATTAGAAAACAGTTGAATGAACTAGTGTAGGTTACATTATACTTATGAATGTTTTTTTGTGAATGTAGGTGGGGTTCGTTCATGAATTCTTCAGGGGGGTGCCTGAGCGTGGAAGTCAACTGTCTCAATGGCCAATAGAGTACCCTGATTGCCCCCAGCAAGAAGATGATGATGTTGACTGTGGAGTCTATGTCATGAAGTATCTGGAATGCTTAGTGAATGGAAAGGAAATGAACTTCACGAGCAAAGACATCCCTGCAATAAGGGTAGAGATCTTCCAAACAATGATGAAGAAGGGGAGACTGTAGCCAGTTGAAGAACATACTAGAGATCAACAAGAGACCAAAGAAGGATCAGGTGATAAGCAGAACAAAGAAAAATCAGAAGATGTTGTGCCAAGTCTGAATGCTTGGCTTATGTCAGATTAAAAAGAACTCGTAGATAAACAATGTAGTATCACAATGAGAAGTGTATGTTACAGAAACTAAAGTAAACTCTGCAACCAGTACTATATGTGTATGGTTATGGTTATGTTTTGTTACTTTTTGTTTGACATTTGAACCTACGGGTTCATCAGTTATATGTGTATATGGTTATGGTTTGCTGCAAATTCTGAATGCAAGGCTTATGTTACAAAATCTGAAGTAAACTCTGTAAAGTTATAGTACATCAGTTCTGTGGGTATATGGTTATGTTTTGTTGCTTTGTGTTTGGCATTTGGACCTATCCGTTTGATCTTAGTTGAATGCTCTTATTACTTTATCTAGTTGTTGTTGTTTTAATGGTAATTACTTTGATCAGTAGGTGCTCATTGCATGAGTGTAGTAACTCTCTTCTGAACTGAAAAGTAAATATGTATCCTGAAAAGTAACTTTGATCCAAGATAAGTAAATAGATGAACCAACAAGTAACTATATCGACATGAAAGTAACTCTCTGGATCAAAAAGTAACTCATTTAACAAAAAAGTAACTTCTGTGATGTATAACGTAACTTATTGGATCAAAAAGTAACTCGTTTAACAAAGAAGTAACTTGTGTGATGTATAACGTAACTTATTGAATCGAGAAAGTAACTCGTCCAGCAAAAAAGTAACTGAAAAGTAAATATGTAAAACATAAAGTAACTACCTGAGAAGGAAACTAACTCGATGAACTAACAACTAACTATATCGACATGAATGTAACTCTCTGGATGAAAAAGTAACTCTTTTGACAAAAAAGTAACATGTGTGATGTATAACGTAACTGATTGAATCAGGAAAGTAACTCATCCAGCAAAAAGGTAACTTGAGCAATGTATAACGTAACTTATTAAATCGGGAAAGTAACTCATCCAGCAAGAAAGTAACTTGTGCGATGTATAACATAACTTATTGAATCGAGAAAGTAACTCAACAAACAAAAAAGTAACTATGTAAACACCAAGAAAAGTAACCTTCGAAAATCTGTAACTTATCAAAAATAGTAGAATGTCTGCAAACTCTACTGTGCATCTTTGCAACACCAAGAAAAGTAACCTTCGAAAATCTATAACTTATTAAAAATAGTAGAATATCTGCAGACTCTACTGTGCATCTTTGCAACACCAAAAACACAGATCACTGCTACCCTCATTTTGCCCTTTCACCAAGAGCTCTCATTTCACCCTTTCACCCAGTGCTCTCATCTCAACCTTTCACTCACTTTCGAACAACCTACCTTCTTCACAGACTACTGCCATCTTTGCAATACCAACAGCACAGAGCACTGCTGCCCATCTTTGTAACACCAACAACACAGAGCACTGCTGCCCATCTTTGCAGCACCAACAACGCAGAGCACTGCTGCCCATCTTTGCAGCACCAACACGAACAACCTACCTTCTTCACAGCCAACTTCTTCACAACCTACCTTCTTAACAGCCTACCATGGAGTCGTTCATCTAGCCCATCAACTACACCATTGATGACAAGACAATGGAATCCATTCAACTTCCTATAGAATGGAACCATCTCCATTTTCACATCAAACCAGGCAAGACCACCTTCCATGTCGGAAACCATACATTCCAGATAACCCTTATGCAAAATAAAAACGGATCACTTTCAACTGCTAAGGGCTGGAAAAGGATGATCGCACAACTCAATATTCACAAAGGTAGGATCATCTTCCTCAAGCCAACTGATCACCAGACTAGTACATCATGGATCACATATCAGTTCTTAGAAACACCAACCGAGCTTATTTCTCTCTTCAGAATGCCTGGTGACGAAGTATTCTCTGGATCAGACGACTCTGCAGATCATCTCTTTGTTAGGGACAAATACCAAGCACAGTCAGGATCAGCTGTAAATCTCGTTCAGGTTGACTCATCTACAACAGCGGACACCTCAACATCTGCAAAAGACACTGCTTCTTCTTCTGTCCATCCTTCCTATCATAAATAGGTATTCACCGCCGCCCGTTTCTCCTTGCCTTTTGGTCAATAATCTTCCCCATCACTGCCTACACAGTCTAGCCCTCCTAGAGATTTTTACTTCACAGAGCTATATATTGTCTGATTTGATCCTGATTCTCAAGTGTTTTTTTGGTTTTGACTGGTTTTTCCTGCTATAAATAGGTTTGTGGGTGCTGACCCATTGCACTAGAGATCAAGAAGAGACCAAAGAAAGAGCAGGTGACAAGCATAATGAAGAAAAATCAGAAGATGGTGTGCCAAGTCTGAATGCATGAAAGAATAGTAACTTTGAGGTTCAAAAAGTAACCTTTGCAAAAGGCAGATCAATTGTTTATGATTATGGTTTGTTACTTTTTGTTTGACATTTGAACATATGGGTTCATCAGTTATGTGGGTATATAGTTATGTTTTGTTGCTTTGTGTTTGGCATTTGGACACTATCAGTTTGATATTAGTTGAATGTTCGTATAACTTTAGCTAGTTGTTGTTGTTATGTTGTGTTTGGCATTTGGACACTATCAGTTATAGTACATCAGTAACTATGTGGTACAAAAAGTAACTGCTACACATCAAACAATAACTTTGATTCAAGAAAAGTAACTAGAAGAACTAAAATGTAACTATATTGACATGAAAGTAACTCAGTGGTTCAAAGAGTAACTCATATACATCAAATAGTAACTTTGATCCAAGAAGAGTAACTAGATGAACTAACAAGTAACTATATTGACATGAACGTAACTCTGTGGTTCAAAGAGTAACTGCTAGAGATCAAATAGTAACTTTGAACCAAGAAGAGTAACTAGATGAATGAACAAGTAACTATATCGACATGAAAGTAACTCTGTGGTTCAAAGAGTAACTGCTACAAATCAAACAGTAACTTTGAACCAAGAAGAGTAACTAGATAAACTAACAAGTAACTATATCGACATGAAAGTAACTTTGTGGTTCAAAGAGTAACTGCTACACATCAAACAGTAACTTTGAACCAAGAAGAGTAACTAGATAAACTAACAAGGAACTATATCGACATGAAAGTAACTCTGTGGTTCAAAGAGTAACTGCTACACATCAAATCTCCCAGATATGCCTGTTCTTCAGTGCGGTCATTGTATTATCAAGGATGAAGATAATAAAGATTTGTATTTCTATTTATAAAGTAATTCAATTACATCAGAATCAGGGAAATAACTGGTGCACACAAAACATATCTGGTGCACACAAAACGTTTGATTTAGATAGAAATAGTAACTCTGTGGTGCAAAAAGTAACCTTTGAAAATACAAGTAAGTTATTGATTTAGGAATAACATATCACACAACAAACAAATTTTTATATGAGACTAATCAAGAAGTATGATGCTAATATAAAGGAAATATGAGACTAATTAAGAAATACATATATAACATAAAATGGAAAAAAATATCACACAACAAACAAATTTTGGATGATCTTTATAAAAGATTTAAATTGGATACAATTGAAGCTACATAGTACATCTTGGCCATTACAATTACATTAGAATTTGACATGACTCACACACTAAACAATTGGATACCATTATAGTAAAACTAGTGAATAAATCAACTCAATAACAACATTGTCAGCAGTAGTAGAAAATTCGCAGCTTCATGAAGCACAACAGGAAGACCACAGCAACAGTAGCATAAAATCCGCAACTTCAGTAAGCCATACGACCCATAGCAAACCACATAAGCTGAATTCAAACACACACCTATTTCTTTAATGGGCACTTTCTGCTGTCATCGTTAACACCATATTGTAAACAATTCTTACACTTTCTCGTTTTAGATTGAGAAATTTCAACTCCAGATTTAAACCGCACATCAGTAGATCTAGGTCTACCTTTAGTTTTACAAACACTGGGAATATGGACCTTGATAGCAGAAGAAGAAGCTGTATTCGAACCAGTTACACCAACATCTTCAACATCTAATTCTAACAGCTCCTTTTGCAAAGCAATGAGTTTTTCAAGACACATATCTATAGCGTTGTTCCTACACGCTATATTAACAATTGAATTGCAAGAAGATACCAACTATAGTCTCTTCCCAGTGGATAACTGCATGATAGATGATTTGCCGAAAATCAAAGGATGATCTCTATATCCTTTAGTCCACCTCTTCAGTATATATGGCTCAGGAAGAGTGCAAAAATCACGACTCTTTAGATAAGCAAGTATGTGTCTACATGGAATTCCTTTGAATTCTAACATGAAACAATTGCATGATACCATACTAGTGGATGAGTCTTTCTTCAACAGACGAGGAGAACAAGAACCACCAAGACGCTATACCTCAAACTCAACATCATCAGAAGTTTCTTTTACATTATATACCATACTTTGATGAACTTCAACTTGAAAGATCTTAAAAATTGCCTTGGTGTATATACCTCTCATTTGCTCCTCCAAAGGCCATACTGATGACAAAGGAAGATTACTGTAATCATCATCAAAATCTTTGAAATTTTCAATATCCCGCACATGAGAGTAGGCAGTCTCTAAGAAACATACAAGTTCAAAAAGCGTTTTCCTACTGTTGACATGACTTTGAATGAAAGCATTCAAGCTCTCACTTCTTTGTGTTGTCCTCATACCAGCAAAGAAAGAATCATGCATAAAACATGGAACCCAATCCCACTGCATAGCATACATATCAGAAAGCCAACTAATATATAATAGGTCATTCTCTTGAACTACAGAATTCCACCTCTCTTCAAATGTGTCTCTATCGTCTGTATTCCATACATAATCATTCAAAGAGATAATAAATCGATCCTTGTTTGGAACACCACCAAGCATAGATGGAAGCTTTTATAGGATATGCCATCTGCAGAAACAATGCTTACAGTTTGGAAAAATAGTAATGATAGCATCATTCATAGCCGGGTCTTGGTCAGTTATAATGGAAACCACCTCTTTGCCAAAACAAAGTAAGTATTGCTTGAAAACCCAAAGAAAAGAGTCATACTTCTCATCAACCAACATAGCTGAAGCAAACAACACAATCTTGTGATGGTGATCCACACCAACAAACATTCCAAAAACCATGGAATACTTGTTGGTACGGTAAGTGGTGTCAAATACAATAGCATCTCCAAATAATGCACAACCAACAACAAAAACCAGATCAGACCAAAACAAATGTGTCAGACAACCATCAGAATCATTTTGATAAGAGTAAAAGAATTTAGAATCTAAAACCTTCAAGCCTGCAAAATGATCCAAAACCATGTCCACATCATATAAAGATGACTCCTTCCTCTTTCTACTGAGATGTCCATGAGCTTGTCTACTTGTAAATGTCAAGTTTTCATAACCACCAAACTCTGTTGCTATCAATGCAAGTTGTCTGGAGACAGGTATATTTGCTTGACTCATAGAAGAAAGCATCTCTTTTTGAGTTTGGTCAAGAGATGAATTACACTTCAAGTACCGCAAGTGAGAATCATCGACAAGATCATGATTGTGTTCATCAACAAAAGCAGTAACAAACCATACATATAAAGACTTATCTAATGTAAATCGGATCATTGCTTTACAACCACACCTTTTCACAGAACGCTTATGCTTCTTAGATAAATTCTCATGCAAATCACCAATATTGTCACACACAGGACTAAGATGACCTTTGGATCTCTTAGAACAACTACTCTGACATTGCTTATCACATACCAAATCTTTAGCAAGTAAGATCTTAGTACCTCATTCATAATGATTATCATCTTTCCTAACATTAAACCCAATCAAACCATCATACCTATAGTAAAACGATATGCCATCATCTAAACTTCCAAATTGTAATCCAATTCTAGGGACATCAACTGAGGACACAGTATCAGCAGCAAAAGATGAAGAAGAATGAACATTATCATCGTCAATGTCAATAATAGCATTAGCAACATCAGTATCAAGACTAGCATCCATTGCAGAGATCGAAAAGTAACTCTGTAAACAAAACAGTAACTATATAAATATAAAAGTGACTAATACAACACGAAAAATAACTACAACAAACAGATCATATAAAAGTAACTACAAAATAAAACATGTAGTACAACTGTGTTACTACTAAAAGACAGATACATATACAATGAAAAATACTAAAAAACTTCATTTAAAAACATATAGCACAAAAAGAAGGGAAATAGAACAGATTATACTTAACATATAATCAACTGCTCAACACAGAATTTGGTATTCAGGTTGTAAACCATAATTCAAAAACCCACCTACTTCTTCAATCTGGGTTGTGTTTCTGGTCAGCTACTGGCAGAGCAAGGTAATTTCCGGCTTCGAATACTTTTACCCCTATCCTGCCAATAAGGAATTTCGTGATGGAGCCTACTAGTCGATTGTCGGATACATCCGCAAACTCGAGCACCTTATCACATCTGACTACAGCCACACTATCGGATGTTCAATGAAGGTGATTACCTCCAAGGATAGTCATAGATTGGAACAACGTGGAAGAAGGATTTGTGATGAAGACCGTAAGTGACCTGTTGGGATTTAGAACCCCTCTTATTAGAGAGATTATTGAGTCGGAGATAGGCGGATGTCGAAGATAGGCGGAGGTCGGAGATAGACGGAGCCAGGACTGCAGATTCCAGAGACAAATTCGGAAGGTACACTAGTATTATTGAACTCAGCTGATGTCTACCATCTCTTCTGGTGTTGTGTTTCTCAGAGACGGCCAATTAAGACGTGCGTATAGAGTGTTGACGAACCTGACCATCACAATGCTCGACGAGAAGGATGCTGCAACGGCAGGGTCGACGACAATGCTCGACGAGAAGGATGCCGCAACGGCGGGGTCGACGGCTGATGCGTACAACAATCTGTCGTATTTACGTAAAATACCACCGTGCCAAAGAGACGGGTAGCCCCGCTACAGTACCCACGGGGGCAATAAAAAAACATCTATATATATATATATATATCCCACTTTGCATTGCATAAATTTTTGATTCTGTTATCATGCTCGAACTGCCTTTATGGGTGTTGTATGCTTTCTTGGCTTTATCATTCTGTCTATGTTTATTACTCATTTTACATTGAATTTTTAGTAGCTTCATGCTTGATATGTCTTTTAACACATAAGAAACTAGCTTTTAACATAAGGATAATAATACTCTGAGTACTATAAAGAGCAGTATTAGTTTGTATACCTGTGTTGCCCACCTTGCTTTCATTTATCTTCAGTGCCAGTCGATCTTCTCTTAATGTTTTCTAAGAGAAGCAATCCTTGGACATAGATGTTCCAGATCTCAAGCTCCTTATCATTATCCTATAGCCTGCATGTCCCTTCATCCCTTGCACATTCCTTTGCTTGATCAGACTTATCTGGACGATAACCTCCGAGATAATCTAAGGGAGAGATGACTCTCGATAGATGAAGATTAATTGGAATGGGGGTGTAACATGTTACACACAAATCTTCCTTCTCTATAGTAGTACATGGATTATTATCGCTAGCTAAAGCTGGTTTGTTACACTATGGAGATTAGTGTTGAGGACATATTCAAGAACTAGAATGAAATATGGGATGAAATAGAGACGAAGCTCTTTAATTGAACTAAAGAACTTAGAACATACACATACCCTATCAGGACTCTCTTTGACTGTGAGTGAGTCCCTTACAAGTCCTCAAGAGTTTATATAGACACTCTTGTTTACATTGTTACACTCTTTGCTTTTTTCTTTAGATAGCTATCGTACACTTGTCCGGTTGTAAGTGCTTTGCTTTTTTGCTATCTTCCTTCAATGAACACTTGTCCGATGGAGGATCCTTTGTCTTCTTTTGTCATATCTGATTTCTTATTTCAATTCTTTATCTTATAAATGCCTTCTTTCATCATGAGTGACATATTTCTTATTTTGTCATTGCTGACATTTTTTCTGGCTTGTTGTCTTCAACGCTGGTGCTATTGTTGATGTATCTATCCATTTTATCTTGGCACGCGGGACATATCCTTCCTTCGTGCTTTCTGAGCTGGCAAAATACTTGTTGATATATGCAACTTGATTTTATTTTTCCAGTTTCTATCTTGTTTAGAAACCTTTCTAGATTAATCTTTGTTGATATATTGGTTCTTCTGGTAGTAGAAAGAATAATTATGTTGTCCGAACCTTTATGTAGCCAGCTTCAATTTTCATTAATTATTTTTTCAATTACTTGGCAGAGAACTCTTAGTCCTAGAGCTCTTTTAACCTCAACAAATTCTTTGTCGATTTTGTTTTCTTCAAATTCTTTTTGGAAACTACCTTCTATTTATTTGACATATTCTAGAGATGATACTCTGATTTAGATGTAATGAACTGGATTAAACTTTTTTAATTTTTCCCAGTGTTCAAATGCTGAGAAAATTTTGATGTAAATCTCACTAGTAGTGTGACGACCCCAATTTCTACATACTTTCCTTAGTGACATATACAAATATGCGTGC
Organism: Alisma plantago-aquatica; assembly: GCA_963693085.1. NCBI lineage: Eukaryota > Viridiplantae > Streptophyta > Magnoliopsida > Alismatales > Alismataceae > Alisma > Alisma plantago-aquatica. The sequence continues at coordinate 169,359,724 of OY856410.1, forward strand.
ACTCATATCTATAAATGTCAAAAGGGAAAATAATAGAAATCAAGATGTCCATCTAAAATCAGAGATAAGCCAAGATCATGTTCGCATCATAGTAAATAGCCACACAACACTTCATTCAATAATAGAAGATAAAGTCATACATGCGTATAAAGAGAATGAAGAATGATAAGTCCATGAAAGCAAATATGATTATTACATAGGATCTATAACATCCAATTACATCATCCAGAAAAGAAAACTATCAATTGAAATGACCAAGGTGAGAAGTGGAGATCTATCCTCCAGGCTCATTATTTAGTGGCTTCTGGTACTTTGAAGTGCTTCATCATTTGATTGTGCCTAGAAAATAAGAGAAACAAATACATCAACAAAGTTGGTACGTGGAAGTAAAAGCTATACTATGCTGGTATATAAAATACTCAAAATTGGAGATAGAGAATGAAAACGTTATTTAAAGGCAGAAAATCAGGTAATCCCAAGTTATTAGCCTCATTTAGAATTAAAATGCATTACTATGGTGGACTTTGCACAAACATAAATATTGGGCCCTATCCCTACGTACCTTGTACCATTAGGGATCTCCTTGCATACCTTTTACCATTAGGGAGGTGCTAGTCAACATTAATACCTTCCCTCGCCAATAGGGAGATTAATGAGCACCATTAGTAACTACATTTCACTTGTATACAATTATGTTCTTTTATGTTCAAGGCGGTAAATCATCAATTAATCATATATCCACATCCATCAATGTATACCAATTTCATGCAAATAATTACATATATATAACATCCAACAAAATCTAGTCATATAATTATATCCACGTTCCTTTAATTTTCATATCTGAATTCCACAAGTCCTAGGTTTTGAGAAAGATAGAAGATCACCCTGAAATATAGTAAAACCCTAAAGTCACCATGGTTTCTCATCAATCAACATTTATTTACTATTATAATTAGGGTTTAGGTTATTTGGGATGTGACTTTAGGACACATAGGATTCAGAATTGGGGTATGAGATTAGGGTTGTCCAGGTTATTCAAGGACATCTTTAGTTATTAGGGTTTTTCATAAATTGTTCACAGTATTCATGATAAGGTGAGAAAAACTAGAAATTAGGGTTCTTCTCAAATATTGAATCAACTATCTTCCCTAGATAGGTTTTCGAGTAACATGATGACTAAGATCATAATTAGGGTTTAAACTATTCACAAAGCTGATTGGAAATCAGTAATGACCATTATTACATAATATATAAATATAAAGGGGTCATTAGGTATGTAGGTCATATTTTCAGAGAAGGAATTGGATCTAGGTCCTGGAATCATTTTATTTAAATATATTATATTTTGGTGATGAAAATGGTATATTTATTCAATATTTTCTGATAATCCTACCATTTTCTAGGGTTTTCATAAGCTCTGACCAATTAGGGAATTTTAAAGAAATTAAACAAAATAAAAAAAGATTTGCGACCTCTGGCTCGCGGATCATGCGAGGGATCTGATCAACCGGACCCTCTCACTAACCCGCGAGCAAGCGCTCATCCAAAAGGGGGTCAAGCTCATTGTGAAAGTCAGAAATGCCCCTGTCTCTCTCCTATTCAGATCGTGTCTAGGTGAGGGTGAGAAAGTGATAACACCCATCCGAATGTCCCTTCTCGCGCCAAGGTTGCAACGAGGGGTCGGGAAGAGTTGGGTCGATCGAAGTTGATTCCTAGGATGAGCTGGGCTATGCTGACCATTAGGTTGAGTTCGCAGACTCACGACAGTTGTGGGGAGGCTGAGCTCGTCAGAAAAGATGGTATGGGCATCATATTTTGTTCAAAACAGGAGAACACATAGTCGAAGAGGAGAGTTGAGAGTTACCTGCCCTCGGGTTGGATTGAGGGAGTCAACAGCTTCGTGGCGGTCTACTGATGCTGTTGCGATCTTCCCGCGGCTCTGAGATGGCTCCAACCTCGCCGGCGGTGGAGCTTTGGAGCTCAGCTGCGTCGGCTAGTCGACCCAGACTTCTGGACCTTCGCGGCTCCAACCGAAGGTGTCGGTCGTCTCACCGAGATCCCTAGATGGTGCGGTTGCATTCGATTGAGTGGAGAGAACCACTGGAGGGAGGGAGAAGTCAAATTCAGGTGAGCTGGAGGTGCTTGAGGTCAGGGAGGTAGAGGCGATCTCCGTTGCAATTGAGAGGTTTGTGTGACTAAAAGGGAGGTGGCGGAGCTACTGGACTCCTTAAATAGGTGTGGGGGTGCTAGAAAGGGAAGCCCTAAATTTGGTTGTCACCGCCACTGAGAGATGCGAGGACTCGGGAGGTTGTTCTCCCTGATCTGGGGGAGATGGGTGACGTGGTAAGGATCATTGGGCTTGTCCGGGTGAGGGAGAACTTTCCTCCCAAAATGTCGTGGTGAAGTGGTGAGGGCTGGGTGCGAGGGCCGATGGAGGAGTCACAGGTTCAGTTACTGGCAGGGACCGAGTCTTTCAGAGGTTGGAGACAACTTGGTAGTCATTGGATCTCGCGCGTTCTGTGATCGGCCGATCTGATGGTGGGGATTACCCCTCCTTTTTAAATGAACTACGCCCCAACCAACAGAAAGGCTGTGTGACACATTAAAATATAATAGGAAAGGAAACTTAGGTCATAGGTATTAATAGATGACTTAAAAGACATAAAATTCAATTGTGAATAACTCATGATTGGTACGTCCAATTTTAATGAGATTTTAGGCATAGCTTTATGGTGCAATGATGTAGCTGTAGTGCAAGATTGGAGTCAAATTTTGATTATTGACTATGCCAATTGACTAAATGTCATAATGCTGGTATTATTGACTTTATGTATTATTATGGATGATCTTGAGTGAAATTGATAATCCATTTAATCAATTTAATGAGAGAGATGACTAAAGGCATAATTGGAATAATTAAAATTGTAAGAGAGAGAGAAACTAAATAATATATATGTAAAAACTCACACTGTCACATTCTCCCCTCCTTTTTAAGAATTTTGTCCCCAAAATTCAAGTAGCCTGAAAAAGATATGGATACTTCTTCTCAACCTTGGTCTTTCACTCCCAGGTGGCATCTGTTTCATCACGGTGTCTCCATAGAACTTTCACCATTTCAATATGACGATTACTGTGAAGCTCCTTTGACTTGAAGTTGAGAATTCTAACTGGGGACACAGCATATGACAGATCATCCTTCAATTCGAGAGGCTCATGATTCAAGATATGACTGGAGTCCTTGACATATGGCTTCAGATTAGATACATGAAACACATTATGCATGGCACTATATTGAGGTGGCAAAGCAAGATGATAGGCACATTCACCAACCCTTTCTAGAATCTCTAAGGGTCCAACATAATGAGGACTGAGCTTTCCTTTGTTCTTGGCCAAGGGTCGAATAGGTCGAATCTTCAGAAAAACATGGTCACCTTCCTTGACTGTCATTCCTGACGATGAGCATCACAATAAGACTCCTTCCTATCCTGCACCCGCTTCATCCTCTGCCGAATTAGAGCAACCTTATCAGTATACAACTGCATCTCCTCAGACTTCATCAGGGTACGCTCTCTGACATCGTCCCAGTGTAAAGGTGATCTGTAGGGTCGGCCATAAAGAGCTTCATAGGGAGGCATCTCAATGCTTGCCTGATAGCTATTATTATAGGCAAACTCAGCTAAAGGCAAGTAATAGTCCCACGAGCCTTCCCAATCGACAACACAAGCTCGTATAAGATCCTCTAGAATCTATACTGTACGCTCTGACTGCCCGTCTGTTTGCAGATGGTAGGCTGTACTGAAGTTCAACTTGGTGCCCAATTCCTCTTGGAATTGCTTCCACAACTTTGCTGTGAACTTTGGCCCCCTATCTAAGACAATGGATGTTGGGACTGCATGCAGACGTACTATCTCCCGTATGTAGAGGTCGGCCAACTCAGAAACCTTTGCAGTAGTCTTCACTGGAAGAAATTGAGCTGACTTGGTGAGACGATCCACTATGACCCATGCAGCATCGTATCCCTTCCTAGTCCTGGGTAATCCCACCATGAAATCCATGCTGATGTGTTCCCATTTCCATTCTGGAATTTCAACGGGTTGTAGTAGACCACCTGGTCTCTGATGTTCGACCTTGATCATTTGGCATGCCAAACACCTGGACACGAAATCGGTAATATCACGCTTCATGCCCCTCCACTAAAACTGACGTTGTAAGTCTTTGTACATCTTCATCGTGCCTGGATGAACTATGTACTTGGACCCATGTGCCTCGTTTATAATTGTTGTCTTTACAGTTGACTGCTCAGGAACCCACATACGATTCTTGTAACGGAGACCACCATCAAGACCCACAGACAGATGTGTCTGTGGCTTTGACAGGAGAGAACAGAGCTCTGCAAGACCAGGACTAGCCTTTTGTGCCTCAAGAAGTTCGAAATGCAAGTTGGACGTGATGGAAATGTTATTAATATGCACACGATCAGACATAAACTGCGATTTCCAACCCACTAGATCCTCCATGTTCCTCCATTCCGCGATAGAAAGAGATGCACACACTGCCCTTTTTCTGCTAAGGGCATCAACGACTACATTTGCCTTACCTGGATGATAGGAAATGGTGAAATCATAGTCCTTTAGGTATTCAATCCATCGGCGTTGACGCAGATTCAAGTCCTTCTGTGTTAGGATGTACTTCAGGCTTTTATGATCGGTGAAGATGTCGAATGTTGCCCCGTATAGGTAGTGCCTCCAGATTTTGAGAGCATGAATGATTACAACTAATTCCAAATCATGGGTGGGATAATTAAGTTCATTGGGTTTTAGCTGTCTATACGCAAAGGCCACTACCTTACCATTCTGCTACAGGACACACCCTAACCCATTCCTCAAAGCATCAATGAATATCACAAACCCTTCATTACCAGAGAGTAGAACAAGAACAGGAGCCGACGTCAACTTCTGCTTTAACTGCTGGAAACTGGACTCACAAGTATCTGACCAGATAAAGTGCTCGTCCTTCCGAGTAAGCTTGGTTAAAGGAAGTGCAACTTTGGAGAAATTTGGGATAAAGCGACGATAATATCCGGCTAAACCCAAGAAACTTTGTATTTCAGAAGGATTACGAGGAGGCCGCCAATCAAGTACAACAAAGACTTTGGCGGGATCAACAGATATACTACCTGTAGAAATGACATGTCCAAGAAACATGACCTTATCAATCCAGAATTCACATTTTGAATGTTTGCGATAAAACTTCTGGGTTCGAAGAATGTCAGGAACTGCTCGCAAGTGTTCACGATGTTTTTCCATAGAATCAGAATAGATCAAGATATCATCAATGAAGATGACCACGAACTCATCAAGATAAGGTTGGAAGACTTTGTTCATCAGATTCATAAATACACCTGGTGCGTTGGTCAACCCGAATGGCATCACCAGAAACTCGTAGTGCCCATAACGAGTTCGAAAAGCAGTTTTAGAAATATCAGAATCCTTGATTTTAAGTTGATGGTATCCAGAACGGAGATCAATCTTTGAGAAAACTTTAGCAGTACGAAGTTGATCAAAGAGGTCATCAATACGGGGAAGAGGATACTTGTTTTTAATAGTGGCTTGGTTCAACATGCGGTAGTCAATACACATACGCATAGAACCATCTTTCTTTTTAACAAAGAGAACAAGAGCTCCCCAGGGGGAAACACTAGGATGAATGAAACCATTGTCGAGAAGTTCTTGTAACTATTTCTTCAACTCCATAAGCTCACCAGGAGCCATCCTATACGGTGCCCTAGAAATCGGAGTGGTTCCAGGAAGAAGTTCTATGGAGAACTCAATGTCTCTATTTGGAGGCAGCCCAGGAAGCTCCTCCGGGAAAATGTCAGGGAACTCATGTACCACCTCCAGACTTTCTACAGGCCCGCTACTAGGACTGGTCTCTGAGACTAATGCGAGGAAGACTTTACATCCTTTAGAAATGAGCTTCTTAGCTTTAAGAGTGGAGATTATAATATTATTACAGAATCAGCTTCCCCTAGGGATTTTCACAGAATAAGAATGAGGTTGAGAGAGGACCACCATCTTGTTTCTACAATCAATGTGAGCATGGTATGTGTAAAGCCAGTCCATACCCAGTATGACATCAAAGTATTCCATAGTTAAGAGAATGAATTCGAAGGGCATATTATGATTTTCACATTTAAGATAAAGTTCATTGGTTTTCTACAGAGTTGTGAGTATTTTGCATAAAACATGGAACCCAATCCCACCGCATAGCATACATATAAGAAAGCCAACTAATATATAATAGGTCATTCTCTTCAACTATATAATTCCACCTCTCTTCAAATGTGTCTGTATTGTCTGTATTCCATACATCATCATTCAAAGAGCTAATAATTCGATCCTTGTTTGGAACACCGCCAAGCTTAGATGGAAGCTTTTGTAGGATGTGCCAGCTACAGAAACAATGCTTACAGTTTGGAAAAATAGTAATGATAGTAGCATTCATAGTTGGGTCTTGGTCAGTTATAATGGAAACTAGCTCTTTGCCAAAACAAAGTAAGTATTGCTTGAAAACCCAAAGAAAAGAGTCATACTTCTCATCAACCAACAGAGCTGAAGCAAACAACACCGTCTTGTGATGGTGATCCACACCACCAAACATTCCAAAAACGATGGAATACTTGTCGGTACGGTAAGTGGTGTCAAATACAATAGCATCTCCAAATAATGCACAGTCATCAACAGAAACCAGATCAGACCAAAACAAATGTGTCAGGCAACCATCAGAATCATTTTGATAAGAGTAAAAGAATTTAGAATCTAAAACCTTCAAGCTTGCAAAACGATCTAAAACCATGTCCACATCATATAAAGATGACTCCTTCCTCTTGCTATTGAGATGTCCGTGAGCTTGTCTACTTGTAAATGTCAAGTTTTCATAACCACCAGACTATGTTACTATCAATGCAACTTGTCTGGATATAGATATATTTGCTTGAATCATAGAAGAAAGCATCTCTTTTTGAGTTTGGTCAAGAGATGAATTACACTTCAAGTACTGCAAGTGAGAATCATCGACAAGATCATTATTGTGTTCATCAACAAAAGCAATAACAAACCATACATATAACTTATCTAATGTAAATCGGATCATTGCTTTACAACCACACCTTTTCACAGAACGCTTGTGCTTCTTAGATAAATTCTCATGCAAATCACCAATATTGTCACACACAAGACTAAGATGACCTTTGGATCTCTTACAACAACTAATCTAACCTTGCTTATCACATACCAACTCTTTAGCAAGTAAGATCTTAGTACCTCGTTCATAACGATTATCATCTTTCCTAACATTAAACCCAATCAAACCAACATACCTATAGTAAAACGATATGTCATCATCTAAACTTCCAAATTGTAATCCAATTCTAGGGACATCAACTGAGGACACAGTATTAGAAGCAAAAGATGAAGAAGAATGAACATTATCATCGTCAATGTCAATAACAGCATTAGCAGCATCAGTATCAAGACTAGCATTCATTACAGAGATCGAAAAGTAACTCTGTAAACAAAACAATAACTATATAAATATAAAAGTGACTAATACAGCTGGTGAGGCATAGCTCGGGTGGTGCGGCTCGAAGCTCTCTGCGAGAGGGCACGAGTTCGACTCCCAGCTATGGCGTCATAAGTGATTTTCCCACCGCGTCGGCCGGCCAACGATGAGACTGTATTGGGCTGCTCCTTGTGGGATGTCAAGGTCCCTGAGAGTTTATGCCGCCTGCGGGGGTCACAAAAGTGGCGCTCGTATGGGGGTGGTTCTCTCGTAAATAAAAAAAAAGTGACTAATACAACACAAAAAATAACTACAACAAACAGATCATATAAAAGTAACTACAAATTAAAACATGTAGTACGACTGTGTTACTACTAAATAGACAGATACATATACAATGAAAAATACTAAAAAACTTCATTTAAAAACATATAGCAAAAAAAGAAGGGAAATAGAAGGGATTATACTTAGCAGATAATCAACTGCTCAACATAGAATTTGGTATTCAGGTTGTAAACCATAATTCAAAAACACACCTACTTCTTCAATGTGGGTTGCGTTGCTGGTCAGCTGCTGGCGGAGCAAGGCAGTTTCCGGCTTCAAATACTTTTACCCCTATCCTGCCAATAAGGCATTTCATGATGGAGCCTACTAGTCGATTGTCGAATACATCCACAATCTCGAGCACCTTGTCACATCTGACTACAGCCACACTACCGTATGTTCAATGAATGTGATTACCTCCAAGGATAGTCATAGATTGGAATGACGTGGAAGATGGATTTGTGATGAAGACCGTAAGTGACCTGTTGGGATTTTGAACCCTTCTTATTAGAGAGATTATCAAGTCAGAGATAGGCAGATGTCAGAGATAGGCGGAGGTCGGAGATAGACAGAGCCAGGACTACAGATTCCAGAGATAGATTCGGGAGGTACACTGGTATTATTGAACTCAGCAGATATCTACCAGCTCTTCCGGTGCTGCGTTGCACAGAGACAGCCAGTTAAGACACGCGTATAGAGTGTTGACGGACCTGACCATCACAATGCTTGACGAGAAGGATGCTGCAACGGCGGAGTCGACATCAATGCTCGACGAGAAGGATGCCGCAATGGCGGGGTCGACGGCTGATGCATACAACAATCGGTCGGATTTACGTAAAATGCCACCACACCAAAGAAACATGTAGCCCCGCTACAGTACCCGCGCGAGCAATAAAAAACATCCATATATATATATATATATATATATATATATATATATATATATATATATATAGATATCTATATATATATATATATGTATATATATATCCCACTTTGCGTTGCATAAATTTTTGATTCTGTTATCATGCTTTGAAAACATACTCGAACTACCTTTATGGGTGTTGTATGCTTTCTTGGCTCTATCATTTTGTCTATGTTTATTACTCATTTTACATAGAATTTTCAGTAGCTTCATGCTTGATATGTCTTTTAACACATAAGAAACTAGCTTTTAGCATAAGGATAATAATACTCTGTGTACTATAAAGAGCAGGATTAGTTTGTATACATGTGTTGCCCACCTTGCTTCTGTTTATCTTCAGTGCCAATCAATCTTCTCTTAATGTTTTCTAAGAGAAGCAATCCTTGGACATATATGTTCCAGATCTCAAGCTCCTTATCATTATCCTATAGCCTGCATGTCCCTTCATCCTTGCACATTCCTTTGCGTGATCAGACTTATCTGGACAATGACCTCCGAGATAATCAAAGGGAGAGATGACTCTCGACAGATGAAGATTAATTGGAATGGGGGTGTAACATGTTACACACAAATCTTCCTTCTCTATAGTAGTACAGGGATTATTATCGCTAGCTAAAGCTGGTTTGTTATGCTATGGAGATTAGTGTTGAGGATATATTCAAGAACTAGAATGAAATTTGGGATGAAATAGAGACGAAGCTCTTTAATTGAACTAAAGAACTTAGAACATACACATACCCTATCAGGACTCTCTTCGACTGTGAGTGATTCCCTTACAAGTCCTCAAGAGTTTATATAGACACTCTTGTTTACATTCTTACACTCTTTGCTTTTTTCTTTAGATAGCTATCGTACACTTGTCCGGTTGTAAGTGCTTTGCTTTTTTTCTATCTTCCTTCAACGAACACTTGTCCGATGGAGGATCCTTTGTCTTCTTTTGTCATATCTGATTTCTTATTTTGATCCTTTATCTTATAAATGCCTTCTTTCATCATGGGTGACATATTTCTTGTTTTGTCATTGTTGACATTTTTTCTGGCTTGTTTTCTTCAGTGCTGGTGCTATTGTTGATGTCTCTGTCCATTTTATCTTGGCACGCGAGACATATCCTTCCTTCGTGCTTTCTGAGCTGGAAAAATACTTGTTGATATTTGCAGCTTGATTTTATTTTTCCGGTTTCTATCTTGTTTAGAAACCTTTCTAGATTAATCTTTGTTTCCGAACCTTTATGTAGCCAGCTTCAATTTTCATTAATTATTTTTTCAATTACTTGGCAGAGAACTCTTATTCCTAGAGCTCTTTTGACCTCAACAAATTCTTTGTCGATTTTGTTTCCTTCAAATTCTTTTTGGAAACTTCCTTCTATTTCTTTGACATATTCTAGAGATGATACTTTGATTTGGATGTAACGAACTGGATTAAACTTTTTAAACTTTTCCCAGTCTTCAGATGATGAGAAAATTTTGATGTAAATCTCACTAGTAGTGTGACGACCCCAATTTCTACATACTTTCCTTAGTGACATATACGGATATGCGTGCACTCATATCTATAAATGTCAAAAGGGAAAATAATAGAAATCAAGATGGCCAACTAAAATCAGAGATAAGCCAAGATCATGTTCGCATCATAGTAAATAGCCACACAACACTTCATTCAATAATGGAAGATAAAGTTATACATGCTGATAAAGAGAATGAAGAATGATAAGTCTATGAAAGCAAATATGATTATTACATAGGATCTATAACATCCTATTACATCATCTAGAAAAGAAAACTATCTAACTAAAATGACCAAGGTGAGAAGTGGAGATCTATCCTCCAGGCTAATGATTTAGTGGCTTCTGGTACTTTGAAGTGCTTCATCATTTGCTTGTGCCTAGAAAATATGAGAAACAACTACATCAACAAAGTTGGTACGTGGAAGTAAAAGCTATACCATGTTGGTATATAAAATAGTCAAAATTGGAGATAGAGAATGAAAACATTATTTAAAGGAAGAAAATTAGGTAATCCCAAGTTATTAGCCTCATTTAGAATTAAAATGCATTACTATGGTAGACTTAGCACAAACATAAATATTGGGCCCTATCCCTGCATACCTTGTACCATTAGGGATCTCCCTGCGTACCTTGTACCATTAGGGAGGTTCTAGTCAATATTAATACCTTCCCTCTCCAATAGGGAGATTAATGAGCACCATTACTAACTACATTTCACTTATATACAATTATGTTCTTTTATGGTCAAGGCGGTAAATCATCAATTAATCATATATCCACATCCATCAATGTATACCAATTTCATGCAAACAATTACATATATATATAACATCCAACAAAATCTAGTCATATAATTATATCCACGTACCTTTAATTTTCAGATCTGAATTCCACAAGTCCTAGGTTTTGAGAAAGATAGAAGATCACCTTGAAATATAGTAAAACCCTAAAGTCACCATCGTTTCTCATCAATCAACATTTATTTACTATTATAATTAGGGTTTAGGTTATTTGGGATGTCACTTTAGGATACATAGGATTCATAGTTGGGGTCTGAGATTAGGGTCATCGAGGTTACTCAAGGACATCTTTAGTTATTAGGGTTTTTCATAAATTGTTCACAATATTCATGATAAGGTGAGAAAAACTAGAAATTAGGGTTCTTCTCGAATATTGAATCCACTATCTTCCCTAGATAGTTTTTCGAGTAACATGATGACCAAGATCATAATTAGGGTTTAAATTGTTCTCAAAGCAGATTGGAAATCAGTAATGACCATTATTACATAATATATAAATATAAATGGGTCATTAGGTATGTAGGTCATATTTTCAAAGAAGGAATCAGATCTAGGTCCTAAAATCATTTTATTTAAATAGATTAGATTTTCTGATGAAAATGGTATATTTATTCGATATTTTCTGATAATCCTACAATTTTCTATGGTTTTCATAAGCTCTGACCAATCAGGGAATTTTAAAGAAAATAAACAAAATAAAAAAAGATTTGTGAGCTCTGGCTCGCGGATCGTGCGAGGGATCTGACCAACCAGACCCTCTCACTGACCCGCGAGCAAGCGCTCGTCCAAAAGGGGGTCAGGCTCACTGTGAAAGTCAGAAATGCCCTTGTCTCTCTCCTGTTCAGCTCGTGTCTGGGTGAGGGTGAGAAAGGGATAACACCCATCCGAATGTCCTTGCTCGCGCCATGGCTACAGTGAGGGGTCGGGAAGAGCTGGATCGATCGAAGGTGTTTCCTAGGATGAGCTGGGCTACATTGACCATTAGGTTGAGTTCACAGACTCACGACGGTTGTGGGGAGGTTGAGATCATTGGAAAAGATGGTATGGGCACCGTATTCCATTCAAAACAGGCTAACACAGGGTCGAAGAGGAGAGTGGAGAGTTACCTGCCCTCGGGTTGGATTGAGGGAGTCAACAACTTCGCGAAGGTCTACTGATGCTGTTGCAATCTTCCCTCAACTCTGAGATGGATCCAACCTCGCCGGCGGTGGAGCTTTGGAGCTCAGCTACGTCAGCTAGTCGACCCAGACTTTTGGACCTTCGCGGCTCCAACCAAAAGTATCGGTCGTCTCATCGAGATCCCTAGATGGTGCGGTTGCATTCGATTGAGTAGAGAGAACCACTAGAGGGAGGGAGAAGTCAAAGTCTGGTGAGATGGAGGTGCTTGAGGTCAGGGAGGTAGAGGCGATATCTGTTGAAATTGAGAGGTTTGTGTGACTAAAAGGGAGGTGGCGGAGCTACTGGACTCCTTAAATAGATGTGGGGGGTGCTAGAAAGGGAAGCCCTAAATTTGGCTACCGCCGCCACTGAGAGGTGCGAGGACTCGGGAGGTTGTTCTCCCTAATCCGGGGGAGATGGGTGACGTGGTAAGGATCGTTGGGCTCGTCCGGGTGAGGGAGAACTTTCCTCCCAAAATTTTGTGGTGAAGAGGTGAGGACTGGGTGTGAGGGCCGTTGGAGGAGTCGCAGGTTCAGCTACTAGTGGGGACCGAGTCTTTCGGAGGTTGGAGATGACTTGGCAGTCGTTGGATATCACACGTTCTATGATCGGCCGATCCGATGGTGGGGATTACCCCTCCTTTTTAAATGAACCGTGCCCCAGCCAACAGCAAGGCTGTGTGACACATTAAAATCAAATAGGAAAGGAAACTTAGGTCATAGGTATTAATAGATGACTTAAAAGACATAAAATTCAATTGTGAATAACTCATGATTAGTACGTCAAATTTTAATGAGATTTTAGGCATAGCTTTATGATGCTATGATGTAGCTATGGTGCAAGATTGGAGTCAAATTTTGATTATTGACTATGTCAATTGACTAAATGTCATAATGTTTGTATTATTGACTTTATGTATTATTATGGATGATCTTGAGTGAAATTGATAATCCATTTAATCAATTTAATGAGAGAGATGACTGAAGGCATAATTGGAATAATTAAAATTGTAAGAGAGAGAGAAACTAAATAATATATATGTAAAAACTCACTCTGTCACATTCTCCCCTCCTTTTTAAGAATTTTGTCCCCAAAATTCAAGTAGCCTAAAAAAGATATGGATACTTCTTCTCAACCTCGGTCTTTAGCTCCCAGGTGGCATCCGTTTCATCATGGTGGCTCCAGAGAACTTTCACCATTTCAATATGATGATTACTCCGAAGCTCCATTGACTTGAAGTCGAGAATTCTGACTGGGGACTCAGCATATGATAGATCATCCTTCAATTTGAGAGGCTCATGATTCAAGATATGACTGGAGTCCTTGACATAGAGCTTCAGATTAGACACATGAAACACATTATGCATGACACTATATTGAGGTGGCAAAGCAAGATGGTAGGCACATTCACCAACCCTTTCTAGAATCTCTAAGGGTCCAACATAACGAGGACTGAGCTTTCCTTTGTCTTGGCCAAGGCTCTAATAGGTTAAATCTTTAGAAAAACATGGTCAACATAACTGTCATTCATGATGATGAGCATCTGCATAAGACTTCTGCCTATCTTGTGCCCACTTCCTCCTCTACCGAATTAGAGCAACCTTATGAATATACAACTGCATCTCCTTGGACTTCATCAGGGTATGCTCTCCGACATCGTCCCAGTGTAAAGGTGATCTGCAGGGTCGGCCATAAAGAGCTTCATAGGGAGGCATCTCAATGCTTGCCTGATAGCTATTATTATAGGCGAACTCAGCTAAAGGCAAGTAATAGTCCCATGAGCCATCCCAATCGAGAACACAAGCTCACAAAAGATCCTCTAGAATCTGTACTGTACGCTCTGACTGCCTGTCTGTTTGTGGATGGTAGGTTGTACTGAAGTTCAACTTGGTGCCCAATTCCTCTTGGACTTGCTTCCACAACTTTGATGTGAACTTTGGGTCCCTGTCTGAGACAATGGATGTTGTGACTCCATGCAGACGTACTATCTCCCGTATGTAGAGGTTAGCCAACTCAGAAACCTTTGCAGTAGTCTTCACTAGAAGAAAATGAGCTGACTTGGTGAGACGATCCACTATGACCCATCCAACGTTGTATCCCTTCCTGGTCCTGGGTAATCCCACCACAAAATCCATGGTGATGTGTTCCCATTTCCATTCCGGAATTTCAAGGGGTTGTAGTAGACCGCATGGTCTCTGATGTTCGGCCTTGATCATTTGGCATGTCAAACACCTGGACACGAAATCGGAAATATCACGCTTCATGCCCCTCCACCAAAACTGACGTTGTAGGTATTTGTACATCTTCGTCGTGCCTGGATGAAATGTGTACTTGGACCCATGTGCCTCATTTAGAATTGTTGTCTTTACAATTGACTGCTCAGGAACCCACATACGATTCTTGTAATGGATACCACCATCAAGACCCATAGACAGATGTGTTTGTGGCTTCGACAGGAGAGAAGAGAGATATGCAAGACTAGGACTAGCCTTTTGTGTCTCAAGAAGTTCGAAATGCAAGTTGGACGTGATGGAAATGTTATTAATATGCACACGATCAGACAGAAACTACAGTTTCTAGCCAGCTAGATCCTCCATGTTCCCCCATTTCAAGACAGAAAGAGATGCACACAGTGCCCTTTTTCTGCTAAGGGCATCAACGGCTACATTTGCCTTACCCGGATGATAGGCAATGGTGAAATCATAGTCCTTTAGGTATTCAATCCATTAGCGTTGACGCAGATTCAAGTCCTTTTGAGTTAGGATGTACTTCAGGCGTTTATGATCGGTGAAGATGTCGAATGTTGCCCCGTACAGGTAGTGCCTCAATATTTTGAGGGCATGAATGATTGCAGCTAATTCCAAATCATGGGTGGGATAATTAAGTTCATTGGGTTTTAGATGTCTAGACGCAAAGGCCACTATCTTATTATTCTGCTGCAGGACACACCCTAACCCATTCATCGAAGCATCAGTGAGTATCACAAGCCCTTCATTACCAGAGGGTAGAACAAGAACAGGAGCCGACATCAACTTCTGCTTTAATGGCTGGAAACTGGACTCACAAGTATCTGACCAGATAAAGTGCTCGTCCTTCCGAGTAAGCTTGGTTAGAGGAAGTGCAACTTTGGAGAAATTTGGGATAAAGTGACGATAATATCTGGCTAAACCCAAGAAACTCCGTATTTCAGAAGCATTACGAGGAGGCTGCCAATCAAGTACAACAGAGACTTTGGCGGGATCAATAGATATACTACCTCTAGAAATGACATGTCCAAGAAACATGACCTTATCAATCCAGAATTCACATTTTGAAAGTTTGCCATAAAACTTCTGGGTTCAAAGAATATCAAGAACTGCTCGCAAGTGTTCACAATGTTTTTCCATAAAATCAGAATAGATCAAGATATCATCAATGAAGACAACCACGAACTCATCAAGATAAGGTTGGAAGACTTTGTTCATTAGATTCATAAATACACCTGGGGTGTTGGTCAACTTGAATGGCATCACCAGAAACTTATAGTGCCCATAACGAGTTTGAAAAGCAGTTTTAGAAATAACAAAATCTTTGATTTTTAGTTGATGGTATCCAGAACGGAGATCAATCTTTGAGAAAACTTTAGCAGTACGAAGCTGATCAAAGAGGTCATCAATACGAGGAAGAGGATACTTGTTTTTAATAGTGTCTTGGTTCAACATGCGATAGTCAATACACATACGCATATAACCATTTTTCTTTTTAACAAAGAGAATAGGAGCTCCCCAGGGGGAAACACTAGGATGAATGAAACCTTTGTCGAGAAGTTCTTGCAACTATTTCTTCAACTCCATAAGCTCAGCAGGAGCCATCCAATACGATGCCCTAGAAATCAGAGTGGTTCCAGGAAGAAGATCTATGGAGAACTCAATGTCTCTATTTGGAGGCAGCCTAGGAAGCTCCTCCGGGAAAATGTCAGGGAAGTCACATACCACCTCCAGACTTTCTACAGGCCCGCTACTAGGACTGGTCTCTGAGACTAATGCGAGGAAGACTTTACATCCTTTAGAAATGAGCTTTTTAGCTTTAAGAGAGGAGATTATAATATTATTACAGAATCCACTTCTCCTAGGGATTTTCACAGGATAAGAATGAGGTTGAGAGAGGACCACCATCTTGTTTCTACAATCAATGTGAGCATGGTATGTGTAAAGCCAGTCCATACCCAGTATGACATCAAAGTCTTCCATAGTTAAGAGAATGAATTCGAAGGGCATATTATGATTTTCGTATTTAAGAGAAAGTTCATTGGTTTTCTACAGAGTTGTGAGTATTTTGCCACTCGGTGTAGACACGTCCAGAATATATCCCAAGTCCCTTATTTGAAGATTTAGTATGGATGCCAGAGTTCGAAAAATAAATGTATTTATAGATCCAGAGTCAAATAAAGCCTTAACAGGATGACCATTTAATAATACAGTGCCTACATAAGGTAATCAAATTATGAATAATTGCAGGCTTGAAAAAGATATTGTATTATAAAGAAATTAGGTTACCTTCACAGAGCTGGTTTGGATTTTCCTTGGCCTCTTCTGCATTTACTGCAAATATCCTGCCATTGCGGTGTCCCTGAGGCTGTGGAGCACCACCTGCAGGATTGCCAAAGATGGAGGGAGTGGGACACTTGGCGACGACATGACCCTCCTTCTTGGAGTTATAGCAGACTGCCTTGGTGTGGCGGCATGCCGCACCATGGAAACGCCCACAAGTCTTGTGCTTGGGATGATTCGTCCTCGGCTAGTTCTAGTAGTTTTTCTATCCTCCCTTTCCTGAACCTCCTCGTTTCCTTGATCCCTTATTGTTATGGCTAGGATGGAACTTTCTAGACTTGTTCTCTTCAGTTGTGGTTAACCCTAAGTATCCCATGCTAGAAGGTTTTTGCATGCCCTGCTCTCTCTCCTACTTGAGGGCCATATCTAGGGCTTCATCTATGCTTCTGGGACGAGAGGCTATGACTAGGGTTTTGAGGTGGGAGGAAAGGCAGTCAACATAGTGTTCAGTAAGACGGTCTTTAGTCCTGATGGGTGCATAACATTCCAGAAGCCTAAACTTCCAGGTGTAATCAGATACTGAAAGACTACCCTGCCTTAGCTCCATGTACATCTTCTCCTTCCTCTTCCTCTCGGCTATGGGCATAAAACGATCCATTAAGAGGTTTTTGAAGGCTTCCCACTCCATGTTGTGTCTTTCCTCACCCCTATTCCCGCCATAGTTCTCCCACCAGATTTTTGCCCCTCCCTTAAGCATATGGGTGGAGAACTTGACCTTCTTCTCATTGGGTACTTCTAAGGTATGGAAACCATTCTCTATGGTTAAAATCTAGGCTTCACCCTTGTCCATGACCTCAGGGTGGTCTTCCCCCAAAAGGAATCAAGGTTTATCTTAATAAAATCTATCACCATCACTTCTTTCTTCCTAGATGAGCTAGGTTCAGGGGTTCCTTTTGTGGCGAGGGTTTCCATAAAATCTAGATGGATTTTCTTCTGTTCCTCCCAAATTTCCTTGGTCGCAACATCAGGATCAGGTACTTCAGAGGTTTCAGGCTCTTTTCTTTACTTATAGGACGATTCCTCAGAGGCCTTCGAGTTGCGAGTCTTAGGAGGCATCCTGAAATTAATTGGGGTATATTAGATTTATTACTCAACAATTATATTTGTCATTATCATTATGTCATTTCATTATTTTCTTATATCATTTATTAATGTTCTTGATGTTACAATTTATGGAGGATACCTTAAAAGTCCTTATTAGTCGGTCCTTAAGACTTTATAAATAGAGTGACTCTTTCCTAATCTTACATCATAAAGATGAAGGGAAGAACAATTTTCAAAAATTTGAGATAAGAGGGAAAATATTCCTATAGAAAAGATGAGAGGGAATTTCTATAGATGAGAAAGATCCTAATTTAAGGTATGCCCAAAAAGTAAGGGACATTTAGGATATCAGCCAGGTAGACTCACACTGCCTTATAGGTAGCCACGTGATTGCCAAGCAAAGTGGCTCAAAGACTTTAGCCAATCCTTAGGCAGATGCTATCCTAGTCACCTCAACCCTTCACATCCCTAACTCAAGGACTACCCTAGACTCATAATAGGGTGAATGGAAGTCATGTGACTATGATGTGTGAACATTGGCTCTGATACCAACTGTGACGACCCCAATTTCTACATACTTTCCTTAGTGACATATATAGATATGCGTGCACTCATATCTATAAATGTCAAAAGGGAAAATAATAGAAATCAAGATGGCCAACTAAAATCAGAGATAAGCCAAGATCATGTCCGCATCATAGTAAATAGCCACACAACACTTCATTCAATAATGGAAGATAAAGTCTTACATGCTGATAAATAGAATGAAGAATGATAAGTCTATGAAAGCAAATATGATTATTACATAGGATCTATAACATCCTATTACATCATCTAGAAAAGAAAACTATCTAACTGAAATGACCAAGGTGAGAAGTGGAGATCTATCCTCCAGGCTCATTATTTAGTGGCTTCTAGTACTTTGAAGTGCTTCATCATTTGCTTGTGCCTAGAAAATACGAGAAACAAATACATCAACAAAGTTGGTATGTGGAAGTAAAATCTATACTATACTCGTATATAAAATACTCATAATTGGAGATAGAGAATGAAAATGTTATTTAAAGGCGGAAAATCAGGTAATCCCAAGTTATTAGCCTCATTTAGAATTAAAATGCATTACTATGGTGGACTTAGCACAAACATAAATATTGGGCCTTATCCCTTCGTACCTTGTACCATTAGGGATCTCCCTGCGTACCTTGTACCATTAGGGAGGTGCTAGTCAACATTAATACCTTCCCTCTCCAATAGGGAGATTAATGAACACCATTAGTAACTAAATTTCACTTATATACAATTATGTTCTTGTATGTTCAAGGTGGTAAATCATCAATTAATCATATATCCACATCCATCAATGTATACCAATTTCATGCAAACAATTACATATATATATAACATCCAGCAAAATTTAGTCATATAATTATATCCACGTACCTTTAATTTTCAGATCTGAATTCCACAAGTCCTGGGTTTTGAGATAGATAGAAGATCACCCTGAAATACAGTAAAACCCTAAAGTCACCATCGTTTCTCATCAATCAACATTTATTTACTATTATAATTAGGGTTTAGGTTATTTGGGATGTCACTTTAGGATACATAGGATTCAGAGTTGGGTCTGAGATTAGGGTCGTCCAGGTTATTCAAGGACATCTTTAGTTATTAAGGTTTTTCATAAATTGTTCACATTATTCATGATAAGGTGAGAAAAACTAGAAATTAGGGTTCTTCTCAAATATTGAATCAACTATCTTCCCTAGATAGGTTTTCGAGTAACATGATGACCAAGATCATAATTAGGGTTTACACTATTCTCAAAGCATATTGGAAATCAATAATGACCATTATTACATAATATATAAATATAAAGGGGTCATTAGGTATGTAGGTCATATTTTCAAAGAAGGAATCAGATCTAGGTCCAGGAATCATTTTATTTAAATAGATTAGATTTTTTCTAATGAAAGTGGTATATTTATTTGATATTTTCTGATAATCCTACCATTTTCTTGGGTTTTCATAAGCTCTAACCAATTAGGGAATTTTAAAGAAATTAAACAAAATAAAAAAAGATTTGTGAGCTCTGGCTCACAGATCGTATGAGGGATCCGACCAACCGGACCCTCTCATTGACCCGTGAGCAAGTGCTCGTCCAAAAGGGGGTCAGGCTCATTGTGAAAGTCAGAAATTCCCCTGTCTCTCTCATGTTCAACTCATGTCTGGGTGAGGGTGAGAAAGGGATAACACCCATTTGAATGTCCCTACTCGCGCCATGGCTGCAACGAGGGGTCAGGAAGTGTTGGATCGATCGAAGGTGATTCCTAGGATGAGCTGGGCTACGCTGACCATTAGGTTGAGTTCGCAGACTCATGACAGTTGTGGGGAGGTTGAGCTTGTCGGAAAAGATGGTCTGGGCATCGTATTCTGTTCAAAATAGGCTAACACAGGGTCGAAGAGGAGAGTTGAGAGTTACTTGCCCTCGGGTTGGATTAAGTGAGTCAATAGCTTCGCGGCGGTCTACTGATGCTGTTGCGATCTTCCTGCGGCTCTGAGATGGCTCCAACCTCACCTGCGGTGGAGCTTTGGAGCTCAGCTGCGTCGGCTAGTCGACCCAGACTTTTGGACCTTCACGGCTCCAACCGAAGGTGTCGGTCATCTCACCGAGATCCCTAGATGGTGCGGTTGCATTCGATCGAGCGGACAGAACCACTGGAGGGAGGGAGAAGTCGAAGTCAGGTGAGATGGAGGTGCTTGAGGTCAGGGAGGTAGAGGTGATCTCTGTTGCAATTGAGAGGTTTGTGTGACTAAAAGGGAGGTGTTGGAGCTACTGGACTCCTTAAATAGGTGTGGGGGTGCTAGAAAGGGAAGCCCTAAATTTGGCTGCTGCCGCCACTGAGAGGTGTGAGGACTCGGGAGGTTGTTCTCCCTGATCCAGGGGAGATGGGTGATGTGGTAAGGATCCTTGGGCTCGTCCAGGTGAGGGAGAACTTTCCTCCTAAAATGTCACAGTGAGGAGGTGAGGGCTGGTGCGAGGGCCGTTGGAGGAGTCGCAAGTTCAGCTACTGGCGGGGACCGAGTCTTTCAAAGGTTGGAGACGACTTGGCAGTCGTTGTATCTCGTGCATTCTATGGGACGATCCTATGGTGGGGATTACCCCTCCTTTTTAAATGAACCGCGCCCCAACCAACAACAAGGCTGCATGACACATTAAAATCAAATAGGAAAGGAAACTTAGGTCATAGGTATTAATAGATGACTTAAAAGACATAAAATTCAATTGTGAATAACTCATGATTGGTACGTCCAATTTTAATGAGATTTTAGGCATAGCTTTATGGTGCTATGATGTAGCTATGGTGAAGGATTGGAGTCAAATTTTGATTATTGACTATGTCAATTGACTAAATGTCATAATGCTTGTATTATTGACTTTATGTATTATTATGGATGATCTTGAGTGAAATTGAAAATCCATTTAATCAATTTAATGAGAGAGATGACTGAAGGCATAATTGGAATAATTAAAATTGTAAGAGAGAGAGAAACTAAATAATATATATGTAAAAACTCACTCTGTCACAAGTAGGTTTTACTAGTGGGCTGTTGCTTCTGAATTCTCTGTCGGCTTTTATAATTTCTTGGGGAAGCCCTTGAATTTCTCCAAGATCTGGGATCAAATATATTATATTTTCTGCTTCGATTCTGAAACAATCTTTAATAATCCTCGGATCTCCTCCTTTGTCAAAATTGATTATGGGGTAAATCCCTGTGTGATTTGGAACACAAGTCTCTGTTGTCTTGAGATTGTAAACAATCTATAATAAAGATATGTATTCATTTTCACATTTTGTTGAAAATTTTGTAAGGCTCAATTGCAGGTCATAATCCTGCTCAATCTGAGATACCCTGAATTTAAATATTCTTTCAAGCCTCAATTGTATAATATCTGCTATCTTGTGGGGATCTGTCTCCGAAGAGATAGTATTATCTGTTGTTAAGCGGGAGCTGTTCTCCGAAGAGATTGTAATTTGAAAACTACTTCTTGCCGTTTGGCTATTATCTTTCTTCAGAGAGATAATATTTTCACCTATAAAGCTAGTTTTTGCAGTTTTGAAACTACTTCTCTTGCCGTAAGGCTAGTACTTTGAGTAGTTTTTTGGCTACTGATTGAATGAGAAAATTGGAGGGACATATCGATTGGCCTTTTACATGTCGCCTTATCCATCCATGTTGTTTCTAATTCTTTCTACTGTATTTCTCTTCTGAAGTTATTCAAGTCTGCAATAATTCATGTAATATCTTGCTTGCTTTCTTCTATATTGTCAATAATTTTTTCTTGTTTTTGAATTATTTCAATTAATTCTACATAATTGTCTTGTAAAATATTACAATTACGTTGTAATCAAGCTTCTAATTTGGCAAGTTTCTTTTCAACTTGCTCAATTATATTCTCTGGACAAGAAATTTGCAAAAAAGTTAGTCTCGTCTTTAATAACTTTTATATCAAAAAAATATTTTGCAAGAAAAAATTTCCATCTGCTTAATCTTTTATATTCTAGGGTAGATGGTAAATTGTTTTTAATAAAATATTCTACTTGTGTATTATCCACTCATGCTAAGAATTTTTTAGGTAATAGAAAGTAGGAAATTTTTTTAATTCCCTATTTTCGTGCTAGAATTTTTTTTTCATTCGAGTGATACCTTTTTTCAATTTGTATGAATGTTCCAGAGGTGTATCTGCATATCTTTTCTTGTTGCTCATCTTTTTTATTTAGAACTGCTCCCCAAATTTCTTCAGAGGTATACGTTTCTATTATTAAATCATCTCCTTGTAAAGGGAGATCTAATCTTGGTAGGTTTTTACATTTTTCCTTTATAAATCTGACATGATTTATGTGTTCTTCTGTCATTAGGAAGACTGTATTTTCCTTTAGTAGTTTTTATAGCAGGTTCCTTACTTTTTCTAGGTTTTCTATAAATTGCTCTGCATAATTTAGACATCCTAAAAATCTTTGAAGTTGTTTTATGTCTTCTATTTCGTCACGGAACATAATAATTTTTTCTACAATATGTTCCTGTAATTCTATTCCTCTTGAGTCTAATTTTAGTCCTAAGAATTCTATTTTAGATTTACATATTTCTGTCTTCTTTTTAGAGAGTACTATTCCTACTTTTTGACAAAGAAATGAAAATATTTGCAATTATATAATTTAATTTTTTGTGTAAAGTTATTTCCTAATAATATATCTTGTTGTGAATATTCAGGGGTATAGAATGGTGGACATGTAATGATGTAATTTCCTAATATAATTTTGGGTTTTTTAACTCCATGAGTTAACACATGTCTTTTTCCTGTAAAGTCTTTTCCATATAATGTAGGTAATGTTGTAATGTAATTTTCAGGAAAGCATTGTCTTCAGGAAATACATGTTCCTGCACCGGTATCTAAAAATGCATGAAAGTATTTTGTATTGTGTTCTTCGTATATGATTCCTTCTATAATGTAGACACTATATATACTAGTCATTTTCTTTTTTCCAAAAATACTCTTGATTATTATGTGTAAAATATAGTCCTTCACTTTGTAAGGAAAATGGATCCATTTGTTGTAATGCACTCATTCCTAATATAATTTCTATATCATCATTGCGATTATCTGATTGCACATAAAGTGTTATGTGAATTCTTCTATTTTGTATTTAAATTGGAACAATAGCTTGATGTGTAATTTCATATTCTTATCCATCAAAATTTGTATATGCATAGTGTGATCCTATGGGTATTTTTTCTATATAATGTATCATTCCTTGTTGGATAAATGAAGCTCCTGCTCCTGAATCTATTAATATTATAGTCATATTCCATTCTTGACCATTGAAATATTTTCCATATAGTTTATAATTTGTAGCATTTCTATTATCTGCTAGAATTCTAAAACTTGATGTTCTTTGCAGATTTCTTAGTATTAGTCGTATTCTTCCATTATATCTGTCTATGCTTGCCCTAGCTTCTTCTATTCTATCCCCATTTGTTAATTGTAACTGATTTCCTTCATACCAAAATCTTCTCGGGATTTTATTATCTGTTACCAAGGGTTTTTCTAAGACATCTATATTTATATTTTCTGGTATTTCTATTTCAGAAATTATGTCTGGTTTTGTAATTTTTCCTATATCTTTGAATATGTTAGGAAGTATTATAATATCTTTGTCTTCAAATTTTTCAGAGTGAGTGATTCACTACTAGCGCACTGGTTTGCACCCTATCACCCCCGTCGCAGGTCATGTGTTCGAATCCTCATGAGTGTAATTTTTTAAAGTTCACCAAAAAAAAATTCAGAGTGATGTGTGTTGCTAAGAGAATAACTTATTATATATGTTATTGAATAAGGAATGGATCCTTTTTTCATGAATTCCATTCTTTGAAAATCTTGTATTAAACTTAATGTTCTATTTATATTATTATCTTTAATTTTCACACTTATTTTGGGATAAATATTAAAGATTAATTTTTGATGGCTAAGATTTCCTTGTAATATTCCTAGCGTAGCATCTTTTCTATCATTAATTCTATTATCCATTAATACTATGTTTATGGGTGAATCTATTCCTTCCCTAAAGGTTGATTTTATCATCATTTGGATAGCTCCTATATGAATCCATCCTATTTTAGATCTATCTTTCATTTTTCCATTTTTCTCATTAAGTCTTCTTTTCAAAGTAAAGATATATTTATTCTATTTCTAGTGTATTCTATATGCATAGGCATTTCTCTGTTAGTTATTCCGTAGTAGAAAATATGCTTTCTTTGAGTAATTCTTTCAAAGAGAGATTTTCTAAATCCATCTGAATTTTCTAATCTTAATTCAGTGTTTCTTATTCGATTAAATAATTTCCTATCTATTAATACCTCTTGCAAGAAGTTTCCTGCTTCATCTTGGTATTCTTCGATTATTTCTTCTTCAGTCTGATTCTGTGTTTGAGAAATAATTGATTGATCCATCTGATTGTTCGTCATTTGTTATTTGAATAAATTCTTGGATGTTTTCTATCTCAGAAATTTCCTCCTCTATTATTTCTTCGAATTGCTTTTAATTAATTTTCTTAGATCCTCTATCTGGGCATTTGTTGGCATAGTGCCCTATTTCTTGACATATAAAGCATTTGCACTCTTTTGGATTCTTTGCATTTTTATTATAATTTTTCTTTCTTCTGTAATATTTTTTTTTGGTTTAGGTTTAAATCCAAACCTTTTCCTATTTTTAAATTTATATTTATTTCTTCTATTATACCTCATTGGCTCACATCCTATGGTTATTGGATGAGTTAATTGCAAACAACAAAGTCCTTTTTTTATTACTTTATTTGTTTTCCTATTTAGTGTGGCTTCAACACACCATTCTTCTAGTTTCATTCTTATAAATTCTATTCGTCCTCCTAATGTATCTACTCTATTTCCTATATATTGGGGATATAATTGCATGACTTTCAATCCCCAAGGGTCAGATATCTTTGTATAAAATAGATTTAACAAGCTTTTGTTTATTACATTTTCTTTGTCAGTTCTATCATATATTTTATATAAGTATTCCTGGAATTTACATATATAATCGTCTATGCGCCACATGTCGCAAAACTTTAGATTATATAGTAAAAAGGTAAATCTTTGTTTTTCTTTTTCCTTTTCTACAACTCTGTTTACATTCCAGGTTTCTCCTAGAAATTCTCTTCATAATTTGTTTTCATAATTATTTACCACTTGAGCTAGGGTAGTTGTTGTTTCTTTTACTGTTTCTATATCATTGTCAGTTAATCCTTTCCACCAATCTGCTACGAATCCTTGGAGGTTAAATAACAAAATCTTGTTGTTGTGTCAATATCACTTTGTGATGTTATAGATAAATATGTGGCTTTCGCCCATCTTGTTATTGCCTCATATATATTTTAGACACAATTTAGGTTTAAATAAATTCCATTTGCACTAATATATTCTTTATTCATATAATCTACTTGGGTTTCCAGAGAAATATCATTTGGTCTTCTATCTGATGCCTAATTTATTCCTTCGTATCTATTTCTGTCTTTAGGTTTTCTTCTAAAACTAGGATCTGACCAGTATCTAGCTCCTGGTTCTTCTGGTGTTTCATTTCTACTGCCTTGTCCGCTAGGGACCGTTGTAGGACTAGGCATCGTTACTTGACTTCCATAAGGCTCTCCTTCTATAGGTTTTATGTTTATAGTTCTGACTTTTCCCATTAACCTCACAATTTCTTGACTTAAACTATCTAGTTCTTCTGCTTCGGCTTCTAAATATTTGTTTTCTAATTTTTCTATTTGAAAGTCATCCGTTTATATATATATATATATATATATATATATATATATATATATATATATATATATATATATATATATATATATATATATATATATATATATATAGAGAGAGAGAGAGAGAGAGAGAGAGAGATATATATATATATGCATACATATATATATAAATATATATACATACATGTATACATATATATATACATATATATATACATACATATATATATCTATATATATATATATATATATATATATATATATATATATATATATATATATATATATATATATATATATATATATATATATATATATATATATAGTAGCTTTTATTTTTTTCCTTCCAGTTGAACCACTAGTTTTGTCTGATTGGTTGGTAGATCGATCAGACTATATTTACGATGAGTTAGGTAAAAAAAAAGACACATAACTTATTCTTTTAGACTTTTGGGCAGGTCAACCACCAATTTACCTTTCTGTCCCATTCAATTTTAAAACCACAATGACAAAAAAATAAAAGGTATTATATATATATATATATATATATATATATATATATATATATATATATATATATATATAGATATATGTACACACACACATATATATATACATATATATACATACATATATATATAAATATATATACATACATATATACATACATATATATACATATATATATATATATACATACTTTTATATATACATATATATACATACTTTTATATATACATATATATATACATACATATATATATATATATATATATATATATATATATATAGTACCTTTTATGTTTTTCCTTCCAGTTGAACCACTAGTTTTGTCTGATTGGTTGGTAGATCGATCAGACTATATTTACGATGAGTTAGGTCAAAAAAAAGACACATAACTTATTCTTTTAGACTTTTGGGCAGGTCAACCACCGATTTACCTTTCCGTCCCATTCAATTTTAAAACCACAACGACAAATAGCTCGAACTTCTTTTAGGAAGCATTTGTTGTAACACCCACACTACATCTAGTTGGATATTTTATAAAATATTATATTATTTGAATATTATTAGCCGCAGTAATTATATTATAATTGAATATGATACCATAATACAATATTGTGATGAAATATGGATTGCAAACAATCTAAATGTGTGATTGGAAGATAAAACAAAAGAAATTACAACATTGTGTTGTATCAAATAGAATGTGATAGAATCGGTTAAAGGAGGGGGTATTTTGGAATATGGTAAAAGGAAAATGGGGTTTGTCAGAATTCCTTAAAATATAGGGGTGTTTAGGAATTATGGGTAATGTGAGGGGGTTTTTGGGAAAAAAACTCTATTATTCATATGATGGTATGTGTAATGTTTAGATAGGGTGGTACGGAATCATCACCTACCTTCTTGCAATATATATTTATGTCAGTTGAATAAAGCTTATGGCCTCCTTGTATTATCTCTCTCCTCTCTAAGCTCTCTCCATACATTATCACAGATACTTCTCAAAATGCCTCCTTTCCTTCACCTACTTCTTTTGAACCCTAACACAAAAATAACCTCTCGCAAATTAGGAAACTACCATATATATCGGTCATTCCTTCTCTACCCTCACTTGCAAATGACACCAAACTAAATACCATCTAAACCAATTGAGCCAATAAGCTTCTAGGGTCTCCCAGAATTCAATTCTTTGTTTCAATTTACCTCTTATCTTACCGCATTAGTTGATCCATATTCATGTTCCTCCTTTGACCATTGGGTCTATTACTTTATGCACACAACAAATTATCTCTATCCATTCCACCTGCATAACAAACAGGACCTCAAAGGTTGTTACCGAGCCCTCTTATCCTAGTTTTTTTCGCAAATACCGCCTCCAACATTATTTGATCCCTCATGATGAAGGGACTGTGATAGAGAGTTTTTTATATTATTGGACCCAGAGAGGTGGAGCCAGGGGTCATACCCCCAAATATTTTAAAAATAGTAGATATGTACATATGTTTAGAATAAAAGTATAAATATATATTAATTGTACCATGTATAAAGCATCAAATTTACTTTCATGTGTTGGTAAGCGAGCTACTCTGCTAATTCCATGGGGCATGTTCAAATCTCTACCACTACAAAATTTTCGATTTTTTTTGTGCATGACGTGTCTCTGACATGATATATATACTATATAAAATGCATAATAAACATAAAAATCTTTAGTAGTGTGATGGAAAATTTGATAGATGTACTTCTAAAAGACTCATTTTTCATTCTTACCTTTATGATGTTTTTTTCATATTTTATCACTCACATAAATGTTTCAAAATATTGAACATATTTTGGCCCCCCCAAGGATCAAACACTGACTCTGCCCCTGATTGGACCTTAAAAAGTGTTGATATAAGTCTACGAGAAAGTACTGAAGCCTAATTCACTTATAGTTTTCCATATTTGATGACTTTTTTATTTTAAAGATGGCTTTGAGCACACGTGTAGCAGATGATAGGCTTGTCATTTTTTGTTGGGAATCTTAGTTGATTTTCAGATGTTTCAATCTATGTGGTATTCCAAAATTTTCTTGGTGTCGGGTTATCATCTAGTTTGCACAATGTAACAATACTGACCTTCTACCACTCCTCCCATGAATGAGAGAACTGATTTTGAAAATATTTTTCATGACATGACCAGAGGATTATGATATGATACTGGAGAAACTTGCTAAGCATAGCCAAGATCTTCCCCTGTACTGTTGGAACAGTGTTGCACAAATAGTTCTTAAGAATCAAGATCTGATTGAAGTGCTTTTCAACGCTGATTTTTGAGATGAAATATGGGGGTACATTCCTAGTATTTCCCTTGAACTCTTTCAATAATGTCTTGTTAGTAAGGGAAATAAAGTATTTTTATTTTGTAGTTCCTTTTAGAAACATCAAATTTTATCTCTTTGACGAATGAAAGTTGGCTATTATTTTCTTTTTCATATGATCTTTGTAGTTGTTGATGAGTATATGATTCAACATAGAAAAACATAGATTTGGTTATTTTTAACTATGGAATTAACAACAAATATAATATTTTAAATCATGGAATTATTCTCTACCAAGTGGTGTAATTTCATATCCCAATCATAATCTAAGAAATTGTGATTTTAGGGTAATGAAACGTGATTTCTTTAATCTAAAATGTGATAGTATTCAACCTAGGTTTAGATCATCACTCACTTTGGATTTGTAAATCTAGGTTGACTTCATGACATGTGTGTTACATTTTCTTTAAGATCAATATTGGTGAATGGATCTAATTAATCTCTTTTGACCTAAAATGTGACATGCATGTTTGAGTCTTCCCCTTTATGGTCTAATTGATTGTATTGTACATTACCTTTTGTAAAATATATGGAATAACACTACTTTGATTTGATTTTCATGCTAAAAACTTATTTTGAAATCTTGTTTAGATTTCTCCAACTTGTATCCTCATCATATGTTGACCAACTATTGTTATAGAAATCTAATTAACCTAGTTTTGTAGAGAAAACCTTATTTAATCCATTTTGTGATGGAGAATTTTGTTTTATATTATTATGGTAAACTTGCACTTAACACTGCATTTTTGCATGCTTTTAAATACATTAGTACTAGAGTTTTATAACTACTTTAGTTGTTTGTTTACTTTTATGGTTATATTTCCATGTGATATTTGAGATGGAGGATATATGCACCGCTCCTAGGTTTAATTGGCAACTCATAAAATTTATATAATGGAATTTATGTTCCTCATACCTAAGTTATGTTCTTAACTTAATTTTATGCAAGTGTTAATGTGCCATAATGGCGGGGGTTGTTTATGTGACATTCTCAATCAAGTTTATGGTTATGTTTAAGAACCATCATTGTTTTTTTTTCAACTAATATACTGAAATGCTCATGTAGTTGTAGTTGAATGCAGTAAGTAAATTTACCTTAGTACTATGTTATTTCATTACATTCTTTTACTATTTGTCTATTAGTTATGTGACCACATTAAATTTTTTATTCTTTCTCATGTCATACTTTATATTTATTTAATTTTAAATTTATTTCATTAACTATTCATAATCATTGTGATTCTCTTTGAATATTATGTTAAAAAAATATTGCTACATTTATTGGATATCTTGGAATCTTAATCCTTTCTAATCACTTCTGTTATAAACTCATCCAATTTCTCCTTTTTTATGTAAGCCTTGTTATCTCATTTTGGTGACTCCATTCTCATGATATATCCCAATTTAAATATTTAACATGCAGATTCAAATATTTTCTGGGTGTTCTTTACTTATTTTTTCTTCTATGGGATTTTTTCCCACCCCATAGGTCAAGGACCAAGAAGAGTTGACCATTTATAAGAAATGATGTGTGCTAATTTTGCCCCTCTTTTCACAACCTTTTTAGTCATATCACATGGAAATTCTTATCTTTAATCACTAAAAATAAACAAAAATTTCTATTTGCTTCCTTTAATTAAAAATTGAACTTGAATCTCACCCAAATTTGTGAATTTATTATAGACTCAGAACACCAGACGAGTGGCTTGCCTATTCCAGCCGATCGCCTTACCCGTTCTAGACGCTCGACTCACCTATTTCGGTCGATTGGTTGGTGCCATCCCTCAGCCGCTGAGCCTTGTCCAAATGTTCAATCTAGATGGTGCACCCTTTAAATTTGAAATGACTGTTTCAGTCCTCAAGTGGGAGTTTTCCCTCCCAAACTGAGTGGGTCAAAGAACGCTGCCACCCGAGACTTAGGGTTGCTGACTGCTGCCCCGACTCGCACCTTTACCAAACATCCAACTGACTAGTTCACCACCCAACCGCTCAGTTGGTAGTACGTAGCCAGTTCAAATTTATAGCAGCCAACACCATTTGTCCCAAAACCCTAGTTATAAAAGCCTCCTTCTCCTGTAAAAGAAGGGGCACTTCCTCCTCACATCATCATCTTTTGTATCATAGATTTCCAAGGAATGATTCTTGTGTTCTTATGTTCTTGTATTCGATTCATCAATAAAGATTGGTTATTTTGCAAGTGAAATATTTGTTTCAATTATTGTTCTTTTACCTTGCTCTCTAGATCTAGTTTACTTCTTCTACTTCTTCTTCTTTTGTGGACTGGAGCAAGGGATTAACCATCGGTCATTTCATTGTCTCTAGCCTAAGGAACTAATTCTTTAATAAGTCTAGATTATGGCTAGAACTCTTCTTTCCTCCGTATCCCTTTTCTCCACAAGCATGAGGGAGTAGTTCTCTATCGAGTAAAGGGGAATAGCCCCTTAGCCATGGAATAAATCAATTAATCCTTAGAATGACTTCTATATGGGGTTTGGTTCTAATAATCGTTGATCTATCAAAGTAATTAGTTGGTTTGATAACATGTTAATCCAGATGGAAATGACCATGAAAATCTAGATTTAGAACAATACAATCAATCACATAGGGGTTTTGAAATGACCACAAATCTTCCCCTTTTGGGATGATGGACTAAGAAACATGAGCACATGACCAATGGGCTCATGTGGAGTCCATCTTTTGTGGATTTTTATTAATTCACATGCCTTCATCATAATTGTCATTTTAAAGGATTTAGTCAATATTTTCTTATGCTAAGGTGGTGAAAACCCCTAAAGCCTTGATTCTCCATCTCTTGATTTATTCTTGTGTTTGATCCACTCTCTTTACATTCTAATCTTTCATTCATAATAGTTTACTTATGCTAACAATCATATCAATTTTCCTTGTGACATGGCAAATTTATTTCTTGTTAAGTGCAATCTTGTTCTTACATTTTCTTTCTTCTTTAGTGATAATCACCCAAAAACCCCAAATTCGATCTTTACTTTCTATTCTAAAGACTAAAATACAAAAAAAGAAATAAAAGGTTCTTCAAAACCATAGGGATTAGAGTTAACAACCTTAAAAATGTTGTCCTTTTGGATTGACCATTTCTATAATAACCTTAATCGGAAAATAGAAAATGGATTAAACACTAGGATAATTATTTTAGTTATTGTAGTGTACTTCGACCCATTAACAATTTGGCACCATTGTCAGGGACGACATATTGTTTTCTCAAACCGCCAAAAACTTTTGAAAAACTTTTTTTCATTTTTTATGCCTTCCGAGTAACATTTCGGAAGTGCTACTTCTCTTTCTACCGAGTTTCCATTCCAGCAGTCTATTTTTTTCTACACATGATTAGCTGTTTATTTTGTGCATGTGACACCTAAACGCTAATTTTCAATCATTTCATCCTGAGATATATAGGACTTTTCACCATGTAAACCGTTAAAATATTATTAGGATGGATACAGAAGAAGTTGCTCGTAGGATCAATCAAGCTCTAGCATCTCAAAGAGACCACATCTTTTTCGACCAAGTGGCTAGAGAAGCCGCTTTGTGAGCAACCTACATGGTTGAACGAGAAACCCTACAGGAAAATACGAGGGAAGCCAAAAGCAAAAACAATTGAATGATTTTTTTGTTCCCTAATCTGCCTATACCCAACACCTAGTCATGTCTCCTGACATCGTTGCCCCCCCCAATTTGATATCCAAAACCAATGGATCACCATGATCCAAGCAAATCTTTTCTTAGGCAACAATGGGGAAAGTTTCCAAGATCATCTTCAAAGGTTCATTGACCTTTGCTCTTTGAACAAACTTCCAAGTCTCTCTAAAAATACCATCCGCCTTAGATTGTTCAAGTACTCTCTCACCAGAAAAGCCAGTAGCTGGTACAACACCATGGAGAGTGAAGAACGTGTCACAACATGGGAAGTTCTAAAAAGTAAGTTTCTTGAGAAATTTTACCCCCTTCTCTCACCTATGAACTCAGGGGAAAATCACTCACTTTTCTAGGTCCCCAAGAGAATCCCTAAGAGAAGATTGGAAAAGGTTCAAAGACTTACTTAGGAAGTGCCCTCATCATGACATCTCTCAAGCCCCACTCATAGAAATCTTTTATCATAATGTTGATGATGATACTAATTTTTTTCTTGATTCCTCATCTGGAGGTAATTTTATGCACCAAAGTTTGACCAGTGAATGGGAGGTGGTTAAACGTGCTTCTAAAACAAGGGCTAGAAGGGGAATTGGTGGAGTCCTTAAGGTAGTTAAGGCTGAAGTTAATCCTGATATCCAAAGCATATCAAAAAGCCTTAAATTAATTGCTCTAAAACAAGATCGGTTAGTGTTATCTCTAGGCATCTGTCAAGGATATGATCACACTACCCTACTTTGTCAATACTGTTACAACACCCCCATACAACCAGAAATGGGACAGAAATTAGAAGACCTCAACTCAATTCACACCATACCAGGCCAAGATTATTACAATCCCAACTAAACTAGAAACTATCATGGCTTCCTATATGGGAATACTTTCGGTTCTAAAAACTCCAGCCAACTCCAATCCCAACAAAGGCCTCCCTACCCTCAAAACAATAACCGACCACCACTTGGGTTCCCAAAAAACAATCAAAAGAACTTTAGGAACAAAGGGAACTACCGAGGCAATCACCCAAACCAACCACCATATCAAGGACAAAAATTCCAAAACTTAAATGTTCCCCCTCAAAATCTCAATCAGCCACCTCCTCAACCACCACCAAGTGTTCCTAGTCCCACCATGATGAATGCACATTCATCTTGGTCACAATCGCCATCTTGGGCCCTATTTTTCTTTGATTAATCATCTTTATTGGCTTTATCTTCTTATATGCACATGAACTTGGCTTAATCAAATTTATCCTTGTTTTAGTTGAATTTATACACCTATTTCCAGGTCTGATTAAGTCCAAGAAGTTAAGTTTGGGCAAAAGCTTCTCGGCCCATATCGCTAGTCATGCCCCTTTTCTTCTTTATTCAAGTCAATAACGTCGAGGGCTCTCTCCCTTTCTTGTGCCTCGACTGGGCCCTCTACTAATCAACGACCCCCACCACACACAAACCGCGACCTCCCCTCCCGTGCTTCTCTTCCTAATACTGCGATCATGGTTTCCCCCAGCCAGACCATGACCTGGTTCCTCAGCCACCAACATCGCGACCTAGTGGCATCAACAAAAGAACCTCAACCACCCAGCAGTGGCTGTGGTCCTTTCTTGTCTCCCATTCACCCGTGGCCCTCTCTAACACACTACGACCCGTGGGGCACTCCAACTGTGCTAGTGGTCAGGTCGTCCTCTCACCATGACCACCTGCCTACTTACAGCAGTGCCTTCACCAACCCTAACAGCCGCAATGACGCTGGTGTTGTCTTATGCAACCTCAACGCCAAACATCCGCAACATCAGTAGGCCACGATTTCCCGCTCCACCTCGATGTCATCCACGCTGCAACCGCGGTATGCATAGTCACGCTCATGGTGTGCACAACCATGACCGTGGTGTGCCTCCTCCATTCACAGTCCACCCTCTGCCTACAACGCCAACATCCACACACCACTGTGGGCATCAATGCTTCCCAGAGGGACCTCTGTGCCCACAGTTCTATCATCCACAATCGCAACTCCTCTTCCCCTCTCAGCCATGGGTCGTAGTCTTCATCTACCCTAACTACATGCCTACGATCCTCCTCTCTCTCTACCGCACACCACGACCACCTACTTATGGGCTCCACATTAGTCACCTTCTACCGAAATTGTGGTTCTACCTCACAGATCATGACCACATATCCTCCATCCTCTACAATCCCTTCTCTCCATTGCATCCACCTACAACCTACTCTACATCATACCCTCTTTACCTAACTATGACCTGGGGTCCACTTTTGTGATCGTGATCCACCACCTGCAGCTGACCGCGGTCTGTATCAAACAAACGATGTCACGACCCTAGCACCGCCTCCTTCAACCAACATCAGCGCAGCAACACTCCTCACATGCAGACTACAAACATGTTGTCATCCAAAAGTTGGTTGATGTTGATATGGCACTTGAGGCTTATCCAGGATATCAAACTATAGATCATTACAAGAAGAGGAAGTTCTCATGTGGAACAAGTGTGCTAAGTGTCATTGTTACCATCCTATTGGGAAATGTCCTTTTTTGTAAAATCCAACTAGACCACAACCTGAATTCTAAGTTATATGCCATCATTGCAATGATCTTGGACATATATGATGTACATGTCCCCAAATTCGAGATGGGCATGTTGAAGCTTAACAACAATAACCTCATGCACCTCCTTCAAATAATAACATTGGAAGAAGACATGTTGAGAAATTTACTAGAAGAGTCTTTTATCTGGATGGCCAAGATGTTTATGAAGAAGACCATGTTGAATGTAACCATTAATCTCTTAATTATTCTTTATAGCCATATTCCCTTTTTCCATGTTTCATAATATTTTTGAGGATGAAAGTGATGAAGTGCATGAGTTTAGTATGGACTATTCTTTGTACCTATGGGTTTGTTTTTTACTTATTAGTTTAAACCTTTGAAGGGATGGATAGTAGTTGGTTGATAATAAATGGATGAATGGATTTTGAGGGTGAAATCCTTTTAAGGGGTGGAGTTTTGTAACATACCATAACTAGAATCTTACCCCATTCATTGATTATGAGGTCAGTAAGATTGGTTCTTTTGACTTGACCAAACAAGGATGGAGTTATGTATTAAGATAAATAGTTAATGCATATAACATGAAAAACTAATTGTAACACAGAACATATATCGACTTGAAAATATATAGAACATAATAGGTGGCATAAGGTACTATAATAAACATCACAAATTAACAAAATAAGATGTAAGTAAGTTCATAAAATATTCCATATATTCTTCCTTTTCTAACTAATATTTCCATAATGGTTGAGATATGTTTAATAAGAGGTATAATTTTCTAAATACATGAATTGGGACAACACTAGGAATGTTTTTGTGCCATCATCTAAGTTAATACTTAATTAAGTAAAACATGGAAATGTGTGCATAATAATATAAGGTAACTCTTTTGAAAGTAATATGACTCAATTAATGAATGTGTATGATAATTATTATATATATAATGGTGATGAGACTAAACAATAATCTTATTAGAACTCATATCAAGAAAATTCAAAACACAAATCTAATGTCAAAATCTTGTTTCTTGGGTCCCATTTAGCTCGGATGGCAAGTTTCACGTTAATTTAACTACTTTAATGCCTTAATTTACACTAGGTAAGAAAATACAATATTATTTTTAAAAATTATAAATAAATTATTGAATGACTCAAAAAGTGAAAACTAATTCCAAAATCAATTTATTCCAATCCTAAAATAATTTGCGTACCATATTTGGTATTATTAAAGACTTTCTTGAAATATAGAAAGTAACTATATTATATAGCCCTAGATATATTAATTAAATGAGTTACTACTGTAGATTTCCTGAAGTTCTCAATTTCCAATTTTGTCATGCTATCACACTATGAATACTCAGTTTCAAATTTTAATTGGCGACTAAGCCAAATTATCCCAAACTTACCTAGGTTTACACACAATGTTGATGCTTTCATAAGAACCAATTATTGAAGAGAATCATTATATGCAAACCTAGATTCATCCAACTAGATTTGAATAGTTAAAAACGTTCTTGCATGTCACTACTAAAATGTGGTTCTACAAGGTTGTCTCCCGATACTAACATTTATAACCATCAAAGATCACAAGGTTCTTCAAAAACTTCAGTGCATGCATCCTGTAACTATAGCATAAGGGCCACCTGGTAACCTTGGGAACCTCCCAAGTGATTCTTATTTATAATTGATGGTGCCTACTAGCTAGTAGACTTCAATGTGACAATTATAGCAATTTGAGGGGATGTGGTTGGAGATCTAGTAGAAATATTTCCACCTTCTGACTGTCTTTAGAGAAAATGCTAACTCTTACAAAAGCTACATCAAAAATAATGTCGGCTTAATTTTTTGAGGAAATGCTTATCCGCTGAGTTTACATTGGAGACACTTCATAGGTCACTTGACTAAATTTTCTGTTTCAAAAAAATCTATATCAAATCTATTTCTTGTTTAAATGAATTTTTGCAACTGAAACTCAACCAACACAGGTACAAGGCCATGGAAAGAAACATGAATTTTGTAGTAGGAACATTCCCTTCAGGTTCTATTGGTTTAAACATGACTATTTTTGTATTCCTCGAACTTCATATTACTTATTTATTCCTAAAGAAACCGTACATAGTTTATTACATTTTCCTTTTGTGACCTATGGTGCATACTTACTTTGATGAATTGCTATCAACATCTTCATACTCGTAGGGCCTAGAAATTTGAATTGGGCACTTAAGAGTCATAGAAAGATGGTTTATGAATTTTATAGTTCTTATTTCTTCATCTAGGGTATGAGAGAACCCTTGAAGAAGTAAAACTTTTTCACCAAATTTTTCATAGATCTAACGCTTTGTCTAGATTAAGAAGATTGCCTCTTGTTTCCGTCATATATGTGTAAGGAAATATATCCAACTAGGTATTCCCATGAATGCACATGGTAAGATTAAGAAGGATGTTCTTGTATACAAGTCATTCTCATATGATACCATAACATCTCTTATTATCTTATAAGTGACATGGATCACTCATTCTCTTTGGATATGCCAAAAACCATAAAGAAATTTTATATGCATACAACTTGATCCGGTAGGAGGTATTATGTTCATGTTTAACAAAGTCAATGATAGAGGGTCCCTTACCAGAACTTAGGGTTGCATACGATGTGCACTTCAACTAACTTTACTTAGTATTTGGGTTTGATCATAGTCAAGTACCATATTACTTTGTTCTTCTTACTCACTAAGGATGATGGTTATTTTCTTGGGTTTGAAGGATCTACATCCCTCTCATCTAATTTTTCTTTCATATATTTTACTTAGATTCTTCATAGATTGACTAGATCATCGTCTTTTTTAGTGGCTTCTGAATTTCTCCTTGTTGTGGGAGAAAAAAAGTATCACATCAAGTATGTTTCATGTTTATTACCCATTATTGGTACTACAAGTGCTTTAGCTGATGGATGCTTCCTCTATCCTAGTTCTTCCACAAACCAAATTTGGGCTAGAAGAGAATTGAACTATAAGTTTTATTATATAGAAAATGAAGAGATTCTAAGGGTACAACCTTTGGTTGATAAGACCTAAATGGCATATCATTGTGGGTATCCCTTAGGGTTTTCTCTAGGTAAGTCTCATATGACAATGGATTCTTCTTACTTAGACAATTGGTATAGAGGAAACTATAGATAACCCCTGACTCCTGACCCAATCTAGACATCATTACCTTTCAGAAAGCCTAATAATTACCTTATGGGTGCACAATTATTTGGAATAAGTATTCAGAAATGATAATTCACGAAGTTCTTTGCTTTGATTCAAATATTAACAATCCCCACTCCAATACTTTTCATGTGAAGACAAAGAGGCAAGGATGGTTATTCTACATTACATGAAAAAAATCTCCATAAAAATAACCTATAAGGAAATCTAATATCTTTGAAAGAAAAATAAAGTTATTGACATATGATAGAAAAAATATATCCATGAACGAGTTTCATCATAATTTTTATAAATGAGAAGTCTAATTACTTTAAAAAAAATAAAACTTTTCCAAATAGGGAAACTAGAAACGCTTACATTTTGTTCTTTAGTTATGCACAATCATCATTACTTATTTAAAGTCTATTGTCCTTGTGTTATGTTCTAACCTAAAATGTTGAATAATTAGGCTTGCACATATGAATATGTTTGCACGTGGGTCACAACCAGGAATCACAAATTATGTAAGAAACAAACTTGCATGTTTAATAAGGCAATTTTTGTAGATATAAAGAATGTATTTTAAGTTCATCTTTAGCCCACCGTACACAATCCTACATGCTAAATTGATATTTTAAAGCATGTTTTCTAGATGAAATATCCCCAAGTAATTTTAAAAAAAATAGATTTACTATCCATAATTCTTGTTGAATTACCATGTCCATGTAAATTTTTACTTTAGACTAATCTAGGGTTTTAAGGTGGTTTCTTTTCATGAAGAAGAGTGCATTTTTCCCTAACAAGTGTCATAGGTTTTAACAAGGTTTCATTGCACATTCTATTTTGGTGATACACTAAGTACTCTTATGATTGTAATGAGAATGTAAGAAAGCTGTTTGAAATATTTATCAATCCCAAAACCTATATGAAAAGTCTAAATTCTCAGTAAATAAAGTACCCACATCCTTGATTATTTAATATTATTTAAGAACTATCTCAGACAATAGGTTTAATTTGCATTACAAGTGACCACTAAAGTATTACAATCATGTCTACAAATCCTAATTAGGGTTAGGAAACCATATGCCTTGAGGGCCTGTGTTTGGATTTAGATCTAGGATTATGACTAATTCTAGGTTTTTCAATTATTGCATTCAATTTTTAGCAATATTTCGAATATTTTCAAACCCAATTTCCTTTATTCATCCAAAAGTATCAATTTTTCAACATTACCATGGAAAAATTATATTTTTCTTAAAGAAAAATTCTTTATAAACATAGACAATATTTTGTTATTGAACATAAGATCTAATTAATATGTAATCCCTATAGGGTTTTCATACAAAGCTCCACTTAATAAAGGCCTCCTAAAAAAATTTATTCCAGATAATCTCTGATTATATATATATATATATATATAGGGTATATCTTCGCTACCCGTGCGGGTAACTAAGATTTGTTACCCGTGCATCAGTTTTGTAATGGGAAGGTATGCATTTGTAATGAAACAATCCAAATTTGTAATGAGACGACAGAAATTGTAATATAAAGACTCATTTTGTATTACATCGTTGTTACAATAATAAATATATATTTATTACTATAACAGCGTTGTAATACAAAACGAGTCTTTGTATTACAATTTCGGTCGTCTCATTACAAATTTAGTTGTCTCATTACATATATGTGTCATCCCATTACAAAATTGATGCACAGGTAGTGAATCTTAGTTACCTGCTCAGGTAGCGAAGATATACCCATATATATATATATATATATATATATATATATATATATATATATATATATATATATATATATATATATATATATATATATATATATATATATATATATATATATATATATATATATATATATATATATATATATATATATGTATGGCTATAAATTCAATGCCCATGCGGGTACAATAAATTAGCTACCCGCCCAAAGTGGCGTGGTGGCATAATTTGTAAATACCTGAAATAATTAATAGATGAATCACGGGGTGGCATAAGTCATAATTAAACTAAAATCTAAAAAGAGCGGATTTTGCCTTCCTTCTTACCTTCTTCTTCCACCGACCTGCTCTAATCCTCGATCTTTTAGGATGCACCCACCGTCGGATGCCCTGATGTGTTCTCTGAACTTTGTCCATCTTTCCGCCGTGTGGACTTTTTGAACTATATTTGCAGTCTAGCATCTCAATCCCCGATCTACAATTACAGACCAAAATAGCAAGAACAAGTCTACATATCCCAGTTGTTTGGAGGAGGATGAAGGTGAATGGACCAGGTTTGGATCTCCTTTAATGTTTGTCAGAGTATGAGTAGCAGGTATTGTTCTTTACCAGGTCACATAAAAGCAAGTTCCTTCTTCTTCTTCCATAAGTATGCTCCAGATCTCTGACTGAAACTCATGTCGTAGGGGGAGCATTTCTTGATTTTACTGCATTAGGATTAGCAGTTGTCCAAGATACAACTAGGTAAATATCATTATTCTTTGTCTCTTCCATCCATTCTCGCTGATCTTTTCCTTTTCATCACATTGTGCAATCATCTTTGTTTTTGTGTGGGAAATCTAATGTGTGTCTGGATTTTGTTTGAAGCAGCAACTGTCATACATGCTCTATGATTCATGTAGTTACATTTTGTGATACGTGTTTACTTGATGATTCACAAAGTTACTATTTTGTGTTTCAAGGTTATGTTTCTATCTACAGAGTGACTCTCGCACAACTGTGATGGATCCTTGTCTTGATACAGATGTTGGTAATGCCAATGTCAACTGTGACGATGATAATCCTCATTCTTCTCCTTTTGTTATTGTTGGCACATTGCCCGTAGTAGATGTCCCTAGAATTGGACTTAAATTTGGATGTTTAGATGAAGGTATCTCCTTGTATTCTAGTTATGTTGTCTTGATTGGGTTTAATCTCAGGAAAGACGACAATAGGTATGAATGAGGAACTACAAATCTGGTTTGTGACAAGAAGGGTAACATCAGTCGTTCTAAGAGGTCCAAACAACTTTTGAGCCTCGTTTGTGATGAAGTTGGTAGTTTATAGGATAATTTATCCAAGAAGCATAGGCGTTATGTGAAGAGGTGTGGGTGGAGCCATGATCCGATTCACACTAGACAAGTCCTCATCCATGTGTGTTGTGATGGCTTTTGTTGAGGAACACAACCACGATCTTGTTGATGATGCTCACCTGTATTACTTGAAGTGTAACTCATCTCTTGATGAAATCAAAAAGTGATGATTTCTTCTATGATTCAAGAAAACATACTTGTCTCAAAACAACTTGCATTGATAGCAACCGAGTCTGGTGGTTATGAAAATTTGGCATTTACAAGTAGACAAGCTCATTGACACCTCAGTAGTAAGAGGAATGAATGGCCCCACAGATCACCACTAGCCTTAACTACGTACTTTGTCCTCACTGACGTGCAAGCCAGGATCAACTTCCCGAGTGGTCACCCATCCTAGTACTACTCCAAGTTGAGCATGCTTAACTATGGAGTTCTTTAGTGATGGGCTCCCAGAAAAGGAGGTGCAACTTGGTGATATGAGTAGTACAATCATTCCTTTTAAGATAATATTATCTAAGGCCTTAAATCCTGGGACGTTACAATCTCCCCCACTTAGACTCTTGATGTCATCGTCAAGGCTCAACTATATGGCCTCATAATAATACTCCATTTTAGTGCAGACCCAACATGGCCCATGGACACCCATCTCCCGATCACAAAATACCAGGACAGGGTGGCTACATCACCATGGACAACCCTTTCAAACTTTCTGGGACTGCATGACTCAAGACTGACATGCCACATGCCCATGTGGGCCCCACCTACTGGAGGGGTTATGGATCTGATACCATTTGTAACACCCATGCCCATTACCCAAGGATCTAGTAGAGTTTCAGGAATGACGACTGGCCCCAATGATCATCACTAGCCTTAACTACATACTTTGTCCTCACTTACGTACAAGCCATGATCAACTTTCCGACTGGTCACACATCCTAGTACTACTCCAAGTTGAGCATGCTTAACTATGAAGTTCTTTAGAGATGGGCTCCCAGAAAAGGAGGTGCACCTTGGTGATATTAGTAGTCCAATCATTCATTTTAAGATCATTTTATCTAAAGCCTTAAATCCTGGGATGTTACAATCTCTCTCACTTAGACTCTTGACGTCATCGTTGAGGCTCAACTATATGGCCTCATAATAATACCCCGTTTTAGTGCAGACCCAACATGGTCGACGGACACCCAGCTCCCGATCACGGAATACCAGCCCAAGGGTGGCTACATAACCATCCATAGCCCTTTCCAACTTGCTTGGACCACACAACTCAAGACTGGCATGCCACATGCCCATGTGGGCCCCACCTACTGGTGGGGTTATGGCTCTGATACCAAATGCAATGACCCCGCTTCCCACGACCCCCCAATTAAGGGAGACCAAGAGGTCAGAGGCATTATCCAAAAATAGGATCAATGGTTTTGCAAATAATCAAGAGTAATTAATAAATTTTACAAACTCTTTAGAGCCCAAGGGAGTTATTAGAGGATTTTCCAATGATGGAGGTGTCTAAAAAAGGAGCACGGTCCGGGGGCTGGCAAGATTTTCCTCTACCCTGCTAGTCAATCTACGAGGACTCCCCAATCTACATGATAGTCTGGCCGAAATCACAGAATTTGACTTGAAATATGATACCTCTAAGTCTTGTCTCATCTGTCTTTGTCCCTTCTCTACCTCGTTCGTTGAATAAAAATTAAGATATTAGGGTTTCTCTCACTTCACACCCCTCTTGTGGTTGGGATAAGAGTAATAAGGATTAAGGAATCATCCACCAAATAATAAAAAGCATGTAAACACGATGTCATGCACTTAAGTTTTAATAATTTAAGCGCAAACTAAAGATTAGTTACATTCTTATGGTTGCATTGTATGTGTTGTCATGTCCTCAAAAGAGATATGAGGTTAGACCTTCTTTGTGGTGAGCGATTCATAAAAAAAAAGATTAACCAATGTTACTCAAAATCACTAAAAATTAAAACTTTTTAGAAAGTGATCCATAAATTGAAAGACACTTTCATAAGGAACCAAAGTAACTTATTTACATTCTGATTCATCAGTACATCTCTTGTACCATTCCTTCTTAAGTGTTACAAGCATCAACTGCCCTGTTAAAATGTAAATAGGTAGTATAAAAATCTCGAGGCATCAAGCCAAAATCTCAGATCAACATTAAACTAACTACTGATTCCTAGGCCTTGAGAGTACAAAGACGACACATAGGACTCTCTATTTACATGACATGACAACTAGTGTCTCCACCTGAGGAATTCACTGTTGTCCTTGGTTCTTCTGCTTCTGCTGTTCTTTCCTTATTGTAGGGTTCCTGCCTCTTCTGCGTCTACCTAAAAAGTTGAATCCCATGGGGGTGAGACAATTGAAAATTGTCCCAGCAAGAGATATAACTCTCCGCCAGAAACATTATTATTGCAGTTAATAGAATAAAATTGAGCAAAAGAATCATAAGTATTCAACAACAGCTAAATTATTGACTAAACAATTTAGAGCAGTATTCTCTATTCAAATCATTTTAGCTATATCTTGAAAGAGCAGTATCTAATTTATTTAATAAGGAATATGAAGAACATGTATAACATTTAGCCAACTAAAACGTACTAAGCAATGTATCATCAACCATTGATTCTCATATTTCAGCCCTAAGAAAATACGCTACATGGCTGATTACATTTTTCAAACATATTTATGCCTTGAGGAGATGAGGTATGCCACTCAAACTCCAACCGACCATTGCGAAATTGAAATCGGTACCATACATTGGTCAATAGAAGAGTTGGATTCCCATGACCTCATCATCCACATTCAGTGTGAGGACCAAATGCAGGACATCTTATGTCTCTGCTAAATAGCTTTCCAGGGTATACTGGAAACTTCGCTATTAGAGTTACAATGGCATGATGTACTCTCTTTGCAATCAAGAGATATTATATTTATCTAACATCGCTCTGGCATTAAGATCATCGGGAGATTAATGATACATCCATCCCAGACTTTGGGAGATTAGTGATACATCCA
The DNA here is from genome assembly GCA_963693085.1 of Alisma plantago-aquatica. Lineage (NCBI taxonomy): Eukaryota > Viridiplantae > Streptophyta > Magnoliopsida > Alismatales > Alismataceae > Alisma > Alisma plantago-aquatica. The sequence goes on from OY856410.1 coordinate 169,404,365, forward strand.
TCCCGGCATAAATAATGAAGGATTGAGAGATCTAATGTTTACCTTACCTCAATTCCTCCATTAGGGTGTAAGGATATTCGTGCCCAAAACCCCCTACATACTCAAAAGTATGCCCTCCAGGAGTTCCCATAGGAAAACCTATTTCACCATCATCAAACTACTGACGATGATGGATCTATGGTCAGGGTTCTACATGATACCATTTCACTTGATTAATTAAGTACATTACAATATTCTTTTAGCATCAAACATGTTTTTCAAACATAAAACATTGTAATAGTTTCTACAAAGAATGAGTACTATTTCTATTAAGTCTTTTCAAAGCTTTATTAGACTTTGGGATCTCAATCCTTTATCACATCAGGGTATTCTCGTCCCTTATCATCTCATCATCATGATTATGAAACATGGGTGTTCAAACCCTTAATTCATCACAACACTTGTTACCACTTTATAAGGTAACTTAATGTCTTCAGGTCATCTAGTCATTGTAAACATAATAATTGCAGTGCAGGTATTTCACATGGCTCTTAAAGCCCAATAATATCTTTTGTTACCTCTCACTAGGCAACACAACATATTATGGCTTACACGGCCCATAAAGCAAATTTAATAGTAAATCATCATAGCTCATACATGGCCATGTCCACCAACTCATGAAACCTGCATAATTAGTGCACATGATAACAATTATATCAATTACAAATCATCACTATGCATTGTAAGAGTATCATTACTATTTCTTTATTTGAGCTAAGATTTCCCAATTTATGTCAATTAGGAATACTTAATCTCATTACCCAGATTTGGGTCATGATTATTATCATATTGCCCAAACTTAGGGTTTCATACATGACAACCCATGATTAGGGCTCCACATATCTTTATCCTATATCAGTGTAGGATTTCATATCATAGTATCACATATCAGAACATAGCATTACCTTGAATTAGATTTTTTCTCAAATTATAATGATTTCATTTTGACATCACCCTTGTCTAGGGTTTCACATGACATCACCCTCACTTAGGGTTTCATATTGTTTCACCCTTGATTAGGGTTTCTCATAACATCACCCTCAATTAGGGTTTACTATTCACATTCAATCAAGGTTTATTATTAAAGTTCTCTGAATTAGGGTTTCTCAAGTCCTCACCGTAAATTAGGGTCATACCATTACCAAAGATTAGGGTTTCACCTCTCAGTGCCCTCAATTAGGGTTAGGGTTCATCAACCTTCCTAATTAGGGTTTCATGATCTATTATCAAGGATCATACCCTAATTACACATTCATTCATGTTGGAAGTGTTGAGACTTAACCACTACATAATTATCCTTCATGTAGGAAGTCCTATCTCTCTCATCCTCTATAAGATAATACTTACTTCAGACTTGATTAGATTAAGTCAACTCAACTTGATTAGAGAGTTGACACATGTATTGTTTCATTACTTCCATAATCATCAAGGATTAATCATTCAAGAGGTACTAATCACCCTATCTTATTAAGGGTACAATTACTATGATCACCCTTGGATTACATCATGAAATGATCAATTAAACATTTGACCTTTAATCATCTTAAGTGCACATGCAGTTTTGGTTAATTACTTCCAAATGGTCTTGGTCACTTAGAACCCAAATGGTCTTGACCAATCAGACCTCAAACGATCATGCTTGAAATACCTCCAAACGGTCTAAGACCGTTTAGACCTCCAAACGGTCTTGATCAATACTTGAAACCATTTAGCAAAATAGGTGCTTGAAACCGTTTGACAAAGTTGATACTTGAAACCATTTGACAAAGTTGATACTTGAAACCATTTGAGTCTCAATTGGTTTGGAATCGTTTGGACCCAAACGGTCTTGAGACCATTTGTACTCAAATAGTCTTGAGACCGTTTTTACTCAAATGGTTTTGAGACCGTTTGGTCCAAACCTCCTCAAAACCGATTGGACCAAAAATTGTCTCAACCACTCATATTATTTAGGGTTTCCAAGATTAATTCCTTCATCAATTGAATCCATGTAATTACTCACCAAGTGAACCTAAGAACCATTCTTCAATTGAGATTAATGAATCATATTTAAATTGATTCAACCTTCAATTGATCATCAACTAGGGTTTTAAACCCAATTGAATTAGGGTTGGAATTGATGAACCTTCAATATTAGTCATATGGAACAAATTACTTTGAAATCATTGGACCATTATTCAAATTAGGCATGAACTGATCTCAAACGGTCTTGAGGTCATTTGGATGACCTCCAAATGGTCTTGAGACCGTTTGCCCATCCCATCATCAAAATTCGTGAAGTTCAATTATGGTTTGCATCATTGGATTGCTCATTAGATTAGCTATTGCATGCATTTCAATTTGATAACTTTGGGTCTTCAACTACTTCACCATACTCAACCCTAGACCTCCAAACGGTCTTGTTTGACCTCCAAATGGTCTTGAGACCATTTGGGTGATCTCCAAATGGTCTTGAGACCATTTGGGTTAATCAACCCAAAGATTTATTTCATTCAATTGCAAAATCAACACTTAACCCAAATAGGGTTTCTAATTAGATGATTGTCCATACATTGATTCAATCAATTGGAACTAATAGATCATCATCCAACAAGTACCAGGGTCCTGACCTCAAAAGGTCAACCCATCCAAACGGTCAACCATCCAAAATGGATTGGGGTTCAAGGCTCCAAACAGTTTGCAAACTGTTTAGTCTCCAAACGGTTTGGTGAAACCATTTAAACCAAGATCTTCAAAACCGTTTGCAAGGGGAACTTGTTGGACTGCGTGGCCAATATGATGTCATCATCATCTTCCTTCATTCATTCAAATTATACTGCCATTTTCATGGTAATTACAACAATGGATCAAGGGTATTTCAAATAGAACAAAACGTTCAACAAAATAATGGAGAATTGAATACAATAACAATGCTTAAGGGTTTAAGTTATATAACCTGCCTCCAATTGAGATTCAAAGCTTGTAGATTCACGTCAACAATGGTGGAGTAAGATTTTGCAACTCTCCCAAGGATCTCCTCTAGCTTTGGAGTGAAAAGATTGGCTAGGATTGAAGATGGAGTGAAATAGAGAAGAAATCATGCATTGTTTTGTGATTTCCACCATGAAATCAAGGTGAAAGAAGATCAAGAAGCTTACCAACAGGTTGGGGGTCTTCCTCCTACTGCTCCTAGATCCCTTGGTTGGTTTTCAAGCAAAGAGAGGAAGTGGGTTTGAAAAAAAACCTTTGATTTGGGTTGTAAAAGGTGTTTTTATAAGAAAGTCAATGAGAGAGAAAATGCCTTATAAAATTCTTTTAAATCCAAAATTAGTGCCTCCTCTTCCCCCTCAATTCCTTGGTCATGAAGCCATCCTCTCCCACTTGCAAAACTTCTTCATTATCCAAGAATTAAAAGAAAATGAATTAAGCACCTTAAACATATTATACTAATATCTCCTTTTTAGTGGATATTTCATTTTCTTATAATAATGTGAGTGGAGTTTTCACCTACTTAGGATATTTCGTTCCCTTTGCAAGGCATAACGGTGTTCACACTTTATAAAATTCAACCATCTCGTTTTTGGTTGAAGTCCCTTCAATTATTTTATTTATTTTTGCATTAAATTGAATTAGGATTTCAATTATGCTTAAATCTTGATTATTTGAATATCAAGATTCTCTCTCCTCAAAAATAATTCAAATGAGGCACCCCTCCCATTTTCTTCTATCTACTTGATGCCAAGAAACATGGGAGACCCTCTAGAGGTGGTATTTTGCATATCGAACCCTAGGTTTTGGGTAAATTACACATTACACCAAAACTAGGTTTTAATGCACAAGGATGGCTCAGAAAGCTTTATCTTGGTGCTCAAGCTTGTGGAAACCATACTACTGCATAATTCTCATTCTTATGATGCTTCAACATCAGAGAAACATTTTATCATGTACAATTTGCAAGTTAACCCCTCAACTTGGGTAATTTGCACTTTAGTCCAAAACTAACAAAACAATGTTTCAACAATATTTAAAAAGGACTAAAATTGAAATATAAGTTCCTCTTGAACCTTAATTACTTTCCAAGAAATATGAACAACCATCTAATCAACATTATTAAGCAAAGCATCTAGGGTTAGAGCATAACCAAGGTCAGGGATGTTACAAATTATCCACCCCTTACAAGGATTTCATCCCCGAAATCATCAACAAAAACATTTAAGAGAAAAGAGTAGGGTATTTTATCCTCATCTCTTCCTCTAGTTCCCATGTAGCTTCTTCAATGCCACGGTGATTCCAGAGGACTTTTACAAGACAAATGTGTTTCTTTTTCAACTTTTTAATTCTTTTATCAAGGATCATCACAGGTCCTGCAACATATGATATATCATCATTGAATTCTACTTCTACAGGTTGTAGAACTAATTTTGTATCAGGGTGACACTTCCTCAACATGGAGATGTGGAACACTGGATGCAACTTATGCAACTTAGGTGGTAACTCCAGCTTATAAGTTACCTTTCCAATCCATTCAATGATTGGATAAGGCCCCATATATCTACGAGCTAACTTTCCCTTCCTTCCAAATCTAAGAACTCCCTTCCAGGGTGAGACCTTGAGATATACTCTATCTCCAACTAGGAATTCTAAAGATCTTCACCTTTTGTCGGTGTATGATTTCTGTCTATCTTGTGTAGTGTTTAACTGTTGTTGTATTACTTTAATCTATTCAATTGTCTGCTGCACTAGCTCAGGACCCAAAAGTTGATTATCTCTAGTTTCATACCAACATAAAGGAGATCTACAACATCTAACATATAGAGCTTCATATGGTTCCATGTCAATAATGTGTTGAAAGCTATTATTGTAAGAAAATTCTATCAAGCTCGGGTGTAGATCCTAACTTCTTACAAACTGAAGGACACATGCTCTAAGCAAATCCTCCAAAGTTTGTATGGTCCTTTCAGATTGTTCGTATGTCTGTGGGTGAAAGGTAGTACTAAACCTTAACTGTGTACCCAAATCTTTATGAAGTTGTTCCCAAAAATGACTCGTGAACTGGGGACCTCTATCTGAAATGATAGTAGCTGGAACCCCATGCAGCCGCACTATCTCATCTACATATAACTGTGCCACCTTCTAAGCAATGTAGGTTGTTTTGACTGGTAAGAAATGTGTTGTCTTTGTCAACCTATCAACTATCACCCATATGTAATCACGACCTTTGGTTGTTTTAGGCAAACCAACCACAAAGTCCATGGTGACATGATCCCATTTCCACTGCGGTATAGGCAAAGGTTGCATTGTTCCTATGGGCTTTTGATGTTCAACTTTAACCTGCTGACACACCGGACACCGCATAACAAACTCATATACATCTTTCTTTAATCTAGGCCACCAATACATATCTTTTAAGTTATGATACATCTTGGTGCTCCCTGGATGCATAGAATACATCAAAGAGTGAGCTTCTTCCAGAACTAACTTCCTCAAGTCATTGACATCAGGTACTACCATCCTACCATGGTAACAAACTACCTGATCCCCTGACTCATTAAAGCCATCCCATTTCTCACTACCATACTCAGATCTAATCTGCTGAACTACAACATCATCTTGCTGTACTTCCTTAATCTATTGTGTCAGAGTTGGTTTTATGTGCATCTCAGCTAACAACCCAGCTAACAATGATACTTTAAACTGTACATTGTTTTTCCCCAAGGATATAAACATCTCCCTCTTAGAGTACACTGAAGAATTCAACTATGCTTTGTTTAAGGCTGGTGTTGCTGATTTTCTACTTAATGCATCAGCAACCACATTAGCCTTCCCTGGACGATAAACAATTGTACAATCATAGTCCTAGATTAACTCCATCCAGCGGTGTTGTCTCATATTCAACTCATGATGTGAAAAGATATACTTTAGGTTCTTATTTTCTATGAAAATCTGGAATGTATCTCCATAGAGATAATGTCTCCAGATCTTAAAAGCATGGACCACAACAGCTAGCTCTAGATCATGTGTTGGATAATTTTCCTCGTGTATCTTAAGATGTCCAGAAGCGAAAGAAATCACTTGTTTGTCCTGCATCAACACACATCATAGTCCGTTCTTAGATGCATCATAGAAAACTATGTATCCTTTTCCCTACTCAAGTAACACCAGCACAGGTGCACTTGTCAACCTTTCTTTCAACAACTGAAAAGAATGTTGACACTTGTCATTCTCGACAAAAGGAACCTCCATTTTGGTCAACTTGGTTAGGGGTAAAGCTATTGAACTGAATTTCTTAATGAACATCCTTTAATAGCTTTCCAACCCTAAGAAACTACATATCTCCATCTGTGTTTTCGGCTATTCCCATTGTAGGACAAATTCTACCTTCTTAGGATCAACATGAATACCTGAAGCAGATATTACGTATCCAAGAAAAGAAACTTCTGGTAATCAGAACTCACATTTGCTAAACTTAGCATATAATTTATGCTTTCTTAGCAAAGTTAGAGCTTGATGGAGGTGTTGCTCATGTTGTTGAGCAACTCTACTATATATCAAGATGTCATCTATGAAGACTACTACACATTGATCAAGAAAAGGTTGAAAGATTCTATTCATGAGTTCCATGAATGCAACTAGTGCATTAGTTAGTCTAAACGACATAACTGTGAACTCATAGTGACCATACCTTGTCCTAAAAGCAGACTTAGGTATGTCACCCTCCTTAATACACAACTGATGATATCCTGACCTCAGATATATCTTAGAAAAGATAGTTGCACCATGCAACTGATCAAACAAGTCATCAATCCTTGGTAAGGGATACTTGTTCTTTATAGTTATTGTATTCAAATATCTATAATCTATGCATAACTGCACCGTTCTGTCTTTCTTCTTTACAAAGAGAACCGGAGCACCCCATGGTGAAGTACCCGGTCAGATAAAACCCTTCCTAAGCAACTCCTGTAGTTGCTTCTTGAGTTCTGCCATTTCAGCAGGTGCCATCCTATACGGTGTTTATACTATAGGTTGCGTGCTCGGAATTAGATTAATCTCAAAATCAATCTCTCGGGGCGGAGGTACACCTGGAAGTTCTTCAGGGAATACATCCTGAAATTCCTTGACTACCAAAACTTTAGAAGGATTGGAACTCTCCATGGTGGTATCTACCACATGTGCCAAGAATGTAAAACATCCTTGCCTCATCAACTTCTCAACTACCATAGCTGATACAAGACAGGTTGGAAGAATCTTTCTATCTCCTTGAAAGATCCATGTATCACTATCATCTATGAACACAAATTGCTTGGACTCATAATGCAAGACAACCATGTACTTTTCTAGGGTGTCCAACCCAAGAATTATATCAAACCCATGCATCTCAAGTGGTATAAGGTCCACTTGAATGTGATATTCAGAAAAGAAAAGAGCGTAGGAAGAACACACCACCCGCAACACAGCAGATCCCATCAAAGGAGTTTCTAACTTCAAACTCTCTGCCCTATGACCAATTGTCATATTGTAGTAAAAAATCACTCTTTTAGTGATGAAATAATGTGTAGCACCCAGATCAATTAAAACAGATACAATGCAGAATGTAGACATATCAGAATAAAATAGTTCCATCTGACCTGTCACAACCCTAGGGTTGATTACTACATCAGACTGATTCATCGCATAGAATCTCGTCATCGCCTGTGGTTGATTCGGTGCTCGATTATTGGGTGTCGATGATCCAGCTTGGGACGCTTGTCCACGTCCTCTTGCGCCACTTGGAAACGGTCGCCTCTGAGAGCCTTGCTGACTCTACCTCTATGGTTGATTCACACTTGCTTCTCTGGATCGACAATCCTTAATCAGATGTCCCATCTGTCCACATATAAAACAACCTTTTTTCCCTGGCTGTGGTCTAGATGGTCCTATTACCGATATTGATGTTGCACTGTGGGCTCCTTCCGACGGTAAACTACGACCTCTACCCCTATTAGACGTCCATTGTGTCTAGGTATTAAACCTTGGCGGTGCAATTGGTGCAGAAAACCTTGGTTTCTTAAAACTTTTCGACAAGGGTCCTTGAAACTGGGGATACACTTTCTTACTCTTAGTCTGTCACCTTTCAGTCACATACCTCTCTATGCGTCTGACATACTCCAAAAAAGTAGCAAACCTCTCCCTGCTCTCTAAAGCTGACATAGGAGTGGTCAAATTGGCGTTCAACCCCTTCTCAAAATGCCAAATCCTTTCTTCATCGGTAGCTTCCATATGCGGATAGAACCGCAGAAGCTCCATGAACATAGCCTCATACTAGCTAACGTTCATTGGTCCTTGCCTTAATCTCTCAAACTGAGAGATCTTCTCTTCTAGAAATGTCTTAGGAAAGTATATATAGACAAATTCTCATCGGAATACTTCCCATCCTATAAAGACCCCAGCTTCTGGTAACCCCCAATTAAGGGAGACTGAGAGGACGGTGCCGTTATCCAATTTCTAGATCAAGGTTCAGCAATTAATTGATAACAATTAATAAATTCTACTAGACTATACGAAAAAGTTGTAATAAATAATTTTTTTGCATACCTTTGAAAATTTTGGATATCTAACTTCTATCTAGAACTGGGACTAACTAACTAATCCTCCTCGGACTTTAATTCATGTATTTCTGAATATGACGATTTACTGTTTTTCCTTTTTGTTTTGTACCTAAAACGCCGACAAACAAAACATCGGTCAACCGGAGCTGGTATGTGGGGGAAACAAATAATGTGCAACTATGTTAAAAATGTAATCATTCAATTATTCATTTAACAACCAAGATTACGTTTTAATCCATACTACTCAATCCTTACCTATCCCCTAACTCTGTGTTGTCCTTGCATGCTAACTCTCATTAGGTAGTTCCTTACCCCCATGGTCCTACCTTACAGGTAGCCAATACATAGGGTAATAGAGTCGCATGGCACTACCCAGAAGTAGCCCAATATCTAACTCAAAGTGACTTGATGGACCTACCCCATTGGTAGCCATGTACTAAGTCATTCGATGAAAACTTCAATAAACCTCGGAAAACATAACTCGATATATTCATAAGAGTAACCACAAACCTCTTATTGCAGATTCAAATACAAAATCAAGTATGAAGAGAGAGAATATCCAAGTAAGCAAGCAAATTCCACAGAAACCCTGAAATAAACATTCAAACTATATTTTATCAAAACTTATTCAATTCCATCTTATTCCTTAGGGTTTCTATTCCAATTTTTATGGTTTCCTTGGAAATTAGGGTTTTGCCTTCATTCTTAGTTATCATCAACCCTAATTCATCAAATCCAATTAAAATATTTAAATTCTCTCCTTTTAATATTCCTAATAGTTTTAGGATCATTATTTGGCAATTTACTTCCTTTAATCACAAATAACATGGGTTTCTCTTTCCTTTTCCCTAAATTAGGGTTTCCATGTACCTTTTCATTCATTTATAGTCATAAACCCTAAATTAACCATCTTTGTAATCAAAATGGATGAAAACTCCATGTTATCAATTAACAGGTTGATAATCCTCAAATTAACCTATTAAGTTACCAAGAATCATCCTTTCTATACCATTAGGGTTTCTAATTAACTTGAAATGTATTTTACTAGAAAATTAAAGTACTTTTTCAAAACCAACTAGAATCAGGTTATACAATCATTTTTATTATATTCCTTGCAATTTTCTACACAACTTTCTTATATAAAGTTTCTCCATTGGATAATCCTAGCATTTTCTATTAATTTTACAAGAAAAACTATTTTCTGGATTATTTGATCAGAGAGGATATTTACCAGGTTATCTCAGTCGTTTGATCAGTGTGCCAATGGTCCGTGCTTTGATCCAACACACGTCATCGATCACGCCAACTAACAGGATCGCACACGCGCCCTTCCTCGACCGATCCGTCAGATCCTGATCCAACGACTCACGTTCACTAGTCCCACTTAGTCAGATGCACGCACTGCCCCTTTCAGCCGATCCGTTGGATCGTGCTTGGGCTCACGATGGTCCAGGGATCTATGGCTGCTGCTCATCTCTTCCTTCTTCCTTTGTTCTTCAGAACCCGACGACGCTGCAGCGGCGACCTCGCCTGAGCACGAGCAATCAAGAGAGGAAGAGGGGGTTAGGGCTTAGGAAGTGGTCGCCTGGGATTGTGAGGGTGAGAGAGAGCAGTAGGGGGTCCTATTTATAGGCTACGTGGAACTTTCTTAGGGTTTATAAACCTATTTCCACCATATATTTTGGCCCAATTGGGCATTTTGTGCATACATAAGGAAAGCCGTCCAACCTTGGGTCGAGAATGTTCCTCTCTTTCCCCCGAACCTAATGGGACACTTCCCATAAGTGCTCGTGCCCTACTGTTATCGAAAACACGAGGGGAAAATCCCCTGTGGGTGGCTACAGTCTGTGTCCCATTGGGATTTTAGATGATGAGCCAAGTTGGTTGGATCAAGATCCAATGACCATCAGCGTCCATGCTCAAACAGAAAAAGCAAACATTTCCAAATATTCAAATTATCTTCCCAATTTAAAGATAACTTGGAAAAACCATAACTCCCAATTCATAACTCCGTTTTTATTCAAATTTTGAGGGAAACTCTTTTATTTTTTTATCTTTCATCTTGCAAAAATTGGGATCATTATATCAATTAAAATGTTCCTTTTCTTTAGTTGCAAGAAAACACCTTTTTATTCACATTTTCAACATATTCTTTATTTCTCTTGCTATTATTTATTTGTCCTGAGTTCCCTGAACCCCAAGGAACCTTTATAACACGAAATCCTATTTTGGGAAATTATCTTTTAGCCTTTTAACCATCCTTTATCCATTTTCTTATATTTCCATTATCCCATTGAATTCTTTTATTCCTTTCTTTTTCTTTCAATTGGGCTTAATGGCCAATAAGGCCCATCAAGAAAGCATGCAAGGCTATCATACACGAAATTCATTTAAATCAAACCATGAAATCAAACATTGGTCTTATTTATCTTTTAAAGGAGGTTCACAAATCTCATTACATGTTTTGGAAAATGAGGTTATAACATCCTCCCCTCCTTATAGGAATTTTGCCCTCAAAATTCAACAATCAAGAAAACAAATCGGGATATGCTTTTTCCATGTCCATCTTCAGCTCCCATGTGGCCTCATCCTCTCCATGGTGCTTCTAGAGAACCTTTACCATCTCAATATTCTTATTTCTGAGCTCTTTTACCTTTGTATCTAGAACCCGCAAAGGCAACTCAGGATAAGACAGCTTTCCTTGAAACTCAATAGGTTCAATGCACATCACATGGCTTGGATCATGCACATATTGCTTCAGATTAAACACGTGAAACACATCATGCATCATACTGTATTGAGGGGGTAACACCAAATGGTATGCGGCTTCACCAATCCGTTCTAACACATCAAATAGACCCACGTATCGGGGACTCAACTTTCCTCTGTTCTTAACTATAGCTCGGAGCGGTCAGATTTTCAGAAAAACATGTTCTCCCACAGTGAAATGCACATCAGTCCACTTCGCATCAGCATACGACTTTTGCAGTCCTGGGCTCTCTTTAGCCTTTGCCTGATCAAAGCGACTTTATCAACATACACTTGGAGTTCATCTGACCTCAATAAGGTCCATTCACCAACGTCATCCCAGTGAAGTGGTGACCGACACGGTCTCCCATATTGAGATTCATATGGAGGCATCCCGATACTGGCTTGGTAACTATTGTTGTAGGCGAACTCAGCTAAAGGTAGGTAATGCTCCCATGATCCACCCCAATCGAGCACACAAGCTCTCAGCAGATCTTCTAAGGTCTGAATTGTCCTTTCTGACTGACCATCTGTCTGGCAGTGATAAGCGGTACTAAACTTCAACCTTGTACCTAGTTCCTCTTGAACCTACTTCCACAATTTGGAAGTAAACTTTGGGTCTCTGTCCGAGATTATGGAACTTGGTATGCCATGTAAACGCACTATCTCTCTGATATACAACTCAGCTAAGTCCGACATTTTGGCAGTGGTTTTCAGGGCAAGGAAGTGTGCTGACTTGGTAAGGCGATCTACCACAACCCATATCGCATCATGACCTCTCTTGGTCCAGGGTAGACCCACCACGAAATCCATGGTGATCTGCTCCCATTTCCATTCTGGAATCTCTATAGATTGTAAAAGTCCACCGGGTCGTTGGTGTTCAGCCTTCACCATTTGGCACGTAAGACAACTGGCTACATAAGCTGTAATGTCTCTCTTCATTCCTGGCCACCAGAAAAACCTCTACATGTCCTTAAACATCTTAGTAGTCCCTGGGTGTACCGTGTACTTAGAACCATGAGCCTCTTGTAGGATACATTCCTTCAACGGTGAATCTTTAGGAACCCATATGTGATTCTCAAATTAGATTCCTCCGTCTATTCCCAATGAAAGACGAGTTTGTGGCTTCTGCATCAAGCCTTTCATCTTGTGAAGTCCTCCATTGGCCAACTGTGCTGCGACAATCTCACTCAATAACTCAGACTGTATCTGGATATTTGCCAATCGAACTTGATCATCTAACGGTTGAGGTGACCACTCCACCATCTCTTCTAAGCTCTTCCACTATCTGGACAAAATAGCTGCACACATTAGTTGTTCCCGACTCAACGCATTGACTACGACATTCTCCTTCCCTGGATGATAGGCAATGGTGAAGTCGTAATCCTTCATGTACTCCATCCATCATCGTTGTCATAGGTTCAAGTCTTTTTGCGTCAGAAGATACTTCAGTCTCTTATGGTCGGTGACGATCTCAAAAGTGGCACCATACAGGTAATGCTGCCAAATCTTCAAGGCATGGATGATAGCAGCTAACTCCAGGTTGTGGGTTGGGTAATTCACCTCGTTGGGCTTGAGTTGTCGGGAGGCATATGCAACCACATGCCGATTTTGTTCCAACACACATACAAGTCCCATCTTTGATGCATCAGTGAAAATAGTGAAACCCTCATTGCTTGATGGTAGAGTTAAAACTGGTGCGGTGGTCAGCTTCTCTTTCAGCTCCTGGAAATGAGCTTCACAAACATCAGACTACACAAACTTCACATCTTTTCAAGTCAACATGGTCAGAGGCAAGGCGGTCTTTGAGAAACCCGCGATGAAGCACCGATAATATCCTGCTAACCCCAAGAAGCTTTGTATCTCAGAGGGGTTCTTCGGTGTTGGCCAGTCTCAAACCACCGACACTTTAGCTGGATCTATGACGATCGTTCCTCCTGAGATTATGTGTCCAAGGAACATGACTCGGTATATCCAAAACTAGCATTTAGAGAACTTCCCGTAGGACTTCTGCTTTCTTAAGATATCAAGGACTTTACTTAGGTGGTCTCGGTGTTGATCTACATCATCCGAATAAACCAGAATGTGATCTATGAACACAATGACAAACGAGTCAAGGAAGGGTTGAAAGACACTGTTCATATGGTTCATGAACACACTAGGTGCATTGGACAACCCAAAAGGCATAACCACTAACTCATAGTGGCCATATCGGGTTCTAAAAGCTATTTTCGGGATGTCCTCACTCTTGACCCACAACTGGTGGTAACCCGATCTCAAGTCGATCTTGGACAAGACTCAAGCCGACTTCAACTAGTCAAACAAGTCATCTATCCGGGGTAAAGGGTATTTGTTCTTAATGGTATCCAGGTTGATCATCCAGTAGTCTATGCACATTTGGAGTGAACCATCCTTTTTCTTTATATAGAGAATCGACGCTCCCCATGGTGATGTGCTAGGGTGGATAACACCCTTATCCAACAATTTCTGCAATTGCTTCTTTAACTCAAGCAACTCAGCAGGGGCCATCCTATAAGGCGCTCAGGAAATATGGTTTGTACCAGGGGCTAGCTCTATGGAGAAATCTACCTCTCTTTGGGGAGGAATCCCAAGTAGATCATCTAAGAAAACATCTACATAGCCCCTAACTACCTCTATTTCTTTTAAGGGTTGCACCTTGGGTTCTGGCTCGGAGACTACTGCTAGGAAAGCTCGACACCCTTTACTCATCATCCGCTCTGCTTTCACGGCTGACACATATGGGCTGGTAGTGGCATCCTTCCTACCCCTAATGACAAAAGGTGGTGGACATGTTCTCTTGATGATCACTTTCTTCTCTCTACAGTCGATATTGGACATATACATATAAAGCCAATCCATGCCAATGATTACATTTAAATCATTCATGTCAAGACGGATAAAGTCTGTAGGAAAATCATGATCTCGATATTTCACAGATACCACTGAGGTTTTCAAAAGGGAATTAACAATTCGACCACTCGGTGTTGTAACATCTAAGACATACCCTAAATCCTTAATATCCAAACATAGCACAGTTGTAAGATTTCTCGAAATGAAAGTATTAGTAGATCCAGAGTCAAACAAAGATTTCACATTATGTCCCATAACTTCAAGCATGCCCTCGATCAATCGATTGGCATTTGCTTGAGCTTCCTCATTATCAATGGAAAACACCCGAGCTTGTCTTCTTTCTCCAGCAGGTGGGGCTGCAGCTATAGGTGGTGCTGCCACAGGTGGAGCTGCTACTGGTGGGGCTACTACTTGTCCTGGTCCTCTTGGATTTGGCAGAGGGCAAACAGCTTGGAGGTGCCCTTCTTGGTGGCATCAGTAGCATACCTTCTTCTTGTTGCGACACTCACTGGTATGCCACCTCTCGCAGGTGTGGCATCGAGGTCTGTTGTTCTCTTGATGGGGTTTCCCTTTTCCTCCATGTCTTCCTTTATCATGATGACACCCTAGACCTTTCTTGTGGTTGCTCTTCTGACCTTGAGTTATGTCAGTGAAACCCAAATACCCCTTGGGTGGAACCTGGGCAGGCATCACGGTCCTCTCCAGGTCTAAAGTAGTGTTGTAAGACTCGACGAAGGTTTTGGGTTTACTTGCCATCACATGGGGCTTGATGGCAGGGTGAAGACGTTCCATGAAGTGGTCCACCCTCCTCTCTTCATCCAACATGTGTCTAAAACGTTCCAGGAGGCGGAACCTATGACCAAAGTCTACAACTGAAGAGCTTCCTTGAGTCATGCTAGTGAACTCTCTTTCTTTCTCCTTCTTTGCTGAGATAGGGAGGAATCTGGCGGTGAAGATGGTCTTGAAGTCAGTCCATTCCATTGGTTCCTCACTTAGGTCTCTTCCCATGATATGGTTCTCCCACCATATCTTAGTTTCACCTTCCAAAAGGTGAGTAGCAAACAAAACCTTCTCATTCGGCTGCACCTCAAGCATACGAAACCCATTCTCGACTGCAAGCTACCAAGCTTTGTCCTTGTCGACTACTTCGAACTTGTCTTCACCTTAGAACTTTTCAAAGTTTAGCTTGACGAAGTCTATGATGGTGGCTCCCAATCATGGATGAACTGGAAGTGGCTCACCATTCTCAGCCCTATTTATGTCCCTAAGGGCCAGGGCACGAATAGCCTTAGTCAGTTGCTTTTGCTGCTCCATTAAATTTGCATCTGTTGTGTGAACCACCAGGGCTGGTTCTTGATCACCAGGTTGGTCCTCCTCCATTCGGGATTCCTCTTCATGCACCTGGTACTCCTCATATTCTGGTCTTTCCCCTTGCTCTAGGTTAATGTCGGGCATTGGTTCAGGGTTGGGGGCCTTATGCACAACTTCTTCAAGCCTCTTTCTTTTCTTAGAGGTATCTCCACCATGATTCTGCTTCCTTTTCTCAGACGACCAATTTCTTTACAGGGTGGCCCACCTCCGCTGGTGGAGAAAGGGATTGCCACCACCTTTGTACGAACCATCTACATAAGCATAACAAACATACCTTTAGTTTATCATTAAACTAATTATACTTATATCAGTGATATCTCATTACATATCTTTTATTAATTTGATGGAGGGTTCCTTAATCCTTAACTTACTTACCCATACCCCATGAAGGTGAGGAAGAGAGAGAAAACCCTAACTCTTAAAGTCCTTAATAGAATTTGTGATGAGAAGGGATGAATAAGATGAGGAAGTCCTAAAGGTGTCTTATTTCGATTCAAATCCTAGGACATCGACCAGGCAGTCACACATTTCGGGAGTCCTCGTATTCCGACTAGTGGTGCGAAGAAAAATTTTGCCAGCCCCTGGAAGTGATCCTTTTCTAGACACCTCAGTCTTTCGGAAAATCCTCTAATAACTCCCTTGGGTTCTACAGAGTTTGTAAAATTTAATAATTATCATCAATTAAGTGGAGAACCTTGGCTCTGATACCAAATGTAAGGACCCCACCTTCCGGTAACCCCCAATTAAGGGAGACCGAGAGGACGATGTCATTATCCAATTTCCAGATCAAGGTTCAGCAATTAATTGATAACAATTAATAAATTCTACTAGACTATATGGAAAAGTTTTAATAAATTAAATGTTTGGATACCTTTGAAAATTTTGGATATCTAACTTCTATCCAGAACTGGGACTAAGTAACTAATCCTCCTCAAACTTTAATTCATGTATTTCACAATATGATGATTTACTATTTGTCCTTTTTGTTTTGTACCTAAAATGCCGACAAACAAAACGTCAGTCAGCCAGAGCTGGTATGTGGGGGAAACAAATAATGTGCAACTATGTTAACAATGTAATCATTCAATTATTCATTTAACAACCAAGATTACATTTTAAGCCATACTACTCAATCCTTACCTATTCCCTAACTCTGTGTTGTCCTTGCATGCTACCTCTCTTTAGGTAGTTCCTTACCCCCCTGGTCATACCATACAGGTAGCCTATACATAGGGTAATAGAGTTGCATGGCACTACCCAGAAGTAGCTCAATATCTAACTCAAAGTTACTTGATGGACCTACCCCATTGGTAGCAATGTACTAAGTCATTCGATGAAAACTTCGGTAAACCTCAGAAAACATAACTCGATATATTCATAAGCGTAACCAAATACCTCTTCTTGTAGATTAGAATACAGAATCAAGTATGAAGAGAGAGAATATCCAAGTACAAGCAAATTACACAGAAACCCTGAAATAAACATTCCAACTATATTTTATTAAAACTCATTCAATTCCATCTTATTTCTTAGGGTTTCTATTCCAATTTTTAGGGTTTCCTTGGAAATTAGGGTTTTGCCTTCATTCTTAGTTATCATCAACCCTAATTCATCAAATCCACTTAAAATCTTTAAATTCTCTCCTTTTAATATTCCTAACAGTTTTAGGATCATTATTTGGAAATTTACTTCCTTAATTCACAAATAACATGGGTTTCTCTTTCCTTTTCCCTAAATTAGGGTTTCCATGTACCTTTTCATTCATTTATAATCATAAACCCTAAATTAACCATCTTTGTACTCAAAATGGATGAAAACTCCATGTTATCAATTAACAGGTTGATAATCATCAAATTAACCTATTAATTTACCAAGAATCATCCTTTATGTACCATTAGGGTTTCTAATTAACTTGCAATGTATTTTACTAGAAAATTAAAGTACTTTTGCAAAACGAACTAGAATAAGGTTATACAATCATTTTTATTAGATTCCTTGCATTTTTCTACACAACTTTCATATATAAAGTTTCTCCATTGGATAATCCTAGCATTTTCTATTAATTTTGCAAGAAAAACTAATTTCTGGATTATTTGATCAGAGACAATATTTACCGGATTATCTGAGCATGTCATCGATCAAGCCCACTAACAGGATTGCGTGCATGCCCTTCCTCATCTGATCCATCAGATCCTGATCCAACGACTCGCATTCACTTGTCCCACTTAGTTAGATGCACGCCATGCCCATTTCCTGCTGATCTGTTGGATCGTGCTTGGGCTCACGATGGTCCAGGGATCTACGGTTGTTGCTCATCTCTTCCTTCTTCCTTTGTTCTTCAGAACGCGATGAGGCCGCGGCGGTGACCTCGCCTGAGCACGAGCAATCAAGAGAGGAAGAGGGGGTTAGGGCTTAGGAAGTGGCCGCCTGGGATCGTGAGGGTGAGAGAGAGCTGTAGGGGGTCCTAATTATAGGCTATGGGGAACTTTCTTAGGGTTTCTAAACCTATTGCCGCCATAGATTTTGGCCCAATTTGGTGTTTCGTGCATACACAAGGAAAGCCATTTAACGTTGGGTCGAGAATGTTCCTCTCTCTCCCCCTAACCTAATGGGATACTTCCCATAAGTGCTTGTGCCCTGCTGTGATCGGAAACACGAAGGGAAAATCCCCTGTGGGCGGCTACAGTCCATGTCCCATTGGGATTCTAGATGATGATCCGGGTTTGTTGTATCAAGATCCAACGGCCATCATCATCCGCGCTCAATCACAAAAAGGAAACATTTCTAAATATTCAAATTATCTTCCCAATTTAAAGATAACTTGGAAAAACCATAACTCCCAATTCTTAACTCCGTTTTTATTCAAATTTTGAGGGAAACACTTTTATGTTTTTATCTTTCTTCCTGCTAAAATTGGGATCATTATATAAATTAAAAGGTTCCTTTTCTTTAGCTGCAAGAAAACACCTTTTTATTCACATTTTCCACATATTCTTTATGTCTCTTGCTATTATTTATTTATCCTGAGTTCCCTGAACCCCAAGGAACCTTTATAACACGAAATCCTATTTTGGGAAATTATCTTTTAGCCTTTTAACCATCATTTATCCATTTTCTTATATTTCCATTATCCCATTGAATTCTTTTTTTCCTTTCTTTTTCTTTCAATTGGGCTTAATGGCCAATAAGGCCCATCAAGAAAGCATGCAAGGCTATCATACACAAAATTCATTTAAATCAAACCATGAAATCAAACATTGGTATTATTTATCTTTTAAAGGAGGTTCACAAATCTCATTACATGTTTTGGAAAATGTGGTTATAACATCCTCCCCTCCTTATAGGAATTTTTCCCTCAAAATTCAACAATAAAGAAAACAAATCAGGATATGCTTTTTCGATGTCCGTCTTCAGCTCCCATGTGGCTTCATCCTCTCCATGGTGCTTCCAAAGAACCTTTACCATCTCAATATTCTTATTTCTGAGCTCTTTTACACTTGGAGTTCATCTGACCTCAATAAGGTCCATTCACCAACGTCATCCCAGTGAAGTGGTGACCGACACGGTCTCCCATATTGAGCTTCATATGGAGGCATCCCGATACTGGCTTGGTAACTATTGTTGTAGGCGAACTCAGCTAAAGGTAGGTAATGCTCCCATGATCCACCCCAATCGAGCACACAAGCTCTCAGCAGATCTTGTAAGGTCTGAATTGTCCTTTCTGACTGACCATCTGTCTGGCGGTGATAAGCGGTACTAAACTTGAACCTTGTACGTAGTTCCTCTTGAACCTGCTTCCAAAATTTGGAAGTAAACTTTGGGTCTCTGTCCGAGATTATGGAACCGAGTATGCCATGTAAACGCACTATCTCTCTAATATACAACTCAGCTAAGTCTGACATTTTGGCAGTGGTTTTCAGGGCAAGGAAGTGTGCTGACTTGGTAAGGCGATCTACCACAACCCATATCGCATCATGACCTCTCTTGGTCCAGGGTAGACCCACCATGAAATCCATGGTGATCTGCTCCCATTTCCATTCTGGAATCTATATAGACTGTAAAAGTCCACCGGGTCGTTAGTGTTCAATCTTCACCATTTGGCACGTAAGACAACTGGCTACATAAGCTGCAATGTCTCTCTTCATTCCTGTCCACCAGAAAAACCTCTGCATGTTCTTAAGCATCTTATTAGTCCATGGGTGTACCGTGTACTTAGAACCATGATCCTCTTGTAGGATACATTCCTTCAATGGTGAATCTTCAGGAACCCATATGCGATTCTCAAATCGGATTCCTCCGTCTATTCCCAATGAAAGATGGGTATGTGGCTTCTGCATCAAGCCTTTCATCTTGTCAAGTCCTCCATTGGCCAACTGTGTTGCGACAATCTCACTCAATAACTCAGACTGTATCTGGATATTGGCCAATCAAACTTGATCATCTAACGGTTGAGGTGACCACTCCACCAGCTCTTCTAAGCTCTTCCACTGTCTGGACAAAATAGCTGCACACCTTAGTTGTTCCTGACTCAAAGCATTGGCTACGAAATCCGCCTTCCCTAGATGATAGGCAATGGTGATGTCGTAATCCTTGATGTACTCCATCCATCGTCGTTGTCGTAGGTTCAAGTCTTTTTGCGTCAGAAGATATTTCAGGATCTTATAGTCGGTGACGATCTTAAAAGTGGCACCATACAGGTAATGCTGCCAAATCTTCAAGGCATGGATGATAGCGGCTAACTCCAGGTTGTGGGTTGAGTAATTCACCTCGTTGGGCTTGAGTTGTCGGGAGGCATATGCAACCACATGCCGATTTTGTTCCAACACACATCCAAGTCCCATCTTTGATGCATCGGTGAAAACCATGAAACCCTCATTGCTTGATGGTAGAGTTAAAACTGGTGCGGTGGTCAGCTTCTCTTTCAGCTCCTGGAAACGAGCTTCACAAACATTAGACTACACGAACTTCACATCTTTTCAAGTCAACATGGTCAGAGGCAAGGAGGTCTTTGAGAAACCCACGATGAAGCGTCGATAATATCCTGCTAACCCCAAGAAGCTTCGTTTCTCAGAGGGGTTCTTCGGTGTTGGACAGTCTCAAACCATCGACACTTTAGATGGATCTATGACAATCGTTCCTCCTGAGATGATGTGTCCAAGGAACATGACTCGGTCTATCCAAAACTAGCATTTAGAGAACTTCCCGTAGGACTTCTGCTTTCTTAAGATATCAAGGACTTTACTTAGGTGGTCTCAGTGTTGATCTACATCATCCGAATAAACCAGAATGTGATCTATGAACACAATGACAAATGAGTCAAGGAAGGGTTGAAACACACTGTTCATAAGGTTCATGAACACACTAGGTGCATTGGACAACCCAAAAGGCATAACCACTAACTCATAGTGGCCATACCGGGTTCTAAAAGCTATTTTCGGGATGTCCTCACTCTTGACCCTCAACTGGTGGTAACCCGATCTCAAGTCGATCTTGGAAAAGACTCAAGCCGACTTCAACTAGTCAAACAAGTCATCTATCCGGGGTAAAGGGTATTTGTTCTTAATGGTAGCCTGGTTGATCATGCAGTAGACTATGCACATTCAGAGTGAACCATCCTTTTTCTTTACGAAGAGAATCGACGCTCCCCATGGTGATGTGCTAGGGCGGATAACACCCTTATCTAACAATTTCTACAATTGCTTCTTTAACTCAAGCAACTCAGCAGGGGCCATCCTATAAGGCGCTCAGGAAATAGGGTTTGTACCAGGGGCTAGCTCTATGGAGAAATCTACCTCTCTTTGGGGAGGAATCCCAGGTAGATCATCTAAGAAAACATCTACATAGCCCCTAACTACCTCTATTTCTTTTAAGGGTTGCACCTTGGGTTCTGGCTCGGTGACTACTGCTAGGAAAGCTCGACACCCTTTACTCATCATCTGATCTGCTTTCACGGCTGACACATATGGGCTGGTAGTGGCATCCTGCCTACCCCTAATGACAAAAGGTGGTTGACCTGTTCTCTTGATGATCACTTTCTTCTCTCTACAGTCGATATTGGACATATACATATAAAGCCAATCCATGCCAATGATTACATCAAAATCATTCATGTCAAGAAGGATAAAGTCTGTAGGAAAATCATGATCTCGATATTTCACAGATACCACCGAGGTTTTCAAAAGGGAATTAAAGAGTCGACCACTCGGTGTTGTAACATCTAAGTCATACCCTAAATCCTTGATATCCAAACATAGCACAGTTGTAAGATTTCTCGAAATGAAAGTATTAGTAGATCTAGAGTCAAACAAAGCTTTCACATTATGTCCCATAACTTCAAGCATGCCCTCGATCAATCGATTGGCATTTGCTTGAGCTTCCTCATTATCAATGGCAAACACCCGAGCTTGTCTTCTTTCTCCAGAAGGTGGGGCTGCAGCTATAGGTGGTGCTGCCACAAGTGGAGCTGCTACTAGTGGGGCTACTACTTGTCCTGGTCCTCTTGGATTTGGCAGAGGGCAAATAGCTTGGAGGTGCCCTTCTTGGTGGCATCAGTAGCATACCTTCTTCTTGTTGCGGAACTCACCAGTATGCCACCTCTTGCAGGTGTGGCATCGAGGTCAGTTGTTCTCTTGACGGGGTTTCCCTTTTCCTCCATGTCTTCCTTTATCATGATGACACCCTGGACCTTTCTTGTGGTTTCTCTTCTGACCTTGAGTTCTATCAGTGAAACCCAAATACCCCTTGGGTGGAACCTGGGCAGGCATCATGGTCCTCTCCAGGTCTAAAGCAGTTTTGTAAGCCTCGACGAAGGTTTTGGGTTTACTTGCCATCACATGGGGCTTGATGGCAGGGTGAAGACGTTCCATGAAGTGGTCCACCCTCCTCTCTTCATCCAACATGTGTCCAAAACGTTCTAGGAGGCAGAACCTACGACCAAAGTCTACAACTGAAGAGCTTCCTTGAGTCATGCTAGTGAACTCTCTTTCTTTCTCCTTCTTTGCTGAGACAGGGATGAATCTGGCGGTGAAGATGGTCTTGAAGTCAGTCCATTCCATTGGTTCCTCACTTAGGTCTCTTCCCATGATATGGTTCTCCCACCATATCTTAGTTGCACCTTCCAAAAGGTGAGTAGCAAACAAAACCTTCTTATTCGGCTGCACCTCGAGCATACTGAACCCATTCTCGACTGCAAGCTACCAAGCTTCGTCCTTGTCGACTACTTCGAACTTGTCTTCTCCCCGGAACTTTTCAAAGTTCAGATTGATGAAGTCTATGATGGTGGCTCCCAATCGGGGATGAACTGGAAGTGGCTCACCATTCTCAGCCCTAGATATGTCCCTAAGGGCCAGGGCACGAATAGCCTTAGTCAGTTGCTTTTGCTGCTCCATTAAAATTGCATCTGTTGTGTGAACCACCAGGGCTGGTTCTTGACCACCAGGTTGGTCCTCCTCCATTCGGGCTTCCTCTTCATGCACCTGGTACTCCTCATATTCTGGTCTTTCCCCTTGCTCTAGGTTAATGTCGGGCATTGGTTCAGGGTTGGGGGCCTCATGCACAACTTCTTCAAGCCTCTTTCTTTTCTTAGAGGTCTATCCACCATGATTCTGCTTCCTCTTCTCAGACGACCCATTCTCTTTACAGGGTGGCCCACCTCCGCTGGTGGAGAAAGGGATTGCCACCACCTTTGTACGAGCCATCTACATAAGCATAACAAACAGACCTTTAGTTTATCATTAAACTAATTATACTTATATCAGTGATATCTCATTACGTATCTTTTATTAATTTGATGGAGGGTTCCTTAATCCTTAACTTACTTACCCATACCCCATGAGGGTGAGGAAGAGAGAGAAAACCCTAACTCTTAAAGTCCTTAATAGAATTTGTGATGAGAAGGGATGAATAAGATGAGGAAGTCCTAAAGGTGTCTTATTTCGATTCAAATCCTAGGATATCCTCATATTCCGACTAGCGGTGTGGAGAAAAATTTTGCCAGCCCCCAGAAGTGATCCTTTTCTAGAAACGTCAGTCTTTCGGAAAATCCTCTAATAACTCCCTTGGGCTCTACAGAGTTTGTAAAATTTAATAATTATCAGCAATTAAGTGGAGAACCTTGGCTCTGATACCAAATGTAAGGACCCCACCTTCCGATAACCCCCAATTAAGGGAGACTGAGAGGACGATGTCATTATCCAATTTTCAGATCAAGGTTCAGCAATTAATTGATAACAATTAATAAATTCTACTAGACTATACGGAAACGTTGTAATAAATAAAATTTTTGGATACCTTTGAAAATTTTGGATATCTAACTTCTATCCAGAACTGGGACTAACTAACTAATCCTCCTCAGACTTTAATTCATGTATTTCACAATATGATGATTTACTATTTGTCCTTTTTGTTTTGTACCTAAAATGCTGACAAACAAAACATCGATCAGCCGGAGCTGGTATGTGGGGGAAACAAATAATGTGCAACTATGTTAACAATGTAATCATTCAATTATTCATTTAACAGCCAAGATTACATTTTAAGCCATACTACTCAATCCTTACCTATTCCCTTACTCTGTGTTTTCCTTGCATGCTACCTCTCTTTAGGTAGTTCCTTACCCCCATGGTCATACCTTACAGTTAGCCAATACATAGGGTAATAGAGTTGCATGGCACTACCTAGAAGTAGCTCAATATCTAACTCAAAGTTACTTGATGGACCTACCCCATTGGTAGCAATGTACTAAGTCATTCGATGAAAACTTCGGTAAACCTCAGAAACCATAACTCGATATATTAATAAGCGTAACCACATACCTCTTCTTGTAGATTCGAATACATAATCAAGTATGAAGAGTGAGAATATCCAAGTACAAGAAAATTACACAGAAACCCTGAAATAACAATTCCAACTATATTTTATCAAAACTCATTCAATTCCATCTTATTCCTTAGGGTTTCTATTCCAATTTTTAGGGTTTCCTTGGAAATTAGGGTTTTTCATTCATTCTTAGTTATCATCAACCCTAATTCATCAAATCCACTTAAAATCTTTAAATTCTCTCCTTTTAATATTCCTAACAGTTTTAGGATCATTATTTGGCAATTTACTTCCTTAATTCACAAATAACATGGGTTTCTCTTTCCTTTTCCCTAAATTTGGGTTTCCATGTACCTTTTCATTCATTTATAATCATAAACCCTAAATTAACCATATTTTTACTCAAAATGGATGAAAACTCCATGTTATCAATTAACAGGTTGATAATCCTCAAATTAACCTATTAAGTTACCAAGAATCATCCTTTATGTACCATTAGGGTTTCTAATTAACTTGCAATGTATTTTACTAGCAAATTAAAGTACTTTTGCAAAACGAACTAGAATCAGGTTATACAATCATTTTTATTAGATTCCTTGCATTTTTCTACACAACTTTCATATATAAAGTTTCTCCATTGGATAATCCTAGTATTTTCTATTAATTTTGCAAGAAAAACTAATTTCTGGATTATTTGATCAGAGAGGATATTTTCCTGATTATCTGAGCAAGTCATCGATCAAGCCCACTAACTGGATCGCACGCGTGCCCTTCCTCGTCCGATCCATTAGATCCTGATCCAAAAACTCGCATTCACTAGTCCCACTTAGTCAGATGCACGCCCTGCCCCTTTCCTGCTGATCTGTTAGATCGTGCTTGGGCTCACGATGGTCCAGGGATCTACAGTTGTTGCTCATCTCTTCCTTCTTCCTTTGTTCTTCAGAACGTGATGAGGCCGCGGTGGTGACCTCGCTTGAGCGCGAGAAATCAAGATAGGAAGAGTGGGTTAGGACTTAGGAAGTGGCCGCCTGGGATCGTGAGGGTGAGAGAGAGCAGTAGGGGGTCCTATTTATAGGCTATGGGGAACTTTCTTAGGGTTTCTAAACCTGTTGCCGCCATAGCTTTTGGCCCAATTGGGCGTTTCATGCATACACAAGGAAAGACATCCAGCGTTGGGTCGAGAATGTTCTTCTCTCTCCCCCGAACCTAATGGGACACTTCCCATAAGTGCTTGTGCCCTGCTGTGATCGGAAACACGAGGGGAAAATCCCATGTGGGCGGCTACAGTCCGTGTCCCATTGGGATTATAGATGATGAGCCGGGTTTGTTGTATCAAGATCCAACGGCCATCATCGTCCGCGCTTAATCACAAAAAGGAAACATTTCTAAATATTCGAATTATCTTCCTAATTTAAAGATAACTTGGAAAAACCATAACTCCCAATTCTTAACTCCATTTTTATTCAAATTTTGAGGGAAACACTTTTATGTTTTTATCTTTCTTCCTGCAACAATTGGGATCATTATATCAATTAAAAGGTTCCTTTTCTTTAGCTGCAAGAAAACACCTTTTTATTCACATTTTCCACATATTCTTTATGTCTCTTGCTATTATTTATTTATCCTGAGTTCCCTGAACCCCAAGGAACCTTTATAACACGAAATCCTATTTTGGGAAATTATCTTTTAGCCTTTTAACCATCATTTATCCATTTTCTTATATTTCCATTATCCCATTGAATTCTTTTTTTCCTTTCTTTTTCTTTCAATTGGGCTTAATGGCCAATAAGGCCCATCAAGAAAGCATGCAAGGCTATCATACACGAAATTCATTTAAATCAAACCATGAAATCAAACATTGGTCTTATTTATCTTTTAAAGGAGGTTCACAAATCTCATTACATGTTTTGGAAAATGGGGTTATAACACATCCGATCTCTACACCCAGCCGCTTTCCTTCTTCTATGGTCCACCAATGACCAACACTCCCTTTAAGAAGGTAGACTGCATGTCTAACCTTCTCAGCTTCTGGGATGTTAAGGATTCTATAGGCCTTCTCTAGTTCAGTCAGCCACATGTCTGCATCTGTTGGGTCAGTTGTTCCAGTATATTATGTGGCCCCAACCCGGTGAAGGCATTCAAATGTCTTGTTGGCTCCCTATCCTTCATGGTGGGTAGGTGCCCTAGGTGAAGGTAATGGCATCCTTTCTGTCATATGATTCATGGATGCCAAAAACTTCCAAACACGGCTTGGAAGGCTGGGTTCCCCATATCAACTTGATTAAACTGGGGTTGTTCAGGTATGGGCTCCTCCCTATCATGGTCTCTTGCACCTCCTCCTGGTGCAGTGATGCTGCTCTCAGTAGCATGTTCATCGTGTGATCCAGCCATCTTTAATTTTTCTTCTCCTCCTATATGAGCAGAAGATAATATCAGATAAACTGGAAGACACTAGAACAGACTCAACAACCCTAATCCTATGTCTCTGTAGACTCAACGAACCTAGAGCTCTGATACTAACTAATTTGTGGTAAACGATTCACGAAAACAAGATTAACTAATGCGGAAGCGGTCATTAGCAATAGAATTACTAAAAATCACTAAAAACTAAATTTTTTTACAAAGAGATCCATAAACTGAAATACTCTTTCATAAGGAACCAAAGTAATTTATTTACATTCTGGTTCATCAGTACATCTCTTGTACCATTCCTTCTCGAGTGTTACAAGCATCAACTGCCCTGTTAAACTGTACATAGGCAATATAAAAATCTCGAGGCATCAAGCCAAAATCTCAGATCAAAATTAAACTAACTACTGACTCCTAGGACATGAGAGTACAGAGACGACATATAGGACTCTTTATTTACAGGACATGACAACTAGTATCTCCACCTGAGGAATTCACTATTGTCCTTGGTTCTGCTGTTGTTGTTGTTCTTCCCTTACTATAGGGTTCCTGCCTCTTCTGCATCTACCTAAAACGTGGAATCCCACGGGGGTGAGACAATTCAAAATTGTCCAAATGAGATATATAACTCTCTGCCAGCAACATTATTATTGCAATTAATAGAATAAAACTTAGCAAAAGAATCATAAGTATTCAACATCAGCTAAATTATTGACTAAAAATTTAGAGTAGTATTCTCTATTCAAATCATTTCAGCTATATCTTGAAAGAGCAGTATGTCATTTATTTAAAAAGGAATATGAAGAACATTTATAACATTTAGCCAACTAAAACATACTAAGCAATGTATCATCAACCATTGATTCTCGTATTTCATCCCTAAGCAAATACGCTACACAGCTGATTACATTTTTCAAACATATTTATGCTCTGAGGAGATGAGGTATACCACTCATACTCCAACTGACCATTGCGAAATCAAAACTGGTACCATACATAGGTCAATAAAAGAGCCGGATTCCCATGACCTCATCTTCCTCAGTTAGTGTGAGGACCAAATGTCGGACATCTTGTGTCTCTGCTAAATAGCTTTCGAGGGTATATTAGAAACTTTGCTATTAGTTACAATGGAATGTTGTTCTCTCTTCACAATCAAGAGATATTATCTTTATCTCACATCGATCTGGCATTAAGATCATCAGGAGATTAATGATACATCCATCCCGGACTTCGGGAGATTAGTGATACATCCATCCTGGCATAAATAATGAAGGATTGAGAGATTTAATGTTTACCTCACCTCAATTCCTCCATTAGGGCATAAGGATATTTGTGCCCATAACCCCCACTTACTCAAAAGTATGCCCTCTAGGAGTTCTCATAGGAAAACCTATTTCACCATCACCAAACTACTAACGATGATGGATCTATGGTCATGGCTCTACATGATACCATTTCACTTGATTAATTAAGTACATTACAATATTCTTTTAGCATCAAACATGTTTTTCAAACATAAAACATTGTAATAGTTGCTACAAAGAATGAGCACTATTTCTATCAAGTTCTTTTCAAAGTTGTATTAGACTTTGGGATCTCAATCCTTTATCACATCAGGATATTCTCGTCCCATATCATCTCATCATCATGATTATGAAACATTGGTGTTCAAACCCTTAATTCATCAAAACACTTGTTACCACTTTATCAGGTAACTTAATGCCTTCAGGTCATCTGATCATTGTAAACATAATAATTGCAGTGCAGATATTTCACATGGCTCTTAAAGCCCAATAATATCTTTTGTTACCTCTCACTAGGCAACACAGCATATTATGGCTTACAAGGCCCATAAATCAAATTTAATAGTAAATCATCATAGCTCATACCTGGCTATGTCCACCATCTCATGAAACCTGCAGAATTAATGCACATGATAAAAATTATATCAAATACAAGTCAGCACTATGCACTGTAAGAGTATCATTACTATTTCTTTATTTGAGCTAAGATTTCCCAATTTATGTCAATTAGGAATACTTAATCTCATTACCCAGATTTGGGTCATGATTATTATCATATTGCCCAAACTTAGGGTTTCATACATTACAACCCAAGATTAGGGCTCCACATATCTTTATCCTATATCAGTGTAGGATTTCATATCATAGTATCACATATCAGAACATAGCATTACCTTGAATTAGGTTTTTCCTCAAATTATAATGATTTCATTTTGACATCACCCTTGTCTAGGGTTTCACATGACATCACCCTCACTTAGGATTTCATATGGTTTCACCCTTGATTAGGGTTTCTCATAACATCACCCTCAATTAGGGTTTACTATTCACATTCAATCAAGGTTTATTATTAAAGTTCTCTGAATTAGGGTTTCTTAAGTCCTCACCCTAAATTAGGGTAATACCATTACCAAAGATTAGGGTTTCACCTATCATTGCCCTAAATTAGGGTTAGGGTTCATCAACCTTCCTAATTAGGGTTTCATGATCTCTTATCAAAGATCATACCCTAATTACACATTCATTCATGTTGGAAGTGTTGAGACTTAACCACTACAAAATTATCCTTCATGTAGGAAGTCCTTTCTCTCTCATCCTCTATAAGATGATACTTACTTCAGACTTGATTAGATTAGGTCAACTCAACTTGATTAGAGAGTTGACACATGTATTGTGTCATTACTTCCATAATCATCAAGGATTAATCATTCAACAAGTACTAATCACCCTATCTTATTAAGGGTAGAATTACTATAATCAGCCTTGGATTACATCATGTGATGATCAATTAAACATTTGACTTTTAATCATCTTAAGTGTCCATGCAGTTATGGTTAATTACTTCCAAACGGTCTTGGTCACTAAGACCCCAAATGGTCTTGACCAATCAGACCTCAAATGGTCTTGCTTGAAATACCTCCAAACGGTCTAAGACCATTTAGACCTCCAAACGGTCTTGATCAATACTTGAAACTGGTTAGCAAAGTAGGTGCTTGAAACTGTTTGACAAAGTTGATACTTGAAACCGTTTGACAAAGTTGATACTTGAAACCATTTGAGTCTCAATCGGTTTGGGATCGTTTGGTCCCAAATGGTCTTCAGACTATTTGGACTTAAATGGTCTTGAGACCATTTGGTCCAAACCTCCTCAAAACTGATTGGACCAAAAATGGTCTCAACCACTCATATTAATTTAGGGTTTCCAAGATTAATTCCATCATTAATTGAATCCATGTAATTTCTCAAGAAGTGAACCTAAGCACCATACTTCAATTGAGATTCATGAATCATCTTTCAATTTATTCAACCTTCAATTGATTATCAATTAGGGTTTTAAACCCAATTGAATTAAGGTTGGAATCGATGAACCTTCAGTATTAGTCATATGGAACTAATTGCTTTGAAATCATTGGACCATTATTCAAATTAGGCATGACCTGACTTCAAATGGTCTTGAGGTCGTTTGGATGACCTACAAACGGTCTTGAGACCGTTTTCCCATCCCACCATCAAAATTCGTGAAGATCAATTAAGGTTTGCATCATTGGATTGCTCATCAGATTAGCTATTGCTTGTATTTCAATTTGATAACTTTGGGTCTTCAACTACTTCACCATTCTCAATCGTAGACCTCCAAACGGTCTTGGTTGACCTCCAAACGGTCTTGAGACCATTTGGATGATCTCCAAATGCTATTTAGATCATTTGGGTTAATCAACCCAAAAATTTAATTCATTCAATTGCAAAATCAGTAGTTAACCCGATTAGGGTTTCTAATTAGATGATTGTCCATACATTGATTCAATCAATTGGAACTAATAGATCCTCATCCAAAAATTACGAGGGTCCTGACCTCAAATGGTAAAGCCATCCAAATGGTCAACCATCCTAAATGGTTTGGGGTTCAAGGCTCTAAACACTTTGCAAATTGTTTAGTCTCCGAACGGTTTGGTGAAACCGTTTGGACCAAGATCTTCAAAACCATTTGCAAGGGGAACTTGTTGGATTGCGTTCCCAAGATGATGTCATCATCATCTTCCTTCATTCATTCAAATTCTACTGTCATTTTCATTGTAATTACAACAATGGATCAAGGGAATTTCAAGTAGAACAAAACGTTCAACAAAATAATGGAGAATTGAATACAATAACAACGTTTAAGGGTTTAAGTTATATAACCCGCCTCCAAATGAGATTCAAAGCTTGGAGCTTCACGTCAAAAATGGTGGAGGAAGCTTTTGCAACTCTCCCAAGGCTCGTCCTCAAGCTTCGGAGTGAAAAGATTGGCTAGGATTGAAGATGGAGTGAAATATAGAAGAAATCATGCATTGTTTTGTGATTTCCACCATGAAATCAAGGTGAAAGAGAATCAAGAAGCTTACCAACAGGTTGGGGGTCATCCTCCTACTGCTCTTAGCTCCCTTGGTCGGTTTGCAAGCAAAGAGAGGAAGTGGGTTCGAAAAAAAACCTTTGATTTGGGTTGTAAAAGGTGTTTTTATAACAAAGTCAATGAGAGAGAAAATGCCTTATAAAATTCTTTTAATTCCAAAATTAGTGCCGCCTCTTCCCTCTCAATTCCTTGGTCATGGAGCCATCCTCTCCCACTTGCAAAACTTCTTCATTATCCATGAATTAAAAGAAAAGGAATTAAGCACCTTAAACATATTATACTAATATCCCCTTTTTAGTGGATATTTCTTTTTCTTATAATAATGTGAGTGGAGTTTTCACCTTCTTAGGATATTTCGTTGCCTTTTCAAGGTGTAAGGGTGTTCACACTTGATCAAATTAAACCATCTCGTTTTTGGTTGAAGTCCCTACAATTATTTTATTTATTTTTTCATTAAATTGAATTAGGGTTTCAATTATTCTTAAATCTTGATTATTTTAATATTAAGATTCTCTCTCCTCCAAAATAATTCAAATGAGGTGCCCCTCCCCTTTTATTCTCTCTACTTGATGCCAAGAAACATGGGGGACCCTATAGAGGTGGTATTTTGCATATTGAGACAATAGGACATGGTAGCCCGGGCATCACATTCATAGGTTTGGACATGCATGCTTAACGTAAAGGTTTTGTGTACACATGAGAAACATGAATGATGAGTCGCCGGTTGATCCCTGGTTCCTTATGGTGACCTGATCTTGGATGGTTGTGCACGTTGAAGGTGAGTGATCACCCCCTCATTGAAAAGGTTGATGGTGACCATATGGAAACCCTAACATGCATACATGAATAGAAAATAGGTATGTACCTACATAGAAGAGAGTGGTATCAAGGCTGGCAGTAGGTTTTAGACCTAAGCCAGATAGGTGGTGCCTAATAGTTTATGAGATGGGAATGCAAAGAGCTTTGGATGATCTTGATTGGATATATGTTTTGATAGTACGCTTCACTCAAGTTGGGATAGATGTGTACCCTTATGAGCTTGACCCATATTTAGTGAAAGAACCTTCAGTGATAGGTTAGCTCTAGAGGAAAAGAACTAGACCTAATGAAGAAGGTTGGTGACCTTGACTCCAAGACATGAGCAATCATGAGAAGTTGGTTATTATATGACCTGGAATAGACTATCCTGCGTAGATAGTTGTGATTGCCTCATGCATGATCCTTGGAGGCTTCTTGTACCTTGGATGGCTTTAGAGGACCAAAAACCATGAATGAGAAAGAGGCTTCATGAACAAATGTACAAGTGTGATGAGTACCTACCTTTTATTAGCATGAAGAAGAGTTCCTTAGTTCCTTAGACCCTAAAAAGGGTATGGTAACTAGTTGAGAGGCATCATACCCAGTGGATGCTAAAGGTTGTTCACATAGAAGAGTGTTATGATGTGTATGCTATACTTGGCATAGGTTCAGTTCATGTTTGAACAGCTGAGCATGCAACTAGATAGTTGATGTATAGGAGGTGAACATGGGTTCTTGGACCAAAGAGGGGAAGAAAATACCTAGTGCACATGATGTTCACAAGGCTGATTGAGTTCATAGTATTTGAGTTTGGCACCCCTCATGTGTTACAGCAAAAAGGAAACCCACTCGAACTGAGATTTGTGTTTGATGAACCACTCACACAAGTTGGTGATGTATGTATGTATGATATTAGTGCAACCTTGAGGAATGATAAATATGTGTAACCTACCAAGGAACTCAAAATGGTTTGGTAGGTTGTGTTCTTGCTAGATATGTGCATAAGTATCATGATAGGAGCTAAGCATATCCATGATGATGTAAACCCCGAAGGTAAGGACGTTTGTGACCTTTGTTACTATCAAGGGATGGTTTTCTCCCGTATTGGGAAGGAACCCTTTACGTAGGTTTGAAGTAACCTTAAGAGGGCACTTATAAGAGATTTAGAAGCTAAGTAGAGCACATAGTATGAGCATGAATCTATAGATCCATGTGTGACCATCTCTAAAGGGCAGGGAGATATGTTGCCATGGAGGTAAGCTATATGGGGATAGACCAAGGTAGGTAGGTCACCATGATTCCTATGAGGGATGCAAAGTTAGCCCTGTATGCCAAGAGAGAGGATGGAGATTCGGGTGAGAATTCAAGGATGATATGTGCTTCAGTATCAACCCAGAAACCATGAGCTACAGTAGAATCCTATGTCAACACTAAGGTCAAATAGGGATAAGACCGATGGGAGTAGAAGTTATATGCTCCCTGAATGCGTAAGACAATAGGGTCGGTAGGTAACAACTACCTTTTCCTGAGGACCATGGGTTATGAGGTTGGTCACCTTCATGAGTTCATGGGGCCTAAGGGGTAAATGTGAGAGGAACTCCCTAGATGCTTAAGGGTCAGATCACCCCAAAAGTGCTGACACCCTAGAGACCTTGAGGTGATGACTAAGGATTGAACATAATAAATATGTTAAGATCTAGAGGCGATGGGAATAGTCTTCCCTTGGGGGTAGACCCATAATGGAGATGTTCATGGTGTGGATACATGTGATGTACGTTTCAACTTAGATTGGAAAGTGTGATGGTGATGTGTGATGCACCATCTCTACTCTTGGAACAGTTTGATCTCTGTATTTGGACTGCAACCAAATGCTTAATTCATCTTGTTATGGGTTTGAGAGATAGGACAAAATGCACGCCATACTGAAGATAAAGGTGATATGAGTTGAAACCCTTCTACTACGTTTGAGGAAGTACCACACCTTTTGAGAGGACGTTGGATATGTGGTTTGGAAACACGAAGAGAACAAAGGTAATCATCATATGAGGATGTTCTTGTGAAGAGAAGTTTGGAATCTATGAGATAAAATTTTGGATTTGATAATCTGAGATGAGGATGATGAGTTGAGTATATGAAGGATTATGTTTTTACCATCACCTAGAACATAAGGAAATTGATGTGGTAACTGATACTCTTTATCGAGATACAACTCAGGGGAACATTTGTCTTGTATAACCAGTACAGAGACTGGAATAGTTTGGTAGGTGAACCCTAAGTTCATGATACATATAGGGCTAACACATTGATATAACCTGACCAGTTGGTCAAATTAGTTGTTATTTGGTTAGCCATCCCAGAGCTTGGGGAGATAAAAGGATAGTTGTGAGAACCCCAGATACACTTCTAAGGAAAGGAAGGTGCTAAAATTCATTACTAGAGTGTTTTAGGTTTTCTGAGGAGTCACCCTTGAGGAATCATGTCGTTCCATAAGCTCATTATTTTACGTACACCATACTTTGTGGTACTATCAAGATGGTTAAGGTTTGTGGTGGTACTTGGAAGATGGATATAGAGGTGCATGTATCCAAGTACCATACATGCCAGAGAGTGAAGGTCGAACACCAATAACCTAGTGAGTTGTTATAAATAATGAAGAGTCCCTAAGAGGGAATGGGAGTAGATCACCATAGACGTTGTGGTGGGTCTCCCATGGACCAAGAGTTGTCATGATGCAATATGGGTTATGGTAGATCACCTTAACAAGTTGACCTAATTCCTTGCCTAAGAGAGAGAACTGTCAGTATGACAGTTTTGGTTGAACTTTATATATATGAGAGAGAGAGATATTTCAACTACACTGTGATCTGAGTTCAAAGGTTCTTCAGTATGACCTAAAGTTCAATTCCATGTGGTGGAAGTAGGTGTAAGAAGAACTCAATTTTATATTGACGATGAGTACATCATATCACCCCTGACTGGTGTACAACCAAGAGAGTATGAGACAGACTCTAGAAGGTCTAGTGAGAGCATATGTGCTCCTTCAGAGTGATATATGGGAGCAGTTCCTGCCCCTAGCAAAGTTTGCTTGTTATGATAGCCACCATAGATAGTATCGGGATGTATGGAGGTCTATAAGGGAGGGTGTTTCGGTCACTACTTCACTTGTATGATGTCAATGAAAGGACGATGTGAAGGTCAAAGAGACCATCATGTATGCAGAAGAAGCTGCTTTGATCAAGCAATGGCTGAGAAAGACCAGGATCGACATGAGTCATGAGCTGATGCAAAGTAGACTGACATGCAGTTCACTGTGGGCGAACATGTGATATGAAAACCTGACCCCTCTGAGATATAGCTAAGGAATCTGAGTCATCGATACACGGGTCCATTTAACATGGATTGGTGGAGTTGCTTATGTATACCCTTACCCCTCAGGATAATTTGTTGTGTTCCATGTGTCCGATCTGGAGCACTATGTGAGGTACCCGAGCCATGTGTTGAGCAATGAACCTAGTGAGCTCCCGAGGGAGGATGAAATGTCCTAAGTCACCTATGAGGATTCTATTTACCAACATGAACTCAGATGTAAGAATATAAGATGATAAAGGTTCTTTGGAAGCACCATGTAGAGGATGAAGCCACATGGGAGAGAAAGATGGATGTAGGGAAGTCTTATCCTACATTGTTTGTATGTTTGGTGGAATTTTGAGGATGAAATTCTTATAAGAGGGGATGGATGTTACAACCCATATTTTTTTGGGTTCATATGGTGGAAAATGCAATTTTCCCAATAAATGTATGACTATGGGAATTGTATGAATTATATGTATTGAATGGATTCCCTTTGCAATATTTCCTTTGGGTATGTGATTTTGTGGATCATAAAATGTTAATGAGTCCAATATGATCACACTACTACAGAAACAACATTCACTGTCTCTTTTCTGGGCGTCGGTTATTTACATACACCGATGCCTATAACAATCCACGTCGGCTATTTAGTAAGTTCGACGTCTATATTCAAAGACCAGCCAGACACGGTACTGCTTTCTATTCAGCGTCGGCTAGGTAAAACACACGGACGCCTAAAATCACCCGTGAAATCCAATTTTTGAGTGAAAAGAAAAAGTGTCACATACAACGTCTATTATTTAGATAGAAACTGATGCCTATGTATGATGAGAATTTGTGCAAAAAGTGTCGCATTCAGTGTCGGTTATCCGTCGATAACCGACGCTGATAGTGGTTCCCGCCAAATAATTTTGGGAAAATATTGTCCAATTGGACGTCGGTTTTTACGATCCACCGATGCTGAAGAGGTTTAAGTGTCAGTTTTGTAAACAACTGACGCCGTTAATGAACTTAATATCCCACGATCACCTGACTCTTCCCCTTTCTTCTGTTTCATTGTGAGAATCTCCCCCGCTACTGCTGCCGCCCGACCCTCCGCTGCTGCTTCTTGTGCTTGTGCGTCGCCCTCCACTGCTGCTGTTTGTGTGTCGTCGCCGCTCCGCCGCCGCTTCCTGCTCCTTCTACACCACCACCGCTCCCTGCTTTCCGGTGTCGCCGCCTCCTGCCTGCCTGCCCTACGACTACCTGCCTGCCTTGCACCGACGGTCCTGGAGCTCGCTGGTGTCGCCGCCGCCCACCTGCTCGACCTCACCTCTCCTCGACCTCGCCCTGCTCGCTTGCCCGGGTACCTGCCGACCTACCCAGGTGGCACCCAGGCGCGCCTAGGCGGCCAGGCGTTCACCTAGGGTCCCAAACCCAGACACCCAGCCTAGTTAGGCCTCGGGGATGCCTGGGCGATGCCTGTACTGATTTGTATTGCATACCTTCTACAATTATTGAGTCCAATCATTCTAATGGCCAGCTATTTTCAGCTTCTAATCAAATTAATTAGTTTAGATTCATTCAAACATCTTTATATGGTAATTGCATATGTGATTAAACAATAAAGAAATCAACAGACCTTGCTACAGCCAACGAAAATCATTTTACAATTTTTCCTTTGACTCTGTTCCATTTAATTGAGCTAAATTAACTTAGTCTTATTGTTTGTTCTTAATTAGATGGTTTATCTTTAGGAGGATCTGTATAGATCAACATTGCAAATGTTATACCGTATTGGATATCTATAGCAAATAATAACTTTATTTTGTTTTAAAGATGGTTAAAATTTAACTTATTTTGTTTAATGTCTGATATGATGGTATTGGATGCCTATATAGATGTGATTCAATCAGGATATCAATTTGTGTTTATTTATGTACTGATTTGTATTTATTTATGTATTGTTTCATGAATTAATTGATCATCTACTGCAGCCCGCCGTCTCCCTGCCTGTCGCCTGCTCACCAGCCTACTTGCCTGCCTACTCGCCTACCCTCTGTCTCACCCTCTCTCCCTGCTGACGCCCGACTAGGCTCAAATAGAGGTAAACCCTGTTTTATTACACTGCTTGATCTTTAATCACATAGACTTAATCAACATTGCTACTTGTACACTCTAGAATCAAGATCTAATACTCTTATGCTATTTTAACACCATGAGGCATTTTTTGCTCATTCTAGTGGATTATTATGACCTATGATGACCTAACATGAAACCATGCTCTTAATGATATGATTTACATATCTATTATTGTGTTTGTCGGCCTAGAAACCCATCCAAGATTTACTCATTAGGAGTAAATCTTGGATAGTCCCCAGTATGGGACTGTTCTTGAACACCTAATCTCACTAAATTATATACTGTTTGTATGGAGTCTAGCTTCATTGTAGATAATAGGAGTAAATCTTGGATAGGATGTAAGTGTATACCCTAATCTTATCCTAATATATACTTTTTTTCTCTTTGATCATAGAATGGATAGATCATGGATGTCCATTCACAATCGCTACACCCCAAAATTTATATTTGGTCTTGATCAGTTTATTAGATTTGCCGAGGAACATAGGAAAAAACCTATAGATAGGTTCTACAGTCCATGTAGGCATTGCAGTAACAACTTGAAAGTCAGCACTGGTGAGGAAATCAAAATTCATGTCATGTGCAACGGGATTGTACAAGGCTATACAGAATGGCACTGGCATGGAGAGATTTCAAACTCGAAACTAGTAGATTTCGATAGCAGTGCTTGGGTGGAAGAAAAAATTGCCTCCGATGACGTAGATGTGAATGAACCAGTTCCAGTAGACATCGTTGATGCGATGCTGGATAGTTGTAGGGTAGAGCACACCGATCCACCTCCTATCTTTAGAAACATTGTGCATGATGTTGAGATATCGTTATACACAGGCTGTGCTAAGTTTACGAAGCTTAGCGTTGTGTTGAGATTGTATAAGTTGAAAGCTAACAATAGATGGAGCGACAAAAGCTTCACTTCATTGTTGACTTTGTTGAAAGAAATGCTTCCTGAAGGAAATGAGCTGCCAATCTCAACATACCGGGTAAAGAAAATGTTGTGCCCAATGGGAATGGAGGCCAAGAAGATACACACATGCCCGAATGATTGTGTATTATTTCAAAAGGAATATGTAGATTTAAAAGATTGTCCAAAATGTGGTGCGTCATGGTATAAATTGATGACTTTGGGGGAGTCCAAAACTGGTTCTCCTGCCAAGGTGTTGTGGTATCTACCTATAATATCACAGTTTCAACGCTTGTTTGCAAATTCGAAAGATGCGAAGAATTTGAGGTGGCATGCAGATATGAAGAAAAATAATGATGGGATCCTACGACATGCGTCGGATTCCCCACAGTGGAAGAAGATTGATCTATTGTACCCCAAATTTTGTGAAGAAGATAGGAATCTAAGACTTGGGCTATGTACATATGGGATGAATCCGTACGGGACATTGAGCAGCCAACATAGCACATGGCCAATCATGCTTGTTATATACAATCTTCCTCCCTGGTTGTGTACGAAAAATAAGTATGTTATGCTGTCGTTGTTGATATCGGGCCCTAAACAACCCAGAAATGATATCGATGTTTATCTTGAACCTCTGATTGATGACTTAAATAAACTTTGGGCTGAAGGTGTGATGACCTATGATGCTTCAGGAAGAGAGACATTTTGTTTGCTCACTATGTTGTTTTGAACTATTAATGACTTTCCAGCAAATGGGAATTTGTCTGGATATAGTGTCAAAGGAGCTAAAGCGTGTCCTATATGTGAAGAAAACACTAATTCAATAAGACTAAAACATGGCGGCAAGACTGTATATATTGGTCATCGAAGGTTTCTTTCAAAATTCCATCTGTATCGTAGGAAGCGCAAAGCATTCAATGGATGGAATGATGAATGGAGTGCACCTAAATCTATACCAGGGGATGTTGTTTATGAAAGAGTAAAAGACATTGTCAATGAATTTGGTAAGAAATCACAATGTAGTATGGCCACACAGAGTGACAATTCTTCATTCAAGAAGAAGTCAATATTTTGGGATCTTCCTTATTGGAGTTCTTTGACAGTCAGACATTGTATCGATGTAATGCACGTCGAGAAAAATGTTTGTGATAGCATCATTGGTACTCTGTTAAATATACCAAGTAAGACTAAAGATGGGATAAAATCCAGACTGGACCTACGTGAAATGGGAATAAGGTCAGAATTAATAGAATTACGTGAAATGGGTAATAAAAGAACATACTTACCTCCCGCTTGTTACACGTTGTCTAGAAAGGAGAAGAAAGCTTTTTCTGAATGCTTGGTAAATGTTAAGGTGCTACATGGTTACTCATCCAACATCCGTAGATTGGTATCAATGAAAGATCTGAAGTTGATAGGTCTTAAATCTCATGATTGTCACACTCTAATGCAACAAATATTGCCCGTGGCAATTCTATCTATATTGCCAAAGCATGTATGGTGTGCATTCACCAGACTTTGTTTCTTTTTTGAATAGTTTATGCAGCAAAGTTATTGACCCTGATACTCTCGATAATTTGCAAAGAGAAGTGGTTGTTACCCTGTGTTAGCTTGAGATGTATTTCCCTCCTTCGTTCTTTGATATCATGGTACATCTTGTTGTCTACTTGACTAGGGAAGTGAACATGTTGGGACCAGTTTTCTTGCATTGGATGTATCCCTTTGAACGATGCATGAGCGTTTTTAAAGGTGATGTTTGAAATCGTTATCGGCCTGAAGGGAGTATTATTGAAGGTTATGTGGCAAGAGAGGTTATGGATTTTTGCAATGACTTTCTAAGTGGTAATAACACTCATGTTAATGAAAAGAATATTGAGGAGGGCAAAGGAATTTTGGGATCACGGGTGAAAGTAATCAGCCATGAGCAGTTGGAACAAGCTCACTTGTATATTTTACACAACATGGATGAAGTGAGTGTTTATATCGAGGAACATACCAATATCATCAAGAGACAACATCCTCGATCAAGTTCAATGTGGCTTGCTAGAGAGCATAATAAGACTTTTACTAAGTGGTTTTAAGATAAAGTCTTACATCAACTATCTCAAACACCAAATGATATTACAGAAACTATCAAATGCCTCGCCTTTAAACCAAAACCGAATGTTATGTCTTATGAAGGGTTTGACAATAATGGGTTCACATATTACACAAAGAGCCAAGATGATAAGAGTGTTGTCCAAAATAGTGGGGTCACTCTTCAAGCGTCGACTATGTATTTTGCAAGTGCAAAGGATAAGAGTCCACATGAAGCTAAAATGTCATCTTACGGTGTCATTGAAGACATGGGAGTTTGACTACATGGATTTCAGAATTCCGCTCTTTAAATGTAATTGGGTTGATAACACCAAAGGAGTTATAGTGGATGAATTGGGTTTCACTTTGGTGAACTTTGAAAAGATTGGCGAGAAGGGTGAACCATTCATATTGGCATCACAGGAAAAACAATTATTCTATATCGATGATCCTGTAAATGATAAATGGTCATTTGTTCTTCATGGTAAAAGACAGTTCATTGAAGATCATATAGATGAAGAAGAGTACTATGATAAGTATGATGACTCCAGTCCATTTTATGTTGGGTTGCCAACTCCACAAAATATTGAAGCTAATGATGACTTATATGTGCGCAGAGATCACAATGCATTGTTAAAAGAAAAAGAAGATATCAAATAATGCATTATTAAGAAGGAAATTTGAGATAATGAGGAAAAAATGAGAAATATGTGGAAAGATGTGTGTTTGACTCCTATTGGATGAGATTTTGAATCCAAAAGGCTTCTAATGTTAAAAGGAATCCAAATAAATGATATAAAAGAATAAGAGAGAGAAAATATGTAAAAAATATGCCTTATTAAGATATAACATGCATATGAAGAAAAGTCTCTCATACTTTAGATTTTGAGTCCCATACATATCACATAAGTGTTTTAAGTAATTATAGACTTTCTCTTAAAATTTGGAATTAATTGGATAAGTGGTCTGGGAGATATGGATTTTATAAGATTTCCTAAAGTGAAGAAGTTATTTAAATGTCACATTTTTCCAATTTAACCAGAAATCCTTATTATTGATGCGTGGCTGATAGTCATTGATGTAGAATCTAATGGTGGTTTCATTTTGATCAATATTAGGAAAATTGGAACAGTAAAACATGAGATCAATTGGATATATATATATATATATATATATATATATATATATATATATATATATATATATATATATATATATATATATATATATATATATATATATATCTCCCTGATTCTTGAGGAGTCCTACAATTTGGATAGTTGATTTTGGGAAAGGAAATCATATCTGATGAATCCTTATTTCCTCTGTTTCGTGCACAATACAGAGTTTCCTCAAATCACCATGGAGCCAGGGACCCTCGGTTGGTCGACCTTCCTATAAAGGCCCAACATTCCCTTGTGGATTGAAGGGAATAGCTTCCTAAGACCCAAGGGGTCTTTCTATGGGATCAAGTATCAATGGGGATTCCCTAAACCCATCATCTTTGCATTGAGATTGCCCTGTTCCTGCTGGCAAGAGCTACTCTCTCCATAAAATGTTCATCCTCCCTCCAGCAATGTGGTGGTGATGAGCAAGGTTGAGGAGGGGCAATAGAGGTGTCGATGTGTTTAGAAGCCTTCCATGGGATCGGGATCGGGAAGTCAACCCTCGGGTTGACCATTCACTAGTGCTGAATCGCGAACAAAGAGGGGAAGCATGAGGTTGATGATGAAAACCCGCATAATTACCAAACTACCCCAGGCACACACCAAACATTATCTTTTGGTATAGGGGTAAAATAGACTTTCCATCTCCTTCAGTGTGGCTTTGCCCACGTGGAGCAAAGTTGTCGACGTGGCGATATTCTATTGGTGGAAAGGTAATTTTCTTGCAAAATTCCTATCTAATTATTGGTAATTCAGATCTATACAGGCTATATATGAAAGTTGATCAGAAAAATTCAAGGAACCCATTCAAAATGTAATTGAAGACTAATTCTTCTTGCAATTCAAAAAGTGCTTAAAGTTGTCACCTTTAATATTGTTATTAATGAAAAACCCTAGATTTTGATGATTAATAATTTGGGAAGGGTTAAATGGATGTTTAAAGTGGAAATTAATTTGTTGTTAATAAATGGATCATTTAGATTAAAAATGAATGATCTTTATATATAATTGTCTCAATTTGGGATTCCATGTCCCTAAATATGCATCAATGTGCTAAAAAACCCCATATTAGGTGATGATGACTTTTAATGGTTTTATTTGTTTAAAACCATGAATAAATAGAGATATGATGATCGTAAGTCAATTTGAGTATAAAAGATCCTTTATGTGGATAGTTTGAGAAATTAGGGTTTTTTATGAGTAGAAAAGATGTTTTAGGGTTTGTTGACCTAAAAAGGATAAAGTTTGAGAAATTGATCTAAGAAATCCTAATGTATGCTAATGAGACTTAGAAACCCTAGAAAGGTGTTCCAAGCCAATAAAGAGTTGTTTGGTATGTGATGGTAACAACTAGGTGTTATACATGTTTTCAAGATCAATGTTTGCTTGATTGATAGATTGGCTTGCTTGATTGGACATCTTTTTGGGTTTGTATATATTGCTTCTTTGAGATCTCCAAGACAGGATTGTGGTTATGCTTATGACTAATCGCTTTAGTTTCATGGCAATTTCTGTGGTTTTGTCGGTTGCTTGAAATTAACTGATTCGTTGACATTTATTTCATGCACTATAAAGAGACTACTAATACCATAATTGTAATTGCATGACTAGCTCATATGCTATTCCTCCTTTGTAGCTTTCATGATGATCAGATAGATGGCCTAGTACATGTTCTACCTGTGAGGTAGGATCATCAGGTTATCGGATGACCTAGTACATGATCTACCCACAAGGTAGGATCATCAGGTTATCATGAGTCGATGTGTTGGTGTACCCTTGGGTAGGACCATACGACTCTTCGACCCTATGTATTGATCTACCTATTTGGTGGGATCATGTGGGTTAGTTGAGATCTACCATATGAGAGGTAGTATCCATGTCCACTACATGGACATCACAGAGGCTAGATTATGTAAGGATTGAGTAGTCATGTTTATAGTGTAAAGTTTGTTTTGTTAAATCATAATTGCTTGCAGTATGTTACAATTAAATGCACGATTATTGGTTCCCCCAGATACTAGTATAATTTGTTATACTAATCACTGTTTTATTTGTCGACATTTCACATTTATCAAGAAAATGGATATTCCTTTAAAGTGACAATGATGGAATAAAGCTTAATAAAGATTGGTGGATTTTAGATAGATAGATGCTATATGGGGTAAAGAGCCTCAGCTCCTATATTTTGCAAGGTACGAGAAAATAAAAATTTTATTCCATTTTAAAGTTGAGCTGTTGTAGAATTTATTAATTATTGTTGATTATTTGGAAAACCATTGATCCTATTTTGGGGTAACACCTCTGACCTCTTGGTTTCCCTTAATTGGGGGTTACCGGGAAGCGGGGTCATTACAAGGAAAGATAAATACGACGTTGACATGGTGTTGGATCATTTTTCTAGGTTGAAGGTTTTGGATTAGAAATTCTTTTATACTTATCAAAATGATCCCAATTGTTGCTTGACACATTTTTTTTGGTCTGATCTTGTCTCTATCGAAGATTGTGGGTTGTTTGGTGATGCCATTGTGTTTGACACCACTTACATTACCAACAAGTATTCCATGGTTTTTGGAATTTTTGGTGGTAAGGATCACCATCGCAAGACAGTGTTGTTTGCCTCAGCTCTATTGGTTGATGAGAAGTATGACTCCTTTGTTTGGGTTTTCAAGTAATACTTACTTTGTTTTAGTAAAGAGTCGATTTCCATCATAACTGATCAAAACCCGACTATGAATGCTTCTATCATTACTATTTTTCCAAATTGTAAGCATCATTTTTGCAACTGGCACATCCTATAGAAGCTTCCCTCTATGCTTGGTGGCGTTCCTAACAAGGATCAAATCATAAGCTCTTTGCATGATTGTGTATGGAACGTAGATGATGTGGACATTTTTTAAGAGATCTAGAATTATATAGTTGAAGAGAATGGTTTGTTTTCCATTAGTTGGCTTTCTGATATGTATGTGATG
Source organism: Alisma plantago-aquatica (assembly GCA_963693085.1). Taxonomy (NCBI): domain Eukaryota; kingdom Viridiplantae; phylum Streptophyta; class Magnoliopsida; order Alismatales; family Alismataceae; genus Alisma; species Alisma plantago-aquatica. The sequence continues at coordinate 169,448,982 of OY856410.1, forward strand.
CGTTAAGATTGGGTTTTATATTATATGCACTCTTCTTTATTTACTGGCATGAGGACAACACAAAGAAGTGAGAGCATGAATGCATTCATTAGAAGCCACATCAACAGTAGGAAGACTTTGTTTGAACTTGTATGTTTCTTAGAGACTTCTTACTCTCATGTGCAGGAGATTGAAAATTTCAAATATTTTGATGACGAGTATGGCAATCTTCCCCTGTCATCATTGTGGACTCTAGAGGATAAAATGAGAGGTATATACACCAAGTCCATTTTTAAGATCTTTTAGTCTGAGGTTCATCAAAGTATGGTGTACAATGTAAAGGAAACCTCCGCTGAAGGTGTCTTTGAGGTGTATCATCTTGGTGGTTTTGGATCACCTCGTATCTTAAGGAAATACTCATCTATTAATATGGTTTCATGCAATTGCTTCATGTAGGAATTCAAAGGTATTTCGTGTAGGAACAATCTATCTTATCTGAAGATATATGACTTTTGCACTCTTCCCGAGCCATACATATTAAAGAGGTGGACTGAAGGATACAGAGAACACCCTTTGATTTTTGGCAAAGCATCAGTTACACATCCATCTACTGGGATGACAATTCAGCTTATTTTTGCTTGCAGTTCAATTATCAACATAGCGTGTAGGAACAATGCTATAGATCTTTGTCATGAAAAATTCTTAGCTTTGCAAAAGGAGCTTGTAGAATTAGATCATGTTGATGCTGGTGCTGGTGTAACTGCTTCTAATATAGCTTCTTCTTCTGCTGCTATCAAGGTCCATATCCCTAGTATTTGCAAAACTAAAGGGAGACCTATATCGACTGATGTGAGGTTTGAATCTAGACTTGAAATTGCTCAGTCTAAAAGAGAGAAGCAGTGTAAGAATATCTTAGAGTTTGGAGTCAATCATGATAGAAAAAACTACCCTTTGAAGAAGTAGTTCATTCTTCTTAGATACTTTTTCTGGACTTGTGTTGTTGCTGATTGATATGCTACTTGTGATGTTTCTGATATGTAATCATGCTTCCTGCTTCTCAATGATTATGTTTTCTGCTACTCATGTTTCCATTGATGTTGGACTTGTCTCTTCATGATCCTAACTTGCTACTGCTACTTCTATTGTTGGAGGTGCTGCTACTGCTAACCCTTCATCTACTGTTGTTGGTTGGAGCATCTTGGTGCTGCTACTTGTGTTGTTCTTTTTTCTAATTCCATGTGGTTGGAGCTACTTGTACTACTGCTCCTTATGGATGGCTATCCTTATTTTTTTTTACATGTTTTTAGTGGAGTTGTAGTTGATTAGTGTGTGAGTGAGGCATATCCAAATTTGAATTAATTGTAATGGATATTCACGTGTAGTCTTTTGAAAGTGATTATAATCCTCCTTGTATTTAACTTGTGTTTGAATCTATATGTGTTACCTGTTGAGCTCCAGCAGCTGCATGTAGAAATTGAATATGTTATAAAGAATTATTAATGATAAAATGTTACTCTTTGAACAATATCATTTCACTTTGTGTCCAAGGTATACTTTTCTTCTTAAATAGTTACTTTTTGGATTAGAACAGTTACTTTCATGTTCAGATAGTTACCTACAAAATGTCCACTATTACTTCGTGATTCACATACGTTGGTTTTGTATTTTTGATTTACCTTCCTCTTCTAGAGTTACTTTATAAAGTATAAAAGTTACTTTTTGGTTTCTAGGATTACTTTTCTATTGTCATAGTTACTTTAGTTTTTAGATAATTACTTTATGTATTACCTGATCACTCTTCTTTTTTAGTGAGTTTATTTGACATGCTTTTTGATTATATGTTGAAATACATAACAACAATTTCTCTATTAAAGTGCATAATCTATCATCTAAATATTCAATGACATCCCCCTCACATCAAACAAACTATGCTATGATTCCAACATGTTTCTCTCTTGATTCAAAGCTAACAACAATTCTATATTTTCATACAAGCACACAACAACTATTCATGCAAGAATACCGCATATAAATCATAAAACATTATCCATTAAACCCATAAATACTCCTCTTATAAATTGATTTAGAGTATATGTAATATCAGACCTCCAACTCATCTGTTAATGTATCTTATAGAAGTTACAAATCATAATTCCAACACCAAATTATTTTCATTACATTTGACTTAATAAAAGAGTATTCGGTTAGACTTCAGCCATCTGTCCAAGCTTGAAATAGCTTCTTCATACTTGTCTTTTTGTTCTTGCACATCTGCATCTTGGGTTTGTTTCTTCCCTTCTTCTTGCTTGTTATGTTCCTGATCTGCCTCTTCCTTATGTTGTTCCCCTAGACCTTCGTTGGCATCATCATTTGCATTTTTTTCATCTTCTTGGATAGGATACAACTGTCCCATTCTCAGCATTCTTTGGAAAATGTCAGACCTTATTGCTGACATGTCTTTGGAAGTGAAGTCCATCTGCTTGTCATTGACTAGGTAGTCAAGATAATTCATCACGAAGACCCCACAGTCAACAGAGCCTTCTTCTTGATGTGGGCATTGTGGTTACTCCCATTCCCACTATGACATTTGGCTTCCCTTGTCTGGTGCCCCCCCTGAAGAATTCATGGTCAATACCCACCTACAAAAAAAGAACATAACTTTTATTAATTATCAATCATCCAACATTATTTCTTTCAACTCATTATTAACAGAGTTAGTTTTTTCATTGCTTCCCCATCTAATGAATTCTTTCTTTGATTTTCCACTTCCACTCATTGAGTTATATGACCTGTGTGCACCATCCCTGAAGCTTGCTTCATGCAAGTGCCAGTGGTTGTCATTATTTAGTATCATGAACACATAGTCCATTGTGTCCCACTCTTTCAAGGGAATGTTGAAGAGTGGAGAGAGGATGTCAATATCCTTTAGGGTGATGTTCTCCACATCAATTATCAGTTGTTGCTACAAATACAAAATTTAAAAATGCACATCTCTAAGTTTCAGTGTGTGTATCTCTTGTAATTTGTTGTAATTTTATATCACAAGTTTGCATATCATACCAGATCATAAGTGCACAAGCAGTTCCATGACAAATCCTTCTTCCTCCTCTTACTTGTGTTGTCCTTGAGCATTTGCACAAAGCAATCCAGAACCTGAAAAAATCACAAGCTTATGTTAGCAATACAAATTATTGTTTCAAATAGTTAAAATACATGGGTTCTTACAGGTGATTGCATCATCTCATCCTTGTATAGGAGGTTAGTGAGGTCCTTCCCCGTGCACCAAGTATCCTTGTTGAATCTCCACTCTTTGTTTGACTTGCCAATCATTATAGATGTGATACATATGAATTAGATATTGAATAAATAACGTGTATTTGTACACTTGACAAATGGAATATTAAAATAACCAATTCTTACACTTCTTTAATGTTGTCCATGAAGTGATGGACAATTTCCTTGGAGTCCTTTATTTTGAAATATTCAAATCCTATGTAATTGGAGAGCGTGTGCTATCAATAAAGTGCAGTTCATGTTAGAATTCATCTTCATTAAAAAGTTACACAATACTTATATGTCCTACAATTAGTTTATTAGGCACAACAATAATTTTTCATTTTATAAAATTACTCTATCAACTGTTTAGTTACTTTTATATTCTTGTAGTTACTTTACTATTCACATAGTTACTCTTATGTTCACATAAATACTTGAAGGACTATTATACTTAAAAGTAAATGTGACCTTACATTTTCCTCCCTTATTTTCTTTTTGTTTTTTTCTATGCTTCCCATTGCATGCTCTGTCCTCTGCTTTCTTTTTGTCATGTTTTTCTTTGGCTCTTCTTCTTCTTTTCCTACTTCTTCTTTCCATTCTTTGTTTGATTGTTCCCTTTTTTCCTGCCTTCTTTCTTCTTCATCTTGTATAGATTTTTCTTGGCCAGAACCATCATCACCTTCTTGTTTTTCCTATTTCTTTACAGTAGTGGTTTCTTTCTCAAGCGTCTCTTCCTCTGCTCTTTGCTCTTCAACACATTTTCTATTCAAGTGCAACTTGCCTTGTGTTCTTCATGTGTCTCCCTTCTCCACACCTCTTTTCTTTTCTTCTTCCTCCATTTCCATAACCTACTTGTGCAACACCTCAGTCCTGTCATTGATTTCATTAACATTTACTGAGGCAAACCCCTCAGTAAAGTGTGTGAACTCACTTGCAGGAGATTGTACATTATCACATTCCTCTCCCCCCTTCCTCCACATAATTTTTTTCTCCTCCTCTAGTTCGGATATTCTTTTATCTAGACTCTTCTTCTCCTATTAGAGGTCATTAAATGCTTCCACCACTATCCTCCTGTAGATTTCCTTCTGCATCCTCAACTCCTCATTGAGGTGGTGGATTCTTCTTTCTAGGCTGGAGTTCCCAACATATACTCCCTTGGCGATGATTGGCTTTGTTGTCACCTTCTCTGCCATTGGCTTGCTCTTTTCCCAATTTGCCGCAAGGTAATTGTAACGACCTAGACTCCTGGTAAACCCCAATTAAGGGAGTCCCAAAGGTCAGAGCCATTATCCTAATTAACAAGATCAAAGGTTCAACAAATAATCAGTAATAATTATGAAATTCTACCAACTAAACTGAAATCTGGTATAAAATAAAACTTTGCATACCTTTTAAAAACTTTGGAAATCTACTTCTACCAACAGCTTGAATCTATTTTAGCTAATCCTCCTTGCACTTTATTTCTTGTTTTCACAATGTGTCACTTAACTGTTTGTTCTTTTCAGGGTTGCACCAAAAATGCCGACAAACAAAATGTCGTTCAGCATAAATGAATATGTCGGTATGTGGGGACAAGCAAAATTTCACACATATGGCTAACAATCTAAATATCACAATCAAGTTAATTAACAAGAAAATTTATGCTTTCAATGTGATATTCTCCACCGCTTTTGCCCTAACCCTGGCATACCCACCTTAGGATTTCTCTTTTACCAATGACTTAAGGCCACCTTCTCAATCCTGAGGTTGGTTCCTGGGGTCACCTCTCTTAGTGCCCAATTTCATTCAGTAAAGACTACCTTCTCAATCCCGATCTTGGTGTCTGGGGTCACCACTCATGGTGCCCATGGGTCATCCCTCCTGGGCTTGACCTTTTGGCATCATCCATCAGGGTGGCATGTAGGTGCGGGAATACACACTTATATTATTATTGTGATAATCATAGTGACTTTATGATTTGCAAGTATGAACATCCAAACTGATAGGTTGCATTCAATATGATGAATCGTCCAGAAAACCTTTGGAAAACTAATGCGATTAACCATAATTAACCACATACCCATCATGCTGATATGAGTGCATAAATAATCCAACTAATCAAGAAATACAGTAAACAAGCAAGCACACAAGATGATCCTAAAATATGCATCCAATTTTCTTATCATTGATCATGCCATCAAGGTCTATTAAACCTATCTCGCTTCCTAGGGTTTCTAGTCCACTTTTAGGGTTTCCATTGGAATTAGGGTTTCACTTCATTTTTACTATTTTAAACCCTAATTTTATACAATTCCTCACAAACCCTAATTATCTCGTCTACTCCTGAAAAATATTAAGGTTACCTTTTAACAACATATAACCCTAATTTTAGTTTAAAGGAACAATTAAAAGTCCATTAAGTCTATTATGCCTCTTTTACATTAAAACTACCATTTTTATCCTTTACGATCATTAGTCCCAATTATCAACTTGGATTTCTTCCAAATTAGCAACTTATCTATATCTATCACTAATTTCACATTTATCCACTAGAAAACCCTAATTATCATATTAAATGTATTTATCCACAATTAGGAACTTTAATACTCAAAATAGCTTAGAACCATCATATCTCAGCTTTATTCATGAATTTGAACAATTAAAGCCATTAAGAGTCGCAATTATGAACATTAGGGTTTCAACGCTCATTAAAGATCATTTATGCACATGGAGCCCTAAATTAATCCAATTACATGTAAAGTTCATCCTTTTAGATCTTAATGTGTCGTTTTCTAATAAACAAGTTAATATCAACTTTAATCATCCGTATAACCCTTCTCAATACATTAATCATCTAAAATTAGGCTTTCTTAATCATTAATGCATTAAAGTTGTAAACTTCCACTACTTTTCGAATTTTAAGAGGAACTAGCTTCTAAATCTATTTTTAATGGATTCCTCACATTTTTCTGATCAAAAAGCACTACTTATTTGTATTGTTCGACAAAAGAACCTATTTTTAACAATTTATCCTAGATTCACCTATTTCTTTGATTTCCAGTTCAGAGAGCGAGTAATTACCTAATTTTAGAAAAAGGCCGGCCGTTTGATCAACAGTCAAACCGACCGGCACACAGATCGTGCGGTTCACATTTCTTGCACCCACTATCGGCCCATTGAAGTTGTAGATGACCACGACCGTCGATCTACTCATATGGCCCATCGTGATCCTTGATCAGACGGCCATTGTTCTTCTTCCCCGCCCAATCCCACAATAGTCCTCCAGTAGTGTCGCGGAGGTTGCCTCATCGGTGCCCTACCAAACCGATGACCTAGCATACAAGGGAACAAGGGAAGGTGTCGTTCAGGTGCGATAAGGTGAGAGGAGTTGAGAGGGAGGGCTATTTATAGGTGTGGGGGTCCAAAACTAGGGTTCCCACCCTTTCCTCTATCTACCCCTTCAAGGTGGATTAGGCGTTTCTCCTATATGGCATGAAAGCACGAGAAAGTAGGGGTAAGGGGTTCAGAATCCCACCCCAAATCTAACTGGGGTCTTTCCAATTTTGCACAAGAATTGGATCACGAAAAAAGTGGAGAGGAAAATCCCTCTGCCTTGTGGCATCTTTCCTTTTTAGACTCAAGGTAGGAGACGCACAACTGGCATCAGATCTTGATCCGACGACTGGCGTCGTCCCTACTATTTTCATTTAAATCGATAAATATGTGACATTGATGATAATCACAACACTTTAGTGAATTTTGTAAAATACATAACTCCCAAATCGAGTGTTTGATTAATTCCAAATTTTGAGGGAAACTTATTAGTGACTTAATCTATCCTCATGCCAAATTTGGGCTCATTATCTAAAGAAATTGGGTCCCTTTCTTTAGATGCAAGATATTTTAAATTAGGCTTATTTCTCACATCTTTTCTCTTTCTTATTCACCATTGTGGCTCGTTGGACCCCAAGAAACTCTAATAATTCGAAGTCCTTTTTAGTGGATACTCATTATCCTTCTAGATACATCTATATCCATTATTTCTCATTATCTTGTTTATTTCTTTATTAAAATATCTCTTTTCGAGTATTTCTCTTGATGTCTCTTTTTATTTTCCTTATTGGAATTCCTTCTAACATTAGAAACCTTATGGATATGAAAATCCACCGAAGATGAATCAATCATACCGATTTCCACTTATTTTCCATATTTTATCATTGTCTCCAATTTCCTTCTTAATAAAGAAATATTTAATTGAACTTTTCTTTTCTTGTTGCATTATCTTTGCAACTTTGGACTCCTTGGGGCCCAAGCAACCCAAGAGGCACAAAATCCCCCTTTGGATTATATTCCTTTGCCTTCTGGAGGTTTCTACATCTTACTTTTCTCCATTTCTTATTTAATCATTTAATAATGGAGTTTCCTTTATCTTTTCCTTGTTATTGGGCCTAATAGCCAATAAAGCCCACAAAACAACCAACAAGGCTGTTGTAAACAAAATCATTTTTATTCAAAACAAATTACATCATTATTTGTTCAAATATCTTTAATAGGAGAAATTATATTTCTCACCAAAAGAATCCAAAAAATTGGGGTTGTAACATCCTTCCCCTCTTATAGGAATTTTGCCCCCAAAATTCCACCAGGCACACAAACAAACAGGATTAGTCGTTCTTATGTCCATCATGGGTCTTATGTGGTTTCACCCTCTCCATGGTGTTTCCCAAGAACCTTCATCATCTCATATTCTTTCATCTGAGTTTTCTCTCACCGTGGTATATTATACCCTCATAGGTGACTCAAGACATTTCAGCCTCTCACAAAGCTGAATAGGTTAATGGCTCAGCACATGGCTTGGGTACCTCACATAGTGCTCTAGATTAGACTCATGGAACACATTATACATCATGTTATCATGACGGGTAAGGCTAAACATAACCATCTCTACCAATCCATCTCAAATGGACCCATATATTAGGATCTCAACTTTCTCAGTTGTAGCTTAGAGGGGTCATAATTTCACATCACATACTATCCCACAGTGAACTGCATGTCAGTCTGCTTTGAATTAGCACACAACTCATGTCTCCCCTGGGCTCTCTTTCAACCATTTCATGATCAAAGTGACTTCATGTACACACATTATGGTCCTTTTTTGACCTTCGCGAGGTCCCTTCACCAACATTATCTTAAGGAAGTGGTGACTGACACAACCTCCCTTATAGAGCTTCTTTACATTCTGACATTGGCTATGGTGGTCATCATCAGATCTCTCATAGGGCAAGAACTGCCCCCCATGTATCACCCTAAATGAGCACACATGCTCTCATCATACCGTCTTGTTTAGATCATACTAAACCATTAGTTAGGGGTGATACACAGTACTCACATCGCGTTCTTCATGTATCTACTTCCACCTTATGGAAGTGAATCTTTAGGTCATATTCAAGAACTTTTGAACTTGCATCCTGGTGTAGTTGAACCATCTCTCTTTCTTATATGTATCTCAATTGGATCTGTTCCTTGATAGTACTCTCTCTCTTTCTCTTGGATTACCTCCTCTAGGTAAGGCAATCTACCATAACCCGTATTGCATCTTGACCTTCCTTGGTCCATGGGAAACTTACCACACATCCATAGTGATGAACTCCCATTCCCTCTCGGGGACTCTTTATGCTCTATATCCATCTTATGGGTTATTGATGTTCTTCCTTTCCCTCCTGGCTTGCATGGAAATAAGCCACATGCATCCTTGTACACTTTTCATCTTAGGCATCAAAGTACTGCTACCACTTATTATCTTAGCAGTACCATGGTGTATGGTGATCTTAAAATCATGATCTCTTGTATGTCACAATTCCTCAAGAGTGATTCCTCAAAAACCCTAAACCACTCAAATCAGGGTTTCATCACCTTCTTTTCCAGAGAAGTGCATCTGAGGATTTACAAGAATCCTTTTATTACATCAAGGCCTAGGCTGGCTAACCAAACAACCACTAACTTGATCAACATATATTTTTACATGTCAGTGTTAGTCAAACTCATCTCTTTTTCAAACTTAGGGCTAACCTAACAACCTCTTCTAGCCTCTAGCTAAACTAGGCAGCTGCATCTCAACCAGAGGATCCATTACCACCTCACATCCTTATGTGTACGGTAATGTTGAAGACATACAGCTCCATGAATTCCACTTATCATCTCATCTCAGACTTTAGGTCTATCTTGAACAAGAAAACTTTGGTTCTTGAACTCAACCTTGTATATCACATAGCTCATGATATTAAACATTCTCACAACATGACTACCTTAGTTCTCTTAGTGTTTTTATCCCTGCATTGTTCCCTCCACAAGGGTATGTTATCATCTCTGTCCTCATACCTCATAGATATGTTTCCACTCACATCATCTTTATCTGTGGTGTATGGAATACGTACTGTCCTATCTCTCACTCTCATAACAAGATGAAATAAGAATTTGGCTGCAATCCAAATACAGAGTTCTTCCCATTCCAAGAGTAGAGATGGTACATCCCACCTTGCCAGTACACCTTCAAATCTAAGTTGAAATGTGCAACATATGTCACATCACGATCATCTCAATATCAAAGTTACTTCCATGGAAAACCGATCTCGAGCATACTTGGGTCCACACACAATCCTTGGTCATCTCCTCTAGGTCTATAGGGTGCCGACACTTTTGGGGTCATTCATATTCCCTTATGCATCCATAGATTGTCCTCCTCATCTGCCCTTTGGGTCCCATGAGTTCATGAACGTGATCAATCTCCTAACCCATGACCCTCAAACAATGATAGATGTTACCTCCTGACCCTATGGTCATGTGCAACTAGAGAATTAGGCAACTCCTACTTCCATCGGTCTTATCCCTACCTGACCCTAGGATAGACTTAGCATTCTAATATAGTACATGTCCAACCTAGAACCTTACCCAAGTCTCAATCATCTCTCTCTACATTCAAGGGCTGACTTTCATCCTTTCATAAGGGTCATGGAAACCTCCCTACCTTGGTCAGGCCCCATATCGGTTACCTCCATGGTAACACATCCACATGCCCTTAGAGATAGTTATCTATGGGTCTACAAGTTCATTCTCATACTATGTACTTTTCACTTAGCTTCTCAAGATCCTATGAGACCTCATTAGGTTACCTCAAAACCAACAAAAACTAGTATACACCCTATAAAGGGTTCCTCTCCTAGGATGGGAGGAAACTTCAAAGGTCACAAACGTCCTTATGTCTAGGGTTTACATACACATGAGCATTCTTGACCCTAGCAAGCTACTAAGGCACAAGCATACCACCTACTAGACAATTGCTAGGTCATACTTGTTCTCATTCCTCAACATTGGACCAAGAACATACCTTCCCATGTCACCAACTTAGCTGTGAGGGGTTCATCAAACATACCTTTGACATGAGGGGTTTCCATTTCCTCTAAACATGTGGAGTTCCATGCTTGAATCTATAGAAATGAAAATCTCATCATGAGCATCAGGTAAAACTCTTCCCCTCTTAGGCCTATGAACCCTAGGTTCTCTTTTTAGATGTCCCACTATGTGCTCAACCTTTTTAACCACGAACTGAGCATGTACAAGGTATGACATGCACTTCCCATGATCCTTCTACTTGAACAATACTTCAGAGTGGAGTCCTCCTCAAGGACAACCAACTAAGTGTAAGGCCCCACAACTTGTTACTAAACCTCTTCATGATCTAAGGAACTCTTCTTCCAATCTGAGAAGGTAAACACCTAAACCATAGGCACATAGGTACCAGAAGCCTCATCCTCTATTTAGGGTTTGGTTCCTCTAAAGGAAACCAAGATACCATCAGCCTCCAGGGATCATGCATGAGGCTACCACAACTATCCACTTAGGTTGCATCATCCTCAACTCCCCATTGTTTCTTATATCTCAGAGTTTAAGCTTCCAACCTTCTTGTTTGGGCCCTGCTCTCTCTCTCTTTAGAGATGACCCTACAAACAAACTTACTACTAGAGGTCCTCTCTCTAAATTGGATGAAGCTCACAATTGTACACCTACATGAGAGAAACCTATGTTCGCCTAAGATTATCCATAACTCTTCATGCTTATCTCATAATCTTTCCAACATACTCTCCTGGGCAGGGTTCAACCTACTACCAGCACTACTTTTGTGTCATATCACGTAGTCACATGCCCCATCCTGACTCATATACACCTATAAAGGTTTCTATATGGTCATCACTAACCTCATCAATGAAGGAGTTATCCTTCACCCTAACATACATGACCCTTCCCAGGGTTGGGTCGCCAAAGGCACTAGGTCATCCAACCTCACATGGCTCATATCGTCTGAAAACATGTCCACTCACACACATGGTCGACCTTGGCATCTGACTCATCATGACATCTCCCTCTCTAACCACCACTTAGGGTTAGGGTTAGCATCATCCTCTGAGGATGTGCCAGGTCTCTACTTATAATGGAGGTCTCCACCTCCAAGACCAACTCTCTCTACTTATCCTCCCGACAAGAAGGTCTAGCCTCAGGTCTCTCCTGAGGGCATGACAACATATGTCATATGATCTAAGCATGGAACTATTCTTTAGTTTACGCTTAAACTATTAATCTTATGTCCATGACATCTTATTTACATGCTTTTCATTAATTTGGTGGAGGATTCCTTAAACCTTATCAACTTCACCCATACCTCAAGAGGGTTAGGAAGAGAGAGAAAACCTTAATTCTTAAAATCCTTAACAACATTTGAGTTGAGAAGGGATGAACAAGATGAGAGAGTCCTTAAGGTATCTTATTTTGATTCAAATCTTGAGGCATTGGACACACAGTCACACAAATCTGGGAGTCCTCGTATTCTGACTAGAAGTGCAGAGGAAAATATTGCCAACCCCAGATGTGATCCTTTTCTAGACACCTCTGTCTTTCAAAAAATCCTCTAATAACTCCCTCTGTTATATGGAATTTGTAAAATTTAATAATTATTAAAGATTAAATGAGGAACCTATGCTCTGATACCAAATGTAACGACCCCGCCTCCCAGTTACCCCCAATTAAGGGAGACTCGAAAGTCAGAGTCGTTATCCCAATTGACATTATTAATGGTTTGATAAATAATCAGTAATAATATGAAATTCGACCAACTAAACTAAAATCTGGTATAAAATAAAACTTTGCATACCTTTTAAAAACTTTGAAAATCTACTTTTATCCATAGCTTGAATCTATTCTAGCTAATCCTCCTTGCACTTTATGTTCTTATTTTCACAATGTGTCACTTTACTGTTTGTTCTTTTCAGGGTTGTACCTAAAACGCCGAAAAAACAAAACATTGGTCAACATAAATGGATATGCCGGTATGTGGGGACAACACAAATTTCACACATATGGCTAACAATCTAAATATCACAATCAAGATAATTAACAAGCCAATTTATGCTTTCAATGTGACATTCTCCACCGCTTTTTCCCGAACCCTAGCATACCCACCTTAGGGTTTCTCTTTTGCCAATGACTTAAGGCCACCTTATCAATACTGAGCTTTGTGCCTGGGGTCACCTCTCTTAGTGCCCATTAGTCATTCAGTAAAGACCACCTTGTCAATCCCGAGCTTTATGTCTGGGGTCACCACTCATGGTTCCCATGGGTCATCCCTCCTGGGCTTGACCTTTTGGCATCATCCATCAGGGTGGCATGTAGGTGCGAGAATACACACTTATATTATTATTTTGATAATCTTAGTGACTTTATGATATGCAAGTATGAACATCCAAACTGATACGATGCATTCAATGTGATGAATCATCCAAAAAACCTTTGGGAAACTAATGCGATTAACCATAATTAACCACATACCTGTCAGGATGAGTGGAGAAATAATCCAACTAAGCAAGAAATCCAGTAAATAAGCAAGCACACAAGATGATCCTAAAATATGCATCTGATTTTCCTATCATTGATCAGGCAATCAAGGTCTATTAAACCTAGCTCACTTCCTAGGGTTTCTAGTCCACTTTTTGGGTTTCCATTGTAATTAGGGTTTCACTTCATTTTTACTATTTTAAACTCTAATTTTATACAATTACTCACAAACCCTAATTATCTCATCTACTCCTCATGAAAGATATTAAGGTTACCTTTTAACAACATATAACCCTAGTTTCAGTTTAAAGGCACAATTAAAAGTCCATTAAGTCTATTATGCCTCGTTTACATTAAAACTACCATTTTTATCCTTTACGATCATTACGCCCAATTATCATCTTGGATTTCTTCCAAATTAGCAACTTATCTCTATTTATCACTAATTTCATATTTATCCACTAGAAAACCCTAATTATCATATTAAAGGTATTTATCCACAATTAGGAACTTTTATACTCAAAATAGCTTAAAACCATCATATCTCCACTTTATTCATGAATTTGAACAATTAAATCCAATAAGAATCACAATTACTAACATTAGGGTTTCAAGGCCCATTAAAGGTCATTTATGCACATGGAACCCTAAATTAATCCAATTACATGTAATGTTCATCCTTTTAGATCTTGATGTGTCTTTTTATAATAAACAGGTTAATATCAACTTTAATCATCCATATAACCCTTCTCAATACATTAATAATTTCAAATTAGGGTTTCTTAATCATTAATGCATTAAAGTTGACAACTTCCACTACTTTTCGAATTTTAAGAGGAACTAACTTCTAAATCTATTTTTAATGGATTCCTCACATTTTTCTAAGCAAAAAGCACTAATTTGTATTTTTTTGACAAAATAACCTATTTTTAACTATTTATCCGAGATTCACCTATTTCTTTGATTTCCAGTTGAAAGAGTGAGTAATTACCTAATTTCATAAAAAGGCCAGCCATTTGATCAACGGTCATACTCACTGGCACATGGATCCTGCGGTTCGCATCGCTTGCACCCACTATCGGCCCGTTGAAGTCGCAGATGACCAGGACCGTTGATCTGCTCCCGTGGCCAATCATGATCCTTGATCATACGACCGTTGTTCTTCTTCCCCACCCAATCATGCAATAGTCCTACAGCAGCACCGCAACGGTTGCCTCATTGGCGCCCTACCAAACCAATGACCTAGGGTACAAGGGGACAAGGGAAGGTGTCATTCAGGTGCGTAAAGGTGAGATGAGTTGAGAGGGAGGGCTATTTAAAGGTGTGGGGGTCAAAAACTAGGGTTCCCACCCTTACCTCCAACTTCCCCTTCAAGGTGGATTAGGCATTTCCCCTATACGACATGAAAGCACGAGAAAGTAGGGGTTAAGGGGTTCGAAATCCCACCTCGAATCTAACTGGGGTCTTTCTAAGTTTGCACATGAACTGGATCGTGAGAAAAGTGGAGAGGAAAATCCCTCTGTCCTGTGGCATCTTTCCTTTTCGGACTCAAGGTTGGAGATTCCCAACTAGCGTCATATCTCGATACGATGGTTGGCGTCGTCCCTACTATTTTCATTTAAATCGATAAATATGTGACATTGATGATAATCACAACACTTTAGGGAATTTTGTAAAAGCCATAACTCCCAAACCGATTGTTCGATTAATCACAAATTTTGAGGGAAACATATTAGTGACTTAATATATCATCATGCCAAATTTGGGTTCATTATATAAATAAATTGGTTCCCTTTCTTTAGATGCAAGATATTTCTCAATTAGGCTTATTTCTCACATATTTTCACTTTCTTAGTCTCCATTGGGGCTCCTTGGACCCAAAGAAACTCTAATATTTCGAAATCCTTTTTAATGGATACTCATTATCCTTCTAGATACATCTATATCCATTATTTCTCATTACCTTGTTTATTTCTTTATTAAAATATCTCTTTTCCAGGATTTCTCTTGATCTCTCTTTTTATTTTCCTTATTGGAATTCCTTCTAACATTAGAAACCTTATGGATATGAAAATACACCAAAGATGACTCAATCATACCTCTTTCCACTTATTATCCATATTTTATCATTGTCTCCAATTTCCTTCTTAATAAAGAAATATTTAATTGATCTTTTCTTTTCTTGTTGCATTATCTTTGCAACTTTGGACTCCTTGGGGTCCAAGGAAACCAAGAGGCACAAAATCCACATTTGGATTATATTCCTTTGCCTTGTAGAGGTTTCTACATCTTACTTTTCTCCATTTCTTATTTACTCATTTAACAATGGAGTTTCCTTTGTCTTTTCCTTATTATTGGGCCTAATATCCAATAAAGCCCACAAAACAACCAACAAGGCTATTGTAAACGAAATGTTTTTTATTCAATAAAAATTACATCATTATTTGTTCAAATATCTTTAAGAGGAGAAATTATATTTCTCACCAAAAGAATCCAAAAAATTGGGGTTGTAACATCCTTCCCCTCTTATAGGAATTTTTCCCCCAAAATTCCACCAGGCACACAAACAAACATGATTAGCCTTTCTTATGTCCATCATGGCTCTTATGTGGCTTCACCCTCTCCATGGTGCTTCCCAAGAACCTTCATCATCTCATATTCTTTCATCTGAGTTTTCTCTCACCTTGGTATATTGTACCCTCATAGGTGACTCAAGACATTTTAGCCTCTCACAAAGCTGAATAGGTTCATGGCTCAGAAGATGGCTTGGGTACCTCACATAGTGCTCTAGATCAGACTCATCAAACACATTATACAACATGTTATCCTAAGGGGTAACCCTAAACATAACCATCTCTACTAATCCATCTCAAATGGACCCATATATCGGGATCTCAACTTTCTCAGTTTTAGCTTATAGGGGTCATATTTTCACATCAATACTCTCCCACAATGAACTACATGTCAGTCTGCTTTGCATCAAATCACGACTCATGTCACCCCTGGGCTCTCTTTCAACCATTTCACGATAAAAGTGACTTCATCTACACACATTATGGTCCTTTTCTGACCTTTGCGAGGTCCCTTCACCAACATTATCTTAAGGAAGTGGTGACTGACACAACCTCCCTTACAGAGCTTCTTTACATCCCGATACTGGCTACGGTGGTTATCATCACATCTCTCATAGGGCAAGAACTGCCCCCCCATGTATAACCCTAAATGAGCACACATGCTCTCATCATACCCTCTTGTCTAGATCATACTAACCATTAGTTAGGGGTTATAAGCCGTACTCACATCGAGTTCTTCATGTATCTACTTCCACATTGTGGAAGTGAATCTTTAGGTTATATTCAAGAACTTTTGAACGTGCATCTTGGTGTAGTTGAACCATCTCTCTTTATTATATGTAGCTCAATTGGATATGTCCCTTAATAGTACTCCCTCTCTTTCTCTCTGATTACGTCCTCTAGGTATGGCAATCTACCATAACCCATATTGCATCTTGGCCTTCCTTGGTCCATGGGAAACTTACTATACATCCATAGTGATGAACTCCCATTCCCTCTCGGGGACTCTTTATGTTCTATATCCATCTTATGGGTTACTGATGTTCGTTCTTCACCTCCTGGCTTGCATGGCAACAAGCCACATGCATCTTTGTACACTTTTCATCTTGGGCATCAAAGTACTGCTACCACTTTTTATCTTAGCAATACCATGGTGTATGGTGATCTTAAAATCATGATCTCCTGTATGTAACGATTCCTCAAGAGTGATTCCTCGGAAACCCTAAACCACTCTAATCAGGTTTTCATCACCTTCTTTTCTAGAGAAGTGCATTTGAGGCTTTACAACCATCCTTTTATTGCATCAAGGCCTAGGTTGGCTAACCAAACAACCACTAACTTGATAAACGTATATTGTTACATCTTAGTGTTAGTCAAACTCATCTATTTTTCAAACTTAGGTCTAACCAAACAACCTCTTCTAGCCTCTAACTAAAATAGGAAGCTACATCTCAACTAGAGCATCCATTACCATCTCACATCCATATGTGTACGGTAATGTTGAAGACATACACCTCCATGTATTCCACTTATCATCTCATCTCAGACTTTAGGTCTATCATGAATAGAAAACTTTGGTTATTGAACTCAACCTTGTATATCACATAGCTCATGATAAAAACATCCTCACAAGATGACTACCTTAGTTCTCTTTGTGTTTGTATCCCTGCATCGTTCACTCTATAAGGGTATGTTATCATCTCTATTCTCATACCTCATAGATATGTTTCCATTCACATCATCTTTATCCCTGATGTATGGTATGCGTACTGTCCTATCTCTCACTCCCATAACAAGATGAAATAAGAATTTGGTTACAATCCAAATACAAAGTTCTTCCCATTCCAAGAGTAGAGATGGTACATCCCACTTGCTAGTACACCTTCAAATATAAGTTGAAAACGTGGAACATATGTCTCTACATCACGATAAATTCGATATCAAAGTTAATTCCATGGAAAACTGATCTCAAACCTACTTAGGTCCACACACAATCCTTGGTCATCTCCTCTAGGTCTGTATGATGCCAACACTTTTGGGGTCATTCCTCTTCCATTATGCATCTAGAGAGTGCCATCCTCATCTACCCTTTGGGTCCCATGAGTTCATGAAGGTGATCAATCTCCTAACCCATGGCCCTCAAACAATGATAGATGTTACCTCCCGACCCTATGGTCATGTGCAACTAGGGAATTAGGCAACTCCTACATCCATTGGTCTTATCCCTACCTGACCCTAGGATAGACTTAGGATTCTAATATAGTACATGTCCAACCTAGAACCTTACCCAAGTCTCCATCATCTCTCTCTCCATTCAAGGGCTGACTTTCATCCTTTCATAAGGGTCATGGCAACATGCCTACCTTGGTCAGACCCCATACTGGTTACCTCCATGGTAACACATACACATGCACTTAGAGATGGTTATCTATGGGTCTACAGGTTCATTCTCATACTATGTAATTTTCATTTAGTTTATCAAGATCCTATGAGACCTCATTAGGTTACCTCAAAACCAACAAAAACTAGTATATACGCTACAAAGGGTTCCTCTCCCAGGATGGGAGGAAACTTCAAAGGTCACAAACATCCTTATGTCTAGGGTTTACATCCACATGAGCATGCTTGACCCTAGAAAGATAGAAAGGCACAAGCAAACCACCTAATAAACCATGCTAGGTCATACTTGTTCTCATTCCTCAACATTGGACCAGGAACACACCTTCCCATGCCACCAACTTAGCTGTGAGGGGTTCATCAAACATACCTTCGACTCGAGGGGTTTCCCTTTCCTCTAAACATGCAGAGTTCCATGCTCGAATCTATAGAAACTCAAATCTCATCATGAGCATCAGGTACACCTCTTCCCCTCTTAGTCCTAGGAACCCTAGGTTCTCTTTTTATATGTCCCACTACATGCTCAACCTTTTTAACCACGAACCAAGCATGTAAAGGTATGACATGCACTTCCCATGATCCTTCTACTTGAACAACACTTCAGATTGGAGTCCTCCTCTAGGACAACCAACTAAGTTTATGGCCTCACAACTTGTTACTAAACCTCTTCATGGTCTAAGGAACTCTTCTTCCCATCTCAGAAGGTAAACACCTATACCATAGGCACATAGGTACCAGTAGCCTCATCCTCTCTCATCATCTCAGAAGGAAACCAAGATACCATCAGCCTCTAGGGATCATGCATGAGGCAACCACAACTATCCACTTAGGTCACATCATTCACAACTCCCCACTGTTCCTTATATCTCAGAGTCTAAGCTTCCAACCTTCTTGCTTGGGCCATGCTCTCTCTTTTTCTCTCTAGAGCTGACCCTATAAACAACCTTACTACTAGAGGTCCTCTCTCTAAGGTGGATCAAGCTCACAAGCATACACCTACTTGAGAGAAACCTATGTTCACCCAAGATTATCCATAACTCTTCATGCTTATCTCATAAGCTTTCCAACATACTCTCCTGGCCAAGGCTCAACCTACTGCCAGCACTACTTTTGTGTCATCTCACGTAGGCACATGCCTCATCCTGACTCATATACACCTATAAGGGTTTCTATATGGTCATCACTAACCTCATCAATTAAGGAGTTATCCTTCACCCTAACATGCACGACCATTCCCAGGGTTGGGTCGCCAAAGGCACTAGGTCATCCAACCTCACATGGCTCATATCATCTAAATACATGTCACTCACACACATGGTCGAACTTGGCATCTGACTCATCATGCCATCTCCTTCTCTAACCACCACTTAGGGTTAGGGTTAGCATCATCCTTTGAGGACGTGCCAGGTCTCTACTTATAATGGAGGTCTCCACCTCCAAGACCAACTCTCTCTACTCATCCTCCCGATAAGAAGGTCTAGCCTCAGGTCTCTCCTGAGGGCATGACAACATATGTCATACGACCTAAGCATGCAACTATTCTTTAGTTTACGCTTAAACTATTAAGCTTATGTCCATGACATATTATTTACATGATTTTCATTAATTTGGTGGAGGATTCCTTAAACCTTATCAACTTTACCCATACCTCAAGAGGGTGAGGAAGAGAGAGAAAACCCTAATTCTTAAAATCCTTAAAAACATTTGAGTTGAGAAGGGATGAACAAGATGAGAGAGTGCTAAAGGTATCTTATTTCGAGTCAAATCCTAAGACATTGGCCATGTAGTCACACAAATCTGGGAGTCATCTTATTCCGACTAGCGGTGTGGAGGAAAATATTGCCAGCCCTCAGATGTGATCCTTTTATAGACACCTCTATCTTTTGGAAAATCCTCTAATTACTCACTCAGTTCTTTGGAATTTGTAAAATTTAATAATTATTAAAGATTAAATGAGGAACCTATGCTCTGATACCAAATGTAACGACCCCGCCTCCAAGTAACCCCCAATTAAGGGAGACCTGAAGGTCAGAGTCGTTATCCCAATTAATAGGATTGAAGGTTTGACAAATAATTAGTAATAATATGAAATTCTACCAACTAAACTAAAATCTGGTATAAAATAAAACTATGCATACCTTTTATAAACTTTGGAAATCTACTTCTATCCACAACTTGAATCTATTCTAGCTAATCCTACTTGCACTTTATATTCTTATTTTCACAATGTGTCACTTTACTGTTTGTTCTTTTTAGGGTTGCACCTAAAACGCCGACAAACAAAACATTGGTCATCATAAATGAATATGTCGGTATGTTGGGACAACCAAAATTTAACACATATGGATAACAATCTAAATATCACAATCAAGTTAATTAACAAGCCCATTTACACTTTCAATGTGACATACTCGACCGCTTTTTCCCTAACCCTAGCATACCCACCTTAGGGTTTCTCTTTTGCCAATGACTTAAGGCCACCTTCTCAATCCTGAGCTTGGTGTCTGGGGTCACCTCTCTTAGTTCCCATTAGTCATTTAGTAAAGACCACCTTGTCAATCCCAAGCATTGTGTCTGGGGTCACCACTCATGGTGCCCATGGGTCTTCCCTCCTAGGCTTGACCTTTTGGCATCATCCATCAGGATGGCATGTAGGTGCGAGAATACACACTTATATTATTATTTTGATAATCATAGTGACTTTATGATATGCAAGTATGAACATCCAAACTGATAGGATGCATTCAATGTGATGAATCATCTAGAAAACCTATGGGAAACTAATGCGATTAACCTTAATTAACCACATACATGTCATGATGACTTGAGTGCAGAAATAATCCAACTAAGCAAGAAATAAAGTAAACAAGCAAGCACACAAGATGATCCTAAAATATGAATCCGATTTTCCTATCATAGATCAGGCCATCAAGGTCTATTAAACCTAGCTCGCTTCCTAGGGTTTCGAGTCCACTTTTAGGGTTTCCATTGCAATTAGGGTTTCACTTCATTTTCATTATTTTAAACCCTAATTTTATACAGTTACTCACAAACCCTAATTATCTCATATACTCCTCGTGAAAGATATTAAGGTTACCTTTTAACAACATATAACCATAGTTTTAGTTTAAAGTCACAATTAAAAGTCCATTAAGTCTATTATGCCTCTTTTACATTAAAACTACCATTTTTATCCTTTATGATCATTAGGCCAAATTATCATCTTAGATTTCTTCCAAATTTGCAACTTATCTCTATTTATCACTAATTTCATATTTATCCACAAGAAAACCTTAATTATCATATTAAAGGTATTTATCAACAATTAGGAACTTTTATACTCGAATTAGCTTAGAACCATCATATCTCAGTTTTATTCATAAATTTGAACAATTAAAGCAATTAATAGTCACAATTACCTACATTAGGGTTTCAAGGCCCATTAAAGCTCATTTATGCACATGGAACTCTAAATTAATCCAATTACGTGTAAAGTTCATCCTTTTAGATCTTGATGTGTCTTTTTATAATAAACAAGTTAATATCAACTTTAATCATCCATATAACCCTTCTCAATACATTAATCATCTCAAATTAGGGTTTCTTAATCATTAATGCATTAAAGTTGACAACTTCCACTACTTTTCAAATTTCAAGAGGAACTAGCTTCTAAATCTATTTTTAATGGCTTCGTCACATTCTTTTGAGCAAAAAGCACTACTAATTTGTATTTTTTGGCAAAAGAACTTATTTTTAATGAGTTATCCTAGATTCACCTATTTCGTTGATTTCCTTTTCAGAGAGCGCGTGATTACCTAATTTTAAAAAAAGTCCAGCCTTTTGATCAGCGGTCACACGGACCAACACATGGACCGTGCGATTCGCATCACATGCGCCCACTATCGGCTCATTGAAGTTGCGGATGACCAGGACTGTCGATCTGCTCCTGTGGCCCATCGTGATCCATGATCGGATGACGGTTGTTCTTCTTCCCCGCTCGATCCCACAACAGTCCTACAATGGTGCCACGGCAGTTTCCTAATCGGTGCCCTACCAATTCGATGAGCTAGGGCACAAGGGGACAAGGGAACGTGTCATTCGGGTGCGCTAAGGTGAGAGGAGTTGAGAGGGAGGGCTATATATACATTTGGGGGTCCAAAACTAGGGTTCCCACCCTTGCTGCCATCTGCCCCTTCAGGGTGGATTAGGAGTTTCTCCTATACGCCACGAAAGCATGAGAAAGTAGGGGTTAAGGGGTTCATAATCCCGCCCCGAATCTAACTAGGGTCTTTCCATGTTCGAACATGAACTGGATTGTGAGAAAAGTGGAGTGGAAAATCCCTCTGTCCTGCATCATCTTTCCTTTTCAGACTTAAGGTAGAAGACACACAGCTGGCGTCAGATTTCGATCTGACATTTGGCGTCGTCCCTACTATTTTCATTTAAATCAATAAATATGTGACATTGATGATAATCACAACACTTCAGGGAATTTTGTAAAAGTCATAACTCCCAAACCGAATGTATGATTAATCCCAAATTTTGAGGAAAACTTATTAATGACTTATCTACCATCATGCTAAATTTGGGCTCATTATCTAAAGAAATCAGGTCCCTTTCATTATATGCAAGATATTTGTCAATTAGGCTTATTTCTCACATCTTTTCTCTTTCTTATTCTCCATTGGGGCTGCTTGGAACCCAAGAAAATCTAATATTTTGAAATCCTTTTTAGTGGATACTCATTATCCTTCTAGATACATCTATATCCATTATTTCTCATTATCTTGTTTATTTCTTTATTAAAATATCTCTTTTCGAGTATTTCTCTTGATCTCTTTTTTTATTTTCATTATTGGAATTCCTTCTAACATTAGAAACCTTATGGTTACGAAAATCCACCAAAGATGACTCCATCATACCTCTTTCCACTTATTTTCCATATTTTATCATTGTCTCCAATTTCCTTCTTAATAAAGAAATATTTAATTGACCTTTTCTTTTCTTGTTGCATTATCTTTGCAACATTGGTCTCCTTGGGACCCAAGGAACCCAAGAGGCACAAAATCCACCTTTGGATAATATTACTTTGCCTTCTAGAGGTTTCTACATCTTTCTTTTCTCCATTTCTTATTTACTCATTTAATAATGGAGTTTCCTTTGTCTTTTCCTTGTTATTGGGCCCAATAGCCAATAAATCCCACAAAACAACCAACTAGGCTATTGTAAACGAAATACTTTTTATTCAAAATAAATTATATCATTATTTGTTCAAATATCTTTAATAGGAGAAATTACATTTCTCACCAAAAGAATCCAAAAAATTGGGGTTGTAACAGTAATAGGGCAAGTCCTTTAATGCCTTTGTAGCTTGCCAATCATCGCCCTGGTCCATGTTCATCACTTCACAAACCTATCCAAAAAATTAAATATTGTGTCACAAAGCTACATATATGATTATGTTGTATATTAGTTTTGTAACAAAGAACAAAGATTCGCACATCTTTAGGGTCCACACAACCTATATCCATCAATTTCTTTACAAGTGCAACCCACTTCTTAATCCTTGGCTTGGGGTCAAGGAATGTTTGCTTTGTCATTCTTGTCATCTCATATGCCCAAACATGCATTTATAAAAAATATAATTCATATGTAACTGTACCTATGTAGCATTGAAACAATCTAGATGAAAATAAAGTATGAAATTATTTACTTACTCAAAGGCACATGACACACCCTATTCTGTATAGTGTGGTTTTTCCTTTCTCTCCTCTTCTCCTCATCTGAACATTTTCCCTCAACACCTTCATCTTCTTCAAGACACTCCCATGCACCAGCTTTACCCAATTTAACTGCCCTGTGGCTGTCACATCATCCAAGTAGTGCATTATGTAAATTGGGGCACAGTAGCTGGTATCATGGAGTAGGAATCTTACTAGCAAGTGTAACATCCATGCACGACACATGTTCTGGTAGTCGGTGGGGTTGTCACTCTTAGCATATTCTTGCCAAAGCTTTTCCAAGTTGTCCTTGTGTAGGACATCCTTCTCCTTTAACATCTTTGAGGTATCACCCTCCTTGCCATATCTCCTTGTAGACCTAGCAAACTCTCTCCATATGGAGCTCTCTATTTTAGAGTTCTTTCTAGGTATGACATCCATACCTTTTCTAGGGAGACCTAGAATGACCCCCACATCCTCCACTGTCATTCTATGTTCTACCCCATGGGCCAAAAAGAACCTTTCCTCTCCCACATCACTGTCTATCAAATTTTCAAAAAGTCCTACATCTACTGTAAGATTGGGCATCTTGATCATTTTTCCAAATGTTGTGGACCTCGTCATTTTAATTTGATTCTTAGTAAACACCACATTGTTGTTGATGTTTTTGTAGCTTTCTATATAGCTTATATGGTATATCTTTTTAAGTCCACGTACAAACATATCAAAATGTAACTCTTAGGTTTGTTTCCTTATTACTTTTCAATCAGTTCAATTACTCTTACATTTTTACAATTTACTTTACATAATAGGTTGATCACATTAAAATTTAATTTTAATTGTAACAAAAAATTACTAAAATATACGTGTTATTAACTGTCCTCTGAAATTAATAGAAAGTTTTCTCAATTATCAATGCATATAACCTTACCTTCGTTAGCCTTTCCCTTGCCCTTCTCTTTCATTTTTTTTTTCCTCATCTCCTTCCTCCCCAGAAGCTTTTTCTTCCTCATTCCCTTCCACATTTTCTTTTGTCTGGTCATCAAACCCTTTCCTTTCCTCCTCTTCATACTAAGATTCATTATTACTCCAGTTTAAGTACTACATTTATAGTGTACGAGATACTTTTTGCTGCAACATAATTACTTCAATGTTTCTATAGTTACTCTAGGCATCGTATAGTTACTCTATTGTTCTAACAATTGGTCGTTTAGCAGATATTGTTACTTTTTACTCAAAAACATTTACTTATGTTCTTGTAATGTACACGCAAACAAAACTTACGTTGTCTTTCTTCATGCTCTGCTTCATGACGTGGTTGTTCCTCATGCCCGGTACCTTCATTGCCTTGCACACCAGCAACAGTCGCCTTACTACTATTTCCTTTCTTCTTTGAAGGTGTTCTCCTCAGAGGAGTTGCAGTTACTTTTTCCTTCCCTTCAGAGCAGGTGCTTCCAATGATTCAACCGATTGGTTGGTCAGTGGATCGACGGCTTCGTAGTGCCTCGACATGGAGTCCACTTTGTCATCAATTACAATTTGAATGAACCTTCTCCATGGCAACTTTATTGTGACCCTCCCCAAAGATTTCTTTATCCTCACCATGTCTGAAGAGTGGAAGACTTGCATTGGAGAAGAGTGAGGCAACAGAAGACCTAACCTGGAGAATAGAGATGGAGAAGCAGACGGAGGCTGAAAATCCACCTAGCAAGTGTAGTGGAGAAAATGCAGGGTAGTATCTCGGCGGAGCAACTGTAGAGGAGGAGGACGACGATGGTTTGAGGGAAAGTAGAGTAACCACATAGAACATAGTCGAGGGTTTGAAATCTCGATTAGGGTTTTTTTTTCTTTCGTTCGTGCCGCTCTTTTTCTCACGAACTATCACTTTTTACTGGTATGTGTCAACACATCTTTGAGATAGGTAGCAGAAATCTTTGTACCCACACAGGAAACAAAGACAATCTCCCTCTCTCTCTCTCTCTCTCTATATATATATATATATATATATATATATATATGTATATATATATATGTGTGTGTGTGTGTGTGTGTGTAGAGATGGTTAGCCAGGGATACACATGAGTGTATTGCAAACACAATACATTCAAGTCATTTTTATCTTGTACTAATAATTTTTTTAATATAAATAATTGATACTCTTTTATATCTTATGAATAGCCTATATTTTAATTTGAGCTTGTTTGGAATACAATAGTTTGTGTATACATTCACAACAAAAATGATACAAATGAAACTAGTTTTATCCATATATTTAGTTCTATTTCGATGATTATCTTAAACTTATCCAAATAAGCTCAAAATTTTATTAACTATAATACTTAATATCAATTGTTTAGGTTATCAAAAAAATTGGTATTAGTATGTAAACAAATTGATATTTCTCTCTTATATATATAGATAGATAGAGACAGAGAGAGATTTTTTGAGAAAAAAATCATCCTAATATTCAGTAGTGAATATAACTAAATGGACCATTCGTCGACTAACTCATCATTTATTTCTTTTTCCAATAGACATGTTTAGGTTGTCTATCAATATTTGGAGAAAGACCCTTCTTCCCTTACATAGTTCTTTGACATATCTTGTGATGAAGGGTATTGGATGTAATTCCTCCATGTGGATTGTTCTCTCCTTATCCCTACTTGGGGAAACAAACATGGATGTTAACTTAAGGGTTGAATAATTATTCCATGGAAAAAAATTCATGGCTAAGGCTCAAACCATCTTTATGGTATCCCCATAGTTGTTGAGTATCTACTCACACTACAAGGTGACTGAAGATGGAATCCATGGTATGGATTTTACTCGAATGGATAAGTGGATAAAGGAATAATAAAGCGAGTTTTTACCTCATCGTAGGCTTGAATGAATATCAAGGAAGGATAATTCAGTCCTCAAGAAGCCATACATAATCTTAGTGATTTATGAGACTTACTAACATCCTCACTACAACCAGGGAAAGAAAAAATAGGAAGAGGATTTGGGAAGGACTTCTACCTAGAGTGTAGGATGAGTACATGTAGTGATTTTTGTGTTCTAGGTCAAAGCAATTGGTTAGAGGAACGAAGAGGTCATTGGTGGAAGGTGGTGGGAATCTAGGTTTGGAGGTAGAGTTCAAAGGATAGGGTGAAGAGTTTGCTTCAGCTAAATTGGGATCTAAATTGTAGTTTGGGAATCTCAATGGTTCTCGCTACACCTTTTTATAACCATGGTTATGCATTAGTCCCTAATTTCTTCACTCTCCCAACATAGCTACATATTGATAATTATCTACTTCCTTTGTATGATATAGTTAGGATGAATAAGGGGATGATTGGATATGTCAAGGGAAATGAAGGTCATTGGAAGTGTTCTTTCTGGGGGTTGATGTTGAGCAGAGAAAGAGTAGATAAGAGGAGGATATGAGGTACATTGTTTTTTTTTCCAAGAAGTTGACAATGACACTATGTCATCACATACTTAATGTGGTGCTTGGGGCATCATGCAACCACTTGGTGTTCATGAAAAGACTATTCTAAGACTGTAACTTGATTAAAATCATATCTAATTCTATACTTTACTTATTTCAACATTTTTTTTAAATAAGAGGTTGTTTCCTTGAAAACTATATAGGTCAAAAGGAGATTCCAATTGCCAAAACTTTCTTCCTAGAAAAAGAATGGAGTCAAAGCATAAATTTTAACCATCAATTTCTTCCCTTCTAAGTAATAATAGATTAATTCAACAATTAATTCTATATCTCACAAATAAACTCCTATTTATATTAGTCTTCGTTCATGTTTCTAAAATACAATAATGATCCGTATAAATTAGTATTAAGAATTAATTATGATGACGATCAATTAAATTTATAAATTGTATACCTAAGAATTAACTGAAAATTAAATACTTTGCAAATAAGGTGTTTCTAATTTTCAAGATGGAAGAAAATATTATTTCCAACAAGCCACATATATTAGACTTACCAAGGAGGACATTACAACTTTCTTCGTCAAATGTCTAGCCTGCTGGAAGTGTAGAAATGATACAATCTTCAATGAGGACGACCCTAATCCCACCAGGGTTGCTGAAAATATGCTGATATGGGTAGAAAAGCATAAAGAAGGGGTTGCATTCATGAGCAAAAGGAGAGGACTGAAGACAGCCAAAAGATGAACCAGCTGGCTACCCCTCTGAAGGAGAACAAATTAAAATGAATACAGATGTTGCAATATATATCTGGAACAAGGCTTGCCTTAGTTCTATTTTCAGAGATAAAGAAGGGAGCACGGTGGCCATGTCGACACACATAAAGGAGGGAAGTTGCTCACCCTTTGTGGCTGAAACATATGCCATTATTTATGGCTTGCGGACAGCCATTGATCTAAACATTAGAAATATATGTATTGAAGCTGATGCTCTCAATGTTTTACAGATGATAAACAACCACAATAGAGGTTTTGGTCCTAACGTATAGCTATTCAGGTACATTGATGAGCTAAAGGGTAGACTAAATTTAACAGGATGCTTACATGTAGGAAGGGAAGGAAATATTGATGCTCACAATCTGGCAAAGTAGGGGCTCATGAATGATGTAAATGATACGTGGGTGGATTTATTCCCAATATCATGTGTTGACTGTAATCTCTCATCAAATGAATGAAATCTTACTACCGTTTAAAAAAAAGACTTACCAAGTTTAAGAAAACATGCGTCACAATAAGAGGATTATTGATATTGCACCATATAAAGGTTTCAAAAGTTTGTGTTGCAGATCATCAATATGTTGATATGAGCTAGACATGATCACAATTAGTACAATAGATGACATACTACATTTAGATTATATGACCAAAGTTGAAAGCAACACATGACAAGCATAAGTTGCATGCTTATAATTGCATGGTTCCACCTATTTTCCTCCTTGAAAACCATGTTTACCTAAGGGTTTCACATCAAAAAAGTGTTTTAATATTTATGGAAAAGGTTGGGCTTGTTTTAAGGTACATGGGTCCTTATACTTACATAGAAAATGTTGAGAAAGTCACCTACATGATGAAGTTTCTCATAAATTTGACTAGATTGCATGAAACCTTCCATGTATCCATGTCCACTAAGTGTCACCTAGACATAAAATATATAGTCATACATATGGAGGTTTAGCTTGTGGATGATGTTATGTATGAAATACGGGTACTTCATATCCTAGATATTCTGCAAACGTTTGTCTATAAGGATATATTTTTTGTGATGGTTTTTTGGCATCACCTTGGTGTTGAGGCCACCAATGATATGGAGGGGGAGATGTGATAGATGAATATATACTTGTTTTCATATTACATAGATGAAATCCTATTATCAAAGAAGAGTTTAAAGACCATGAACCTACTCTACTTTAATAAGGCCTTGTTTTTCCTAATCAGATGATTAACTGGTTTTATTATGGATTTATTAAAATATTTAAATCATCATTTTTGAAGTTATGGTTTTCCTAATTTATGCACATATCTTATTTAAAAGATAAACTAAGGCATCTAAAAAATTATTTTAGGTGATTATATTAAGGTGTGTAAGTAAAGAAAGTTACCTTAGTGCTTGCATCGGTTGATTGGAATGGTGTATGCAAGATGATCAATTTATGATACTCTTGTAATTTGTGGAATCCTGCTTCTCCAAGTTCTATGGTTGATTCATTCCAATCACCCAAGTTTTGTGTAAAACACCTTCCTATGACTAGGATGTTGGGTTCCCTTTCTTTAGAGAGGATGGACAAAAGAAATTACTTTGGGGCCATTTGTCACCTGATGTGTGCTTCCAAGGCATGATGTGTGATAAGGAAGGGCCAATTCAACAACTTAGGACTAATGAGGATATCATTGTTCACTACACCTACCTGATACATGTCGCTAGAGGATGAAGCAAGCTCTTAAAGACACTTTTTGGTAGCTCCAATCGATGAGGGAGCCCAAAGTGATCATGCTATGGGGTGAAATGCAATTTTTCCTTCAACAATCCTATATACATGCAATCACACGGACCCTAAAATATTGTTGGATTATTTTTAAGCTATAGAGCATTAGATATGGAGGAAACCATTATTGGAGGAGAACTCATACATGTTGGTGCATGTTGATAATCAAAATTTCTTTTGGTATATCAAAGCCTACAATCTCCATATAAAGCTTGTTTAGAACAAATATATGCAAGTTATTCAATATCTTCTCAAAATTATTTATATGTTTATCTCTACTCTTACTTTTTGGTTGAAGTTCTTATCTTAATATTGTAAACATAAGTTGTTTACTCCATAAACATGTTCTATTTGACTTTTTTTGTCAAAGTTGGTGGTAGATCTACAAAAAGAGAGGACACTTTGATGCTTTTGGTTGTTTCTTATATATCATGGGAGCCAATATTTGATACTTGTTGTCTATATATATCATTATTCATACAATGTGTGTGATTTATCCTCTATTTGGTATTCTTTGATTGTAATCCCTACATGCAATCTCCAAATTTCCCTAACTATAATGATGGTATTTTTATGGGCTTTTTGGCTATTACTTTTGAAGTTAGAGATTTTCAACCTATTTGCTATTACTTACAAATATAAGATGAAAAAGGTGAATCTTATTGTATACATGATGTTGAAATATCAAAATTTACAAGTATCATGCCTTAAATTGCTAACCTACGTACTCTCTATTACTTTGACAATATAATGCTCAAATGATCGAATTTAAAATTTTAGTTTTGCATTTTGATTGCTTGATGTATAAGAAGGGATTCCAATAATTAATAACAACATTTGAGTTCCATTAATGATATTCCCTTTGTATGGAAAAAAGATGGAATTATAGCTATATATGTGCATAATGTGTGTCAATTCAGGTTCTATCAATTTTAATTCTTTACTTTTTTATACCTTAGAACCATCTTATGAATTTTTCCTTCTTGATATTAGAAGACGAGTAATTGGATTAATTGATCATTTAAACCAATTCATGTTTGGCCATGTGACTGTATAACTCTTTAGTGTTGGGATTTTAGGATAGTGAATAGAGTATCCTTGTAGCAATTCCTGATTGTGAGACGTTACTTGAATTTGTATATTATTGAATATATCCAAGAGAGAAAATGATGTATGTCCTGCTTAGTTCCATAAAATTATTCATTGTAAGAGTGTGATCAAGGATTCATCTCATACTAAGAATGGTATTAATGTTAATGTAATTGCTAATCATGTGGTGTGATGATTAAAATATAGTACTTCTTATGTGATATGATAGGAGTCATGAACTCATTACCTACAATGTGACAAATGTTATTATGTAGGCCATAAATTGATGAGAAACTGATTCTAACACACTAGAACAAACCAAAGTGTGGTAGGATCTTAAGGAAATTTGATATCCTAAGTTAGTCAATTGAAAGCTAGTGAAATTTTTAGTCACAAGCTAGTAGTTTGGAAAATACATCCAAACTACTAGGCATTAATGATTAAATATTTAATCAAGTTGTTAAGATTTAAATGCATAGTATCATACCAATTTAACATTTCATTGCATTTAAAGATTCAACATTTCTAGTGTTGATTTCTATTATTTAAACTCTCATTTCATCTCAAAGATATTTTGTAGAGGTGATCATTAATTATACATTTGCAAAAAATTAGGGTGTGTTGTAGTACTTGCATTAATAGAATATTACAAAATTGTTTATACCTTTATGGGATTTTAGATTCACTCTAATGGTTTTCCACCCTATTTAGGTTCTCATAACCATCCTTGGGAGTTTAGCGGTGAGGAGCTACCTTGTCCACGACAATAGTACCCTTTTTTTAGTGTCTAGATTTGAACTTGTATTCTTAGGTCCAGGTTGGGTGTTTGCATATTGTTTTTTTAAATTTTATACCATGTAGATGTCCTTCTATTCTATATGTAACATTAGGATCTTTAGTATACACAGAAGATGACTTTGGTCATAAATGAAGATCTATGTACAATGGATCAATGTGAATATAATGGGATCTCTTATGATATTATATTGAATGGCTCTCTTATATTTATTTATCCATTCCTTGCCTTTTTTGGATAATGACACATAATTGGATTGATCATGTGGCTCCAATGTGAGATTACTCAATACAAAATAAAAAATTCAAATATATACATGTCATTATCCACGTGACACATAGAGATCTCATATTTTCCAAGCATCACTAGTTTTATTTCATTAAACATTTGATCTTCATAAGAGTACATATTCTATGACACAACTATCATAGATTATAAGACTTTAATCAACAAAAGGCTAAGAGACATGATAACAATATCACAACAAAAAGGAACTAGTTTAATCTTTACATATGGGGCATATATAGCATGCATACAAAATATTATAACATTCATGATATCAACCCTCTAGGCTTTGCACGCTTGTCAACTTACAAACCTAACAAAAAGTT
Source organism: Alisma plantago-aquatica (assembly GCA_963693085.1). Lineage (NCBI taxonomy): Eukaryota > Viridiplantae > Streptophyta > Magnoliopsida > Alismatales > Alismataceae > Alisma > Alisma plantago-aquatica. The sequence continues at coordinate 169,481,255 of OY856410.1, forward strand.
ATCCAAAGCATTCCTATTCAGACCTAAGAGTACATGGACAACTATGATTGTATCCCTATATGCTTTAACTCTAGATTAGGTCATTCAAATGTCACCTACTTATGAGATTCGTTCATGCAAACATTTCCCACCCAAATCATAGAATGTTCTATCTACTTGTTGATAATCTCCACCTTTGTTAGCAACACTGTGTTACGCACCTAAAAAGTGTGAAAAATCACAAACATGAGAGCCCAAGTTGCAACAATATGATATAATGCATGAAATGTCAAGTACTTTACACAAGAATATAACATAGAAAATAGATAAAAATAAAAATAATGGAGCTATAAGTACACCCAAAGGCAAGAACTCACCCCTTTTCTCTAGTAGCAAGACTACCTGTAAAGGATACTAGAAAGCATATATATAGTGAATATAAAAACAATTACCATCCAAGGTTCAACATGTCCAAACTTATTAAACCTAAATAGATATTACTGTGGATATTTTATAATGTAGAGGCCCTATGATTTTTGAGGCAAACCACTCAACTGGCTAACTATACTAAAGAGACACCCATGTCTTCTATACAAGATCTAAGGAAATTTGGATTCCCTATATCTCTCGTGACAACCTCGAAATGAGATGAGGTATCAAAAAGGTATGGAGCACTCTAGATAGACCACTATTGATATATGTTAGAGGTGTATCCAACAAACTGAGCACCACCCTAGTTACACAAGCATCCTTCACCAAAAAATAGGATGATAACCCACCATAACACACCTCATTACACATGCATATCCATTGGACAATCTACCTTTACAATGTCCCAAAATTGTTAAAATATGACAGGATATTGGATCTCAAATTTCCCCATGTCTTCACAAATATATGATTTCAAGAATCTTCTTGCAACTTGGTTGATACAAGATTAGCTCATCTCAATATTCCCATCATCACCATATGTGAATACACCTATAGATGAAGAGATTGATAGCTTAGATTACTCTTAATAGTTATGTTCTTTTCTCTATGATTACATCAACCAGAGTATAAGACAACCTATTGGAAGATAGACAACTAATAAAGCAGTAAATAACTCCATAAGATATAAAATTTCCAATCATCATGACCTAAATTATCAGGATAAGGCATGCATATTACAGCCTAAGTTATTTCATATAAATAAATCCTTGAATAATAATAGAGGATACGTATCTCAACAAACCATTAATTGTCACAACATAATCATTCATGATTTAAAAAAAAATTGATATAGAACCCTCATTTTCTTATAAAGGAGATATCTTTTCATAATCTAGCAGGTTGATAGTTGCACTATAACTCAAGGCATGTACTTTAAACATACATTAGTCATGATCAACATGTAAGATAACATCTTTGCGATATGAAATTCATGCATCCTCCATGTTCTTATAAAGAAAGAGGTTGATCTCATTTATCTACAAAGAGATCACACACAATGAGTAACTCTATCATGAAGGTATATATATCTCTTTTTTACACTAAAGGCGGTTAGAGTTATAATATTTATAATTTATAAGTTATTTAATAGAAAAATTACACATATAAATTAATAAATGAGTCAAATATTATATCACTCACCTTATATCTATAAACCCCTAACATAAATCTTTCTCCAAAATCCAAGCAGAAATGGGCTAGGTAATTCCTACACATATCCTGGTCGAGTTTCCATGTTAGATCATCCATACCATGGTGATGCCACAAATCTTTCACCAATACTATATGTTTTTTCATCAGATTTTTTGAACCCACTTTTCCAGGATCAAAATGAACCTTCCACATAGGATGCATCATATTTGAGTTGTACCTCCACCAACTAAATTGTTTATTTAGTTTGTAGATGGCAATTTCTAACCATCGACACGTGAAACACATTATGTATCCTTCAAAGTTCTATTGGTAGATTCAATTTATAGGTCAGCTTCCTGACTTGTGGAATCACAAGATAACACCCCATGAATCTAGGCACCATGTTTCCTTGTTTACGAAAACATATATCCTCTTTTCAAAGTGTCACCTTGAGATAAAGCACATCCCCCACCTAAAATTCTATGGGTCTGTGATGGTTATCTTCTTATAAATTTAGTCTTTCTTGAGACAAATTGATGCTTGATCATCTTGGTTTTCTCTTTGGTTTATTGAACCAACTCTGGTCCCAATAGTTGATATTGACCACCTTCATACCAACACAAGAGTAACCTACCTAGTCTCCCATACAAATCCACATTACACTTCCATGTGTGGGATCCTATGATAACTTTTATTGTGATCTAACTCTATTTAGCTAAGTTGATCCTCCAAAATTGCTTAGAACTTTAAAACACAATTCCTTAACAAGTATTCCAAGTTTTGTATCATTCTTTCCATCGATCCATTTATCTATAGATGGAAAGTTTGCTTTGAATTTTAGTTAATCCAATGCTATTTGGAAATAGTCCCAAAACCAACTAGTGAACATAGACCCTCTATATGATATTACTGTTATAGGTACCCCATGTAACCACACAATACTCTCTATGTAGACATGTGCCAACCTCTTAGTTGTAAAGGTAGTCTTAACTGGTAAAAGTTGTGCTATCTAGGTAAATTTGTCTACTATTACAGATATCAATTTATTTCTTTAGCATATTATGGGTACACCAACCAAAAAATCCATATTCACATAATTCCATTTTCATTTTGGAATTGGTAGGGGTTGTAGTGTTCCCACATGTTATTGATGATTTACCTTTACCTGTTGACAAACTGGACATTTGAGAACAAATTCTACCTCATCATTCTTCAAATAAAGCCACTAGTAAAAAAATTTTAGGTTATGATATATCAGAAAACTACCTAGTGTTGGTATGTATGCCCAGAGAGCCAGTCATGGGATGATTGGTGGGATACATTAAGATTGATTTGATAAACATCAAAGGCAAGCTTCCAATTCTTTCTGGTTCAGTCATATGAGATAGTGATAGAACAGATTGAATGTCTAGAGAATGACAGTACTCAGTGACGTATGCCTTCAGGTTCAGGACCTGAATGATGAGATCATACATATGCTAAGAGTTTGTACATTCTTGTTATGTCCCTAGTCGGATGTCATTATGGAAGGTAGATAGACAACAATGACACACAAGACAAGATTGTGGTGTTGGCTGATGACAGAATCTCATTAGTCATGATATAGAGATATCAAACCAAACACATAGGTACTTGTTAGAGAACAAGTGTACCGGACAGACCCACCATGAGTTTGACACATGGAACCATGACATGGTAGTCACAGTCAGTACTCACAGTGATGGTGGTGAGTGTGATTCTTTGTCTTGAAATCACTACACTCAAAACATGTCATTGGGCATACTTTGACATCATTAAACGCAGTCCTGAAACATGGGTTGTTATAAAAGTGATGATTGGGTGGCTTTGACACATGGGGCTTTTGAGGGGTGAGTGATAGATATGGGATTTGTCCCTCCCGAGGGAGTTTGATATCCATGGCCACTTGATGAGTAGGATTGAGAAAGGCGTGCACGCATGTGTTAATCAGTATATGATATTGATGTCATACATATCTCTTTCAATCTACTCTGAGATCAAGAAATTGAATGAATGTTGACAGGATGACTGTTCCATGCCTCGAGTTCATTCAGGATATCAGTGAGAAAGGAATTATACATTCACTGAAACACCATTCATGGATTGTAGGATTGAAAGTTGTTCTCCAACTTTCTATTTCACTTGGGTAGCACTGATGTGTGACTAGGCACCACTCTTTGCTTGTAATGTCATAAGTGTTATGGACTTTCACTTCCAATGTGAAATGGACCTACAAGGTCACACACATAGGATTTAACCTGGAAGAGGAGTTTTGTCCACAAATAATGTTTAGATTGATTACTAAAGGAGTTAAGTAGTTCAATTAAATACTCAATTAATTGATAGCTCAATGTCATAATGTTCAAGGTGTTGGACACATTGATTGAAGTATCAGATTGATTGAAACTGCAATTGACTGATTCTGCACAATCTGCACTCCCAACCGATCGACTCATGTGATGAACGGATCGGCTCAGCTTGGTGAACCGATCGGCTGAGGTGGTGAGTCGATCGGCTCATAGACAGGGTGAAACGATTTCTTCAAGTGTTGAAATGATCGGTTCAACTGTTGCAACCGAGCAAGTTGGGAAAGTAGGATTGGTGAGAAATTTCCTTTCATTTCACTTGCCCAATTTGATTGGAACAAGGATTGGTATTTGATACTAATTAGAAACAAAAGAGGAAAAGTCAGTCGGGAACTGACCAGGACCACGAACCGACCGATTCAAAAGTGAACCGACTGGTTGAGGTGTCCCAACCGATCAGTTGAGGTGTCAACCGACCGGCCCAGGTCCCCAACCGACCGTTTCAGAAATGAAACGATCGGTTCAGGTTACGCAGTTGGCTGTTTTTGTGGAAAATCTCGAACCCTTCTACTCCTGCTTTAGTCCCGTATTGCCCGTGATAGAGAACCTTGTCCCATGACCCTCCTGTATATATAGGGGTATTGGGGGCTTCTCAAAGAACAACACAGTGCAACCACTTGCTCTGTAAAGTTGTCGTTCTCTCTAGTTTTGGCAACCGAGAGAGCCCGAGCAAGTGCTACCTGATAAGGGAGGCACAATAAGGGAAAGACAACTACAATAAGTGACTGGTGGCAGGAGAGTGTGTCAGTGACTAGTACGCTGACAGGAGGGTGTGAATCCTTCCAATTTCATGTGGGACAAGGAGATTGGAGTTCCAGGTGGTCCGTGTGGACTAATTTAGAGGCGAGAGATTTCTGCCGCTCGGAGGACAGCTGTCAATCCCGACAGTCCCGGTGAGACCAGGAGTCGTCAGTCCCAGTGCGACCAGGAGCTGCATAGACACCGTCCAAGACCAGAGGTGAAGACTGCGCAAGCCGTGAGGTATTGTCGCCGAGCAAGCCTCGGGACAAGGTATGATTCCACAAACAATCCGTTCCTATTGTATAGACCTTGACGTGTTTCCTTGTTCTGGGTTTGGGGAGGAGAAAATTTTTGTTTCCACTGCCTTTTCTACCTCCCCTAAAACCCAATAGTGGTATCAGAGCCACGTCAACTGCTCTAGACTTTAGGGATTATTGATATGATCGATTTTGGTTTGTCGCCTTTATTTATTGCATTTGATGTGAATAATATTGGCTTTATGCATGTCCAATCCTAAATCCACAAATCCCAATTTACATATATGATATGTATTATGAATGCACTCGATATGCATCACCCTTAAATGCATTTTGTGGTGTATGTATAGTGTGGTTATGGCCAATAAACCCTATCTTTGTATGGTTGTATGTGGTTGCTTACATCTCGGTCTGCGCACCAATCTTCCTTCTCCTATTCCTGATGTAACTCGAAATAATTCGACATTTCTTTCCTACCTTTGCTCCCCTCGAATGTAACTCGAGGTTTCTCTTTTTACAATGTAAAATAGGATAGAATTGTTTTTCATGTTATGTCAAAGAACGGAGGACATCCTGACAACAGCTGAGATGATCGGTTCAAGGCATGAACCGATCGGTTGACGTTCCAGACGATCAGTTCAAGGAGTGAGCCGATCGATTGATGATCGGTTCGAGGACCGAGATGAGTGGTTGGCAACCAAGATGAGATGCACGACGACCAAGCAAACTGATCGGTTGGAGGAGCCAACCGATCGTTTGGTGGCACCCAGCCGACTGGCCTGATGGCGAGTCGATCAGTCATGTGATGAGTTGATCAAACCCAGAAAGGCAAAGCACATAGTTCATCTTGTACAGGTTGCATGTGATGTAGACCTAGATGACCGAGATTCCTCTTGGCCCGAGGAATCACATTAGGATGGCCATAATCATATCTTTTATTGTTTTGCATGTTTTCTATGGGATATAGCATGTATATGATACGTACTTTGTATTGTGGTGATTGGATATGTATATGTATATAAAACCAAATCCCTCATTAAATATTAAGTTTTAGATGCCTTCTAAATGTGACACACGTGAAAAGCTTGATCGACCAAGTGTGGGCACGCCCTAGCGTGGTGCACCGTCTATCTCGTGGAAGCGTGAAGGATGAATGTGTGGGTCTGCCCTAGCAGGGTGCATATTCATCGTGTTTGCTTTGGGTCGGACTTAACAAGGTGACCTAGATAGGATCTAACACCTTGAGGCATGGAGATGATCATGGCAAGGAGTTGCATATGACATCTTATCAAGAGTTGCATATGATGCAATTAGCAAGAGTATCCTACCTGAGAGATCTAAGTTGTGGGTGACAACCCAAGTTGGTCCATGACTTAGAGGATTTCATGATCTTGCCCACTAGAAGGTTGTACGCTGCAATCTTCCGAATTGATGGTGAGGGCTATCAATTTGAACTAAAATAGTGGGAGCGATAATTAATTAAAGGCCTAATTATATCGTCAACTTTTCAAATCAATGAAATAAGTCAAGAATGAGTTTTTGGACTAAAATTGCATATTTCCTTTTGTAGTACAAACGGCAACAAATAACAATCACTTTTCTTTGTGATCAGTCCTTGAAAAGGACAAGCTAAATGGGACAAACTTCCACGATTGGTTAGGACATTGAGAAGCATTCCCAATCAAAGAGCGAAAGCTCTAAGTCCTAGTAATACCAGAACTAGATGAACTCGATCCCACCACATCAATGGCTGAAAGTATGCTTATGGAAGTATACTGAGGAAGACATTGATGAGGAGTGCTTGATGTTGTGTTCTCTGAACTATGAGTTGCAGAGACAACATGAGACATATGATGTCTCCAAGATATAGTCCTAGTATGTCATGATATAAGGAGATCCTGTAAGGTATTCAAACACTCAATATGATTGGGTATGAGGAAAGACCTAACTAAGAAGGATTCCCTCTGAGACAAGAGTTGGCTATTGGTATGATACTACAAATGTTGCGAGAATTATACAGTTCATGATAAACTACAACATGAACAACTATGACAAAGCAGTGATGTCCCTGGCAGCTGCTCTCTCACGCTAGTGGTACTAGGGTTTCTTCCTCTAGAGACGGCTGGCTGGGGGGAGGGGGATTTGACCGCCGTAAAGCGGTGTCCTACTCCCCCTCAACCTCTTCTCTCTTGTCTTCAGCAAGGTCTCTTCTTTGGGAGGCGAGCGGGTGAGCTGTCTTTGGAGGCAGCGGTCTTCTTCCTCTCTGTCGTGGAGCCTGGCTGTGACAAGTTTCCTACCCCCTTTCTCTTTTACTTGATTTCTATTTAGACTAGGGTTGGTCTCTTATTTTGTCTCTCTCGCTGTTAATCAGCGCTTCTGTCTCTTCTCATAGTAGATTTCTCTTTTTCGGTCAATTTTGTTGTGGTGTTGTATGGCAGCAAGTGTGGGGACAATATCCTTTTGGAACACCGATTTGGCGCAGATACTCTACCACATATACATACTCAGGTTGAAGGTATTCCTCATAGAAAGATGTGTTAGCCAGCGAAGGAGAAGAGGGATCTATACATCAATGTTCTTATCAAATTCCGATATGAGTTTTTGTGGTGGTTTGTATGTGTTCTTGATCTTTGTGTGGTCTGTTAGTTTATTTTTCTCCTCATGTAGATGCCGTATGGTTCCTCCATAATGATATTTGTATGTTTAACTTCAAAAAAAAAACATGAACAACTATGACAAGCGTTGACAAAGTGTTGGGTTTTAGGGGAGGCAGAGAAGGCAGCGGAAACAAAAAAAAAATTCTCCCCAAAACCCAGCACGACGAAACGCGTCAACGTCTATATAATAGGAAAGGATGGTTTGTGGAATCATACCTTGTCCCAAGGCTTGCTTGGCGACAATACCTCGCGCCTTGTGCGGTATTCACCTCCGATCTTGGACAGTGTCTGTCCAGCTCCTGGTCGCACCAGGACTGACGACTCCTCCTCCTACCGGACTGTCAGATGACAGTTGTCCTCCTAAGCGGCAGAAACCTCCCGCCTCAGAAGTAGTCCACACGGACCACGTGGAACTCCACTCTCCTTGTCCCACAAGGAAGTGGAAGGAGTCGCACCCTACTATTGACGTACTAGTCGCTAACACACTCTCCTGCCTCCAGTTGTAACTATAGTTGTCCTTCCCTTGATGCACCTCCCTTTTGCGGGAAGCACTTGCTCGGGCTCTCTCTCGGTTACCAAAACCAGAGAGAATGACAACTTTGTAGAGCAACTGGTTGCACTGAGTTGTTCTTTGAGAAGCCCCCAATACCCCTATATATATAGGAGGGTCATGGGACAGGGTTCTCTGTCCCCAGCAATATGGGACTAAAACCAGGAGTAGAAGGGTTCGAGATTTTCCACAAAAAGAAACTGGTTCGCAACCTGAAACGATCGGTTCACTACTTAAATGATCAGTTCGGCCATTGAGCCGATCGGTTGGACCTGAGCCGACCATTTGGGGCACTCCAACCGATCGATTGGTGCCCTGAACCGATCGGTTCATGGTCCTAATCCAGCTCAAAAAGACTTTCCTTGTTTCTTTCCCAATTGGTATCGAATACCAATATTATTCCCAATTGTATTGGGCAATTTAAAACCAAAGGAAAATTCTTTCTGACATGACTTTCCCAACTTGCTCGGTTTCACCAGTTGAACCGATCGGTTCAACACTCGAACCGCTCATTTCACTCTGATCATGAGCTGATCGACTCAACACTTGAGCCGACCGGTTCAACAACCTCAGCCGACCAGTTCAACACTTGAACCGATCGGTTGGGAGTACAGGTTGTGCAGAATCAGTCAAATGTGATTTCAATCAATCCGATACTCCAATCAATATGTCCAACACCTTGAACAATATGATATTGAGCTATCAATTGATTGAGCGTTTAATTGAACTACTAAACTCCTTTAGTAATCAATCTAAACATTGCTTGTGGACAAAACTCCTCTTCCAGGTTAAATCCTATGTGTGTGACCCTGCAGGTCCATTTCACGTTGGCAGTGAAAGTCCAAAACACTTATGACTTCACAAGCAAAGAGCGGTGCTTAGTCACACATCATTGCTACCCAAGTGAAAGTAGAAAGTTGGAGAACAACTTTCATCCTACAATCTATGAATGGTGTTACAGTGAATGTATAATTCCTTTGTCACTGATATCCCGAATGAACTCAAGGCATGGAACAGTCATCCTGTCAACGTTCATTCACTTTCTTGATCTCAGAGTAGATTGAAGGAGATATGTATGACATCAATATCACATACTGATTCACACATGCGTGCGCACGCCTATCTCAATCCTACTCATCAAGTGGCCATGGATATCAAACTCCCTCAGGAGGGACAAATCCCATATCTATCATGAAAACCTCTAGAGGGGGGGTGAATAGAGTTCTATAGATAATTTAACAATTAATTAACTCAAGCAACCACAAAGAAAATATTGGACAAGGAGACACAAGGGTTTAGAGTGGTTCCTAGCCTTAGCAAATACTAAGGTAGTCAGTCCACTACCCGGTTGCTTACCCAACCGGGATTTGAAAAGAAATCTATTTTATTACCTCGCAAGGACTTTACATAAAATACAATTTCTTTTCCCAAACCCTTCAAGCAGCCTTCACCTAGAAGTAATCGCCCAACCTTGAAGCAGCCTTCCCTTGAAGTAGATGCACCAACACCCGTTGCACCAGCCTTCTGAAGTAGCTTCCCGTGCGATAGCCTTCTTGAAGTAGCTTGAAGTCCCCTTCTCCACCCGAGAAGTCAACCCTCTCCGATCCGCAGCCTCCAACCCTAGGAGTAGCAAGGAGAGTACAAAAGATACAAAGGAACAAGAAAGAAATAGAAATTACAACTTATCCTTTAAGCCCAAGGCTTGATTTGCCTATATCAAGCGTGTAGATCTCCTAACCAATGTATATGACAATGTGATTGTAGTGGATAGGAGATACTAGCCTATAGGGCACGAAATGGGAGCAATAGGAATGAATGGCAAGTGTAGGAATTGCTCTATTGCTCTAAAACAGATTGCAAGTATGTATTCAAGCTCAAGTATAGCACAAGTGTATTCTCAAGTGTAACAAGTGAATTCTAGTGTCCTATGGCTTGTCCTATTTATAGGAATGGCCTAAGTATTCTTAAGGACGTTCTAGACAACTTCTAGGGGGTTCCTAGTGCTTAACTAGCCGTTAGGAATAAGTTAGGCGCATTAGCAACGGCTAGTTAATTAATTCTGCAGTTGCTGTCAGAGACCATCTCGGTCGAGGACTTGTCGACCGAGATGCCCAGTCGGTCGAGGATTCGTCGACCGACAGGCTCTCTGGATTAACGTTTATTTGCATCTGTCAACTGCTGTGTCTAACGGCTACTTTTGGTCAATTTCGGTCGAGAAGTTTGTCGACCGAGAGTGTCTCGGTCGAGGAGTATGGTCGACCGAGATTGACTCTGTTTTAATCTTATAATTAAACCACTAAGTGTGTTTATGAGTGTGCATAATGTGATCCTTTTGGAAGGGATGACTTGTCTAACTATGATGTGTAGCTAGGGAAGATCTAACGCTTGATTTACATGCAATCTAAGTACTTGTACATTATATAACTGTACAAGTTTTTACAATAGTGATTACATTGCATGAAAGTAAATATGTAAGCTCGTGATTTCCCTAGTTGCTTTGTCATCCACCATAATCCTGCACACTCAAGTAGCTCGTTAGAATAATAAGAATGAAATGTTTGTCATCATCGAAACAAAGGGATTTATCATAATGTCCAATTTATCCAACAATCTCCCCCTTTTTGAAGATGACAAACATTTCCTAAAATATGAAATAAGGAAATATAAAGCATGTGAGTTTCATACCTGAAGATTACCTTTTGTAGCCATTCTTGTTTTACAAGTGTGAGTGCTGGCAATCAAGATGAAACTCATTTATATTTATATTTTTGATTTTATATTCTTTCTCCCCCTTTGTCATTTCAAAAAGATATCCAATTTGAATATTTTATTTTCTTTTCCCCCTTAATTTTATATTTTGCTCCCCCTTAAATAGATATCCTTTTAGAAACATGGATTTATGTCTAATTTATCCACTATTTGTTTCTCAATCATTTGCAAAGGATATTAAGCCTTGAAATGATATGAGATTCCCTTAAGCTTATGATGAATGTATATTTATCTCTCATCTATCAAGGGATGTTAAGCCCTAAATTAAATGAGAATCCTTTAATATTAGAGTACATGAAAATGTCTCCAACCAAATGCAAGGGATGTTAAGCCCTGGCTTGTTTAGAGAGTTCCTTTAAGTACAAAATATATCATTTTTATGAAATTCTCTATAATCAAGGGTAAAAAGTACTAAGGTCGTAACAAGCTTCAAATGTTTTTCTAAGTGTCTTAATCAATTAATCCAATTTGTTCTTATAAGCTCCCCCTTAATCTTATAATTAAAGCAAATTGATGCTTCTAAGGTCACAAATGATTTTAAAATTTGATTTTGACCTTTATTAAAAATATACTAAGATTAAGTTCAATAAATTTGATGTCCAAATAAGCATTTTGTCAAAGCTTATTTTAGGTCGCCCTTGACTACGACCATGGCGCCCCTTGGCTAAATTTTGTTTTAACCAAGAGGCGAAATTTACAGATTTCCAATTAAGCATTTTACATCAACTTGTGATGCATGTTTCAATGAAAGCACAATGAATATTTCAAATCTTTTAAAGATATCAATTGAAAAACATTGTATTCTTTGCAAGCATTTCGAAGAGATATATCACCAATAAATTCTTTTTCTTGCCTATGTAATGATAGAATGATAGAACAGAAATTTTTCTTTAAACTAAGAATAATTTTGGTTTTTGATCAAATTCATTTCTCATAATCTTTCAAGGATGATTTCCATAATTGATACTTTATTATACAGTCATTAATCATGAATAGACAACAATTTTGAACAATTTCAAAAGAATTTCAGCAATTTTACAGCATTCTGAAAAACAGTGACATGCTCGGTCGACAGCTTCTCGACCGAGGTTCACTCGGTCGACAAATGTTCGACCGACCGAATTTCTGGAAAGTTTTCAGAATTTTAATTGATTTCAAACAAAAAGAGATAATGCAATTTAAAGCTCAATTGTGTTGAGATAAGACATTATGATATCAATAATCTGTTTAGGTCAAATCTCAACTAATTAATTTGAAGCTTCTAAGTTTTAGGAATCCAAGATAACTCATCTTGCTTTTTCTTAAAAGGGCATGAAAAAGAATAATGTCCAAGACGCATGCAATAATGACAACTAATAGCATCAACTTCATTTCTATTTCTAGGAATTGTGTTCCTAGGTACAAATATAGTCTTGGATGCTCTTTTGGATTTATTTCTTCTTGGATCGTATCCTAACCCTTTCCTTCCATTGTAACTAGAGGAAATTTTCAGAATATTGTCAAGTAGGTTATTTCCTCCTAACTCATTTACATTTCTTTGCAACCTAGCAATATCTTTCTTTGCTTGATCTAAATTGGATACTAGGGCATTTCTTTCTTTAACAACCTTATCATAATCTAAATGTGAACATAGAATAGGTTGTTTCTGGAGATCATTCACTTGAGTTTGCAAATTTGACTTTTCTAAGGAAAGAAGATTGCAATTTGCTTCTACCGATTTAATCTTAAGAGCATAGTCTTCATTTTCCTTTTTAAGATTTTCATTTTCAGATACAAGAGCAAGAATTTTAGCATTTAAATCTTTATTTGATTTCTTGAGTTTCTTCTTGCATTCAATGTATTTTTCATGAGTATCTTGAAGACTTGAAATTAAATCCTCTTTTGGTAGATCATAAAGACTTACCTCTTCTTCATCTTCATTTGTAGTAGCAATGAAACACTCTACGTCTTCTTTTCCATCATCGCTATTGTCACTTGAATCATCCCATGCAGCTCTATATGCTCTTTCTTTCTTTTTGTAGGATGATTTCTTCACTTTCTTGAGTTTTGGACATTCTCCTTTCATATGTCCTTTCTTGCCACATTCAAAGCACCTGGAAGAAGAAGCACTGGAAGTTTTGTTAGTTTTAAAACTTTTATATTGCTTACCATTCACAATGAGAGTTTCTTCTTCACTATCATCTTCACTTGTGTCTTTGGTTGATGCTTTGAACGCAATATCCTTCTTTTTCCCATGTTGGCGTTCATGTTCTCTCCTTTCTTCCTCTTCTAGATCTGCCTCATGAGCTTGTAAGTTTCCGATGAGCTGCTCCATTTTGAGGCGAGTGAGATCGTTTGCTTCTGCAATAGCTGTTACCTTTGGTTTGTACTTTGGAGGAAGAGATCGAAGTATTTTTGATACCTGATCTTCCTCAAGAACAGGTTTCCCTAAAGCACTCAAACCATTAACAATAGTAGAAAATTTTGAATACATTTCACTAATAGTTTCGTTTGGATCCATGCGAAAATGTTCAAACTTGGTTTTAAGCAAACTAACTTTAGAATTCTTGACTTGAACAGTACCCTCATATGTTATAGATAATCTATGCCAAATGTCATATGCGGTATCACAGTTTGATACTCTATTAAATTCACCTACTGAAATGGAACAATATAAAATGCTTACTGCCTTTGCATTCATTTGAGCCATTTTTACCGTATTAGCATCCCATACTGCGAAATCGTCTTGTGGAAGTGTGTATGGTGTAGATACCATTCTCCATAACTCCCAGTTGATTCCTTGGAAGTAGAATTGCATCCTCCTCTTCCAATATTGGTAGTTTGTTCCATCGAACGGTGGAGGCCTAGCAACAAGTGTTCCTTCAATGTTGAGGTTGTTGAGCACTCCATCCCCCATCTTTTCTTCAAGACCTTGTTAGGGCTCCTTGAAGCCTGCTCTAATACCAATTGAAAACCTCTAGAGGGGGGGTGAATAGAGTTTTATAGATAATTTAACAATTAATTAACTCAAGCAACCACAAAGAAAATATTGGACAAGGAGACACAAGGGTTTAGAGTGGTTCCTAGCCTTAGCAAATACTAAGGTAGTCAGTCCACTACCCGGTTGCTTACCCAACCGGGATTTGAAAAGAAATCTATTTTATTACCTCGCAAGGACTTTACATAAAATACAATTTCTTTTCCCAAACCCTTCAAGCAGCCTTCACCTAGAAGTAATCGCCCAACCTTGAAGCAGCCTTCCCTTGAAGTAGATGCACCAACACCCGTTGCACCAGCCTTCTGAAGTAGCTTCCCGTGCGATAGCCTTCTTGAAGTAGCTTGAAGTCCCCTTCTCCACCTGAGAAGTCAACCCTCTCCGATCCGCAGCCTCCAACCCTAGGAGTAGCAAGGAGAGTACAAAAGATACAAAGGAACAAGAAAGAAATAGAAATTACAACTTATCCTTTAAGCCCAAGGCTTGATTTGCCTATATCAAGCGTGTAGATCTCCTAACCAATGTATATGACAATGTGATTGTAGTGGATAGGAGATACTAGCCTATAGGGCACGAAATGGGAGCAATAGGAATGAATGGCAAGTGTAGGAATTGCTCTATTGCTCTAAAACAGATTGCAAGTATGTATTCAAGCTCAAGTATAGCACAAGTGTATTCTCAAGTGTAACAAGTGAATTCTAGTGTCCTATGGCTTGTCCTATTTATAGGAATGGCCTAAGTATGCTTAAGGACGTTCTAGACAACTTCTAGGGGGTTCCTAGTGCTTAACTAGCCGTTAGGAATAAGTTAGGCGCATTAGCAACGGCTAGTTAATTAATTCTGCAGTTGCTGTCAGAGACCATCTCGGTCGAGGACTTGTCGACCGAGATGCCCAGTCGGTCGAGGATTCGTCGACCGACAGGCTCTCTGGATTAACGTTTATTTGCAACTGTCAACTGCTGTGTCTAACGGCTACTTTTGGTCAATTTCGGTCGAGAAGTTTGTCGACCGAGAGTGTCTCGGTCGAGGAGTGTGGTCGACCGAGATTGACTCTGTTTTAATCTTATAATTAAACCACTAAGTGTGTTTATGAGTGTGCATAATGTGATCCTTTTGGAAGGGATGACTTGTCTAACTATGATGTGTAGCTAGGGAAGATCTAACGCTTGATTTACATGCAATCTAAGTACTTGTACATTATATAACTGTACAAGTTTTTACAATAGTGATTACATTGCATGAAAGTAAATATGTAAGCTCGTGATTTCCCTAGTTGCTTTGTCATCCACCATAATCCTGCACACTCAAGTAGCTCGTTAGAATAATAAGAATGAAATGTTTGTCATCATTGAAACAAAGGGATTTATCATAATGTCCAATTTATCCAACAATATCACTCACCCCTCAAAAGCCCCATGTGTCAAAGCCACCCAATCATCACCTTTATAACAACCCATGTTTCAGGACTGCGTTTGATGATGTCAAAGTGTGCCCAACGACATGTGCTGAGTGTAGTGATTTCAGGTCAAAGAATCACACTCACCACCATCACTGTGAGTACTGACTGTGACTACCATGTCATGGTTCCATGTGTCAAACTCACTGTGGGTCTGTCTGGTACACTTGTTCTCTAACAAGTACCTATGTGTTTGGTTTGATATCTCTATATCATGACTAATGAGATTTTATCATCAACCAACATCACAATCTAGTCTTGTGTGTCATTGCTGTCTATCTACCTTCCACAATGACATCCGACTAGGGACATAACAAGAATGTACAAACTCTTAGCATCTGTATGATCTCATCGTTCCGGTCATGAACCTGAAGGCATACGTCATTGAGTACTGTCATTCTCTAGACATTCAATATGTTCTATCACTATCTCATATGACTGAACTAGAAAGAATTGGAAGCTTGCCTTTGATGTTTATCAAATCAATATTAATGTATCCCACCAATCATCCCATGATTAGCTCTCAGGGCATACATACCAACAGACTCCCAGTTGCACTGCGAGCCAATCACCCTTGAATTATATTCACATTGATCTTCAAACATGTCCCACATATTACCGTGCTCTAGTGCCAACATAGTGAGTAATGGCAACACCTTGCCAAAGTCAGTGTAAATTACATGTCTCTCATCTCTTCACTGCACATCACACGTATGAGATGGAGTTGCCGTAATATGTGATCTAGTATTCCTTTGCTAACCTTTAGCCACATTGCATGATCAAGGATTCCAGACTTGTCATCAATGATCAGAATGTCTTATAAGTTCATCTCATGAACTTCCAAATCCATATAGTATCTACTGTTGTTCTCTAAAGCATAGATACTCGGAATTTTCCTTTTGAATGGCTTTATTGGAATGTTTCCAATTATCAACAAACTTTCACTTTTATATATCTTATATATATTTTGTGATTAATTTTCTATCCTTTCAGAAGTTCACATCAATGTAACTCTTTACATCGAACTCTTCCTTGTCTCCATGGAACCAGTACTTCACAAGTACATATCAAGTTCTCATGGTATTCCAGTAACCCTTACTGGAAGTAGACAAACATCCACTCGTTATGTCCCACATACGAGTTATCAGGATGAGCACATCATACAAGATGATGAATGCATTTTATTCTTGCCATGTCTATACATGCAAGATAATGGGATGATTACATACATGATAGATCTGTATCTATTCTTAGTGTTCCCATTCTTCATAAGAATTGGACACTTGGCCTTGGGATACTAACTCCATGTAGCATGGACAAGTTTTCTCCCACTGAATCTGTGCATACTGAACACTTCAGTACAGATTGCCAATGTATGCTTCTTCTTTCCAGGTCAAGAGATTTTCGAGAACTATCTCAATAGATCTCTATTCCTATCATATAGAAAACATCTCTATCTTCCTTAAAGATAATTTCCACTTTTGGATTTCCATTTTAGAACATTTCCATTTCACATCAACATGTGGAATGTGAATATGCTCCCACTAAATCACAGATCCCTTCTTTATCTTTGACATATCAGTCAAACCCTTTGACTATATCATCAAAGTAAAGATCCAATTTTTGAGTTGCTTGTATTCAATCAATCATATTGATTAGTCCATCGTAACTTTTAGACTTCATTTGCATTAGTGGATTCATAAACCTTATAGGTTGTGTCACGTAGACATCCTTGTTTTATTCCTCATAGGAATGCGGTTTTAGTATCCATATGCCAAATGCCTTAGTCCTTAAGTTGCAATCAACAAGCATCATCCTTCTCAAAATGTTATCCATGTGTCTTAACACTTAAGACTCATTTGCACTTATGGATTTTATCCAATGGGTGCTACCATCAAGGTCATACCTTATGGTTGACATGGATGCCATTTAGGATGTAATGGTCATAAACCATAACTCAAAATTTTAGTTCCTCATATTCATCTAGATAGTTGACTCATCACATGAACTACTCATCTCATAGATAATTGAGGTGTATCTATCAAGGATATACAAACTCAAAACTCCTTGTGATTCTTAATGTCCTTTATTAGTGTGGGGTATTCTTTTATTAAGAAGAATTCAGTTATTCGATAATCATTCTCTAACTCCTTAGAGTATGATTCCTTCTTGATTTAGACATCACCATGTCTTAATCATGAGTTCATTATGATACACTATCATAACTACTCATAAGGATCTCAAACATTTGGTCTAAGTATCTTATTCATTGATCTCATCAAGAATTAACACTTTACCAAATTTGCACTTCATCTATGATAATCTTGAACACTTCAAGATATTCATATTGGTATTTCTCTAAACACCATTTGAAGTATTAGCATTTGACCCAATAAGTATGTAAATACATCACATGTATTATACCTAATAGGATAATCATTCTACCACTACCATTAGTGAAGATTGATTAATCATGTCCAAGATATTCATGTCTCTTACTGGTTCTCTAACCAAAAGAGTCTAGATTTATCCATCATATGGAAACTAGAAATGAATTTCTCATGATTGATGCTAATTTGATTGTTTGAGTTATCAATAACTTTAGGTATCATTTTATCTTATGCATACCATGTATCACAAGATAAACAGGGCATTGCCACAAAGAATCTTTAAGATTGAAACATCAACTTTATTAATTGCCATCATTGTCATACAATATGCAAAAATAAAGTGTTTCTATCTTTTAGAAATATATGAAATAGCAATTCTCAACTCTATTTCGTGCCCTTTAGGCTGAAATAAACTGAAAGATACTCCTATCTATGGCAGCAACACTTGCTCCAATTATGGGTACTTCTTTCTTGGTCCTTTCACAAAGGCCATCACTTCTTTGTGGATATTGCATATCATATATGACATATCCATATCTTGGTATCATATTCCTCAGATAAAGAAGCAGTTTATTTCATGATACCTTAGGTGGAGATTTCCATCCCCTCCTGCATCTTTTTTTGTTCTTCCAGATATAGAGGTCAATCCCTCATACAACCTTTCCCCATGTGCCTTGAGGTTGAAGACGGCTTGGATTGCTGGCTAGCATCAGAACACTTCTTTGCTTTGCCCTTAAGAATTACCTTTCTCTTTGATCACATCAAAGATCATGGTTTGTCATTCTTCATCTTTGCCTCTACTATCATCAACATGTCCAACAACTCTGTCAACGCTTGACAAAGTTGTTCATGTTGTAGTTTATCATGAATTGTATGATTCTCGCAACATTTGCAGTATCATACCAATAACCAACTCTTGGCTCAGAGGCAATCCTTCTTAGTTAGGTTTTCCACATGCCCAATCACATTGAGTGTGTGAATACCTTACTGGATTTCCTTCTGTCATGACATACTATGACAGTGTCTTGGAGACATCATATGTCTCATGTTGTCTCTGTAACTCATAGTTCAGAGAACACAACGTCAAGCACTCCTCATCAATGTCTTCTTCGGTATGCTTCCATAAGCATACTTTCAGCCATTGATGTGGTGGGATTGAGTTTATCTGGTTCTGTTATAATTAGGACTTAGAGCTTTCGCTCTTTGAGAACACTTCTCATCATCCTCACCAGTCGTAGAATTATTCCCATTTAATTTGTTGGTCTCAAAGACCGATCGCAAATAAAGTGATTTGTTGATTAACCATTTATTTTAACAAAAGGAAATATATGCAATTTTAGTCCAAAACTCTTTTGACTTATTTGATTGATTTGAAAGTTTGACGATATAATTAGGCCTTTAATTAATTATCACTCCCACTATTTTACTTCAAATTGATAGCCCTCACCATCAATTCGGAAGATTGCAGCATACAACCTTCTAGTGGGCAAGATCCTGAAATCCTCTAAGTCATGGACCAGCTAGGGCTGTCACCCACAACATAGATCTCTCAGGTAGGCAACTTTTGCCAATTGCATCATATGCAACTCTTGATAAGATGTCATATGCAACTCCTTGCCATGATCATCTCCATGCCTCAAGGTGCTAGATCCTATCTAGGTCACCTTGTTAAGTCCGACCCAAAGCAAACACAATGAACATGCACCCTGCTAGGGCAGACCCACACATTCATCCTTCACGCTTCCACGAGATAGACGGTGCACCACGCTAGGGCGTGCCCACACTTGGTCGATCAAGCTTTTCACGTGTGTCGCATTTGGAAGGCATCTAAAACTTAATATTTTAATGAGGGATATGGTTTTTATACATATACATATCCAATCACCACAATACATAGTACGTATCATATACCTGTTATATCCCACAGAAAACATGCACAAATGAGAAAAAGCGATGATTATGGCCATCCTAATGTGATTCCTCGAGCCAAGAGGAATCACGGTCATCTAGGTCAACATCACATGCAACCTGTACAAGATGAACATCTATGCCTTGCCATCCGAGTTGATCAACTCATCACATGAATGATTTGTACTCTCTAGCCGGTCGTCTGGGTGCCACCAGCCGATCGGTTGGCTCCTCCAACCGATCGGTTCGCCTGGTCATCGTGCATCTCGTCATGTCCGCCACCCGCTCATCTCGCTCCTCGAACCGGTCATCAACTGATCGGTTCACTCCTTGAACCAACCGTCTGGAACGTCAACCAATCGGTTCACGCCTTGAACCGATCGTTTCAGCTGTCGTCTTAATGTCCGCCGGTCTTTGACATAACAGGAAATAAAAATCTATCCTATTTATTACATTGCTTTAAAAAGGGAAACCCCGAGTTACATTCGGGGGGAGCAAAGGTAGGAAAGAATCTCGAATTATTTCGAGTTACATTAGGAATAAGAGAGGGAAGATCGGTGCGCAGACCGAGATGCAAGCAACCACAAACAATCACACACATATAGGGGTTTATAGGCCATAATCATGCTACACACATCCACCACAAAAATCGTTTAAGGGTGACGCGTATCGAGTGCATTAATAATACATATCATATATGTAATTTGGGATTTGTGGATTTAGGATTGGACATGCATAAAGCCAATATTATTCGCATCGCATGCAATAAAGAAAGGCGACAAACCAAAATCGATCATATCGATATTCCTAAAATATAGAGCAGTTGACGTGGCTCTGATACCACTGTTGGGTTTTAGGGGAGCCAGAGAAGGCAGCAGAAACAAAAAAATTTCTCCCCAAAACCCAGCACGAGGAAATGCGTCAACATCTATATAATAGGAAAGGATGGTTTGTGGAATCATACCTTATCCCAAGGTTTTCTTGGCGACAATACCTCGCCCCTTGCGCGGTCTTCACCTCCGGTCTTGGACGGTGTCTTTGTAGCTCCTGGTCGCACCGGGACTGATGACTCCTCCTCCTACCGGACTGTCGGATGACAGTTGTCCTCCTAAGCAGCAGAAACCTCCCGCCTCTGAAGTAGTCCACACAGACCACCTGGAACTCCACTCTCCTTGTCCCACAAGGAAGTGGAAGGAGTCGCACCCTCCTGTTGACGTACTAGTCGCCAACACACTCTCCTGCCTCCAGTTGGAACTGTAGTTGTCCTTCCCTTGTTGCACCTCCCTTTTGCGGGAAGAACTTGCTCGGGCTCTCTCTCGGTTACCAAAACCAAAGAGAACGACAACTTTGCAGAGCAACTGGTTGCACTGAGTTGTTCTTTGAGAAGCCCCCAATATCCCTATATATAGGCGGGTCGTGGCACAGGGTTCTCTGTCCCCAGCAATATGGGACTAAAAGCAGGAGTAGAAGGGTTCGAGATTTTCCACAAAAAGCAACCGGTTCACAACCTGAAATGATCGGTTCACTGCTGAAACAATCGGTTCGGCCATTGAGCCGATCGATTGGACCTGATCCGACCGTTTGGGGCACTCCAACCGATCAGTTGGTGCCCTGAACCGATCAGTTGGTGCCCTGAACCGATCGGTTCATGGTCCTAATCCAGCTCAAAAAGACTTTCCTTGTTTCTTTCCCAATTGGTATAGAATACCAATATTATTTTCAATTGTATTGGGTAATTTGAAACCAAAGGAAAATTCTTTCTGACATGACTTTCCCAACTTGCTCGGTTGCACCAGTTGAACCGATCGGTTCAACACTTGAACCGCTCGTTTCACTCTGATCATGAGCCGATCGACTCAACACTTGAGCCGACCGGTTCAGCAACCTCATCTGACCGGTTCAACACTTGAACCAATCGGTTGGGAGTACAGGTTGTGAAGAATCAGTCAAATGCGATTTCAATCAATTTGATACTCCAATCAATATGTCCAACACCTTGAACAATATGATATTGAGCTATCAATTGATTGAGCGTTTAATTGAACTACTAAACTCCTTTAGTAATCAATCTAAACATTGCTTGAGGACAAAACTCCTCTTCCAGGTTAAATCCTATGTGTGTGACCCTGCAGGTCCATTTCACGTTGGCAGTGAAAGTCAAAAACACTTATGACTTCACAAGCAAAGAGTGGTGCTTAGTCAAACATCATTGCTACCCAAGTGAAAGTAGAAAGTTGGAGAACAACTTTCATCCTACAATCCGTGAATGGTGTTACAGTGAATGTATAATTCCTTTGTCACTGATATCCCGAATGAACTCAAGGCATGGAACAATCATCCTGTCAACGTTCATTCACTTTCTTGATCTCAGATTAGATTGAAGGAGATATGTATGACATCAATATCACATACTGATTCACACATGCGTGCGCACGCCTATCTCAATCCTACTCATCAAGTGGCCATGGATATCAAACTCCCTCAGGAGGGACAAATCCCATATCTATCACTCACCCCTCAAAATCCCCATGTGTCAAAGCCACCCAATCATCACCTTTATAACAACCCATGTTTCAGGACTGCGTTTGATGATGTCAAAGTGTGCCCAACGACATGTGCTGAGTGTAGTGATTTCAGGTCAAAGAATCACACTCACCACCATCACTATGAGTACTGACTATGACTACCATGTCATGGTTCCATGTGTCAAACTCAATGTGGGTCTGTCTGGTACACTTGTTCTCTAACAAGTACATATGTGTTTCGTTTGATATCTCTATATCATGATTAATGAGATTCTATCATAAACCAACACCACAATCTAGTCTTGTGTGTCATTGTTGTCTATCTACCTTCCATAATGAAATCCGACTAGGGACATAACAAGAATGTACAAACTCTTAGCATCCGTATGATCTCATCATTCAAGTCATGAACCTGAAGGCATACGTCATTGAGTACTGTCATTCTCTAGACATTCAATCTGTTCTATCACTATCTCATATGACTGAACCAAAAAGAATTGGAAGCTTGCCTTTGATGTTTATCAAATCAATCTTAATGTATCCCACCAATCATCCCATGATTGGCTCTCAGGGCATACATACCAACACAAAGTTGTTGGACATATTGAGGCAAATATGAAGAAAGACTAACCCTAATCTTTGATGAGATCAATGAAAGGTAAGTCTTAAGGGCAAGGGTAAGGGCAAAGCAAAGAAGTGTTCTGATGCTATCCAGCAGCCCAAGCCGTCTTCAACCTCAAGGCACATGGGGAAAGGGTGTATGAGGGAATTGCCCTCTATATCTGGAAAAACAAAAGAAGATGAAGGAGGGTATGTAGATCTCCACCTAAGGTATCCTGAAATAAACCACTTCCTTATCTAAGGTATATGATACCAAGATATGGATATGTCATATATGATATGCAATATGCACAAAGAAGTGATGGCCTTTGTGAAAGGACCAAGAAAGGAGTCCTTATCATTGGAACAAGTGTTGCTTCCATAGATAGGAGTACCTTTCAGTTTATTTCAGCCTAAAGGGCATGAAATAGAGTTGAGAACTTCTATTTAATATTTTCCAATAGATAGAAACACTTTATTTTTGCATATTGTATGACAATGATGGCAATCAATAAAGATATGTTTGAATTTATAAAGATAGGGTCTTTGTGGCAATGCCTTATTTATCTTGTGGTATTTGATATGCATAAGATAAAATGATACCTAAAAGTTATAGATAACTCAAACAATCAAATTAGCATCAATCATGAGAAATTCATTTCTAGTTTCCATGTGATGGATAAATCTAGACTCTTTTGGTTAGAGAACCAGTAAGAGACATGAATATCTTGGACATGATTAATCAATCTTCACTAAAGGTAGTGGGAGAATGATTATCCTATTAGGTATGATACATGTGATGTATTTACATACCTAATGGAACAAATGCTAATACTTCAAATGATGTTTAGAGAAATACTAATATGAATATCTTGAAGTGTTCAAATTTATCATAGATGAAGTGCAAATTTGGTAAAGTGTTAATTCTTGATGAGATCAATGAATGAAATACTTGGACCAAATGTTTGAGATCCTTATGAGTGATTATGATAGTGTATCATTGTGACGTCCCCGGATTTTCTAAAACTTAATCTAATGTGTGACGTCCAAATTGAAACCCTCACCTCAGCGAGAATCCCAATTTAAACACCACACACTAGGCTAAGAAGTAGAAAATTAGAGGAAGTCAAAAGCAAACAATCAGTAGCACATGTACATGAACAATAAGAAAACCATACACACATGTTCACCATTCAACATATAATTAAAACATGAATTGTTACAACATTTGATATTACAAATTGAACAACAAACTATACATATACATGTACTACTACTAAACAACAGGATCTTAAGACAACATGTCCACCTGAACATCAGCTCACGATACAACTCTCACTATTTTGGATCTTCAAAAGCACATGTCCACAACCTAAACAAAAGATTACATGAGGTACACGTCAGCACAATATTTCAAGAATATTGTACTGAGTATGCCTACGTGTCTTTTATATACCTCTCATCATATCTTGGCAATAAGATAAAACTAATACTTGGCAGTTATAGAGAAATATAAGAAAAAACATATACTTGCACAAAGATGTTCATTAACAAAAGAGAACACATATTTTAAGCACATTTTCCATTATATATCCATGCATTTACCACCTGAGGGAATAATGCATCATCTCTTCTACCAACGAGAATGAGATGTAAGGCCTTATGATCTACTACCAAAAAGTTAGATCATTGTACAATGTGATCTGCTACCAAAGGGAATGATCACTTTCCAGCACTATGCTACCAAAGAGAATTAGTGCTTTCATATAATGGAATAGATATATTATGTTTGATGTGTTCATACCAATAAGTATGGAGAATCAAGCAACATATCATACAAGAACAATCATTTCAATCAATACCATATGTCAAGTATTTTACTACTCATATAACACAAGCATATTGTATAATAAGCCAAGTAAGAGGTAATGGCATACCTTGATCAAGACAAACATAATCATCATATCCTCATATCATCTACATCTTGGTCAACCCTGATCAAGACAAGATTACATACTATCATCAGGTACTCATCATCTTACATCTCATCTTAACCCTAATCATGTTCATTAGGGTTTATCTTATCTCATTAGGATATTCTCATGATTACTTGTATTCTTGCCTTATATTTATCTCACTGATGTCATATTCCAGATTATAGTTCATCAACTAGATATACTCATGCGTCATAGTATTAAGTGAACATATTTAACATTATGTCACTTTCATTAACCAAATAAGGGTTACATCACATATATTACGGGTTCTTTTCATATAACATGAATTTCGTGTATATAGCTGATCTCAGATTTACATATTATCTTCCAGTTACATATATGAGGGTTTTCTGTAAATCTCATCATTTATTGAGCATGTATGTATTTATTACATTTTAATCAGGGTTACAAGCCCTAGATAGACATTCTAAGCAAATTACATGATTTAGTGTTTCAACATGATCATCATTGACATCAGGTGCATTATAAACATTATTATAGACTTACTAGCATTTTTCCATAATTTTATGTCATCTTTTAATATTTATTACTCAAGAACTAATCATTACACATATTACATGATACCACTAAGATTAACATTTCAAATTCCTGATATTATAGTTCTAATGTGTTCTACTCATTTTTCTAAGAAGTTTGGTACCTTATTTTTATTTTTCTGACAAATGTACTAATTACTATGAATTATCAAATATTTGTAGATTTACTGAAATATTTACCTTTTGTAGCCACTTAGAAGCCACCACGTGTCCAGTTGGGGGCGCGACTCCTTGCTTGGTCTGCTTGAGCCAGATGATTTTGTGGTCTGAACCCGGTTTAAATTTTCTTTCTACCCTCAGTTCTTTCTTTCGCCTTCTCTCGCGGTTTCCCCTTTCTCACAAAATGTCGCCCGGCTTGAGCGCAGCCGCGCTTGGACTCCATGGAGAGAAAGCAGGCACGCAGCCTCCTCCTCGCCCGTACCATCCTTTACCAGGGAGATCAGAGGCTTGCAATCACCTCCTCCTTATGCTTGGGTGTTCGGTTGTGCCTTCGGGGCTCTGCCACTCTCAGCTTCTCAGGTCATCCAGAGCTCTGCCTATTGAAGGCCCTCTGGTTCTCTCTTTCTTTTGCTCCCGTTAACTCCAGGTTGGTTGAAGCTTGCATGTGCTATCCTCTGGATCATGTCGTCTCCATGGGGAAGGTATATGGCGTGCAATCGTCCCCAGGTACCTCCTTCTCAACTAAGCATTGCGACGTGTGCTTCCCTTCTGTGTCGCCTGGGCACCGGCTCACGACTCCTGCCGATTGAGCACCTCTGCAAGGCTGGTCTCCAACCAGAGATCGACTACGAGATCCCCTCATGACAGTCTTCTTCTGCTCGTGCTTTAGGCAAATTCACTGGCACTGTTGTTTCCCTCAAGATCTGCTTCCATAGGCTCGCTGTCGCTAGTGCTGTTGCGGCAGAGCAGAAGAGGCAACATGCCTCTGAGAGCACCTCCTTCAATCCTAATCGGCTCCACAACCTTCTCCATTACACTGACTTCATCTCCCATGGGGGTCGATGTCGGGGGCAAGCTAGGTGGATCTCTGGGTTCATCCAACTACATGGAGTAATTCCTCTCCATTCATTCTTCCTTAAATCCTCTAACATTGGTCTCCCAGCTCTCTCTTCTTCTCTTCAACTAGATGACTCCAGTAAAGGGTTGATGGATTGGTCTTAGAGTGCCTAACAAAGTCGGGAGGCCAACTACCCACTTTGTTTCCCTTCTAGGCCACGATCATCCACAACCGGCTATCCATGTTTCTGTTCTAGTTGCCCACGATGTCCTGACTATGCGATCTTGAAGACAAGATTCAGACCGTCCACTCTGACCCATCCAACGGCCACCGAGATGCCACGATATGAATCCCTGGTTTATTCAATTCAGGGGCACGTGATACCCTATTAGATCGGCAACTTAGGCTATGCAATCCATATTCTATTAATAACCTATATCAATATACACATTATTTCATCATTTTCAAACCCAAATAACTTCCTCCAGGTTTATCCAATAATCTTGAAATTTTGAACATAGATTTAATACTTTTCAAGCTACATTCTACACATATTGGGTGACAAAACTCTACTATTTGATCATCCAATTTGTTACTCCAAAAAGGCATGAAAAATAGGGATCTTAATCATAATATTAACCTCAATCAACCATCAAGCTTTACCAAAACACTTGGAATTCTCAACTAACTCAACACTTGAATGACTTAAATTGTGTCATTGGACATTTAGGATTCCAAAAGTCTACTCCATCACATCCTACACACCTTAAAAGATATTTCGTCCACGAAATTAAGCCAGAAAACCCACTTTGTCACATCATATACATCTTAAAAGAACTTTCATCCTCGAAAGTAAACCATACTCAGACTTCCAGGGAAAACCTTATCTTTCTCTCATCCACATGTAGGCACCATTCTATGTGTAACATATCCACAAAGGTTACATAGAACCATGTATCCAAAGCACTATTAGGAGGTTTCAAAAGAATCAAGGGTGAAACCTCACTCCATAGAAGGATCAAACAAGGATTTAGAAGCTTAGGCTGTGTCATTACATATCTCATATGTTAGATTTTCTTCCTTATCTTTAGTCATGAATTAGGGTTCCCACATCATATTATCATGTTCTAAAGGAGTTAAATAATATTAACTCATACATCAAGGTTTCATCAACATTTCATTGAGCTCATTATTAGAACATGTTCAACATTAACATATGCCTTTTAGGTGGGAGTTAACTAAAGTTAACTCACTTTATCCATCTAAACAATATCAAGGTGTCATAATCATTATGCGGTGCTAACTATCAAAAAATATTTTTCATCATTATTAAGCATTAAGGTTAACACCTCATGTAACATGTTTCATTCATATGATCGTATTTCATAGCTCATAATAAATTGCAACATTTCCTAGTGATTTCATCACAATATTAGTAACATTATCACATTATCATCGTTATTCATGTGTATGGTTAACCATTTATGCATGGATATCTATTAAACCATCTCTAGGTTTTCCATCACGTCATGATCATATATCACATCCCAAGATTCGATCACATGCTTACATATATTATATCATGATTATGCTAAACAGACTTATGTGAGTGGCTAATTAAACACATATTAAAGCTTCATCTAGTCCAACTGAGGTTCTCCTAACCCATATCATGAGGGTAGTCCATGCTCAGTCTCTCTAAGCTAACTCAGCCCTATGAGTATCTCATATGCATATACTTTATCGTTCCTCTCTTAGTCTAGGGTTTTCATATATACCTCATTGGCACTAGAGATAGCCTTACCAGCTCTAGCCACATAAGCACAAACCAACACATGCTATGACATACTATTCATAGGTTCTTCACCCATGAGACATGCTTACCCAAAACTCTCTTATACATACACCACTAGATTCCTATGTGGGAAACCACCAACCCGAGCATGAGGCTTCACAGAAACTAACATAGCTACCTCCTCCAGGGTCTTGGGCTCTCTCCCTCACCCAGATGGAAGACACTCATATCCATGTTCACATGCTCATATAATGAGCCTCTCTCCATCTCTAGGGTTTGATCCTCCCAAGGACATCTAGGGTTCAACAAAACTATAGAAATCATACATAAAGCAACTCATCTTAATCACTCAGGAGTAGTATAGTTTAGGACATATCACATATCTCATAATTCTCATATCTTGGAGTTTAGGTTCTCTAACCTTCTCCCAATGGGTCTCACTCTCTCTGGAGTTAATCCCAAAACTGGTCCTAACACTAGAGGTCCTCCTTTGTAAAAGAGACTGAGGCTCATGCTGACTCACAACCTTGTCTTAACTTAACAAGTCTTATCTCATAAAAGCCTATTTACATGCATCATCAAAACTTATCTCAAAACCTCAAAACTTATCTCAAAACCTCAAACACAAACATAGATCATCATAACAACCTTATGTCATCTATGTTAGACTTACATCATAACATCAAAACTAATATCATCTATTCCATCTATCATATATATCAAAAAGGCTCTAGACATCTAATCTAGAACTACTCTCTCTTCTAGACTGATGTCATTCACTTTCACTTAGGTTGCATGACCACCTCCTACTCGTACATGTGTGGGGACAAATTTTTGTAATACATATACATAATAAAATATGATATATTTTTTCTCCTATAAAACAAGCGTCAGAGAAAATTATCAAGGTTCGATCCCATTGGAATCCAAAACCAAATCCTGAAAATGAGTGTCCCACACATAGTAGAGAGTACAATGCCATGAAAACTAGTGAAAAGGGCAAGAACATGGTGTAGACTAGTGTAGCTACTCTAGACAACGAGCGCCATATGTCTAGGGTTTCTCTTCCCTTGATGCACGTCATTTCCAAATAGTGCAACGTCCCATACCGTTGCACTACAAGGAAAGAACGACATCTAAGGACTTGCTATACAACAAGCACTAGTCTAGACCTAGTTCTCAGACATCTACGTGCTAACCTAGAGGCTAGGTTAGATCTAGTATCTAAAAGATGACTAATCCAACCCGAAAATATTATTAAGTTCAAGGTTCTTTAGTTTTGAGTTGGATAATGAGAAAATGCCAGGATTTGCTATTGTTCATGCTCTGATACCACCTGTGACATCCCCAGATTTTCTAAAACTTAATCTAATGTGTGATGTCCAAATTGAAATGCTCACCTCAATGAGAATCCCAATTTAAACACAACACACTAGGATAAGAAGAAGAAAATCAGAGGAAGTCAAAAGGAAACAATCAGTAGCACATGTACATGAACAATAAGAAAACCATACACACATGTTCACCATTCACCATATAATTACAACATGAATTGTTACAACATTTGATATTACACATTGAATAGCAAAATATACATATACATGTACTACTACTAAACAAGAGGATCTTAAGATAATAGGTCCACATGAACATTAGCTCGCCATACAACTCTCACTATTCTGGATCTTCAAAAGAACATGTCCACAACCTAAACAAAAGATTACATGCGGTACACATCAACACAATATTTCAAGAATATTGTACTGAGTATGCCTATGTGTCTTTTATATACCTCTCATCATATCTTAGCAATAAGATAAAACTAATACTTGGCAGTTATAGAGAAATATATGAAAAAGCATATACTTGCACAAAGATGTTCATTAACAAAAGAGAACACATATTTTAAGAACATTTTCCATTATATATCCATGCATTTACCGCCTGAGGGAATAATTCATCATCTCTGCTACCAACGAGAATGAGATGTAAGGCCTTATGATCTACTACCAAAGAGTTAGATCATTGTACAATGTGATCTGCTACCAAAGAGAATGATCACTTTCCAGCACTATGCTACTGATAACCTCCCATTTTGGACGATTATCTTAGTCCTTTTTCTTTAGTTTTCCATACTCTTTCTAAGTTAAAACTATACATAATCCTAAATTTACCCATTTTTGTAAATATACTATCAGACTAACTTTTCCTTTCTATATATGCAGAAAAAGCACAAAAAAAAATCACAAAAGATCAACTCAACCTCAAGACCGCATGAAGCCAAACGGTCCCAAGACCGCATGAAGCCAATCAGTCCCGAGACCGCATCGAGTCAAACGGTCCCAAGACCGCATGAAGCCAGTCGGTCCCGAGACCGCATCGAGTCAAACGGTCCCAAGACCGCATTAAGCCAACCAGTCTCGAGACCGCATGGAGTCAACCGGTCCCAAGACCGCATGAAGTCAACCGGTTTCGAGACCGCATGGAGTGAAACGGTCCCAAGACCGCATGAAGCTAGTCGGTCCTGAGACCACATGGAGTCAAACGGTCCCAAGACCGCATGAAGCCAACCGGTCTCGAGACCGCATGAAGCCAACTGGTCTCGAGACTGCATGGAGTCAAACGGTCTCGAGACCACATGAAGCCAACCGGTCTCGAGACCACATGGAGTCAAACGGTCCCAAGATCGCATGAAGCCAACCGGTCTCGAGACCGCATGGAGTCAAACGGTCCCAAGACCACATGAAGCCAACAGGTCTCAAGACCGCATGGAGTCAAACGGTCTCAAGACCGCATGAAGCCAACCGGTCTCGAGACCGCATGAAGCCAAACGGTCCCGAGAGCACATGGAGTTCAAACAGTCCCGAGACCGCATGAAGCCAACCGGTCCTGAGACCGCATGGAGTTCAAACGGTTCTGAGACCGCATGAAGACAACCAGTCCTGAGACCGCATGGAGTTCAAATGGTCTCAAGATCCAAACGGTCTTGAGATCCAAACGGTCTCAGGCCCAAATAGTCTTGAGGTCCAAACGGTCTCCAAACCGTTTGGACTTCACTTAAGGCCTATAAATAAGACCCCAAGGGTCCTCCACTAGGCATGAAGTTTCAGACGTCCAAAGGCTGCCTCAACCACTCCAGAGCAAATCCGACTTCCATCCTCTGCCCAGGGGCTGCCGGTCTGAGACCCACACTCCATCTTGAAGTTGCTTTCTCTCTCTCCGCCAAAGAAGGTGGGAAGAGGGAGATCTCGTCATCAAGCAACCTGTGAAGCTGGTGGATTGTTTCTCTCTCTCCAAGGGGTTGACTTTCCTCCCTCCTTTGTGGGGATGACGCTCTCTTTCTCTCTTCTTGCATCCTTCTTTGTCCTAGTTATGAGCGAGTAGACTCTCTCACTAGGGTGCGGGGAGTAGCCCCGCTACCCATGCTTTCATATCATGTAAATGTAATCCATAACTTGTAATATAGAGTTCTTATCTTGTCAGTTCGACATCAAACGTTTAACGAATGCATGTTGTTTGATCTCCAACTTGTGTTATCCTTTATCTTTTAGTATGAATTGTCTACGTTTGTACTATTAGATTCGTAACTCATTTGTATGTTGGTAGTTGGTGCATGTATCAACCATGCATCTGTTTCGGTATCTAGAAGTGTATCTCAAGAAGTGGAGTAAACTCACTATCATACGAGGAACACACTTTGTGAGGGGAATGATGCAAAGTAAGTGACCATTTGTTCGGGAATGGCTGGCGTTGCAACATTCCCACACTTCTCGCAGTTAGCTCTCCGAAAGGAAGCTAAGTCTACAAGGATACTAACTGACTAGACTCTTTTTGCATGTTATGTTTTGCTTTGCATGTGTTGATCCATGTGTAGTGGCGGTGAAAAACCGATCACACCCTAGTGACTTTTATCATAGTTTAACTCCTTAGATTTACTTGCTTTCTTTAATTTACTTTCACTTAGCTTAAAAACAACCAAATCAACCTTTTGATCTAAATACCAACTATGGAGTGATTAAGTGAAATTCTACTGTTTTCTATCTTGTTGCTTACAACAAGACCGTTGTCCCATGGATTCGACCCTTAACTATACTGCGATAAGACTTCCACGTATCTTAGCATACATGGGTGGAGTTTCTATCTAGTATAAGCAAGGCTAAACTTAAAGACTTACCGTCTTTAGGATTTTTAGTTGGTGCATGCAATTCCACGTAAGTGGAAGCTCCATCAAAAATTGGCGCCATTGCCGGGGACAACGGAACATTTTAATTTCATTTAAGTACCTTGTTAGTTGGTTAGGATTTTACACTTTCTTATAATCATTAGTCCATATCTACTTGAATTCATTATTTCTCTACCATCATTTAAAAGGTGTTTTCTTCTCTCTACTCAGGTAGAAATCGTGTATGCAACCAATGCATAACCTCGGATTCTCCCCTGATGCAGAGTACGACTCTGAGGTAGAGAGATGCTTTCACCGTCGCATTCGAATCAATCACCAAAGGGCCAAGAAAATGGCTGAAGATCAACGCTAGGATGCTTTGGTGATGGAGAGGGTCAACGCCGCCATCGCCGCTCAAAGGGCACAACCCATCGCTGAAACTCGTGCTCAGATTCAAGCCGAGATTCATGCGAAAGAACAGACCCGCATTAAAGCTGAAAATGATGCAACAATCCAAGCTGCCCAGTTGGAGTTAAGGAACAAACAACTAAGGGACTATGCTGTCCCGAAGAACTATGAGGATAACCACCTGTTCCGACCTCCGATTATCAATATCCCCAACTTCGAGATTCGGACCCAGTGGATCCAGATCATGCAAGGCATCTCTTTCTCCGGAGGTTCTGGAGATGATTGCATGGATCATTTGAAAAGGTTTAAGGCGTTGTGCCTCCTGGTTCCACAAGTCGGAGTCACTTTTGATGTTATAATTCTTCACCTGTTTCATTTCACTCTATCTGGGAGAGCCCTGAGTTGGTATAACTCTCTGGACAGAGAGCCCATAATAACCACCTGGCCCCCCTGGAGGAAAAATTCTTAGAGAAGTTCTTTCCCCCTCACTGACATCAGAGGGCAGATCAATCATTTCTCTCAGTTACCCGGTGAATCCCTGGATGAAGCATGGGAAAGGTTTAAGGAACTTTTACGGAAATGCCCCCATCATGGAATCTCCCAGTATCAATTGATAGAAACCTTCTATCGGGGAGTAAGCGATGATATCAAGAAGTTTTTAGATTCCTCATCTGGAGGAAACTTCATGAGAAAGAATTATGAGGACGCTTGGAAAATTATTACACTAGGAGCTGAAAATCAGTCCAACTGGGGACGGTCAGCCGGTAAAGGTGTTCTCAAGGTTTACAAAGCTGAAGAATCTATAGAGATGAAGGCAATAGCCGAATCCTTGAAAACTATAGCTCACAAACAACAAGCTCTCAAGACTTCTCTCGGAGAGATTGATAAGAAGAAAACTCCTCTAGTTCAACAAGTCAAAGCCGTCTCAGGATCTTGTGAGTCCTGTCATGCTTCTGATCATCCAACTCTTTCCTGCGGTATGCTGTATAATGTGATGATGGATATGCATTCACCACCGCAACCATATGAACCTATCATTGATCAGTCAGAAGAGCAACTACCGGAACAAGTTAACTCTATCCACTCTATCCCTGGGAAAGTCTACTACAACCCTAATCATCCAAGGAATCATCCAGGGTTTCATTATGGAAACCCTGATGGGACTGCCAATCCTCAGCATCAAACACAGGGGGGATCTGCTAGTAGGCTACCACCTGGATTCCCAAACAATTTCAACCAAAATCAAGGGAATTCCAGGAGCAACTTCCCTAGGGCTAACTACCCCAGGAACCAATCAGCCTACTACCAGTACACTCATCCTCCGCTCCATCCACAAGTGCATACTCAGCAACCTCAGCTGGCGTTACCACCCCAACAATCTCAACAAACCCAGCAACCAATTCCTCCGAAAAATGCTCCTGCCCAACCAGAAGATGAAATATCCTTGATCAGGCAGATGTTACAATCGCAGCAAACTACGCTTGCTAACCAGCATGCTCAGTAGAAAGCAGTTGAAGCTCAGCTTGCTCAGATCGCTGCACAATTAAAGCCCCCAACAGGTACGTTTGCTGGGCAGCCTGAATCAAATCCTAAGCATGGACAAAACAGACATGAGCAGTTGAATGACGTCACCACCAGATCTGGACGCATTCTTCATGAGACTACCAAGATCAATCTTGATAATGATGACACACTGGTTCTTATGACGAGTGGAAGTCCGCAACAAGGAATGGAAAAACCCAAAGAAGGCACAAATGGCAAAAATAAAGATAAAGTGTCCACATAACCTGAAATCTCACAATTTAAACCTAGAATCCCGTATCCAGGTAGATTGCACGAAACGAAGATGGACACCAGGTTTCAAAAGTTCAAGGAGGCGATGAAGAAACTGTACATTGACATCCCGCTCCTTGATGCTCTTTCCGAGGTGCCAGCCTGGGCAAAATACCTCAAGACCTTATTATCAAGAAAGTACATCACAGAGGAGCAAGAAACTATTAAGCTTGCTCAGACCACCTCTAACATCATCTTAAACAAAATGCTAAAAAAGAAGAAGGACCCAGGTTCCTTCAGAATCCAATGTTGCATTGGCAACGCATCTGCTAAAAAAGGATTAGCTGACCTTGGGGCCAACATATCTATTATGCCTTACTCAATGTGCAAACGTCTGGGTTTCACTGAATTGCTGCCTACATCAATGAATAGCCAATTAGCTGATTCCACTATAACCGCACCTTTGGGGATCATTGAAGATATCCCGGTAAGGATAGGAAAGGATGCTTACGTACCGTGTGACTTCGTTGTCATGGATATTAAAGAAGACCTGACGTATCCAATCATTTTTGGCAGACCATTCGTCGCTACTGCCAGAGCGTTGATTGACGTGGAAGCTGGTACCATCATTCTTAGGCTTGGAAAAGAAGCAATTCAATTCCGATTCCTTAATAGTATGAAAGGCCCCAGCATCCAAGAGGAGGTTTTCCTCCTTGATGCTATTCAACAAATGTCACAGTTGGAAATCTCCGAGCCAGTTGACGAACTTGAAAATGTTTTAATCAATCCAGAGGTTGAATTCTCCGTGAATGAATTAGTTCAACAGTGCCTCCAACATCTAGAAAAGGTCGAAGAAGCGCCAAAGGCCACTTTTGAAGAACTTAAGGCCGTTACTGTTATAGAAGCAGCTGAGCCACCGAAAGCCGCTGAATTGAAGACTTTACCTACAGGGCTCAAACATGTTTTCTTAGATGAAGAAAAACTATGCCCAGTCATCATCAACTCCACCCTTACAAGAGATCAAGAAGAAAAGCTTCTGAACGAGCTGAGGAAGCATAAAAAGGTCATAGGATATAAGATAACTGACCTAACAGGCATAAATCCAGCCCTGTGTATGCATAGACTTCCTATGGTTGACGAATTCAAGCCCTCTCGAGAACATCAAAGAAAACTGAATCCTAATCTAAAGGAGGTAGTTCGTCTGGAGGTCCTTAAACTACTCAAAGCCGGCATGATCTATCCTATTTCTGACTCCCAGTGGGTCAGCCCCATTCAGGTTGTTCCAAAAAAAGGGGGCACTACTGTAGTGCTCAATGACAAAAATGAGCTAGTGCCTACCAGGACTGTAACTGGATGGAAAATGTGTATTGATTATAGAAAGTTGAACAAAGCCACAAGGAAAGACCACTACCCTCTACCTTTCCTTGATGAAGTCCTAGAACGCCTAGCTCACCAAAAATATTTTTGTTACCTCGACGGTTACTCCGGGTTTTACCAAATACCCATACACCCAGAGGGCCAGGAAAAAACCACCTTCATATGTCCTTTTGGGACATATGCATTTAGAAGAATGTCGTTCGGGTTATGTAACACACCCGCCACTTTCCAATGATGTATGTCTGCTATCTTCGCCGGTTTAACAGAATTCATCATGGAAGTGTTTATGGATGATTTCTCAGTGTACGGAGATTCTTTCGACAACTGTTTAATAAATCTTAGACAAGTTCTGCAACACTGTGAGGAAACGAACCTTATCTTGAATTGGGAGAAATGCCATTTCATGGTAACAGAAGGTGTCGTCCTCGGACACAGGGTAAGTGATAGGGGAATAGAGGTTGATAAAGCAAGATCGATGTTATCTCAAGGTTGTCACCTCTAAAGGACATAAGAGGAGTTCGATCTTTCCTGGGTCATGCACGATTCTATAGGAGATTCATCAAAGATTTCTCAAAGATTGCCAAACCCATGACTCAACTCCTGACCAAAGATGTTGAGTTCATATTCAATCAGGAGTGTATGAAAAGTTTCTCTACCCTTAAGGATGCGTTAATCTCCGCACCTATTCTAGGAGCTCCAGATTGGTCACAGCCCTTCAAAATCATGTGCGACGCAAGTGATTATGCCATAGGGGCCGTTCTAGGACATAGGATTGATAAGAAACCCTATGTTATCTACTACGCATCTAAAATGCTAGATGAAGCACAGAAAAACTACACCACCATGGAGAAAGAGTTTCTGGCTATCATCTACGCATTTGAAAAATTCCGCTCTTATCTGATTGGCTCTAAAGTTATCGTCTATATCGACCATTCTGCCATCTGATACCTGATTCAAAAATAGGATGCCAAACCCAGGCTTATCCGCTGGGTGTTAATGCTTCAGGAATTCGACTTGGAGATCAAAGATAAAAGTGGGGTGGAGAATGTTGTGGCCGATCACCTCAGTAGGATCGAGGTTGAAGAAAAAGATAAAATCCCTATTCGGGATTCTCTTCCTGATGATCAGCTTATGAAGGCCACTCATGGTTTTCCTTGGTATGCTGATATTGTTAATTATCTAGCCACATGGATTATCCACCCATCTGCTTCCTACCAGGTTAAAAGGAAGTTCCTTCACGACATAAAACATTATTACTAGGATGAACCCTACTTGTTACACCTTTGCGCCGACGAACTTTTCCGTCGTTGCCTGCCAGAAGAAGAAATAACATCGGTCCTAGAACACTTCCATTCAGGACCCACGGCGGGGGGGCATATGAGTGCCAAGAAAACTGCCATAAAAGTTTTACAGTCTAGGTTTTTCTGGCCCACCATATCAAAGGATTCTTACGATTTCGTGAAAGCCTGTAACAAATGCCAATTTTCTGGCAATATATGAAAAAGAGACGAAATGCCACTCGCCATATGGCAGGAAATTGAGCTTTTTGATGTATGGGGGGGTAGATTACATGGGCTGTTATGACCCCACCTTCCGATAACCCCCAATTAAGGGATACCGAGAGGTTGAAGCCGCACCCATAAATTCTGGATCAAAGGTTCGACATATAACCAATAACAATTATGAAATTCTAACAGACTATACTGAAAATGGTAATAAAATTTTTCTTTATCATACCTTTGGAAAGATTGGAAGTACTAGACTTCTAACCACAGATGAACTACTCTAACTAGTTCCTCCTTGTTCTTTTATTTCAGGATTTCTCTTCCTCATTGCTTGTTGATTGGGTTATTATCTTAAAAAGTGCAAGTAAAGGTATGTGGTTACGCTTATGAATAACCGTTCTAGTTTCACGATGATTCTCGAATGTTTTATCGGATGCTTTAAATAAACTGTTGGATGAATTTAGTTCATGCAAACTATAATGTGGCTATGACTATCACAAAGGATATATTCCTACAAGCTCAGATCATGGTTCCCTCTGTAGCATGATAGTTGACCTAGTACATGGCTATCTAATAGGTAGGACCATCAGGTCAGAAGAAGACCTAGTACATGGCTACCTATTGGAGAGTTCATTAGGTCTGTGGATGACTTAGTACATGGCTACCCTTGTGGTAGGACCATCAAGTCACATTGAGTTAGGGATTGGGCTACCTGGAGTAGTGCCATGCGACTCTACCTTTACAGAGGTATAATGAAAGTTCACTGCAGGAACTTCACAGAGTTGGGAATATGTAGGGATTGAGTTGTATGGCTTAAAATGTAATCTTGATTGTTTAAAAGACTAATTTCTTGATTACATTGTTAGTATAATTGCTTGATTATTGTTTCACCCACATACCAGTTTCGACTGACCGTTGTTTTGTTTGTCGGCGATTTAGGTACAAATCGTAAAGCACAAACAGTAAAGTGACACATTGTGAAATCAAGAATTAAAGAACAAGGAGGAACTAGTTAGAGTAGTTCATATGTGGTTAGAAGTCTAGTACTTCCAATCTTTCCAAAGGTATGATAAAGAAAAATTTTATTACCATTTTCAGTATAGTCTGTTAGAATTTAATAATTGTTATTGGTTATATGTCGAACCTTTGATCCGGAATTTATGGGTGCGGCTTCAACCTCTCGGTCTCCCTTAATTGGGGTTTATCGGAAGGTGGGGTCGTAACATGGGCCCTTTCCCCTCATTATATGGCTTCTCTTACATCTTGGTTGCAGTGGACTACATCTCTAAGTGGGTCGAAGTTGTACCCACAGTGTCTAGCGATTCCAATCCTGTTATCAAATTGTTCAAAGATATTATTTTCCCAAGATTTGGAGTTCTGAGAACTGTCATATCGGATGGCGGGACCCATTTCTTGGAATGAAGTTTTGAGGCCTTATTGAAAAGATATGGAGTCAATCACTAAGTCGCCACACCTTACCATCCACAAACTAGTGGTCAGGTGGAGGTATCTAATAGACAATTAAAGGTGATCCTTGAAAAAACAGTGAACAGAAACTGCACTGATTGGTCCGCCAAACTTCCCGATGCCCTTTGGGCATAACGAATCGCATATAAAACACCAATCGAGACAACCCCGTTCCGTTTGGTGTACGAGAAGTCTTGTCATCTTCCAGTAGAGATGGAACACAAAGCTTGGTGGGCCATCAAACAGCTAAACTTTGATCTTAAAAGTGCGGGAGAAAATAGACAACTTCAACTACAGGAGCTAGAAGAGCTTTGTATGACCGCCTATCAGAGTGCCCGAATTTATAAAGAGCAGACAAAAATGTGGCATGATGGTCATCTCAAGAGAAAAGATATCGTCGTTGGCGACAAAGTACTCCTTTTCAACTCCAAGCTCAAGTTATTTCCCGGAAAACTTAGAACAAAATGGTCTGGGCCCTTCACTATAAAACATATTTACCCAACTAGAGCTGCCATTATCATAGAAAACAACGGAGGAGAAAGGACTGTCAACGGTCACCGTTTAAAAAGATACTACACTCCAGAAGACAAAATACCAAGACAAACCTTAGAAATTAAAGATGCCACGCCATCAGCATAACAACCTCAGCTTCGTCGAGCCAGCGACGTAAAACCTAGGCGCTACTTGGGAGGCAACCCAAGATTTCAGTTTCTTTCTTTATTTCCCGTTCTTTTATTTTACCTTAGGTTCATCTTATGAAAATACAAAAAAAAAATTCATATAACTAAAACAAACATAAAAATTTAAAAATTTGTTCGACCTTCACCCTCCCAAACGGTCTTGAAACTGTTCGGAGCCAAATGGTATCGAAACTGTTTGGAGTCCAAACGGTCGCTAAACCATTTGACTTAGGGTTTTTTTCCGGTCAACCCCCCGTTTCCTATAAATATAAACCCTACCCCTTCGTCTTTCTCTCTTCGAACTCTCGAACTTTCTTGTGTTTCTGTTCTATTACTCTTGCTTTCTCCTATTCCCGCACGATTCTCCTCCGGCGACGTGGTTCCCGTGCCTCTGCACAGCAACCACACCTCCGTCCACCGTCCTTCGCTTCCTCACCACCGTCGTTACCACCTACTGAAAGGTAGTCCGACCTTCTTCTCTTCCGTCATCATCGTCGCCAGCACCACCATCGACTTCACCATTTTCACCAACGGCCCTGCCCACCGTCTCCATCACCAGAGCCACCACCATTTTCATCGTTGTCTTCATCGCCGTTTTCACCACCAGATTCACCGTCATTTTTATCATCGTTTTCACCATTGCCCTTATCGCTGATGATCATTGTCGCTTTCGCCGTCATCGCCATGCATCCGCCGTCACTACGCCATTTTACCTTCATCTTCGCCTTCGCCGATGGCCACCATCGCCGTCTTCCCCGCCGTCTCCATCACCAGAGCCACCGCCATTTTCATCGCTGTCTTCATCGCCGTTTTCACCACCAGATTCACCGTCATTTTTATCATCGTTTTCACCATTGCCCTTATCGCCGATGATCACCGCCGCTTTCACCGTCGTCGCCAACGCATCCGTCGTCGCTACGCTGTTTTACCTTCATCTTCACCTTCGCCGATGGCCACGCGACGCTTCGTTCTCCAAACGGTCCTTGAAACCGTTTGGGACCAAACAGTCTCGAAATCGTTTGGGATCAAATGGTCTCGAAACCATTTGGGACCAAACGGTCTTGAAACCGTTTGGGAGCAAACGGTCTCAAAACCATTTGGAACCAAACGGTCTTGAAACTATTTGGGACCAAACAATCTTGCACATTCATCTAATTTCCACAAAAATACAAAAAATTCATAAATATTAATAAAATCAAATCTTTCTAAACATGTTATTCTAACTCTTGATTTCTCATTCTACAGCTATGGCATCACCGGCAAAGAACGTCATCGGGTTCGAAGACCCTGTAATCTGGAATAGAAAGGAATTGCTGGAAAAACAAGCTCGGCTCCAGAAGATAAGAGTTGACTTCAACAGGACCGGGAAGGCACCTCGAAATATAAAAAAAATGGACGTCCTGTGCGAGCTTGATCGCCTCGAGAAGTTCCTAGCTGAGGCACCTGAAGAAGAAGTTGAGATCTCTTCTTCTGATGATGAAGGCTCGGAGTACAATCCTAACTCCGAGGAGGAATCCCCTGCTAAAGAACAAAAGGGGAAACACAACGTCCTGGAGACTGCATCTGGGAAGCCCTCCAAGAAGCGGGAAAGGAAACAAGTTCGACCTGCCTCTGCCATGGATCTACCCTTTGCAAAAACTACCACCACCATCCCTGCTACTACCACCACTACCACCACCATTTCTGCTACTACCACCACTACCACCACCATTCCTACTACTACCACCACCAGCCCTGTTACCACCCCCACTTTCATTCCCATCACCACCACTACACCACCACCAGAAAACCTCTTCATCCAAACCAACCTCCCCACTGACAAAACACTAAAACCCACCAAGTATGTGTGCTCCAGCATACTGCGTAGGATGGGGATATACGACCGCATCTTCGACGTACTAGACAAAGCCAACCTCGCCAGGTTGTGTCTAGTACCTGAAGTATCCTACTCCGAGCCCACTATAGAATTCTTCACTTTTCTGACCAAAGAGCCCGTCGACATCATGGATAGGTCACGAGACGGGGGTGACAGAAGGCTCATCACCCAACTCTTCGGCAGAAATGTTGTCATAACAGAAAATATGTTGAACACAATCTTCATTGACAACCAGGACGAGCTGCGGAAAGCCATGGAGGTGGGGACCAAACATTCAGAGTTCAACAGACAAAAATTCTGGAAATCTCTAACCGGGATCCCCACATATGACGCGAAGACGTGCAAAGCATCAAATATACACTCTGTCTTTGTGTGCACCCTGCACAAAATTCTCACTGGCGCACTCTTCCCCAGGACAGAGGGGGGAAACGTTATAATTTCAGATCTTTTCATTCTCTGGTCTATTCTAAATGAAAGGCCAGTCAATATCGGACGACAACTGATCCAGAAACTGTCAACCTCCAGCCTGGGGAAAGAAATCTGCATGGGGGGGCATGTCACATCTATTATCAAATACCTCAAGATGGACATACCCCTACCCCACTGCACACAACTAAAGGGCGACATCCTTACCAATGAACAAACTATG
Source organism: Alisma plantago-aquatica (assembly GCA_963693085.1). Classification (NCBI taxonomy): domain Eukaryota; kingdom Viridiplantae; phylum Streptophyta; class Magnoliopsida; order Alismatales; family Alismataceae; genus Alisma; species Alisma plantago-aquatica. Next base: position 169,523,311 of record OY856410.1, read on the forward strand.
AAGAACTCCTTCATCATCAAGGAATAGGATGGGAAACTACACTATGTCTTCTGCCCTATGATTAAGTCATCCAGAACACTCATCCCGCTTCTGGAGCTAGCAAAGTACGACACCACACAGCTCCTCTTCTCCGATGAGGAGCTTTCACAACTACTAGCTTTGGTTAAAATAACTGAAAAGAAAGCTACATCAGGACAAACGGAGCTGAGCATCACAGCCCCGACAGCTCGACCAACAAAAATACCTGTCAAACGACCTTCTAGAAGGCAGTCGCAGGCCCAACAGCTGTCGGGGACACCAACATCTAAGCCAAATCCTGAGGCCAAGAAGCTCGATGAAGAAATCTTAACCTCCTCCTCAATCGACTCTTTCATTCAGAGTCTACACGAGCAGTTAACCACTGCCACCACTCCACCTTACACCATCCCAACATCTACCACTCCTTTCTTTCCCATCACATCCACACAACCATTCACATCCTCTTCATCACCCCTTTTCCCTTCGGGTTCTCCTTTCTCCACCCCTATGCCTGACTTTACCGCCTTCCTTTTCACCTCCGCAGTTTCCACCCCATCACTGTCTCTACCACTGCTTTCACCACAATTTCCACCACTTTACACATCCGCTACCACCCCGCCACTACGCAGCTCAGGGCATCATCAGTGCCTCTTCTGCAAGACACTAGCACCATCCCACGCAGACCCCAGCCATCCCACCTTTCCGCTCCTGTGGTCCCTTTTGCCAATATCGGTGAGGAATTCGGCCGTCAATTTGACGTTGTCCGAAACCTCCTCACTGATCCTTCTAATATATTAAATTCTATTTTTTCTTGTGTGCAGGGTTTATCACGACAGGTGGGTACGATCGACGAACAACACCGAGCCTTGCCTACCATCCTCCAAGGCTTCCAGCAATGACAAGATGAGGTGGCTAAGCAAGTTGAGCACATCAACAGTCACTACAACACCTTGCCGGACCTGGTCCTTGGAGCGAGGCATCAACAAGAAGCAACGGCAAAGCAAGTCAATGAGATCTCCACGCAGACTCAGCCTCTACCAGAGACTCTCCGTGTGCTCCAGCAACAACAAGCAGATCTGAGCACGCGCTTGGACACCATCAACAACACACTCACACAGCTACAACATTGCCAAGAGGAGTCCAATACGGATGAAGTCGAGCAGTTACGTGCTCAAGTTACACATTTTACATCACGTCTCCTCTCTGCCGAAGGCATATATACTGACCTCAAAGAATCCCATGATGCACTGCTCGAAACACGAGCATCTGCAAGTGGCTTTCGATGATTTACAAGCCACCCATCGGCGGTGCAAAACGTCCGCGAGTAAAAACCAAGCAGACAAGGTAGCGGACGACAAGGATGGTGATGATGACGAAGAAGACGACTCTGACTCATCTGTTGATTCAAACAAAGATAACACCTCCTCTGGTGATAAACATGATGACAGAGAGGACCCTGGAAATGCAGCAGAAACTTCTCACAGAGGTTCCGACAAAGGTCACCACGATAGTGACAATCACCCCAAGTCCCCACACAAAGATAATGTCAACATGTCATACGGGGACCAATTCTTTGATTATTCCGCGTTGGGGTCTATCAGGGAAGCTGGTAAAGACGCGGCTTACGCTGAGTTCCACCAGTGTATACTAGGAACCAGCGCCAACCCACCAAAAACAACTGCCCCACCTCTCTCCACACCTTCTCCCTATGACGAGGGTGAGGCAGAACGAGTAAGTTTAGACATCGATGAAGACCTCGATTCTGCCTCTGACTCGGACGATGATCTACTAGGCCATGAACAGGCCTTAGAACAACCTGCTTCTCCCCCTCCACAAGAACTTCCCCCGCCACCACCTCTGCCGCACAAAATGCATGACATGAATATGGCGGCCATCTCCACTTTAGATGCTCAAGACATTTTTATACTGAACACTATAGTGGACGATGCAAAGGAGGGGGAAGACATACTTTATCATAATACAAAAACTAGGCGTAAGTTTACATGTGAAGACTTCCGCAGCATCCTCCGACCTCGGTCCACGATGCCTATGGAAATCTTCCGTGTCCTCCTCGCCAATAGTATAGAAATGTACAGAAATTCTAAGCGGCAATAGCCGGTATTTAACGCCTCACCCGCTCTGTCTATTGACCTTTTATACAAATACATAAGAGCAAAGTCGATCGAGCGGCTGCGTGCTGGTTTAGCACGTCGGGCACATTATCTGACCGTGCCTTTCTAAGTTTCAGACCACTTATTTTTTCATGGATACCGAGGCTCGGGATGCCAAGGTGTATAATTTCTGTGGCGCCGAGCTACCAGACGGCACAATAAACTTTGTTGGTGAAGAAGCAGGAGAAGCTAGGTGTATACCCTTCCGGCTGCTCAAGTTAATTTGGGCTGCACGCCCATCACTCCGCCAAGATTGGAGTCAACCTTGGTTCAAAATCAGAAACCCTCAAGTTCAAGCCGCCGAGGGATCTGGGGATTGCGCTTTCTGCACCATACGTCACATCCAAGCGTTGAACTAGGAAATCCTATTTAACGATCTGGTTGTTGAAGATTTTCTTTCCTTATGCAGACATTATGACATGGAGCTCATATGTGATACGCGATTCTTCAAGGACCCAACTATGGCACCAGATGACGTTCCTCGCTACCTCTTCTCAGCTATCCAGCGACCGCAGCGGCGACCCTTCTGACAAACTCTGAAGGAGTCAGAAAAGACCAATATGACAGTCGTCGGTACTGAGCAAGCTACAAGCAATATCGATCCTCTATCTGCCATCGAACCAACCTTTCCTGATTTTGATCACGATGCTTGCAAATGTCTCTCTGACCTCGAATTGTGTCTCATTATGGCGTAGCTCTCAGCCGAAAAAGATGGACTGCTATTCATGTCTCAGGACATTCTTGTAATGGCAGACACACTACGAGAGACTTTACAAATTAAAGGATCGCTCTCTGTAAGTTTAATGGCCGCCTATCAGTTTCTGCTTGGCCAAAACAACCCAACAACATACATGGCGTCCCCATATATGAAAGATGATCTTCTAAAGCTCAAGAACTTCGGCACAACTGACGCGTTGATATCCTATCTACAGCTCACAATGCCGACATTCATCATGTTACCTTTCCTCTATCATGAGCATTGGATGCTCCTGGCAACAAATCTCCCAGAAGGAATAACCACAATATATAACAGTTCTGATAGCCAGTACAACGCACGACAGAGAAACTACGTCGTGACACCAAAGACGCCAACATAAGTAGCGGCAAAGGAGTGCGCCGACAAGTTAATCGATTTTCTGAGTCAGCATATAAGGGCGTACGACAAAGAGCATTTTAACCGCCCTTCTTTCTGCCACAAATGCCCCCAGCAATTTTGACAATCTAATGATTGCGGCTTCCACGTCCTCTACTGGATGTACACCATCATCGTTCTCCAAAGACCAGTAGAAGAGATGACTGACGTGGATTACCACGCTCTACGAGGACAATTTGCATCCAATCTACTTCATTCCCCGGGGGCAAATGCAGATTTACCTTAGCCTGCAGCCATTGTCCTAATTACTTCTCAACCTATCACTTTGACACTCTGAGGACAGAGTGAGTGATAAGTTAGGGGGGGGTACATTAGACAAGGGCGAGGTATCATTTTTACATCCCTCTTCCTTCTTTTCTTTTCTCTATTTATACATTTTCCCTTTTTAACTTTCTATTTAATTAACCCTTTTCGAGTAAAATCACCCTCATTTAACTCTAGAATCATGCTAGTCCCCAAAAGTAAATAGCACTTAGACATTTAATGGTGATTTAATAAATGTCACTCCACTATTGATTTTCATGCTTCTGCTTCAATTCTTTATCTGACTCTCCACAGGTCAAAATCAAGGAAGAAATAAGCCAAGCTCTCAAGGATGAGAGGGGAATCAGGCAACTTCCAAATTAAGAACTTCTACAAGTGGAGCACAAACCAAATAAGTGCATGTTGAAAAACCCTAAGAAGAACTTTCCTCTCTTCAAAATAAAAGAGGCTTGGCCGCCCAAAATAATTTTCCTAGCAAAACCCCAAAACCCAAGCCTGCGAGTTATCGAATAAAAGCCAGAGAGACGAATAAAATTATGAGAGTTGTTCCATGAATAAGGATCTATATAAAGAACCGATGAAGGTTTCACCCGGTTGGCACATTCCGCTGCCCTCACAAAGGCAGATGTGTCGTGCCCGGTAGTGAAACCCTAAGGTATCTAAATATATGAAAGGCTCATAAAGGACTCACCCGGCCGGTACACTCAGCTGCCATCACAAAGGCAGATGTGTCGTACCCGGTAGTGAGATCCTAAAAGCATAGACAGCCCCTCCCCCACTTGAAGGGGGAGCTACACTTCAAGCCTTTAGCCAACCCTCATACCCTCTCTAGCTTCCAGTAGGTCTTTCAGAGAGGTATAAAGCTGATTAGAGTCAACAACATGCATAAAATAAAGGTGGTCCCAATGCGAACTATGAGATACAGAAAGAACCTGAGACCCGAGCAACTCTCGAAATCTGAAAGAGTCAAGGCAAGCAATAAGACTCGATATGACCTTAGGGGAACTCAGGTTAAGAATTGAAATAAGAGTATGGAAATCCTAAATAAATAAAATCACCTCACCATTACATGTCTAAGCTCTATCTAACTTGAGGACAAGCTAGACTCTAAGTTAGGGGGGGTGATAACCTCCCATTTTGGACGATTATCTTAGTCCTTTTTCTTTAGTTTTCCATACTCTTTCTACGTTAAAACTATACATAATCCTAAATTTACCCCTTTTTGTAAATATACTATCAGACTAACTTTTCCTTTCTATATATGCAGAAAAAGCACAAAAAAATCACAAAAGATCAACTCAACCTCAAGACCGCATGAAGCCAAACGGTCCCAATACCGCATGAAGCCAATCGGTCCCGAGACCGCATGGAGTCAAACGGTCCCAAGACTGCATGAAGCCAGTCGGTCCTGAGACCGCATGGAGTCAAACGGTCCAAAGACCGCATGAAGCCAACCGGTCTCGAGACCGCATGGAGTCAAATGGTCCTAAGACTGCATGAAGCCAACCGGTCCCGAGACCGCATGGAGTCAAACGGTCCCAAGACCGCATGAAGCCAGTCGGTCCCGAGACCGCATGGAGTCAAATGGTCCCAAGACCGCATGAAGCCAACCAGTCTCGAGACCGCATGAAGCCAACCGGTCTCTAGACTGCATGGAGTCAAACGGTCCGAAGACCGCATGAAGCCAACCGGTCTCAAGACCGCATGGAGTCAAACGGTCCCAAGACCGCATGAAGCCAACCAGTCTCGAGACCGCATGGAGTCAAACGGTCCCAAGACCGCATGAAGCCAACCGGTCTCGAGACCACATGGAGTCAAACGGTCTCAAGACCGCATGAAGGCAACTGGTCTCGAGACCGCATGGAGTTCAAATGGTCCCGAGACCGCATCAAGTCGACCGGTCCTGAGACCGCATTAAGTTCAAATGGTCCCGATACCGCATGAAGCCAACCGGTCCTGAGACCGCATGGAGTTCAAACGGTCTCAAGATCCAAACGATCTTGAGATCCAAACGGTCTTAGGCCCAAACGGTCTTGAGGTCCAAACGGTCTCCAAACCGTTTGGACTTCACTTAAGGCCTATAAATAAGACCCCAAGGGTCCTCCACCAGGCATGAAGTTTCAGACGTCCAAAGGCTGCCTCAACCACTCCAGAGCAAATCTGACTGCCATCCTCCGCCCAGGGGCTGCCGGTATGAGACACACACTCCATCTTGAAGCTGCTTTCTCTCTCTCCACCAAAGAAGGTGGGAAGAGGGAGATCTCGTCATCAAGCAACCTGTGAAGCTGGTGGATCGTTTCTCTCTCTCCAAGGGGTTGACTTTCCTCCATCCTTTGTGGGGATGACGCTCTCTCTCTCTTCTTGCCTCCTTCTTTGTCCTAGTTATGAGCGAGTAGACTCTCTCACTAGGGTGCGGGGAGTAGCCCCACTACCCATGCTTTCATATCATGTAAATGTAATCCATAACTTGTAATATAGAGTTCTTATCTTGTTAGTTCGACATCAAATGTTTAACGAATGCATGTTGCTTGATCTCCAACTTGTGTTATCCTTTATCTTTTAGTATGAATTGTCTACGTTTGTACTATTAGATTCGAAACTCGTTTGTATGTTGGTTCTTGGTGCATGTATCCACCATGCACCTGTTTTGGTATCTAGAAGTGTATCTCAAGAAGTGGAGTAAACTCACTATCATACGTTGCACTTTCATACTATGAAATGCAATCAGTTGATGTATGAAAGTGCAACCTTGGTAAGTCGAGGAACACACTTTGAGAGGGGAATGATGCAAAGTAAGTGACCATTTGTTCGGGAATGGCTGGCGTTGCAACATTCCCGCACTTCTCGCAGTTAGCTCTCTGAAAGGAAGCTAAGTCTACAAGGATACTAACTGACTAGACTCTTTTTGCAGGTTATGTTTTGCTTTGCATGTGTTGATCCATGTGTAGTGGCGGTGAAAAACCGATCACAGCCTTGTGACTTTTATCATAGTTTAACTCCTTAGATTTACTTGCTTTCTTTACTTTATTTGCACTTAGCCTAAAAACAACCAAATCAACCTTTTGATCTAAATACCAGCTATTGAGTGATTAAGTAAAATTCTACCATTTTCTATCTTGTTGCTTACAACAAGACCGTTGTCCCATGGATTTGACCCTTAACTATATTGCGATAAGACTTCCACATATCTTAGCATACGTGGGTGGAGTTTCTATCTAGTATAAGCAAGGCTAAACTTAAAGACTTACCGTCTTTAGGATTTTTAATTGGTGCACGCAATTGCACGTAAGTGTAAGCTCCATCAGCTACCAAAGAGAATTAATGCTTTCATATAATAGAACAGATATATTATGTTTGATGTGTTCATAGCAATAAGTATGGAGAATCAAGCAACATATCATACAATAACAATCATTTCAATCAATACCATATGCCAAGTATTTTACTACTCATATAACACAACCATATTGTATAATAAACCAAGTAAGAGGTAATGGCGTACCTTGATCAAGACAAACCTAATCATCATATCGTCATATCATCTACATCCTGGTCAATCCTGATCAAGACACGATTACATACTATCATCAGGTTCTCATCATCTTACATCTCATCTTAACCCTAATCGTGTTCGTTAGGGTTTATCTTATCTCATTAGGATATTCTCATGGTTAGTTGTATTCTTTCCTTATATTTATCTCACTGATTTCATATTCTAGATTATAGTTCATCAACTGGATATACTCATGGGTCACATTATTATGTGAACATATTTAACATTATGTCACTTTCATTAACCATATCAGGGTTACATCACATGTATTATGGATTCTCTTCATATAACATGAATTTCGTGTATATAGCTGATCTCAGATTTACATATTATCTTCCAGTTACATATATGAGGGTTTAATGTAAATCTCATCATTTATTGAGCGTTTATGTATTTATTACATTTTAATCAGGGTTATAAGCACTAGATAGACATTCTAAGCAAATTACATGATTTAGTGCATCAACATGATCATCATTGACACCAGGTGCATTATAAACATTATTATAGACTTACTGGCATTTTTCCATAATTGTATGTCATCATTTAATATTTATTACTCAAGAACTAAGCATTACACATATTATATGATACCACTAAGATTAATACTTCAAATTCTTGATATTATAGTTCTAATGTGTTCTACTCATTTTTCTGAGAAGTATGGAACCTTATTTTTTTCTAACAAATGTACTAATTACTATGAATTATCAAAGATTTGTAGATTTACTGAAATATTTACCTTTTGTGGCCACTTAGAAGCCACCACGTGCCTAGTTGGGGGCGCGGCTCCTTACTTGGTCTGCTTGAGCCAACTGATTTTGTGGTCTGAACCCAGTTTAACTTTTCTTTCTACCCTCGGTTCTTTCTTTCTCCTTCTCACGCGGTTTCCCCTTTCTTGCAAAACGCCGCCCGGCTTGAGCACAGCCGCACTTGGACTCCATGGCGAGCAAGCAGGCATGCAACCTCCTCCTCGCCCGTACCATCCTCTGCAAGGGAGATCAGAGGCTCATGATCACCTCCTCCTTCATCTTGGGTGTCCGGTTGTGCCTCCGGGGCTCTGCCACTCTCAGCTTCTCAGGTCAACCAGAGCTCTGCCTATTGAAGTCCCTCTCATTCTCTCTTTCTTCTGCTCCCATGAACTCCAGGTTGGTCGACGCTTGCGTGTGTTATCCTCTGGATCATGCCGCCTCCATGGGGAAGGTTTGTGGTGTGCAATCGTCCCCAAGTACCTCCTTCTCACCTAAGCATTGCAACGTGTTCTTCCCTTTTGTGTCACCTGGGCACCGGCTCACGACTCCTGCTGATTGAGTGCCTCTACAAGGCTGGTCTCCAACTAGAGATCGACTACGATATCCCCTCACCACAGTCTTCTTCTGCTCGCGCTCTAGACAAATTCACCGGCACTGTTGCTGCCCTGGAGATCTGCTTCCACAGGCTCACTGTCGCTGGTGTTGTTGCGGCGGAGCAGAAGAGGCAACATGCCTCTGAGAGCACCTCCTTCAATCCTAACTGGCTCCACAACCTTCTCTGTTACACTGACTTCATCTCCCATGGGGGTCGAATCTGGGGGCAAGCTAGGTGGATCTCTGGGTTCATCCAACTACAGGGAGTAATTCCTCTCCATTCATTCTTTCTTAAATCCTCTAACATTGGTCTCCCAGCTCTCTCTTCTTCTCTCCAACTAGATGACTCCAGTAAAGGGTCGATGGACAGGTCTTAGAGTGCCTAACAAAATTGGGAGGCCAACTGCGCACTTCTTTTCCCTTCTAGGCCACGATCATCCACAACCGACTATCCATGTTTCTGTTCCAGTTGCCCACGATGTCCTGACTCTGCGATCTTGAAGACAAGATTCAAATCGTCCACTCTGACCCATCCAACGGCCACCGAGATTCCACGATATGAATCCCTGGTTTATTCAAGTCGGGGGCGCATGACACCATGTTAGATCGGCAACATAGGCTATATAATCCAGATTCTATTAATAACCTATATCAATATACACATTATTTCATCATTTTCAAACCCAAATAACTTCCTCCAGGAATATCCAATCATCTTGAAATTTTAAACATAGATTTAATATTTCTCAAGCTACATTCTACTCATATTGGGTGACAAAACTCAACTATTTGATCATCTAATTTGTTACTCCAAAAAGGCATGAAAAATAGGGATCTTAATCATAATATTAACCTCAATCAACCAACAAGCTTTACCAAAACACTTGGAATTCTCAACTAACTCAACACTTGAATGACTTCACTTGTGTCATTGGACATTTAGGATTCCAAAAGTCCACTCCCTCACATCCTACACACCTTAAAAGATATTTCGTCCTCGAAATTAAGCCAGAAAACCCACTTTGTCACAATCATAGTGAACTCATGATTAAGGCATGGTGATGTCTAAATCAAGAAGGAATCATACTCTAAGGAGTTAGAGAATGATTATCAAATGACTAAATTGTTCTTAATAAAAGAATACCCCTCACTAATAAAAGAAATTAAGAATCACAAGGGTTGTGAATTCTTATATCCTTACACCTCAATTATCTATGTGATGAGTTGTTCATGTGATGAGTCAACTATCTAGATGAAAATGAGGAACCAAATTTTGAGTTATGGTTTTGATGATATAGTCAAAGGGTTTGACTAATATGTCAAAGATAAAGAAGGGATCTGTGATTTAGTGGGAGCGTGTTCACATTCCACATGTTGATGTCAAATGGAAATGTTCTAAAACAGAAATCCAAAAGTGGAAATTATCTTTAAGGAAGATAGAGATGTTTCCTATGTGATAGAAATAGAGATCTAAAGAGATAGTTCTCAAAAACCTCTTGACCTGAAAGGAGAAAACATACATTGGCAATCTGTACCGAAGGGTTTAGTATGAACAGATTCAGTGGGAGAAAACTTTTCCATGTTACATGGAGTTAGTAACCCAAGGCCAAGTGTCCAATTCTTATGAAGAATGGGAACACTAAGAATAGATGTGGATCTATCATGTATGTAATCATCCCATTATCTTGCATGGAAAGAACAAAATGCATTCATCATCTTGTATGTATGACATAGCAATATTATGTGCTCATCTTGATAACTCGTATGTGACACATGACGAGTGGATGTATGTTTACTTCCAGTAAGGGTTACTGGAATACCATGAGAACTTGACAAGTACTTGACAAGTACTAGTTCTATGGAGATAAGGAAGAGTTCAATGTAAAGAGTTACATTGATGCGAACTACCGAAAGGACAGAAAATTAATCGCAAAATATATATAGGATATATAAAAGTGAAAGTTTGTTGATAATTGAAAGTGTTCCAAATAAACAATTTAAAAGGAAATGTCGAGTATCTATGTGTTGGATAACATCAGCGGATACTATATGGATCTGGAAGTTCATGAGATGAACTTATACATATTTCGCTCATTGATGACAAGTATGGAATCCTTGATCATGCAATATGGCTAAAGGTTAGCAAAGGGATACTAGATCGCATATTACAGCAACTCCATCTCATACGTGTGACGTACAACAAAGAGATGTGAGACATGAAATTTATACTGACTTTGGCAAGGTGTTTCCATCACTCACTATGTTCGCACTAGAGCACAGTAACATGTGGGACATGTTTGAAGATCACTATGAATATGATTCAAGGGTGATTAGCTCACAGTGCAAGTGGGAGTCTGTTGGTATGTATGCCCTGAGAGCCAATCATGGGATGATTGGTGGGATACATTAAGATTGATTTGATAAACATCAAAAGCAAGCTTCCAATTCTTTCTGGTTCAGTCATATGAGATAGTGATAGAACAGATTGAATGTCTAGAGAATGATTGTACTCAATGATGTATGCCTTTAGGTTCAGGACCTGAACGATGAGATCATACGGATGCTAAGAGTTTGTACATTCTTGTTATGTCCCTAGTCGGATGTCATTGTGGAAGGTAGATAGACAGCCATGCACACAAGACTAGATTATGGTGTTGGTTGATGATAGAATCTCATTAGTCATGATATATATATATCAAACCAAACACATAGGTACTTGTTAGATAACAAGTGTACCGGACATACCCACCGTGAGTTTGACACATGGAACCATGACATGGTAGTCATAGTCAGTACTCACAGTGATGGTGGTGAGTGTGATTCTTTGACCTGAAATCACTACACTCAACACATGTTGTTGGGCACACTTTGACATCATCAAATGCAGTCCTGAAACATGGGTTGTTATAAAAGTGATGATTGGGTGGATTTGACACATGGGGCTTTTGAGGGGTGAGTGATAGATATGGGATTTGTCCCTCCTGAGGGAGTTAGATATCCATGGCCACTTGATGAGTAGGATTGAGAAAGGCATGCATGCATGTGTGAATCAGTATATGATATTGATGTCATACATATCTCTTCTAATCTACTCTGAGATCAAGAAAGTGAATGAACATTGATAGGATGACTGTTCCATGCCTCGAGTTCATTCAGGATATCAGTGACAAAGGAATTATACATTCACTGTAACACCATTCACAGATTGTAGTATTGAAAGTTGTTCTCCAACTTTCTATTTCACTTGGGTAGCACTGATGTGTGACTAGACACCGCTCTTTGCTTGTGAAGTCATAAGTGTTATGGACTTTCATTGCCAATGTGAAATGGACCTGCAGGGTCACACACATAGGATTTAACCTGGAAGAGGAGTTTTGTCCACAAACAATGTTTATATTGATTACTAAAGGAGTTTAGAAGTTCAATTAAACACTCAATTAATTGATAGCTCAATGTCATAATGTTCAAGGTGTTGGACACATTGATTGGAGTATCGGATTGATTGAAACTGTAATTGACTGATTCTACACAATCTGCACTCCCAACCGATCGGCTCATGTGATGAACCGATCAGCTCAACTTGGTGAACCGATCGGCTCAGGTGGTGATTCGATCGACTCATGGACAGGGTGAAACGATTGCTTCAAGTGTTGAAACGATTGGTTCAACTGTTGCAACCGAGCAAGTTGGGAAAGTAGGATTGGTGAGAAATTTCCTTTCATTTCACTTGCCCAATTTGATTTGAACAAGGATTGGTATTTGATACCAATTAGAAATAAAAGAGGAAAAGTCAATCGGGAACTGACCAGGACCACAAACCGACCAGTTCAGAAGTGAACCGACCGGTTGAGGTGTCCCAACTGATTGGTTGAGGTGTCAACCGACTGGCTCAGGTCCCCAACTAACCGTTTCAGAAATGAAACGATCGGTTCAGGTTACGCAGTTGGTTGTTTTTGTGGAAAATATCGAACCCTTCTACTCCTGCTTTACTCCCGCATTGCCCGGGATAGAGAACCATGTCCCATGACCCTCCTATATATATAGGGGTATTGGGGGATTCTCAAAGAACAACACTGTGCAACCAGTTGCTCTATAAAGTTGTTGTTCTCTCTGGTTTTGGCAACCGAGAGAGCCCGAGCAAGTGCTACCTGATAAGGGAGGCACAGCAAGGGAAAGACAACTGTAGTAAGCGAATGGTGGAAGGAGAGTGTGTCAATGACTAGTACGCTGATAGGAGAGTGCGACTCCTTCCAATTCCTTGTGGGACAACGAGATTGGAGTTCCAGGTGGTCTGTGTGGACTACTTTAGAGGCGGGAGATTTCTGTCACTCAGAGGACAACTGTCAATCCCAACAGTCCCGGTGAGACCAGGAGTCGTCAGTCTCGGTGCGACCAGGAGCTGCACAGACACCGTCCAAGACCGGAGGTGAAGACCTCACAAGCCGCGAGGTATTGTCACCGAGCATGCCTCAGAACAAGGTATGATTGCAGAAACCATCATTTCCTATTGTATAGACGTTGACGCGTTTCCTTGTTTTGGGTTTGGGGAGGAGAAAATTTTTGTTTCCGCTGCCTTCTCTGCCTCCCCTAAAACCCAACACCTAGATGTATCACATACATGGAATTATGTGCCTCTTCTAGCAATCAATCTTGGTCCATTCACATCAGGTGCCACCATCCTATTATGATGGAAAGGGACCCCATGATTTGACTCATGAAACTCCTTTGTGCCATTCATTTGCCAAGTCCTACATTGATTTTTTGTATCACAGTTTGTTTTGCATCATTGTCCTTTTATGTTAGTGAAGGTTTGGTCTGTAATTGGGCTAAAAGTCCACCAAACATGAAGACTTCCATTTGCACATTCATTTTTCATGATGATTCCAACACATCATTTCATGTGCAGTACATTGAATATAATTGTGACGTCTTCACATTCGATGATGACTCCATCCTCCTACTTATGGAACATACCACCACAAAGTCTTTTCCTAAACAATACTCTATTATGTAGTTGTAATTGTTTATCATTCCAAGCCATCTGTGTTGCTTCATGTGTAGCTCTTTTCTTAGAAGAGATATTAAAGTTTCTTATGCTTAGTGAAAATTTGGCACTTCTTCCCATATAAGTAATTCATCAACAACTTTAGTTCATAGACGATGCTTCCAACTCTAGCTCATGACTGGGATGTTCTCCTTGTGATTCTTCAATTGTCTCAAAGAAAATTAAATCACATGTTTTTCCTACATCAGCACACACCCCAGACCTTCCTTTGAGGTATCACAGAAAACTATATAAATCCTCCTAAGCTTAGGAAACACTAGAACTGGTGCAGATTTCAAGTTCTCCTTTAATAGTTTGAATCTTTATTGAAACATCTCAGACCATACCAAAGGCACATCCTTATTTTTCAACTTGGTTATTGGCAAGGATATTGTGATGACATTGTTTATGAACCATTTGTAGCACCCTACTGACCCAAGGATGTTGAGTACTTAAGTTGGCATTTTCTGCCTATCCTATGACAATTATGACTCCACCTTCTCAGGATCTACACAAATTCCTTTTCTAGAGTTGCATGCCCTAGAAAAGACAATTTTGGCAGTGAGATTTCACATTTGTGGAACTTGGCATACATCTAGTGATGCCTTAAAAGTTCTAAGGTTATACAAAGATGTTTATCATATTGTTTTTTATCCTTGGAGTAGATCAACATGGAATACATAAAGAAACCCTAAAGTGATCTATCCAATATTTGAATACTAGACTCTTCAAATCTTTGAAAGTTGCAGGTTCAATTATTATCCCAATGACGTAAACACAAACTCATAATGCACGTACATGGCATTGAAAGTTGTCTCGGGTAAGCCTTCAACTTTAATACTTTGTTGGTGATATCCTAACCTTAGATCTATCTTAGAAAACACTTCAATCACTTTCGGTTGAGAAAACAAATCATTAGTTATGGGTACTCAATATTTGTTCTTTATGATGACCTTGTTCAACTACTAGTAGTAAATGCATAATCTCATTGATATATATTTCTTTTTAAAAAATAGAATTGGTACACACCAAGTAGATGTGATAGGTTGTTTAAAATCCTTATCCTTATATAGTAACTGATACAACTATTTCTTTAACTTGTTAATTTCTATTAGTTCCATATTATTTTGTTCTTATGTTGTGGTTTGCATGTTGGAAAGTAGATTGATCTCAACTTTTTTTATCATGGAGGTGGATGCTAGGTTATTCATCTAGAAAGACATACTCAACCTCTCGAACAATGGGTACATCATGGATATAAGGACTCACTATCTTAATATCACTATGAAAACCTCACAACCTTGCTTGGTCATCTTCTCTGTTATGGAGATGGAAACCAAATACATAGGATGAATGTTTTGGTCTCCTTGCAAAGTCCAAGAACACAACAACCAAGGACCTATAGTCTAAGACCATCCTAAATTTTTCTAACATGTCCATCCCAAGTATCACATCAAATCCATGCACTTCTCGTGCTAATAAGTCCACTTAAATGTTGCATTGATAGAAAACAATGATACGAGATGGACATACCTCATGCACAACCATATAACTATTGAGAGGTGTGTCAAGTAAAAGTTATGTGGGTTAACAAAAAATAGGTAGGTTACAAAAAAAATCCCTTCTTAGGTTATAAAAAATTGTGACACACCTATATAAACTTTTAACGGTACATAAAGAGAAGAAGACAAGTCAGAATGAAAGAGTTCCATCTCACCTATAATAACTTGAGGGTTGACAACACTGGCAGACTACATCATAGCGTAGAAGGAAGTTGTAGGTTGAGGTATGCCTCTATATTACCTCTCAAAATAGATCAATAACATCCCACTTAAGTAGTTTCCCTCTATGGATTATACCACCATGTTGATGTAGGTTCGAATTATAGCACCTATGTGATTGGGATGTCTTCCATTTAGAAGTAGAAATGATACCATCACATACCCAGGATGATGGTAGTAGACGCATGTCTTCTACAATGATTCATGCTATCAAGAAAACCCTATGATAGAGATGAACCTAGATCTCTATGCCCCATGTGACGTTAGTCCACTCCCTTGTCTTCGATTTGGTTTCTAATACTACATCCTAGATGGCCCAGACAAATGCTACTTTTTGGACTCTCGAGAGGATTTCCTTAGAAAGTGTGCTGACTTGATCTTGGAATCATTGCCATAATTTCCTAACAAGGTCCTTTCTATCCTCCTTGCTAACTCCACAAAGGTGAAAAACTTCTCACATGAATCCTAGGTTGAACCCAACATTTCCATCTCTGGATTCAACCCCTTATCAAATCATCAAACATTCCTGTATCAATTGGGTCCATGTGTGAGAAAATCCAAAACAACTCCACAGAACACCCCTTCTAGTCATTCATTGTGATCGACCTCTCTAGGACCATCTTATACTGCATAATCATCTCATTCAAGTACGATGTTGGGATGTACATGTTCACAAAATTACTTCTGATAGGATGTCTTTCCCCTACATCTTCTCCTCCTCAATGGCCCACCAGTATCCAACATTCAACATGTAGATCAAATGCTTCACCTTGTCTTTAGCTGGTATGTCCAACAACCATAAAGACTTCTCAAGATCCATAAACCATAGGTTAACATCCTCTATGTTTGAAGAGGACATGTACTTCATGCCCCCTACCGTATTCAACTATTCAAATATCTCATTGTTGTTCGTCATCTCTATGTCCAAGGGCTTCCCTCAAGATTCCTGAATTGGGATCCTGGCCAAAATTTGGGTGAACATAGACATAATTTGCTCACACATAGATAGGATGGTTAGATGAACTGGCCTCATTGGGTCAAGAAACGACACCTTAGAATGCTCATGGTACTGGTGGTCAGGTATGCTCTCCTCAAGAGTATTTGTCCTCCAATCACAATTAGGCCCGACTTAGCTTCTATTTACATGTTTGTCGTGATGTCTAAGAATATATTTATAAGCATAACCTATGGTTAGATATGGTGGACATGTAAGAAAAAACATTACATATTGATCCTATGTCCAAGAAGACTCAACAAACCTAGTCTCTAATACTATAAACTTATAACACCCAACTCCACACGAATGAGATTATGTAAAAAACCAATAATAAAGAATGGATACAACATCATACACATAAGAAACATAGAGATATCAGAGTACGATTTTTCATCAAGCATCACATATAACATTCCATTACACATTTGATCCTTGTGATAATGCATATGGTATGATACCACTTTCATAGTCTTAGAAACCATTAATCAAAAAAAGGCTTAGAGCCACTTCCACAATATCACAACAAAATGAACTTATTTAAGGTTCATATACATGGTGTTTCTATAGAGCATGCACATAAAACATTACAACATTTATGACTTCAGCCGCAATGTCTATGTACACATGTCAAGATCCAAGGCTGACTAAGGATATTGCATAACATTCCCATCTGGATGTGAGAGTCAAGGACATCTATGACTTTATACCAATATTATTTATCTATAGAGGAGGTCACACAAACATCACCTACCTTGTTGATCATTTTAGTCAAATATTACCCCCCTCATATCTTAAATACTTATGTCTCCTTGTTGAATTACTTTGCCATTGTACCATAGTTGGGTTGGTCACCTAAAAGTGTGGTAAACCACAGGTGTGAGACCCCAAGAACCTACAATATGATATAATTCCTTAAACATCTATTCATATAGCCAATGGCATACACTTACCCCTACAATCTAACATCAAGGCTTCCTACATGGTTTAATAGAAAGCACAATTATTCCAATGATAAAAAAGAATAGCCATCCAAAGGTGCAACCATGTTAATGCAAATAAAGCCTAAATA
Organism: Alisma plantago-aquatica; assembly: GCA_963693085.1. Taxonomy (NCBI): domain Eukaryota; kingdom Viridiplantae; phylum Streptophyta; class Magnoliopsida; order Alismatales; family Alismataceae; genus Alisma; species Alisma plantago-aquatica. Next base: position 169,540,707 of record OY856410.1, read on the forward strand.
GATATACTCAGTATTTTGTTTGTATTTGAGATGCCCTATGATTTTTTAGGCATACTATTATACCATCTAACAAGATGCACATAAGCCATTCTAGTAATCTATCCAAGATCTAATGATATCCATGTTGGATCTAGGGCTCTAGAGGGGGGTGAATAGAGCTTCAAAATTCTCACAAGACAAGTTAGAACTTCAAATTATATCAATTGAAAGCAAATGTTGAAGATGAATTTGAAGTCTTATCAAAACAAGCATAGCAATGATGAGAGAAATTGAAACATGCATTGAGACAAGGGGGTTAGAGTGGTTCCAATCTCCAAACTAGGTGATAGTCAATCCACTACCTGGAGAGGTCAACCTCTAGGACTTTACAATTTGTGTATGCTTATATTCCATCGTAAGAGATATAAGGAGACCACCATACATCCAAAGACTTACCTACTCAAGACAAGAGACTTTCACCTACACAAGGACTTACCCACTTGATGAAGATGTCTGCATCCTTCAACAAGGACCTACCCACACTTGCATCAAGTCTTTGGCCTTGAAAGAATTACCCACTCTTCTTGAATCTTTGCCTTGCCCTTCTCCTTCACCTAGAGAAGATATTCTCCTCTTCTTCAACATTGAAGAAGACCAACAACTGCACCTTCACTCGGAGTAGCTTTCTTCAACCTTTTCTGTTTGAGAAAGGGGACTGGGAAGATGTATGGAATTTGAGAGCTTTACAAGCACATGAAGGTATCTCTCTTACGACATGCCTAAGTCACTCAAAGTCACAAAATGCTATGTAAATGAGAGAGAGAAAGGGGCTCAAAGGGTTGTATCATGCTCAACTATATAAAGGACCAATGATAGCATGAATGAGATAACTTGGAATGAACTCGAAGGGGTCCTATTTATAGTTGAGGGTGTTCCTTTGAGTGTAGGATCACTTAAGAATAAAAACTAGCCATTTTACAACTTGATATGGATCTATTTTCATTTACATTAACTCTTCAATGGTTATAATCACTTTTTATGCATTTTCTACACAGTACATTTGGTTGAGTTTCGATAAAGATAACTTGATTGGTCCACTAACTGACTAGCCAATTTTAAAACTATCGGTCGAGTTTGTTAAGGTAAACTATTTATCAATTTTGCTTTGTTGATCGATCGATCAAGCTATGTGAGTTTGCAACTCAACCGATTGGTCATTTTAGAAAATCCATCACTGAATCGGTAGAGTTTCCAACTCAATCGACATAGTTGCTGTGACAAATTTTCCAAATTGATTTTTCAATGACCGTACATTGGAATTAATTGTCCCTGATTTTTTCTCATCTTAGTCACAATTCATATAATCAATACAAGTGATTACAAAATTAATCTAAGGTTATTTGGATTGATTTCCCAAATAGCACACTTGGATTGTTTTTGACTTTAACTTGGACAAGCTAGGTCTTGTGTAATTTGATTTGTTTCATGTACCTAAATCCTAAAATCAATCTTGAACAAATATATTAAGTCATTATCAACATATGGACAATGCATAACTCTCAAGTCAACATTCTCCTCTTTTTTGACAATGACAAACCATTCCTTAATCATATTGAAAATGATATGTAAATTTATACGCTAGCCTTCTAAATTGCAAGGAGATACATGATTTTAACATTGTGAATTTTTCCCCCTCAATCTATGCTCACTTTTACCTGCATAGTTAGTATTTTTACACAAAGAAATACAACAACTATACTACATGGTCCTTTAGCAAGTCACATGATAAAACATATACAGAACAAGAAAAGGATCACATAAGCAATAAAACCAATATGGTTGAGCTTCAAAACATTGAACTTCTCTACCCCTTTTGAAATTATCAAAAAGGAAGGGGGTAGAAGAGCACAAAAAAAGGTCTTCTCCAAGCACAAACAAAACATACATCAACAAGAGAAAAACATGCAACCTCATAAGCACACATCAAATAGAGACAAGAGAGACAAGCAATCTAAGTCATAACCAAAATTTGAGTAACATAGTACCACCTCATGAAATATAAGAAATCAAATAGTAAGTGTACATGTAATTAAGATTACAACAATGAAAGCATATTCTCAAAAAAATTACAAGTAGAAAAGAATGAAAACATCATGATGATACAAATAGTGCATCTCAGATAATGTTCCCAGATGTTTTTATTACAAAATAGTCTAGAAGGATATATATGATAATCATATGTAAACTAAAAACTAAAACATATAAATGTCTAGGATACATATGTCCACAACATCTCATCATACTCCTCAGCATCATCATCAGAGGCTTCAGGCTCATAGGCATCATCTACATCTAAAGACGCAACAGAGATGCAACATCACCTTCATCACCAGATGCACCAAAATAACCATCATCAGAACCATTTGAACCATCGTCACCATCATCCTCAGAGGCCTCCTCAACAGTAGTAGGAAATTGCTCATTAGCCTGGTTTGGCATCTCCTCATCAACAAAAGAATTGAAGCCACAATAGGGCAACATGGCATTCTGCTCAACCCAAGACATACCAAGATCATGCAATTACTAGGTTTGAGGATAACAAGGAGCAGAAGTGCCAAGTCCTGCAAGCAAGGTAGTTATAGGACCAACATGGAGAGGTAGCACAATAGGGGTAGATCCACCATTAATAGAGGGTGTCGCAGCAGAAGAAATAGGTGTAGGGACAGGGTAAAAGTGATTGTATGCATATGATGCATAATCACCTCCTTAGTAGGGCTGGTAGGTAGATTAAGGATGGACACATGATACGTTCATGGTAGACATGAAAACATAGAGATCCTGATGCATGTTCTTATGAACTCCAAGGTTACACACCTGTCCATGTATTATGTAGCCCATGATAGTTTCATTTGATACATGAAAAGAGGCACGAGCAGGTCAGGATGGTTGAGGTGGAGGAGGTGCATGGCTTGTGGTGGATGCTCCAATGTGGTAGAGTAAGGGGTAGACACACTATTCTAAAGTGTGGTCTCACAGATGCAAACACCTTTTCAGGTAGGTTTGTAATGAAGGTCATGAAAAAGAGATTTTTCGGTGGCAGTCTGAGAAAGACCACAAATCAGGGACGGGTAGGGTGGGTGCGTTCCTCGGGTGTTCTTACTAGAGTCAAAGAAGGTCATGTTATGGAGGACATATCTAGCCCAATTGACTCCAATATTCTTTAAGATACAAAACATAATCACCACAATATTCTCTACAATTTCAGTTTGGTTTTTCTTTGGGTGAAAATTGTAGTTGACTTATAGGGAAAGTAGGTGGTTCTTGAGGTCTATGTCATAGGAGGGAAGGGTAGACTTCTTCCTATAGGGAAACTTAGGCTTCTTCAATAATTTTTTAATGTCAAGGAGAGTGAGATAATATTGCTTGTAGAAGGCCTCAATGTCTAGGAGGTTAAAATACTCAAGGTAATCATTCCTCCATGTGTCAGTCACCTCAGTACCAAAGAAAAAGATATTCAAGGTATCCTTGGAGACTTGGAATTTTTTCCCGGCTATCATGGAAGTAAGGACTACTTGAGAATTACGCGGGGGTACGAGAGTGTCATAATTTCATTCTAAATTTGCATAGAATTTGTGAATGACTTTGGTGCTTGTGGTGGAATTGTGGTAGCACACACGTTCAACACTCAAGGTAGAGAGGTGGTGGTCGTATAGGAACTTGAAAACTTAATTAATAATCATTTTTCTACATGGGCTTGGATAAAAAAGGGCATGAAATGGAAAGGGGTTCCTAGGAAGTAGCTCCTTGTACCTATTTAGAGCATCATTGGAGACAAAGAAGGTATCATTAAAGGGTATAAGGCGTGAGTTGGAGGAGGAGGATAGTGCTCCAAATAGGGTGGCTCTCTTTCTCCTATTTGAATCCATGGAGGTGAGATATGAAGATTAAGAGGAAAAAACGTAGGAAACACCATGACAAACTAACCAAACACCTAGGGTTGATGGGAAAGGGGTCAAGGGATGTCAAGCAAGGTCGAACTAGGGCTAGGGAGAGGATGGTTGGGGATATGGTTGAGAGCTTGAGGGGGTTGGAGGGTGGATCGGTCAATTTTTCTCTAGTTGAGAGGGAGAAAAGTGGGAAGAAGCATACTTAAGTTCGCTCCAACCCAGTCATGGGTCGAGTTCTTTGACTGGGAAACTCAACCGAATGGCTCTTTACAAAATCTCTCAACCACCGATCGGTCGAGTTGGTAACTCGACTGATGATCAACTTGAACCAACTTTAGAAATTCTAATTTATATCCATTAGAGTGCAAATGAAATGTATTTTTCTAGTTCATTTGGTATTTTAAACATACTTAGGCACATGTCGCTCATCATTGGGTACTATTTTGCGATAAAACAAACATTTGAAAAAAAAACCCAAAACAAGCGACAAATAAGGCATATGAACATATAAATTTGAGCATTTTAGAAAACAAAGATGATTAAGTCATAAGAAAAGAATATAGGATAGATAGCAACTAGATAGAAGGCATATCAGATTCATCCAAAGCAGTTCTGAGCAATTTAGATCTAATAAAATTAAATTTCTCTCTAACTAGAGGTTTAGTGAAAATGTCTGCCAACTAATTTTTCGTGTCCACATGGGTAATATAGATATCCATTTTGGCAATGTGATCACGAAGTAAATGATGACAAACCTCTATAGGATTAGATCTAAATGAAATATAGGATTGTAGGATAAATTGATTGCACTAATATTATCACAATAAATAGGAGAAGCATCAAAATAAATGTTAAAGTCTTGGAGCATTTTCTTCATCCATAGGACTTGGGCACAACAACTCCCAGCTACAATGTATTCAGCCTCGGTAGTTGATTATGCGACTGTGCTCTATTTCTTGGAGAACTAAGACACCAAGCATGGTCCTAGGAGAAAGCAATTTCCCCTTGTGCACTTTCTTTCAATCAAGTGTCATGCATAATCTGCATCACTATACGCCATAAGAGTTAAGTCCCTTGACATGGTATACCATAATCCAAAATTTGGAGTTTTGGCTAAGTACCTTAAAATCCTCTTCATAGCTATAAGATGTGATATCTTGGAATTTGATTGAAAGCGAGCACACAAGCCGATACGGAACATTATATTAGGTCTAGAGACAGTTAGATAAAGTAAAATTCCAATGATATAGCTCTAGAGCTTCTCATTCACTTTCTCACCTTATTCATCTTTGTCAAAAATGGCGGTGTTTGACATGGGTGTGTCCATTGGCTTGGTGTTCTCCATACCGAAAGTGCTTTAGTATCTCACCTATGTACGTGGCTTGGTTGATGAAGTTTCCATCTTTAGTTTTCTTGATTTGAAAGTTGAGAAAGAATGCAAGCTCACCAATAAGGGTCATATTGAACTCACTCTACATAGGAACACTATACTCCTTGTAAAGATCAAGATTAGTTCTGAAAAAAATGATATCATCAACATATATTTGAATGATAAGAAAATTGTTAGAAGTGTGTTTGAGAAAAAGTTCTTTAATTTCTCATACCAAGCTCTAGGTGCTTGTTTAATTCCATAGAGACCTTTTTGTGGCAAATAAACATGGTTAGGTAAACAATCATGTTCAAAGCCCGGGGGTTGTGCAACATACACTTCCTTCTCAATTCTACCATTAAAAAACACATTTTTAACATCCATTTGATAAAGAAGAAAGTTCTTATAACTAGCAAAAGCAAGCAACATACGAATGGACTCAAGTCTAGATACAAGTGCATATGTTTCATCAAAATCTCTACCATCAAAATCTATACGACCTTGCCGCTTTCATCTATCTTATTGTGGTAGACCCACTTGGTGCCAATGATCATTCTATCTATTGATCTTGGCACAAGGGTCCTAACTTTTTTCTTATTGAATTGCTCCAATTCTTCTTGCATGGATAGGATCCATTAATCATCCCCAAGAGCTTCTTTGACATTTTTTGGCTAGAGTTGTGAGATGAAGGCATTGTTGTCTTGTTCTTTGTTGAAGGCAGCCTATGTCTTCACTCTTTCAAAAGGGTCACCTAAGATCAACTCTTTTCGTTGATTCTTTGCAATGAGGGGAGTTGGATCCTACTTATCTTCATCTTTCTCGTCTCCTAGAGTGGCCACCTCTTTTATCTTTTAGGTGATGTTGAGTTCTTTTAAGATAGGAATTACCTCACCTTTAACATCATCATTTAGAACAATATCTTTGGGAATATAGGGGTTAGTCTAAATAAACTTAACATTAATGGATTCTTCTACGTTAGCAATATCAACATTAAATACTCTACAAGCCTTGCTAGTAGTGTTGTAGCTAAGGAAGAAACCTTTGTAAGATTTTGGTCCAAACTTGTCGAGAGACTCTTTCATATTCAAAACAAAACAATGAAATTCAAAATTTGTAAATACTCGATAGAAGGCTTCCTACCATGCCATAGCTCATAGGGGTTTTTTTCAAATAAAGATTTATAAAAACCCTATTTTACACAAAACATGAGGAATTGAGGGCTTTGGCCCAAATCTTCTTTGGAGTGTCATACTCCAAAAGCCTGGTCCTAGCCATCTCCTATAGTGACCTATTCTTCTGCTCTACAACCCCATTTATTGAGGTTCTCTATGTGAAGAGAAGTTATGTGCATATCTAGGTACTTCAAAAAAATGTTGAAAAGGGTTATTTTCAAATTCTCTTCCATGATCACTACGGATGGAAACAATTCAGCAAGAAGCTTCATTTTCAACTTGTTTGCAAAACCTAGAGAAAAAATCAAGCATATCACTAATGTAAATGGGAAAGAAGGTCCAAGTATATCTAGAGAAATCACCAACAATAACAAGACAATACTTGGAACGATGAAGAGATTGAGTTGTCATTGGTCCAAATAGATCAATATGAAGAAGTCTAAGAGCTCACTTGGTACTAAGGACTGATTTGGATTTGAAGGAGGACTTGGTTTTGTTTCCTTGGGTACATGGCAAGCATTCCTCATCCTTTTCAAAATCCAATTTGGGAAGTCCCTTGACAAAGTCATTTTTGCACAACTTTTTCAATTGATGCATATTTACATGACCAAGATGACAATGCCAAACAGATATATCAGTCGAATGGACTACTACACATTTACCAACAATAGGATTAATAGATTCAAGCAAAATTACATAAGATTACCACTTCTAGTTCCCGTATATATAACATGATAAGTGAGGGAATCTAGAATCAAGCTTTTAGAAGAAGTAAATAGCACAAGGTAATCATTATCACAAAATTAACTTACACTTATTAAATTGTGATGTAGGCAATACACAAAGAGAACATTCTTTATACACAAGGATTCACCTACATCACCCTCACCTTTTACCCTACCTTTGTTGTTGTCCCCGAAAGAAACGGATCCTCCTTTCTTCTTAGTGAAGATGTTGAAATGGCTTATATCACCTATCATGTTTCTAGTGCAGACACCATCCACAATCCATCTTCCTTTTTCTAGCAAGAAAGGAGATTGTCAGTTCCCAACTAAAACTTTGGGATCTAGAGTTAGCTTGGGCACCCATTTCATCTTTGGGTTGGTCCCCTTAGGCTTGTAAGGGCAATAAGTAGAATAATGATCATCTCTTTTGCAATGAGAACAAATCATATGATTCTTAGTGTCGGAGGACTCTGCAATTAAAAAGGAGGTTTCCTTAATCCTTTTCTTAGTTGTGGATTTGTTCTTGCCCTTAGGTGCCCCGTATAAATCCCAAACCACTAGTACCACTTTGTTTGGTGGAATGGTCAATGATTTCATTTAGGGAGTTTTTCACATTGCAAAATTTCTACAGAGAGGCCCTAAGTTTATAATTGTTATCATTAAAAGATATATCAATAGAAGACAAACTAGAAAGATCATCTCTAGAATGAAAAAGGTCAGCCTCTAAACATAGTGTTTACTCAAATTAGAGTCTTTTTCAAGAGAGATAGAAGCAACATCATTACTAGGATAAATAGGTCTAGAAGATAAATCATTATCTTGAACAAGCAACCTAGCATATTCAGATTTAAGCAATTCAATTTTTTTAATATAAACATCCCTCTCATCTCTACTAGCATCAACAATAAACTTGAAATCAAGATTTTTAGTTTTTAGAGTTTCAAGCTCATTTGGGCACTTTTGGTTATCTTCCTTAGGAGTTTCAATGTTCTTAAGGTAAACACCATTGTCTAACTCAACTCCATTGTATTGGAGCTCGAGATTAAGAGATTGTCCTTGCAAGTTATCAATGCTCTCAAGATGAACTTTCTCATATTGCTCAAGAATCTCAAATTTAGCATACAAATCATCAATGATTTTTCCTAACCTTTTTCTTTTAGATTTACATTTAGCAAAAGAAGAATGAGTAGAAGCAATCATATCAATAAGAGTCTCTTTAGCTAAATCATGCAAGCTTATGTAACTTACCTCACTTACCTCACAAATTTCTTCAAATGTAGAGGCCATGAGTGCAAAGTGTCACTCTTCATCTTCATCAGCAATTGAGGCACTTGAGGATGATGCTTCCCAAGCTGCATGAGCTACATTATTGTGTCTTCTTGATTCATCCCTATTTTAGGGTTTCATCCTGTATCTTTTTGCATGATAATCACATCTAAACATTGTATATTACAATCTATTTCCTCCAATATGATCTTTTATGACAAATGCACTTATGCCTCTTGTTGTGTGTATTTTGGGGCACTTCTGCATGCATTGATGCATGGAAGGGAGATGAAAAATGTCTTTGGGTTCTTATACCCCAAGAGTGGACATATCTATTTGTCGAGCTCTCCTTGGATGCACAATAGAAATTCAAAGCATATGGAGGCTAGATGAAGAAGTTGAAGTGGAGATCAGCACCATGAATCCTTAAAATGGTTGTGGTATATCACCACGGTCGTGGGGAATCGACCTCCAAAAGTCATAGGGTAGTCACCAAATTCATACATGAGTGGCCACTAAAATGGTTGTGGTCACCAAAGACACCAAGGTTGTGGTCCTTAGAACAATCATGGATAGCAAAATGACTGTGGTGATTTACGCATGAAGTCCCCAAAAATCAATAGGGACTTGGCTCAATTTACATGTGAATGACCACGGTCGTGGCCATCAACACGATCGTGGCCCTTGAAGGCCACCTCACATGTGGTTCTCTCCATGACTATGGTGAGATGATGACAAAACAACATTAGAGCAACCTCACCCATGGCTACCTCCTCCAACACATTCGTGGTATCCCACACAACTGTGGTACCCTCTACCCAACATGATCGTGGCACCCCACCATGGTCATAGACACCATATACACTTACACTTCAACTCCACCTTTCACCTTGGCCATTCCACTACCCATGACTCTTCCATGCAACCCCTACCACGGCGATGGTGACCACCTAAACCTACCCATTTTCTCCACTGATTTTCCCATTTTGCCCCCACTTACCCTAGTTCCTCCCCACCACCTATATATACATATGTGGCAGTCACAACACAAGGGTTAGCTTCCCTTAGCCTCTTCCTAGATACTCAATATCTCCTTCATCGCCTTCCTTGCATTTACTCCACTCACTTACCTTCCACTCCATTTCCACCATACAAACATAGTTTTCTAGGTTCCCTATCATAATCCCCCTTATCTTCTTGCTTTTCACCCCCCCTTGGAGGAGGATCCACGCCCTATAACATCTATGAGGTGAAGAAGAAGAAGAAGATACTCCGAGCTCCATGGATTCCTACCCCTTTCTTCTTCTTTCATTTCTTTTTTATATGAGCATGTCTAGCTAATCCCCTAGTGGTGGGTTGTTTGGGTTAAAATATGACTTTGATACCATGTTGGAGGAAAATAAGTTATATTGAACGTAATTTCATTCTATGATGATTACCACTTCCTTCTATATCATTTACCATTATTTTTTATGTAGTTTGTTCTTTTAAACATGGATTGCTTCTCTTATGATGCTTGATTACACTTAGCTTCTAGGAGAAAATGGAATGTATGTAGCAATCTTAGGAATGTCTCCTAAGTCCAATTAGTGGATCCCTTGATAGCCCCCTTTGTTCCTACATACATATCCCTTCTTCTACAAGTAGGTGTGAGATCTAAATGGCTAGTGTAAGTGTGATTAGTGCAATTTCCTAGAGTTTTCTAAAGGCTAGATGGAAAGTAACATGAGGTGAAAAACCCTCATCTCTACTCCTGTTCTTACCCTTGGCTCTCAATTGCCCTAATACTACTTACCCTAGAATCCTAGACCTTCCAAGTCCTACTAGAATTACAACTAGCCCTAGTTCTTCAACTAGTAGTATAGGGTATATTCTAATAGCACTTCCCTTGCTGTTTGGTTTGGTAACCTAGATTGAAATATGAGAATTGAAGTTATGTTATTTTTCCCCAAAGTAATAACAAGTTTCATTCCCAAACGGCCCACCTATCCATAATATTGCTTAAAATCCACTCTTGGCTTCTTACCTTGTTAATGCTAGCTTAGTCTATTACCTTTGTTAATTTTTTAGTTCTAGATAGTTAGTTCTTGAGTACGTAGTTAGGTCTCTTTTGATTTTTCTTGTGTCGATTTATCTAATTAGTGATAACTTAGGCTTTTGCTTTCTTTGGTGCCTATCTTTCTTCTTAGTTGCTAATTGCCTTGCTAGTTATTGTAACTTCTTTCTTTAAGTCTAATTGCTTGTCTTGCCTAGTTTCTTGGTCTTAACTTGCATAGGGTAATCTAGGTCTTTTGTTAGCCTAGTTTCATTGTTGTTGTTTCTTGCTTACAATTGTACCATAATCAAGAAAAATCAACTTTAAACCCTCAAACCCTAGACTCCACTTTAGGAACATAGCTAACATTAACATAACTCTAGTACCCCCTATCTCCCTGACGATCGATCCTAGTCTTTCCACTTGCCTATACTACAACATGACCTAGTATGCTTGCAGGTATGTGTGACTAGTTCATCCAGTGTGTTGGACTAGGTCCATTTATAAATTTTTGAGAGATCTTGTGTTTTCATTTAGGGTTGCATCTAGTCACCTTTTAGTTGGCATGTGTGTAACCTTGAGAAGATCGCACCACTTCTCTCCTTCTTTTCTTTCCTATTGTACTTTCTCTCTTTCTTATACTCTTCCTCATTCTTGGAGCTGCAACAATGGTGTGACTTTCTAGATTTTGGACATTCACTCATATAGTGCCCCTTTTATCCACACTTGTATCATCTTGGAGTAGAATAATAGGATTGCTTTCCCTTGAAGTGCTTTCCCTTGGTGAAGTTGGCTTCATGATCGCTAGGGCCATCATCATCACAAGAGGAGGAAAGAGAGGTCTGAAAAGAAAGTTGTTGTTTAAGGATGATAGTCTCCACTTGATCTTTGAATGCACTATCCTTAATCATCCTTGCTTCCTTATCTTCTTCCTAGTCTTCTTCTTCTTTTTTATCAAGTCTTGTGTCATGAGCTTGTATATTGCCAATGAGCTCCTCAGTTGGAAGGTCACCAAGACTTCTCACTTCTTTAATGGAGGTCACCTCTGACTCCCATCTCTTTGGTAGAGACCTCAAGATCTTGGAGTTGATTTCTCCTATATACAAAGTGTGTCCCAAAGCATCTAGGACATTTATGATGGTGTTGATCCTAGAGTACATCTCGACAACTCCTTCTTTGTTCCCCATCTTGAAGTTCTCTAGGAGGTTGTTCAACATGTAGATCTTTATCTCTTTTACTTGCTTTTTACCTTCGTAGGTGATTCACAATTTATCCCATATCTCATAGCTTGTAACCCATAAGGAGATACAGTTGAACTCCATTGCGGTGAGGGATGCATAAAAGATTTATAGCTTTGGCATTGAGCTGGGATTCTTTTAGAGAAGCTTCATTCCATGTTGACACAGCTCTGGTTGGCTCCATGTATTATGTAATCATCACCTTCCACATTTTAAAGTTCATCCCTTGAGTGTAGAACTGCATACACCTCTTCCAATAGATGAAGTTGGTGTCGTCAAAGACCAGAGAATGCATGGAGAAGCCTCCCTCTAGTTGAGTCAACCAAGTAGGTTATCATCCCTCTTTTCATCTCGTGGGAGATTGTTGGAGGATCCTTGGCTCTGAGACCACCTGTTGGATCCAGAGCTCTACGGTGGGTGAATAGAGCTTCAAAGTTCTCACAAGAAAAGTTACAACTTCAAATTATATCATTTAAAACCAAATGCATAAGATCAATTTGAAGTCCTATCTAAACAAGCATATAAGGGATGAGAGAAATTGAAACATGAACTTGGACAAGGTGGTTAGAGTAGTTCCATTCTCCATACTAGAAGATAGTCAATCCACTACCTAGAGAGGTGAACCTCTAGGACATTGCAGTCCATGTATATGTATATCCCATCATAAGATATACAAGGAGACCAACATGCATCCAAGGAATTTCCTACTCAAGACAAGAGTCCTTTACCTACACAAGGACTTACCCACATGATCAATATGTCTTCATTCTTCAACAAAGACTTACACACACTTGCATCAAGTTTTGGACTTGAAGGAATTACTCAGTCTTCTTGAATCTTTGACTTGCCCTTCTCCTTCACCTGGACAAGACCTTCATCCCTTCTTCAACCTTGAAGAAGACTAACAACTTCGACTTCACTCAGAGTACCTTGCTTCAAACTTTTCTCTTTGACAAAGGGGATTGGGAAGATGGAAGGATTTGAGAGCATTACAAGCACTTGGAGGCAGCTCTCTTACAAAATCCTAACTCACTCATATTCACGAAATGCTATGTAAATGAGAGAGAGAAAGGGGCTCAAAGGATTATATCATACTCAACTATAGAAATGACTAAGGATAGCATGAATGAGCAAACTTGGAATGAACTCCAAGGGGTCCTATTTATAGCTGGAGGTATTCCTTTGAGTGTGGGACCACTTAAGAATGAAAAAAAGTCATTTTACAACTTGTAATGCATCTATTTTCATTTTGTCAACTCTCCAACAGTTATAATCACTTTTTTTACATTTTCCATATAGTACATTTGGTCGAGTTTTAATAAAGATAACCCAACTGATCCACTAAATGACAAAGCCAATTTTCAAACTATCAATCGGGTTTGTTCTGGTAAACTTGACTGATGAGTCAAAATTAGTTTTACTTAGTTCATCAATTGGTCAAGTTCTATGAGTGTGCAACTCAAACGATTGATCATTTCAGAAAATCCATCGCTGGATCGGTCCAATTATTAGCTCGATAGATAGAGTTATGGTGACAAATTTCCAAAATGATTTTTGAGTTACCAAACATTGGAGTTAAGTGTCCCTAATATTTTCTCATCATAGTTACATGTCATATCATCAATACAAGTGATTAAAAAATTAATCTTAGGTGATTTGGAGTGAGTTGCCAAAAAACACACTAGCATTGATTTTGACTTTAACTTGGACAAGAGTCCCCAACAAACACACTTGCACTACTTTTGACTTTAACTTGGACAAGCCAGGGTTTGTGTAATTTGATCCTTTTCATGTACCTATAGACTGAAATCAATCTTAAACAAACATATTAGATACATGATAATGGAATGGGGGTCATTATCAAAATATGGACAATGTATAACTCTCAAGTAAAAAATCCATATTACCTAGATCTCTCCACAAAAGATCAGGTTAAAGTTAGGTATCAAAAAGATAGGGATCACTCTAGGTATCCCACAATGAATATATAGATATAGGAGTATCCAACAAACTCACGCCCAAACTTGGTGCACAGGTCATGATGCCTAAAAAAATTGGGTATTGTGACAACACGTCCCGCTATCACACAGACAATGAGGCGTTATGCGAAAACGTGTGGAAATCACCACAACCACAGATTACCAAAAATACGGGTAAATTAAAACCGATTGCGGAAAGCTGATAAACTGAGAAACTATTACATCTGAGTTCTCATCCTGCAAAGAAATAGGTTATATAACCATATACAAGACACGATACGTGTCCACAGCTTAGAGAAACAGCTATCTCACCCTCACATGAGTTCATCACCTGTTTATACATACATAAACGCCCATGTTCGGCCAACAACAGGATATACAAAACATCAATGATTATACATCATGAAACAATGTCAAAACACCTCCAAGGACCTGAGCATACAGGGATGACTCTAAGACTCTACTACAAAACATCCAAAACAGTAGCATATCCATCGCTTTCCTTCTACTACTCTTCTAGCTGCTTGACCGCAACTCTGTGACCACCACCACGCCTAGCTCGACCACCTAAAAAGGGTGTAAACCAATGGGGTGAGACACACAGTCCCAATGAGAAACATAACTCCCCGCCGAAACTACAGAACCTCAGAAAGATAAGGTACACTACTACAGAAGTGCCTTTTAGTGTCGGTTGTTTAACCCCCTTTGGCGTCGGTTTCTGAACGACGCCTATGTGGGCGCCGCTAAAAGGTTGGACACTTCAGCGTCGGTTGAAAACCGACGCCTATTTAACATAAAGGCGTCGGTTTATTATAAAACACCGACGCCAAAAGGGTTCGCGCCACATAAAACAGCGTCATCTAGGACGCTTTCTGCGTCGGTTATATACTAAACAACCGACGCAGAAAAGTGTCCTAGATGACTCCCATTTCCTGTAGCGCGAACACTTTTGGCGTCGGTGTTCAACAAAAAACCGACGTTGTAAGTCTGTGCTGACGGTTATCGGTAAATAACCGACGCCTATATCTATTTTTTTTTTATAAATCTATTTGCAGGCCTGCTGTGGCTGGTCAGCAGGATGAGAACCTACAGTTCAGTTTTCTGAACTGCAGGTTTACGACATCCATTGATATCAGCCTACAAACAGGCCACAAACCTGCAAAATTAACATAAAAAGATTCACACAAGTAGATACATTCAGACATCAATTCAATTGTCACGTTCACACATATAGAATCATTCAAATACATGTTTTGAACATTCAGAAATATTCATTTACAAAGTATCATTCATCATCACTATCAACATCCCAATTATATCTTACAGTTTCCACTGTTTGTACAGCTATTGCCCATTCTTCTCTTACTTCATTTAATGCTTCCCTCGTATATGGAGCATGTACATTTTTTAAGCGTTTGCCTATAGTGTGGTCAGTTTTAAACACCTGCAAAGAGAATGATGTATATATATAAGTAATAATATAAAAATAAGATTGATATATTTCATACTAACTAATGAGACTATATATAATACCTCATGTATGGTATCGATGTCCAATGCGGCATGTTTGATAATCATCTGCATAAATCGCATCACATAGTATGCGCATGCCCAGCCATTGTCTTGTGTAGCGCACTATAAATTGAAACATACAAAATAATACAACTAAGCACAATTCACATCAATAATATATACATTGGAGTCGGGGAGTCGGGAACTTACTTTTACGTTCTCCCAAGACAATGGCTGGTTCTTTTTCCTTGGGACCTTTCCTCCAGCATTTTTGAATGCATCTAAACCCCTACATGTTAATATAACACACTAAGTTGCATAAGTAAATAGTAATGTAATAAAAGATGTTAACGGATATAAAAAATGAAATATTTCTCACCAGAATAATGCCATTCTCATTACGTGTCCAATTTTAGTGTTTAATGTACTTCCTGCGGGATCTAGATAATAAACAGTGAACGTCCCGGGGACAATAACTAGTAACTCCCAATGTCTACCACTAGAGGTAAAAAGTTAACAATTAATAACTCAAAATGCAAAATAATAATGGAATTTTCTTAAGTCCAAATTATAAATAAAGCAAACTTACTTGACATTGAATGGAGCTATTATTATCGTCTTCATTTGATGACCAAAAATTGTAAAAGCATCTATACAGTATTGTTGAACACTATCAGGGTCTTTAGCTACCATACTAATCAATGATGGAATCAAAAATCCCACATGATCATATGCAAATTGTTTGCAATGATCTTCGATTAAGTAGCTGCAAAACATATAGACGTATGCATTAATATATAAGAAACTAGATCACCGGATCTTACACAAGGTATATGGATGTATAAACAATATCTCACCTTATCCATGTCTCTATCATTGATGTATTCAACCAATCATACATAAACAGCTCAATAATATCTTGTATAAATAAAGAGTTGTCGTATGATTGACCTACATAATCTGCATCTAAAGAAACAATTATAGGGAAAAGTATATTATGTGCCCGTAGCCAACATGCCATTCCCCTACAAGCAGGACCTAACGGGTATTGTAGGTCAGTTGGAACCCAAGTTGGTAATGCGGGAATTGGAGGTGGAGGCCTAGGTGCTCCTGGTGTCTTCTTTTTAACCTGTATATATAATTTCAGATCAGTTGACATCATATATACACATTAACAGTCTAAATCAATGTAAATTTATCTTACAATTTCAGTCGTGTAGAGGACATCTGCTTTGGGCCACAATATGACCCCGCTTTCTGCCTCACCAAGTGTATCAATATCTGGGTGGGCATATGGCAACTCAACTTCCCTCCAATCGGGTAATACATGTATCGGGCTCACACGAATGTAGCCCTGCGGCATTGGAGTCCCATGAAACGTTGCCCTAGGAAGGGACTGGTAAGCTTGCGCCTCTGCAACAACATAGTTTTCCATTCTTAAGCGGCATGGCTTCAATGCCTACAAATTTACGTAAAGAATGTTATACATATATACATATCATCTTGAAAACATATCATCTTGAAAAGACTAGCTACAATGTCATAAACAATACTTACAGCAGACGTGTTAGGCGATGGGTCTCCAGGATTACTTGCAGTCTGTGCACCAGGAGAAGAGTGGGTCGGCATAGGCTGATTGGAAGCCTGAGATGCCTGCCACCGCAGCAATTCTTCCTTGACCTTCTCAGCAACCACATCGTTGAGCTTCTTAGCAACTATATCCTCGACTCTCTTATTCTCCTATACATGGATAAAACAAATATTAGCTTTTTATTAATGAATTTCCTTTTGCAGTAACATTATAAAAATAGAATATGTTACCTCTTCTTGAGAAAGTCCCTCTCTGGGTTTGCGCTGGGATGGCCCAAAGAATGCTTTGATGCCCACACCAGCGCCGGCACCTCTAACACGTCCAGGATGCTCTGGGTTACCCAGAGCAACTGTCAATTCATCCCTTGTGCCCTGAGGGATGAATGTGCCTTGTTTCCTCTGCTCGTGCAGCTCCCGGTAATCACCATAAACAAAAATTGGTAAGTTAACACCACAAATAATCAATATTCAAATGATTGCTCTAAGAGTTGTATTTTACCATTTTTGCAGCCGCCTCAGCAGTTTCGGGCTTCTTTATTTCACCCTTCTTGTTTTTCCTGCCAGCTATCCAGATATCATGACGAGGGAAGGGTGTGGCCGCAGACTCCTGAGTAGTCGCAGACTCCTGAGTAGCCGCAGACTCCGCCTGTAGTCTTTGGCGAACGCTTGCATAGCCTTTTGGACCCATAGTATGGTCATGTACATTCAGTGCACGCCTTGCTTTTTGTGCGTCACTGAGGGCCTAGTTAGTATGCACATTTATAATTAGGTTAGTAGCACTAAATGTTAATCTTGAATAGGTGAATACAATGTATATTAATTAAAATGGGAGTGACGCCTAATACCTTGAATTCTTCAGATTTTCTTGAAGCAACAAAATTGTCCCAATCTTCTTTGTCCAAGAAGTTCCATTGTTCAAGGGCTGACTTCTTCTTCTTATCACCCTGTCTTATGTATTCTCTGTTCAGATTTGTCCTGTAATTCCTAAGCATCTTTCCAGCGCGTTGCATCACACTTTTACGATGCAACATCTCATCCAATGCAAACAGATTCTGTAAAATAGAAATGTTATTAACTAGTACCAAAAATATAATTGCAAATAATAGAATTTGTAATCTACAAAATAGAATTGCAAATAATAATAACTCACGCATAAATCTTTCCATATCAAGTATTTCTTCGCCTGAGGAACTTTATGCCAATTATCATACTTAATACCACAATGGCTTCGAGTGACAACCCCAAGATAGTTTATAAAATTATTGCGGTTCATTCCAATTGCATTCCCTCCATTATCAAACTCCACAACCAATTTGGATCCACTGCCACTCAGCGCAAGTAACTTTTTCAACAGAGTGATACCCCTTTTCTTGTTAAGTTTTTGTTGTTGCGCATCAAGTTGCTCAATTGCTTCAGTGGGTAGTTGTGCATCATCAACCTAAAATTTGACAAAAATAAACACACTGAATTAAGCCAATATAGAAATACAGGATATATGACATAACTAGAAGATAATGAATTTTATAGAAATACGGGATATGTTTTTAGAACTTACGTTGGTATCCTCGCCATGCTCTTCATGGACAGCATGCTCATCATGGACTTCATGCTCATCATGGACATCATTCTCATCATGGTGAGCCATCTGAAAATTTCATTAAAAAGGAAAACATTTAGCATTTGTATCAACTAGAATAAGGAAAACATTTAGCATTTGTATAAACATACATGTCTCTAAAATTGTGATCTTTTATCAATTAGCAATCCTTGAATGTACAAGTAATATAAAAAACAATGATTGTTCACATTCTAGGCCAACAAACACATGTGATGTCATTCTTATATATAATAAATGTGTACCACCTATCCCATCCTTGAACACCTAATCTCACTAGTAAGTGTATAATGTGTATTGGGTTTTCAAGAAAATTTTGGCAGCATTTCCCCGCTGTTCTCTAAGTACATATGTACTTAGAGAACAAACGGGGAAATGCTACCAAAATTTTCTCAAAAACTCAATACACATTATACACTTACATCCTAAGTGAGATTAGGTGTTCAAGAACAGTCCCAAACCGGGGACTATCCAAGATTTACTCCTAATGAGTAAATCTTGGACGGGGTTCTAGGCCAACAAACACAATAATAGATATCTACAATGAAGCCGGACTCCATACAAATAGTATATAATTTAGTGATTGTTCATTCTAATTTATATCAATGTACAAGTAATATAAAAAACAATGATTGTTCACATTCTAGGCCAACAAACACATGTGATGTCATTCTTATATATAATAAATGTGTACCACCTATCCCATCCTTGAAAACCTAATCTCACTAGTAAGTGTATAATGTGTATTGGGTTTTCAAGAAAATTTCGGCAGCATTTCCCCACTGTTCTCTAAGTACATATGTACTTAGAGAACAAACGGGGAAATGCTACCAAAATTTTCTCGAAAACTCAATACACATTATACACTTACATCCTAAGTGAGATTAGGTGTTCAAGAACAGTCCCAAACCGGGGACTATCCAAGATTTACTCCTAATGAGTAAATCTTGGACGGGTTTCTAGGCCAACAAACACAATAATAGATATCTACAATGAAGCCGGACTCCATACAAACAGTATATAATTTAGTGATTGTTCATTCTAATTTATATCAATGTACAAGTAATATAAAAAACAATGATTGTTCACATTCTAGGCCAACAAACACATGTGATGTCATTCTTATATATAATAAATGTGTACCACCTATCCCATCCTTGAACACCTAATCTCACTAGTAAGTGTATAATGTGTATTGGGTTTTCAAGAAAATTTCGGCAGCATTTCCCCGTTGTTCTCTAAGTACATATGTACTTAGAGAACAAACGGGGAAATGCTACCAAAATTTTCTCGAAAACTCAATACACATTATACACTTACATCCTAAGTGAGATTAGGTGTTCAAGAATAGTCCCAAACCAGGGACTATCCAAGATTTACTCCTAATGAGTAAATCTTGGACGGGTTTCTAGGCCAACAAATAATGTGTTGTCATTCTTATACCTAAAATCCTAGTTCTTCAAATTAGGGTGATTATTGATGTCTTTAAAAGCATGATTGGCAATTTAGGGAAAAGTTCATCATTTAAATTCCAAGCATTCACATGTGTGCATTACAGTTCATCATTAAGCAAGAAGGGTGATTAGGATTCTCAATATACTCAACAATAAAATAAGTTAAACATGTGTGCATTACAGTTCATCATTTACATTCCAAACATGTCACATGTGTGCATTACACTTCATCATCAAGATATCTATAACTTACTTAAACATTCAATTATGAAGTAAATATACACTTAATTAAGAATAGCATGACACACAAAGTTGCAGTCAACATCATTATGTTTTGTTCTATCATGGACTATCAGATTGGTATATCACATATGTATCAGTACATTATTAAATAAACACAATCAGTAAATAACTTTTAGCAAAAAATCCACTAGACGTGCAGCCTAGACGTGCCCTGGCGCCACCCAAGCATCTGCCCAGAGGCCTATCTAGGCAGGGCACCTGGGCTTGGGACCCTAGGCGTGCCCTGACACCTACTTAGGCGCTGCCTGCGTGAGTTCTAGGTTGGCGGCGGCAGAGAAAAGCAAGGCAGAGGACAAAAAAGATGGTGAAGGTTTGTGGGTTACCTTGCACGAGGACAGCACGAGTAAAGCTGCTTCTACCGGCGGGGGCGGAGGTGATGACGACAGCACCGTAGCTGCTTCTATTGGCGGCGACGACTAGAGGAGAGCAGGGGCGGTGGGCAACGACTGGCGGCGACGAGCGGACAGCAGCAGTAGCAGGGGCGGCGGAGAAGAAGGACGCCGGAGATGGGGCGCCGGAGAGAAGCGCCGGAGAGCAGCAGCAGCAGAGAAGCGCCGGAAAGTTGCCGCAACAGGGAAAATCGCCGCAATAGGGTAGCAATGAAACAGAAGAAAGGGGAAGAGTCGGGCAATCGCGGGGGGTTATAAGTTCCCAAATAGCGTCGGTTGTTTACAACAACCGACGCCTAAACATCTTTAGCGTCAGTTGGTTGAAACAACCGACGTCCAATTGGACGATATTTTCATGGAAATTTTTGGCGGGAACCACCTTCAGCGTCGGTTAGAGAGGGATAACTGACGCTGAAAACGACACTATTTTTTTTATCGAAAAATGGATTTCGCGGGCGACTTTAAGCGTCGGTTGTTTATAAAAAACTGACGCTTAATACAAAGCGGTACCCGTGTCTGGCTGGTCTTCGAATATAGACGTCGGTTTTGTTAAACAACCGACGCCTTATATGTTAGGCGTCGGTTTTCCTTAATAACTGACGCCCAGAAAAGCGACACTGAATGCTATTTCTGTAGTAGTGGTAATAGCAGCAAGTAACTGATAAAAGGAATGACAAGAGCAGTTAGATAAAGTAAAGCTATTCGTACCGACAATCTTACCATATGTACGGAAGGCATATCCAACAATCTCTTTATGGGACATGATTAACAAGATAAGATATATTGCCAGATAACATGAGAAACATATAAGTAACTGCAAGATATAACAAGATTAACTACCCAAACGAGGCCTTAACCGTTCCAAAGCAGTGCCTGCATTTTTTGTTGACCTTATAGCATCGGTTATTTTAAAAAAATCGACCCTATAGATCGAGGTGCGAAGCCAAAATCGTACGAATTTTCTCCGCGGGAAACCTATAAGGTCGTTTTTTATGATAAAATTGATGCATTAGTCTATTAGGTCAGTTATTATAGTAAAAACGTCGCTATGGGCAGCGACATTACTGGCCAAAAATGTAGTAGTGTGGATTCCCAATTCCTACTACCACTGAGTATGTAGTAAGTCTGGGTAGGATGAGGGTAATAAATAGTTCTATGATAGAAACCTTGAGCCTAAGATCTTCATGGTGAAATAGATGATCAGGTGGTTGTGGTAACTCAAAGGTACTATCACAATGCCTAAAGTAGTATTGTCTTTCACCTCACAATCCATCTAGTAGTGTGATCCAATATTCCTCCATCAACAGAGGTAATGTAGCAGTTGTGTGTGGATCTGTAGGAAAAGTCATTATATAGGAGTGGTGCCTACCTGGTGGTTTAAGGGTCTTGTCATATGTGAAGACTGAAAATGAACTACCTTCTTCTTTTTCTAAGGTAGTATCTAATAAATCTACAAATGATGTTGGAAACAGTTCTAAATAGGGTGGAGGATTTGTCTTTAGCTTCTTCGCATCACCTTCATCTTCATATACAAGATGTGGTGTTTACATAGGAAGAACTATTTAATATATAAAATTGGTATAGTAAATATTCTTTTAAAGTTGTGCATCATCTTGGTCTACCATAAAATCAACATAAACATCAATAGTAATGGGGTCTTTCACAATCTCAACATGTGGTTTTAGGTCCTCCTTATGAAGCACACTAAAATAAACTAAGGGTTTGATAGGGATAGAAACATGATAAAATATATGTAAATGAAGATGTGATAGCATTTATACCAAATGATTTGCTTGTACCTCATAATTTGACATAACTAGATATGCAACATAAATTGGTCAGTCATATTCCATAATGGACTCAATCAAGGTTACCAAATGATTATAAAAGACTGGATATGGGACTATACTAGGGAGGATCCTCAAATTATGATATTATGCCATGGTTTCTATCCAATTTTCATTTTTGATATAGACGTTTAAAATTCCATAATATAGAGAATGATGGAGTACAAGTGTACATGTTGATATTTGGCTCTAGTTCTTCAACATGTTCCACTATCATTATGTCATATATCATTGTCTCTGGGATGATATTAGTATCATCCTCTACAGTGATCATTGCCATTGGCTTCTCCTACTTCTCTAGATAACTTCATGGTGGACCCTCAAACTAATTGGCTTGTTGGGAGAGATAGATTGTTATCTGATCCAATAGTGCCTGCATTTGTTTGTATTGGGCTTCTTCTTCGGTTGGTTTGCTTTTTAACATTGTTGGAACATATCAAGGGGTTCCATCCTCTTACAAATATTGGGTGAATAGTGGTTTGCATATTAAGTCTCTCCAGTGTAGACTTCAACATATTGCTGATAGTAGTTGTCCTTGGCTACATAATCATCTACATGGCATGGTTCCTCATGGTTTCCCCCAAAAAATTTTGGATTAAAGCCAATTTTATTGGCTTTTTGATATGACATACTCATATTTAGATGATGAAAATATTTCCCAAATTATATTACTAACATGTGCTTCCAATATTGTGGGTTATCAAGGAACTAAGACAAGATCCAGCTACAAAGACCTTGCAATTATATTTTTGGATACTTGCAAATCAAGTTGTACTACGTATTTATGTATTTATTTCTGCACATGTGTTTTTGTACAACTTTATAGACATGATTTAAGGACAAGTGATGATCCTCCAAGACCTACTGAAACCTTATCATACACTCACATCTGCCATGAATGATTTACCATGAAGTTTGGGATCTAAAATGGCTATCTTTTTTAGTGAATCATTTTTCTTATTTTTTATCTCTAATTACTTAGTATAAGATCGAGGGGGACTCAAAATCTCGTTGAATATAATTTACATATATTTTTTCTCTTAATTGATTCTCTATATCAATGTAGGGTTAACAACTTTTAACATTTGGTATAGAGAATCTTTTAGAGCTTTATTATGGTACTTAATGGATTCTCTATACGAATATGCGCTTAAAATCCCTTATATTTGGTCTAGAGATACTTTGTTGACTTCATTGTATTCTTAATTGGTTCTCTATACCAATATGGGCTTAGCATCCCATATATTTGGTCTCAAAATACTTTCGTTGACCTCATTTTTGTGTTTAATATATTCTCTAATCTTTTCTGAGCTCAACATCCATTGAAAATGATTGAGAAATCCATTTTCATTTTTGACTTTTGATTTTCATGGCATCTCTGTATCATGGTGGACTTAACATTCCTTACCATTGATCTAGAGTATCATTTTGACATTTTTGCTTTATGGTGTCTTTTTATTATGAAGGACATAACATTCCTTTCATTTGTAAATTGAAAATCTTTTTGATGTCTCTTAATCAAATATGGCTTTTTTACTATACCCTAATGTGATTATTGTTATCCCTATTTTCATCTTTTATGTTTTCAATTGGTACACTAGGTATAATTTTTATCCTCTCCTAAATGACTATCTTATTGAGGGGGAGTGTTTCCTTGAGGGGGAGCACTCAAGTATTGACCCTTTTTGACTTCGACAAAAGGAGGAGAATACCCATGAGATAAATTGATTATCAATACAAAAAATCAAAGGTACAATGTTCTAAATTTAATACTTTCAATTTATCTTATGGAAATATTTGTCATCGTCTGAAAGGGGGAGATTGTTGGCTTTTTGATATGCCATATTGATGTTTAGATGATGCAAATATTTCCCAAATTACGTTACTAACATGTGGTTTTAGTATTTCAAGTTATCAAGGAACTAAGACAAGATCCAACTACAATGACTTGCAATTATATGTTTTGATACTTGCAAATCAAGTTGTACTATGTATTTATGTATGTGTTTGTAAACATGTGTTTTTGTACAACTTGATATAACAATGTTAGGACAAGTGATAATCCTCCAAAACATACCAAACCCTATCCTACACTCACATGAAGACTTTACGGTTGATAGGTTTCATATGAGTCGTTAATAGGATCTTACATACATTTCATGTCTTTACACAAAGTTCATCTCAGTTGATAATTCAACTCAGAACATTCGGTTGAAGACTCAGAAAACTGGGAAATAGCCTTACATATCTACATCCTTGAGTAAATCTTGATCGGCAATATTTCCAACTGAGAATTTGGTAAAAGAAAAGTTCGATCAAAATAGAGTTGTTGGATCAAGAAGATGGACCGACACATAACCGTTGGAGAAATTTGACCCCAACACTTTATCCAGTCGATAATATTGTGGACCAAAACACTTTTGGCCAACAATATTGGGGATCGAGAATGGTTTTGGAATCTCTTTTAATTAACAATCAAATTAGACATTTCAACCCAATTAATTTCAACCAAATGACAAATTGAGCACTAAGAGCACTCTAGACACTCCCCAAAAGTACCCTAACCACTTAAAAAAATTCCTATAAATAGGAGTCGTCTTAGGACACGTAGACATCAACTTTGTACACAACTTTGCACATTACATTGCAACAACAATTTATACATACTAGAGCATACTTTTCATCTTTCTCAAAGAGCTTAGATTTGTTCTTCAAGTTTCTATAACTATAAGTCAATGCCCTTAGCTCAGCTATATTATCCTCCCCACATAATACTACTTTGCATAAACCATTTTAGAGTGGATCATCATCAATTGTCCATAAGAGTTGAATTGTATATCTTGTGAGCTTACTTTGTTACTTTCTTTCTCCATTCTATTTCCTCTTTTTTGTATTACTCTTGGGTCACTTCTTGGAGTGAAGGTTGTCCTGCAACCTACGAGAATAAGAAGTATTCTCAACTTGGTGCTCTTCCACTGGTTGTTAAAGAAGAGGTTAATAATGGTGCTCTTCCAAGTCTATCAAAGATGAGGTAGATCGGTGATCTTACGCGTCTATCAAAGAAGAGGTGAAGAGGGTGACCTTTCATGGCCTTTCAAAGAAGTTGGGATCTCACCTTGAGCTGGAAAGGAGGGTTAGTCTTGCACCACAAAAGACACCAGTAAATTTTGTATATTGTGTATCCATATATAAAAGGAATAAAATAAATGATTAAGAAATCCTAGTTGGAAACAACTAGGTAGTGGACTGATATCATTTGATGGAACCACTCCATATCTATGTCTCTTGTGTTTTCCTCCTTTGCTTTATATTTCTACTGCACTTTAAGTATAGTAAATTTTATTTGGTTGAAAATATCATAGAGCTCTATTCACCCCACCCTCTACATCATTTCAATTAGTATAGAAATATATCTTTAGGGATCCTAGCATGTCTTGAAGAATGGGGATGGCGTGCATGGCAATGTCAACCTGGAAGGAACACATATAAGCTGACAACCAATATTTGATGGATCAAACTACACTTATTGGAAAGAAGGATGTTGTTCTACTTTCAATGAATCAGCTTTGGACTATGGAAGATGATATCTCATCCATATGAACTTCTAAAAATGGAGTTAGAAACATAGAATCCGGATACGGTAAAACAAGCCACACTCAATGCAAAGGCAATAAGCATTTTGTATTGTTCTTTATTTATAAATTCAATTGCATATCCTCATGTAAAATAGTTCATGAAATTTGGCATGAATTAGATGTAACACATGAAGGAACTACTCAAATTAACAATACTAAAATTAGTATGTTAAAATATAAATTTGAATTATTTTTCATGAAACCTAATGAAAACATTGCAGAAATGTATAACATATTTTCTAAGATTGTTAACAACCTAAGTGCATTGGGGAAGAACATAAGAGATGAAGAGAAAACATCCAAGATACTTAGATCATTGTCTCCCAGATACAAGTCCAAGGTTACCTCTATCGAGGAAGTCAACGATCTTACAACACTGAATATGCAGTAGCTCATCGAGAATCTAGAGATGCATGAAGTCACCCTTGAGGAGGAAGAAAAAGTGGAAGTTGAACAAAAAAAAGAGAGAAGGAAGGATCTTTCTTACAAAGCTGTCACCAAAGCATCATCGAGAAACATCATCCAAGAAAGTAGTAACACAAGTGATGAAGATGATGAAAGCTTCTTGATCGTAGATGGTTGGAAATATAAGAGATCTAGATCTAACAAACCCGTAGTGTACATTCATCTTCTTATAGGTGCTTTGAATGTGGAAAGAAAGGCCACTTGGTTTTTGAATGCCCAAAACTCAAGAAAGACAAGAAGTCATCATTCAAGAAGAAATACAAAGCCTACATTGTTGGATGTGATCAATCAAGTGATGATGGTAAAAGCAACGAAGAGGAAGAAGTAGAATGTCTCATGGATATAATGGACGAAGAATAAACAAATGAGGTAATTAGTTTTGATATATCTAAAGAAGAATTAGTTGAGATCCTTGAAGAACTTCATGAAAAGTATATAGATTGCAAAAGATAAAAGAAGAAACTTGCTACAATTATTGATGTCACATTAATCTAGATAATATTAGTTCTAAAAATGATAAACTATAATATTCAAATAATGCTTTAGAAGAATCTATTGAGATATATAAGGTACAATTACTTATTCTTGAAAATAACAATAATCTTCT
This sequence comes from Alisma plantago-aquatica, assembly GCA_963693085.1. NCBI lineage: Eukaryota > Viridiplantae > Streptophyta > Magnoliopsida > Alismatales > Alismataceae > Alisma > Alisma plantago-aquatica. Next base: position 169,567,834 of record OY856410.1, read on the forward strand.
TTCTCAAGAAAAGGTTGATATGCTTACAAAATTAAATGATTGTCAGACTCAACGTATTTTATTCACACATTTAGATTATGATGTTTTAGTAATTGAAAGAGATAATTTACTTTTGAATCTTGCTAAATTAAATTTGGATATAACTAAAAAGCTTGTTGAAAATGTTGAAGTACAAAAGCAAGTTTCTAGATTGGAAATAAAAGTCTTGATAACATTTTAGACAATGATTCTAAGTAAGTAGGTAGGAGAGGATTAGAATAAGTACCAAAGAAAAAATTCTCACATATTCCTAAAACCAAAAATACATTTGCATCCAATACTAGAACTACATATGCACCTTAGACTAAAGTTGTAGATTTTTAAAATGTTGAAAAGAGAAAAGAAATATCCTTTATATAATGTCATTATTGTCAAAGTTTTAGACATTTTTCTTTTCATGTGAATATCAGAAGAAAGGAGCCCTTGATATGGTTTGGGTTCCAAAATCCCAAAATTAGAATAAAAAGGGAACTTATTGAGATTTGACCTATACTTAATTTGATTAATATATCTATGTCTTATCTCAACTTAATTTGAGATTAAATTTGCATATCATTTTATATAAATCTCAATTGCATAATTTTTAGTTGTTTAAATAAAATTTCATCTGCATATATTACTAAATAGAAATTATGGTTTCTTCACAACTTGTTATCGATCGACAAAAATTTCGACCTTGATGTCTCTCGGTCGACAAATCTTCTCGACCAAGAACAAGTATGTCAAAAAGTTAACTTGAATATCTAATCTTTAAAAGAAAATGCATTAAAGTTCATATATGTAAAAGTCTTTATAGCTTGATAATATCAGTTCCTTTCATGATATTCAAACTAAACATCATGTACTCCACTTGAATACCAAAATCCTCTCAAACTTGGTGTAAAGGAGTGAAACCACTCCTATACTAAAAAGAAAAGACCACATCCCTTAAAACCAAACACCACATAAAATTTTCTAGTCAAAGGGATGGAGACCAATTCTTTCAACATGTATGTATCATTACACAAGGAGTAGTAGTGGAAAATATCATTATCTAACAATTTACAATGCTCGATAACAAGATACAACACTTCACCGCATATGGGTGTCAAAAAGGAAATCTAATCATATAAGCCAAAGATCAAGTTGAGGGTCATCTAACCACCTCTTCAAGTCTCCCCAAAAGCTCAACTACAAGATTGATGTCGAAGTTCGCCTCTTCTTGATCTAACCTGGGGTTGGAAGCATACCCCACAAAAGAGAAGAAGAAAAGAAATACATCAGCAAAAAGCCGATATGTGTATGCTAAAGGAAACTTTGAGCAATTTAAGAAATAAGGACTTCAAATATAAAATGCTTCCCATATAAGAGATAAGGACTACCCAATCGGGCTTAAAAGAAAAGAATCATCATATAATAAAAGAAGATACTTTCCATGATCAAAACAATAAAGATTGTGCAATACTGGCACAAAAGAAAGTATTAGGGCACACACCCCACAATAATCAACCTGCATGCATGTGAGATAAACATATCCCTAGAACAATATAAACACAATTGGCGGCCAACCCTCATAAAGTTGAAACCTGATAGAGAAAGGAATACTGTCGATATCCCAAATATATAAAGTTGAGTATGGATTAGTGCCACACTCAGTTATAGAGGAATGGTATACTGCCACCCTCCAAATGAACAATAGGGGAATACTATCCCAAAACCAATGTAATTACACTACTCTAGTGCTACTGAATCACATAGCATGTTTAATGTAGAGGCAAGTAAATAGTTTAGTCAGAAGATGATACAAAGGTTGCCATCACACAATGGACAACGCAAACATATAGCATCCACTTCAAAGTGGCACATACCAATATAAGAGACCAATATGCACCAAGGCACAAGAAAAGATATTAAGAAAATATCTAAGTTCATAACAAGCAAGATAGTTCACACGAACCATGATGACAAGAGATAAGATATATTGCGTAGGTCCAATTCAAGAGAATGAAAAGATAGATGAATTGCTCATTATATAGGAATAGGGGATACAACATACCTATCTTACTTAGAGTCCTATTAACCTCTTTGCCAAACCTTTAGTTGAAATCAAGGTCCACTTGTCCTATTTCCAATTTCATATACATGTATTAGAATAACATATATACATTAAGGAGTTGAAACTGTAATATATGAATTTTTTACACAAAACCTCTATTCATACCTCAAAAATATCACCACTGAGTTAGTTAGGTTTTTATGATTAAGAAAACATAATTTTGCATATATTGGAGTTATGAAGGTTAAAGTGTATTTTTGGTGATTTTTAGGTATTTAATTCATTTTCTAAAAAATCTTTTCGACAAAACTGAAAACCAATACTTGGAAATATTATTATTAAAAATAACATGTTTTTCTAAGTTCAGAACATATTTTACTTTAATTTTTGGACAAACGAATCAAAAGTTATGAATTATTGAAAATCGACCAATTAGAAATCGACACATCGTCAATTTTAACATAAGATCATGAGTTTTAAGCATGTAACAAGAAATATATGGGAAGGGGGTTATGAAGCTCATACCTAGGGAAGATAATAAGGTCCAAACAGCAAGGATCATGAGCTTATAAGGTCTGGTTGCTCCAATCTTAGCTCCTTTCTTGAACAAAGATCTCCTTCTCAACTTAAAGGTGATAAACCCTAGCAAAAGAGCGTAGAGATGAGGTGTTTTAGGGTTCTAGGTGGAGTTTTACCATGTATGGTCATGTTTCCGACCTAGAAGAAGGTGTAAGGAAGACTAATAGTATGAAAATAGGGAAGGAAGGGAGGCAACTTACTACTTTTGGTCGAAATCACCAAGGAACATCTTAAGAAATTCCAAATAGAGAAATTTGGAACCCTAGGAGCCTTCTTCACCAAGGTAGGCACCTTCTTTTACCTTGGGTCAGCAACTTCATGGCAAAATACCAAAGGAACTATTATCTAAGCTAGAGGAAAGAAAAAGAGACCAAGAGTTTCGAATTATGAGTTGGGAAGGGGTATACATGGCTATATATAGAAAGAGGTGAAGCATGAGGAATCTTAAGGGACTTTCCATGTGTCTTTAGCCTAAGGATTGATGGCCATGCAAGAGGATAGCTCATAGAGGCTTCATGCATATCCAAAGTCGGTCGTAAGAGGCCATAGATTATTTTAGGCCATCCCCACTATTTTGCAAGAAAGAAATAACCTCATTGGTCGATGGCTTCTAAAGATAAGATCACTTATAAAGAGAAAATCCCTAAAATGCCCTTGGAAAGCAATACCATCAAACCAAGGTGAAACTAAGTGCTCCCATGGTTTTAGAATTCGATAATGGTAAGGTGGTATCTAATTATTATAATTAATGTGATAATTTGCAAATAAAACATCCCAATTGGGTAAATTGCATAAAAGTCCAAAATGTACCTAAAATTGCATAACTTGTACAAACAACATCAAAATTGGACAAAAATTTATCCACAAGTGATATTTGATGTGTAGAATATTAATTTGTCATTATTTATATATTTTGAATTTATATAATCACATTATTTATTACTTATGCCTTTTACTCATTTTCTCTCTCCTAAACTTATCCTAATATTTCAAGGTGGTCCAAATTAGATGAAATTTGACATGTAGGCTAATATTGATATGTAGAATTCGAATTTGAAGTTTGTTTCCTATTTTGAGTTTATTTTTATGAGATATGTCATATGGCCCATTAACGGCCCATTATCTAAATTGGTTATCCAATTAAGTTTCTTATCTTCATATTACCACCAAAATGAGTTATGTGGCATATTTTATGTATTATAAACCTAAGATTAATGTTAGAGAATTAGGTTACATTAAGGTGATCTATAAATGTATTAGTTCATTGGGATTATACAAAACATCTATTTAGGTCTAACCTTCAACCTTGTTTGGCTAAGTCCAAAATGTCAACTTCCAAGGTAGGGTCTGAGATCTAGTATGTTACAGCACACCACCCCTTAAAGGGATTTCGTCCTCGAAATCAAAACATCCATAAGAAAACTTATCCACCACCCCTTAAAAGGGTTTATATTATTATATCAAACTAAACTTCAGATACAAAATGTTCAACTCTACTTCTAACATCCAACTACATATGCAACATGTAAAAAGGAAACATAACTTGAAAACACTATTCTAAGAAACTATAGGTTAACTTGCTCTTGATCTTCTTTATTAAATTCTTCACCATCCAAAGAAAAAACTCTTCCATCTCTTCTTTCTACAGGTCTTCCTCTATTATTGTTACCATTATTGTTGCCCTGATCTGAGGAGGCACTTGATGTTGTTGTACTGGAGCCTGACCATTATGAAGTTTAGGGAAATTAGGTCGGATGTGTCCAGGTTCATTGCATTAGTGACATACCACGGGTGCGCCTTGATTTCTAACATGAGGACACTTCCCTGGAGGATGGGGTCTATTACACTTTGCACAAGTGCCTCTTTTCTGCTCATCACCTGAGGATTTCCTTTTCTTGTCAAACTCCCTAGGTTGAAACCCTGGATAAGACTCCACAGCCAAATCTTTATCAACCATCTGCTGGAAGGTCAAAGGTGGTTGTGGGATAAGAGCACGACCTACATTGTAGTTGAGTCCCTAAAGGAACAGGTCAGCCCTATGTTCCTCACCCAAGCCAACTGCATAACGTTCCAACAGTAGAAACTTTTGTACGTAAGAAGAAACTGATAAGAAACCTTGCTTCAAGCTGTAGAACTCTGCTTCTTTCTTCTTCAAAGAAGTAGTACAAATGTACTTTCCACAAAAGAGAGTCAAAAACTCTACCCAAGTCATGGTTGAAATATCTCTAGTCCTTGCAATTCCATTCCACCAAACTCATGCTGGTCCATCCAAGATGTAGGAAGCAAACCTAACTTTCTGATGTGGAGGACATGCCATAACATCAAAAGTCCTCTCTAAGGCCAACACCCCATCATCAACTTTGTCAACCATCTCTATTTCACCTTCACCCTTGAAAGAAGGTGGTTGCATCTTCATGAACTCTACGATTGAGAACTCCTTAGACTTCTCAGGTACTGACATGTCTTTCATCTTCCCCGCCATGGAAGATGCAAAGAGTTGTCGAAACATGGCCAACTGTTGCTCTGGAGTCATAGCTCCTCCCGAACCAGTAGAAGATGAGGTCCCCTGGCCAAACTTAGTGTTTTGAGGTGTCTTGTAACTGTACTGGTTGTCAGTAGTAGAGTTATCTCCTGCCATTAGGGTTTTACCTGCACAAGGCAAGGTACTAGGTGTAAGCATCCTAATATAATGGTAAACATCCTAAGGGAGATGTGTTTGAAATAGTTAGATAACTGACTGCTAGTGGCTTTGATACCATGTTGTAAAGGAGTGAAACCACTCCTCCACTAAAAAGAAAAGACTACATCCCTTAAAGCTAAACACCACATAAAATTTTCTAGTCAAAGGGATGGAGACCAATTCTTTCAACATGTATGTATCATTACACAAGGAGTAGCAACGGAAAATATCATTATCTAACAATTGACAATGCTCAATAACATGATACAACACTTCACCGCATATGGGTGTCAAAAAGGAAATCTAATCATATAAGCCAAAGATCAAGCTGAGGGTCATCTAACCACCTCTTCAAGTCTCCCCAAAAGCTCAGCTACAAGATTGATGTCAAAGTTCGCCTCTTCTTGATCTAACATGGGGTTGGAAGCATACCCCACAAAAGAGAAGAAGAAAAGAAGTACATCAGCAAAAAGCCGGTATGTGTATTCTAAAGGAAACTTTGAGCAATTTAAGAAATAAGGACTATAAATATAAAATGCTTCCCATACAAGAGATTAGGACTACCCAATCGGGCTTAAAAGAAAAGAATCATCATATAATAAAAGAAGATACTTTCCATGATCGAAACAATAAAGATTGTGCAACACTGGCACAAAAGAAAGTAGTAGGGCACACACCCCACAATAATCAACATGCATGCATGTGAGATAAACATATCCCTAGAACAATATAAACACAATTGGCGGCCAATCCTCATAAAGTTGAAACCTGATAGAGAAAGGAATACTGCCAATCTCCCAAATATATAAAGTTGAGTATGGATTACCGCCACACTTGATTACAGAGGAATGGTATACTGCCACCCCCCAAATAAACAATAGGGGAATACTGCCCCAAAACCAATGTAATTACACTACTCTAGTGCTACTGAATCACATAGCATGTTTAATGTAGAGCAAAGTAAATAGTTTAGTCAGAAGATGATACAAAGGTTGCCATCACACAATGGACAACGCAAACATATAACATCCACTTCAAAGTGGCACATACCAATATAAGAGACCAACATGCACCAAGGCACAAGAAAAGATATCAAGAAAATATCTAAGTTCATAACAAGCAAGATAGTTCACACGTACCATGATAACAAGAGATAAGATATATTGTGTAGGTCAAATTCACGAGAATGAAAAGATAGATGAATTGCTCATTATAGAGGAATAGGGGATACAACATACCTCTCTTACTTACAGTCCTATTAACCTCTTTTCCAAACCTTTAGTTGAAATCAAGGTCCACTTGTCCTATTTCCAATTTCATATTCATGTATTAGAATAACATATATACATTAAAGAGTTGAAAACCTAATATATGAAATTTTTACACAAAACCTCTATTCAGACCTCAAAAATATCAGCACTGACTTAGTTAGGTTTTTTTGATTAAGAAACCATATAATTTTGCATATATTGGAGTTATGAAGGTTAAAGTGTATTTTTGGTGATTTTTAGGTATTTAATTCATTTTCTAAAAACTCTTTTCGAAAAAACTGAAAACCAATACTTGGAAATATTTTTATTAAAAATACCATATTTTTATGAGTTCAGAACATATTTTACTTTAATTTTTGGACAAACGAATCAAAAGTTATGAATTATTGAAAATCGACCAATTAGAAATCGACACATCGTCAATTTTTAACATAAGATCATGAGTTTTAAGAATGTAATAAGAAATATATGGGAAGGGGGTTATGAAGCTCATACCTAGGGAAGATAATAAGGTCCAAACAGCAAGGATCATGAGCTTATAAGGTCTGGTTGCTCCAAGCTTAGCTCCTTTCTTGAACAAAGATCTCCTTCTCAACTTAGAGGTGATAAACCTTAGGAAAAGAGCATAGAGATGAGGTGTTTTAGGGTTCTAGGTGGAGTTTTACCATGTATGGCCATGGTTCCGACCTATAAGAAGGTGTAAGGAAGCCTAACAGTATGAAAATAGGGAAGGAAGGGAGGCAACTTACTAATTTTGGTCAAAATCACCAAGGGGAAGCTTAAGAAATTCCAAATAGAGAAATTTGGAACCCTAGGAGCCTTCTTCACCAAGGTATGCACCGTCATTTACCTTGGGTCAGCAACTTCATGGCCAAATACCAAAGGAACTATTCTCTAAGATATAGGAAAGAAAAATAGACCAAGAGTTTCGAATTATGAGTTGGGTAGGGGTATACATGGCTATATATAGAAAGAGGTGAAGCATGAGGAGTCTTAAGGGACTTTCCATGTGTCTTTAGCCTAAGGATTGATGGCCATGCAAGAGGATAGCTCATAGAGGCTTCATGTAGATCCAAAGTTGGTCCTAAGAGCCCATAGATTATTTAGGCCATCCCCACCGTTTTGCAAGAAAGAAATAACCTCATTGGTCGATGGCTTCTAAAGATAAGATCACTTATAAAGAGAAAATCCCTAAAATGCCCTTGGAAAGCAATACCATCAAACCAAGGTGAAACTAAGTGCTCCCATGGTTTTAGAATTCGATAATGGTAAGGTGGTATCTAATTATTATAATTAATGTGATAATTTGCAAATAAAACATCCCAATTGGGTAAATTGCATAAAAGTCTAGAATCTACCTAAAATTTCATAACTTGTACAAACAACATCCAAATTGGACCAAACTTTATCCAAAAGTGATATTTGATGTGTAGAATAATAATTTGCCATTATACATATATTTTGAAGTTATATAATCACATTATTTATTACTTATGCCTTTTACTCATTTTCTCTCTCCTAAACTTATCCTAATATTTCAAGGGGTCCAAATTAGATGAAATTTGACATGTAGGCTCATATTGATATGTAGAATTCGAATTTGAAGTTTGTTTCCTATTTTGAGATTTATTTTTATGAGATATTTCATATGGCCCATTAACGGCCCATTATCTAAATTGTTTATCCAATTAAGTTTCTTATCTTCATATTACCACCAAAATGAGTTATGTGGCATATTTTATGTATTATAAACCTAAGATTAATGTTAGAGAATTAGGTTACATTAAGGTGATCTATAAATGTATTAGCTCATTGGGATTATACAAAACATCTATTTAGGTCTAACCTTCAACCTTGTTTGGCTAAGTCCAAAATGTCAACTTCCAAGGTGGGTTCTGAGATCTACTATGTTACACTTGGAGGATTGAGAAATTGATGACGGATTTTCCAATCATTGTACTAGAGATTAAAAAGCCTCCAATACACTTGAAAAATGGATGATTAGCCATATTGGAAATAGTGGCAATGGAACTATCATTGGAATAAGTGCTAACAAAGAAAAAGGAGTAAATGTAAGAGAACACGATAAATATGAAGTTAAAAGGTAATGATAATGACGAGGTATCTCTTTCTACTCTATCAAAGTATTCATATGTAACTTGTTGTAATAAAGTTTAAAAAATAAACAAATTGTCTAGTATACTTGACTTAAAGAAATTGAATGATTTTATGTTTCCTTTCAAATTAAATCCTTGCATTAAAAGAAAATGTGTCTTACCTCTATTTGTACTTTTTCAATAATAACACTTCAAGAAAATTTTTAAGATAAAAATACTATGCTTAAAGAAGATCTTACTAGACAATGCTTTATTTTTATTACTCTTACTAAAGAAAGTAAAAATAAAATAAAAAATTAAACTTATCTTTAGTAGAAATAGATTGCATTCTCATTGCCATGATGGTATTCATTGACATATTTCTAAACATGATAAGAAGTAAATAGATCATGACCCTTTATTTGCAAATCATTTTTGTTCTTAATATGTGCTATCACATTTAACTAATTTCATTTAGGCATCATATTTTGGTGGATTATCCCACTAAGGTTGATTCATCTTGTCTTTGTACTTTCTATCTTTTGAGATGAAAAAGGAGGATAAATTATTTAAATAAAAAAAAATCATTTGTGTTCAACCAATTTATTTAAATATTTTAAAACTTGTTCGTCAGATTCATATTTTTACTTGATTCTTTGGTTTCTTCAACTTGCATAAATGATTTATCATGAAGTCTATTATCTTAAATGGCTATCTTTTTCAGTGAGTCATTTTTCTTATCTTTGAGCTCTATTTACTTGGTATAAGATTAAGGGGGTGCTGAAAGTCTCTTTGAATATAATTTGAATATCTTTTTGCTATTAGTTGATTCTATATATCAATGTATGCTTAACAACCTTTGACATTTGGTTTAGATATTCCTTTAGAGCTATTATCATGGTACCTAATGGATTCTCTATACTAATATGGGCTTAACATCCCTTATATTTGGTCTAGAGATACTTTATTGACCTTATTGTATGCTTAATTGGTTCTCTATATCAATATGGCCTTAACATTCCTTATTTTTGTGAGAGATACTTTTGTTGACCTCATTTTTGTGCTTCAATTCTCTAATGATTTCTAGGATTAACATTCCTTGAAAATGATTGAGAAATCAGTTTTAGTTTTTGAATTTCTTTTCATGGAATATCTATATCACGGTGGACTTAACATTTCTTACCACTGGTCTAGAGTATCATTTTGACATTTGTGCTTTATGGAATATTTTTATCATGGAAGACTTAACATTCCTTTCATTGGTAAATAGACAATCTTTTTTATGTTTCTTGATCAAATATTGCTTTTTGACTACACCCCAATGTGATTAATGTTATACTTGTTTTTAGCTTTTCATTTTTCAATTGGTACAATGGGTACAAGTTTTATCTTCTCCAAAATGACTATTTTATTTAGGGGGAGTATCTCCTTGAGGGGGAGCACTCAAGTACTGACCCCTTTTGACTTTAATAAAAGAGGAAGAATACCAATGAGATAAATTGTCTATCAATAGAGAAATTCAAAGGCACGGTGTTCTAACTTGGATACTTCCAATTTATCTTATGGAAATATTTGTCATCATTTGAAAGGGGGAGATTGTTGGCTTTTTGTTATGCCACACTCATATTTGATGATGAAAATATTTCCTAAATTATGGTATAAACATGAAATTTGAGTATTTCAGGTGACCAAAGAACTAAGACAAGATCCAACTACAAAGACCTTGTAATTATATGTTTGGATACTTGCAAATAATGTTGAACTATATATATGTATTTGTTTGTACATGTGTGTTTTCATAAAACTTGATAGACATGTTTGGAGGATAAGTGATGATCCTCGAGAACCTACTAAAACCATATCCTACACCCACATGAAGACTTTAGGGTTGATAGGTTTCATATGATTCATTAGTAGGACCACACATACATTGCAAATCTTGGCACAAAGTCCTTTTCGGTCAACAATTTTGTGGACTGAGAATGCTCAGTTAAAGACTAAAAAAACCAAGAAATACACTTGAATATCTAAAGTTCTGAGTGAATCTCGGTCGACAATGTTGTCAACAGAGAATTCGATCAAAGAAAATTTCGATCGATATAGAGTAGTTGGACTGAGAAGATGGACAGACACATAGTTGTTAAGCAATTTGACCCCACAACTTTATCCGCTCGATAATATTGTTGACTGAGACTCTTCTGGTCGATAACATTGTTGACCAAGAAAGGTTCTCGAATCTCTTTTGATTAGCGGTCATATTATTTTTTGCAACCTAATTAATTTTGACCAAATGACTAATTGACACTAAGAACACTATAGATGCTCCCCACAAGTAACCTAGCCACTGACAGAAATTTCCTATGAATAAGAGTGGCCTTAGGCCACCTAGACATCAACTTTGCACATTAAATTGCAACAACATTTGATACATACTAGAGCGTACTTGCAACATTCTCAAAGAGCTTACATCCAGTACTTCAAGTTGCTATCATCCTAAGCCTAAGCGCTTATTTGAGTTATATTTTCCTCTCCACCTAATACTACTTTGTATAAACCATTTTGAAGTAGACCATCATCACTTATCTATAGGTGTTGAATTGTATATCATGGGAGCTTACTTGTTACTTTTTTTCTTCATTCTATTTCCTCTTTGTTGTTTTACTCTTGGTCTACTTCTTAGAGTGAAGGTTGCCCCGAAACCTGTGAGAAGGAGTCTTCTCAACATGGTGCTCTTATATTGGTTGTTAAAGAAAAGGTGAAGAATGGTGCTCTTCAAAGTCTGTCAAAGAAGAGGTGGATCAGTGCTCTTCCTCTTCTGTCAAAGATGAGGTGAAAAGGGTGACCTTCCATGGCCTATCAAAGAAGGTGGGTGTTCTCCTTGAGATGAAAATGAGGGTTAGTCTTGCACCATAAAAGACACCGGTAAATTTTTGTATTGTGCATCAATATATAAAAGGAAAAAAATACATGACTTATAAATCCTTGTTGGAAACAAATTGGTAACTGACTAATGTCATTTAATGGAACCACTATAAATGTATCTTTTGTGATTTAATTCTTTGCTTTATATTTTTGTTGTTTATTAAGTAAAGTAATTTTATTTGGTTAAAATTATCAAAAAGCTCTACTCACCCCCCTCTAGAACTTTTCAAATTTTATATGCATAATAACAAGAAGGAAGGATAACATTCTCAATGAGAGTTCCATGTAGCATTGTATTTAATTACGAATGTGAGTTGGAGCAATTCCACACGTCATGGTTGTAGTAGCAACAAATTTCACATTGTACGCCTTATGATACTGGAAACTCCATTAATGTGATGCTTGAAAAATAATTTTTTTCCATTAGACGATACAGAAAATCCAATGAGTTGTAGATATACAATTTTTCTTTTATTGTAGAAAAGAATATAATATAAGAAATTATCAACATCAAAATGATTAAAAGCATCTCAAAAAATTATAAATGCTAAAAGAAATTCTAAAACTGAAGTTAAATGTTACAAGATAAAGTAAGGATTACAAAAGAAAAATATATAATTAAATGAAGGTAAATTTTTTAGAAAAACAAACTAATAAAGAAAAGACCTAACTTTCTATTAATATATTAAAAAATGTAAATGTCTCATTGTCTCTAACAACAATGCCAAAATTTGATGTGGTACTTTTTTACATCTCAAATTCACTAAGATACAATTTTTGTTTTTACCAAAATTATAGTATGAAATATACAACCTTTAAAAGAACGTCCTATCTTACTACAATTAAGAATCAAATATAAATGATAACTTTTTAACAACAAATTGGATATTTAATATAATTTATAGAAATACCTAACAAGGATAGACGATTGACTTTTTTTGTTGATTAAATAAATTAATAAAATAAGAAATGAAATCAAACTATCAAAGAAAAGATTTTTATCAATGGTAAAATCATTGGGGCAACGAGTTTCATTGCCACTTACCTATGTATTTGCTCTCAACAAATTGTATCACTAACTCATAGGATTGTTAGATTGGAGTTAAGGAAATCCTATATCCTTTCAGGTTATAGAATCTCATAAGGACATATTTTCCCGTAGGCTTTAGGCCTTGTTACCTGTGGATCTCAAATATGTCACCCCACAAAACACCTTTCTATTGCCGCATCCATGATTCAACTATGATTAACTAGTAAATTTAATCTTGAATTTCATTATTTCTACGCCTAGAGATTGCAATAGGCACACAAGATGGATAACTAATCTAAAAAATATGCATTAAATGATAAATTAAAAATCTAAGAATTCAAACAAGTAGTATTTTACAATGTATTACACATAGAATGTTCTATAGACATTCAAGGCACAATATAAAAGAGAAAAATCATATGAAGAATGTAGTGATGTATAAGAGAAGCTCTATGGTTTGAAAAACTACCCTCCAAACGGTAGTTGCAATCTCCAGACATGTCCTTCAGTTGAGCGTCTCTTCATGTCAGGCCGACATCTTTTGTCTCTAGCCTTCCTTGGTGATGTCTAGGGATGTGGATGGATCCTATATTGAATTATGTGCCCTCTTGGAATGTCCCTTTGGCACTTTAATAGCATGTCCAATCTTTCAAGTTGATCTAACATAATCGAACAACTTTGAGCAGCTTGCGGCTGAATTATGAATCTGGAAAAATGAGCGACTTAAGGTCCCATCCTCTAACTGAAAGTAGTCAATGAATATACTCATTTTATAAATAATTGAGTTATGTATCCAATAGCTTTTGAATCATTTAAATCTAATATTGAATGTGAAATCTTGAGCAATTTATTAATTGGGTACACTTTAACGATCCTCTCTCCAATTGGGAGAGTTGGGGAGTGAGCATTTAATATTTTGACTTATTTAATGGGAAAGTGTAGAGAGCTTATAACTTTTCCTCTTCCCTTTCATATATTCTATGACTTTTTTATTATAAATTTAAAAGAAATGTTATTACTTCTCATCATTTCTTGCATCAACCTATAAATTAAATATAAATATTAATAAAATATCAAATAAAATGCATAAACTATTAAAAGATTGAAAGAAGTGAAATCTCTAGTGACATGCAATCAAAATATTCAAAATTAAGTACAAAATACAACAAATAAACATGATGAATAGACATTTATCTTGTACCAATACACTGTATGTGTTGACTATCATTTTATTGACATTTTTAGTTGATACACCCATGGAAAAGGGAAACAAGTTGATGATAATGCACATAACCATGCACAATGGATTATGGATATTAGATGTACTAGTGCTTCATTCATTGATTCATATATCAACAAAAAGTTAAGAAATTTCCTTTTCATAACTAATGCACCTCCATCTTAAAAGCTATTTTTACATTCTTGTTAAAATATATTATTTTGAAGATAAAAATAAAATGGAGTATTGTTTGATTTTTTTTCTTTTGAATAGTATATCCTTCTATCCTAGCAACTTTATTATATTAGTTGAGGAGTCGGGTCCACACTAACAATACACGCATAGCAGGAAATGTGGGTTGGGGTCTTTAAATGAATTGTATACTGATCCCTCTTCGATTTTTTATATGTAATTCGACTAGGAAGTTGGGGTCATTACATTGATAGTCCCACAGCTGGGTTTGGATATTTTATTGTTTGACGTATAACGTGTGAGGTCCCTTCAGTTATTGTCAATTCGTTTGGAGTTGGATACCCACATGTAAATAGAGGTGCTGAATTTAAAATCTGTACCACTTTATTGTATAGGTGAATCCTCACATGTACATATATTCTTCGCTATGACTTACGGGTAAGAGAAAAAAAGGTTCTATGGAAATAACTCATATACGAGTGTGTTTCTATAACTGAATACATGCCCTAGAATCATACGCTACCGCATTTTTCCTGTTCACTTGATTCTATAAATAAGCACTCATTACTTCTTCAACCTCGGGATTGTAGTCGATTAACATGAATTCTAATGGGCCTCTTGGCGATGGTTGGAACCCATATCCAAATTTGTCACCTTGATCAGCACCGCAAGTCAAGATATGCACAGGAAAGGCTTCCTCAACCAGCGGGAACATTGAATTGAAGATGTCGTCGTTGCACTCTACTGGGCTTTCCATCCCAATCTGCAGGAACATCAAATCGAACATGTCGTCGTTGTTCTCCACCGGGCTTATTGTTTGCATCCCAACCATGGCTGTTGGGACAGTAGCCAACTGCTGGGCTTCAAAGGGGCTCGAGGTGGAGGGCTCCACTACATCTCTTTCTTCCTTCACCTCCATGAGGCAAGAGCTATTCAGATCATCTGATCTTTCTTGTATAGCTTCAGCAGGAATGCATGAATGCTCGTTGTGGCAGGTGACCAAACACAACCCTGGATAACCATCCTGGATCTTCTGCACCCGTTTAGTGGCTAGGCAACCCTTGTATGAGCATCTGAAGTACTCCCTGCAATTAATGGGATATAAAATTATTTGGAGGTTTTACATGAAGATAAAGTACGTTTTATACTATGCAGAATAACCGGAAGGGACAGATCAGACGATAATGTCATGTTTTATGCTCCTAATGTATACATTGAAATTCCATGATCAGAAGGTCTGGGCACTTGCTAGTGACGAAATGGGAGAATCATGGATAGCGATAGGTAAGCGGTTTGGTGCAGGGTGGCGTGTGCTGAATGCTAATGAAAAAAACTAAAAATTAATGTCTGGGCACTCGAAAGGTTCTCGGAAGGTTAAAAGACGTAATTGTATTGCATATTGGATCAATGTTGGTGAGACCGTGTAAAGTTGAAATTAGATACAAGTGCGGTGTACTTATCCTACTAAAAGGTTATTATCTCATTATATAAAAAAAGATGTAACATGGTTTGACCTAACAATAAAAGAAATAACTGCCTTCTACAGACTACAGTAATTTTATAGTTTTAATGGTGCAGTGTGATTTTTCTTATATATTCTATTTATGATAATTCTATTGTTCAACGGTATGTTGATCATGTTACTTTAGTTAATAGATACGATCTGTTTATGGTTTCCTTTTTCTTTTTTTCTGGAGATATCTATAAGACTTTCTAGAGTAGCAAAAGGGGTTGTTTATATATATGTACCTAGGGAACTCGTAACCGTTGATATACTTTTCCCCATACTTCCTCCAAGAGTAGTTGTCGTGAATTGCATACCCATCTGACTTTATGATTTGCCTGAAAGTGATCACACGGTCTCATCAGCTATGTTACTTGCATGAATATGTTCACAATCTTATCATCACGCAGTGTTACATATATACTTTGAAGTAAAATTTTCTGAATAAAAAATCTAAGCCAAGATCAGTACTGAGCTAACTGTTTCTACTAGATCTCAAAATCAATAATAGAACTGGATGGATGGCATCATACTGAATTATCTGTAATCAGCGATCAACTATTTTCAGTCTACTAGCTCATGATATTCAATCAATTTTTCTAAGCCACTATCACAAAGAAGCATGCACAGAGTAAAACCTAAAACTGCACAAGTGATTACCTAGTCTCTCCCCCCGTAGTTTTTCGACGCCTTTCTTTTCCCTGTGGTTTCTTTCTCTTATCATTTATTAGGGAAGATTGAAAAGTGTCTTGCTGATTTTCTGATGGTTTCTGAAACGCAGACCAACCACCAAATGGCTCTATCAGAAATGAAAGGGCGGAAGTAAAGCATCGCATCACCTCCTGAACAAGCTCAACAGTCACGTCCGGTTTGGCTGCGGCTGACACGGGCAGGCACGGGCGCCTGAACTGCAGCTGCCCTAGGAGCTGCTCGGCGTAACATCTTCCTTTATCCAGCTCTGGGATCACTCTTCTGCGCATTAGATCGAGATCTACATTGCTAGGAGAGGAGTATGGACTGTACATGTTCTATCTCGAGCAGAGAAAAGGAAACGACAAGAGCACGAACACAGAATTAGAGTGATACGGTATTTGAAGAAGGGCGAAAGGAGTGAGAGGAGCCTTCGGGGTCCTGTTTAATTGTCACTGATTTCAGGCGATACTTCTATTTATAGCGTACATCTATATTGTATGTGAGGAATGAGGGTAGGGGGTTCCACTGGGAATTGCATCCGCCAGTTCAAATAAAACCAATTGCAACAAAAAACTGTATGCGTCCAGATGCAGTTTTTTTTTCTCGCTCGGAATAAATTAAGGGGATAAGGATATCTTCTCTTCAAATCCCAGGACATGTCATGATGATATCATGAGATTGGAACACCTAACCTCTTTATGAAATGATCAATGTTATTTAGTATAATAAGAACTTCTTATCTCTTTTTCTTGCATTATACGGTGATTTTAATCATATAAATGTTTCCTCAGAAAGAATCCGTCTCAAGTCTGTCATTTAACTTTAATAAAGGTTCAATCCCCAACAATGAAATCTGTCCAAAGTTTTTCATTTAACTTGAATAAAGGTTCAATATCCTGGGTTCCCCCAACAATGAATTTGGAAAGAAGCGGACGACAATATAGAAACAGAATAAGATGACATATCGAGGAAACCAAGATGAAAGATACAAGAAGGAATCAGGAACCTGCAGAGTCACTTATTTCAAAGTTAAATATTAATAGGGCTCGTGCAAAACTTAACGCGTGAGGTCCACAGCTGGCAACACTCACCCCACCACCCAAACAATAGTTCTCAAAACCCTGATGTACGAAAATGGGCATGACCAGCTTGTATTAATAAACAGCAAACTGGATAAGGATTGAATTCATGAAAGGCTTTCGGGTAGGATCGATCTGGTGGACCCAATTTTTGACATTAACTAATCGGCTAAGCGCTGTTTGATAGTCTATTTGCAATGACTTATCATACAACAAGGCGGATCGTTACTCTTTATCAATGTAAATGGAAAGGTTAAATTCATTTTTGTAAAAGGTACAATTTTTCCATTCGAACCAACATAAGACGTATAGGGGGACAATAAAGACCCCGTGTTATATACAAATTGGTTAGGATACAAGACCCCACGGTCTAAGGGCTACATTCTCCACACCAGCCCCGATTTTAGGCTTGGCATTTAACACCCAGCCTAGATTATTTACAAGATAGTCAAAAACCACCGGGACATCAGTATCCCCCTTGCTATGAAATGTCCAATTCCTGTCTCTCCCTATGAAAATGTAAGGGCAAACATACATAAATGCGTGTGGTTTCTAAGACCAGGCTTGATCCTAGTCCTAGATAAGATCCAGTGCATAACCGACTCCAACAACACTAGGGTCCACTACCTGATCACGTATGATTCATGTATCGAGAATGGTGGTGGATCGAGAGTAATCAGACACTAAATTTATACATGATATCTTAGATGCTCACAATGATAATACGGGGTCATATGTAGTAAATGAGGTCAAACACGTGGACAACAGTGATAAATTATTGAGGATTACATGGCTTAACATAGCCAAGTCGATTCAAAAGTAGAAATTAAACATTCCTTATGGAACAAGGTGATCAAAAAAGAAAAAGGTAAAAGAAAGTAAATTATAACTAAGTTAACTGAGCAAAGCGGAATATAGATCTTTTTGGTGTGTTATGATATATGGACAAAGCTAGGATTAGGTTCTATCATCTACACGGATCATCAACATGCAAACAATCATACCCATTGTATACCCTTCGCGTAGTTTATGAGAAATCACCATTAGTGTCTATTCCCTTCTCTCTAAACATTGGGTAGTTCTAGATTTTAAGCAACTCTCTCTCAAGTTGATAAACAAACAATCAATCATACAAACATATGATTATTAGCTCTAATGTTCAAACACTTTCATGCGTTCCTAGCACTCCTTAACTCTAGATTATAACTAATACTACTCTTTCGAGATATTAGAAATCAAACATCACAAGATGGTAGCTAATCATCCAAGTGATTCATTCAAGAACAAGAATAAGGAGATAAGCATGGCTAAAAGTATTTACAATTAGTGAAATATGAGTACCTACATATTGGGAGAGACTTAGTGGCTACTCCCAGCCCAAGTTAAGTGGTCTAGCCAATCATGTTCACAAGTGATAATACATATTTATAGATGACAAGAGCCATTGATAAAAAGGGGGAATTGAAGGTAAGTGGATACAATGAGGGAAAGAAAGGTAGCATAGTGGAACAATTGATTTAATGGTACTAGACCACAGTGAAGACCCCCTCTCCTTGCGGATGGAAACTACAATAGAGATGGAGATCTCTACAATCATTCTTCTCTTGCAGAAGGACGATTGGTACTCTGAGGGGTGTGAATCTATGGGTGTTAGACTCTCATCCTTCGCCTATTGATGGAACTCTTGAGCGACAATGGAATTTGGTAGCTCTTTTAATGGAGAAAGATGTGTCTTATATGATGGATTGGGTCCCCAGTTATAGGGACCGGTCGCACACTAGATGGACCTAAAGGATTGAAGCTTTATGTGTGATCCAAGCTATGGGGCATGTGCATTGGAGCATTTGACCAACTAATTATAAATGTAGTTGCTATTGTAGATATTTCATCAGAAGAGTTCCTTCAGAAAATTAGGTTCTACGGTGCCCTCAATGGATGGTTGTAGAATTATGTCAGTTGGTGTGGCCATGAGTATCATGGGGAGTTGGAGTCCATCTTTCCATTTTTCGATGAGGCCTACAATATTATTGGAAGACAAGACTGAGTTCCAATTAGTAGGCACCTCTAACAACCCGTCGATAGAGGGAAAATGCATCCAATCAGATGATGGGACATGTCAAGTCATCGAGAGATGTGTTCGAGTCTTTTCATTAGTAGGTGGCTATTATTAATAAGTATGTGTATCATGCATCATTTTGAGTTCCATTGGCTGAGTGTAGGTCATCACCAACTGATATGATGAATGTATCCTTTGAAATTGGTGATTTCTGTGGAAAAATGCTAGATTATTGTTAGCGGAAGAAAATAAGATAATATGCAAGTAAAAATTGTAGTATTTACATGAAGATGGGATAACAAAGGAAAAAAGGATATTATAGAATATAATATCAACAAATTTGGATGTTGTCACTCCACCCCAAACATGGAATCTATCTTGTCCTTAATCCAATAATTGGAAAAGGTATGATGTGTCCAATAAGGTAATTATCAAATTTGAAATCTTAATGTTGTGATCATGTCTTTATATCATGTCTATGCCAAGATCCTTGTCGGGTTGTTGTGTCTAGTTGAACACTACAAAAAAACTATGATTTAGCTACAGTTATTATACCTATATATGTCATATTTGTAGTTAGAAGTAATTTTTCTTTACATATGTAAATTTTGTAACCAAACCAAATGTAATTATTTATAATAACTACAAATTGACTACAATTGACTAAATAGTAATATTACTCTTCTTGACTCTCCCTCCCTGGACCCCGACCCATTTCAAATAGTAAAATACACCCATACTCAAACAAAAATTTTAACTTTGTCACGCGCCCACTCCTTATTTGGGTATTGGCGCAACCCCTCTTCTCCCCCAATAACACATGAACCTCCGTCAGGCTCTAGCTCTTTTTCCCTCGTCCACTCCACTAGCACCCCTTTCTAAAAATACCACCCCCAGCCACGATCTCTTCCTCACACCGTATTCTCCCCCTGCACATCCCAAGCCCTCATTTCCATGGCACTCTCACCTTGTTCTTCACCCCACGCCACCATCTTATCCCGCCTGGTATTTATTGATTTCCGGACTGATACTCGTAGAGTGTTGATGGGACGTGGGGAGACGGAGGCTGCCCATTGGTAAGGGGATCTCCCGGCTAAAATAGGTCTCGTTCCTAGGTAAGGAATGAGATGTGTGCTCAGCGGAAGCAAAGGCTATCAATTGGATGCCTAATTCATTGATCAGCTGTTCCTATATACATGATGCCCCCTTTGTGGGTCACATAAATACCATGCAAACATTCATTGTATGATGCTCAAGGACCTGATTCCTGAATGATTAGTGGAAACGACCACCTTCTGTGCCTGCTACCCCTATCGCGGTTCCGGCTACAGGTGGTGTGAGTTGAGCAGACATGGTCTGTGTCGGCTGGAGGGGTTCACGTGTATCACAGACAACCAGGGGGAAGTAGTTGGAAGGATCATATATGAGGAATCAAAAAAGAGGAGAGGGCAAGGTTGAAGCATAGACGCTCAAGAATAAGGGTCGGAGTTACTCCGATTTTGGGCCCCCTCTTCTCCCACTCACGGTAATGAGGTAACATTCCCATGCCTCGTTAGCTAATGTCTTTGTGCTCATTGATTTTTCGTCAATACCTCACTGCGTGATTGTTGTTAAAGGTGTCTATCAACAAGAATTCTCCTCCTCTTTAATGTATGAAGAGTTTCCACCATTCAACTCAGTTTTGTATTTCGGCTTGACAAGTAACATGATGGCACATTAACATAATTATGATCAGAACACCTACTGTATTCAGTCTCTAATGCACAAATAGATCTTATATAATTATGTTCAGATCGGGCTATTTGGTCTATCCTCAAATTTATTCTCCTATGGACATTAAATGTCTTCTTAAGTGAACCAGTAGAATGTTAATTTGTCATTGATTTTTGAAGTAGCCGACATTCGATCCATTATCATGTTAAACATTTCAATTTGGTAGATTTGTTAAAAAAAATTCCTCTGATGCAGTGCTAACGGCTACAAAGACAACACTTGTGATCTCTGCATTCGGGACCATTGGAAGCAAGCCACAAGGGATAGTGATGTATGCTCCTCATTTTGCTGTGTTTTGTAGTACTTTGCTATAAAACCTCATGGCTTGTATCGAGCTCTAAATCTTTCAGATATTTTCTTTTCATGTATGTATATCCAGATCAAGGGATATACGGATGAGAGTGGTTCCCCATCACCAAACTTCAGCACCAACCATGGTTGACAATGTATTAATTACTCTTACCCTGAGCTCTTTAATTACATATTTCTTGCACAGACATTTATAGTCTTTCCTTGTTTGTTACACATCTCTAGTTCAGTGGCTGAGAATGATTACTCCATAACACAATTGTTAGCATCAAATCTTCAATATTATAGCTAATAGAGTTTTTTCTTCTAAATTGACTCTGCAGCTAAGCCACTTCTAATTTAATAGAGCAAAAAACTCAAATGCTTACTTCCATTTCCTACTTAATAGAAGATAGAATAAGAATGGTGACTTTGTCCCTGATTTCTAATGCTTTGTCATTGATTGTTCAAGTCATGACTCAAAATCCTAGTTCTGGTCATGTCAGATGCCCATCCTAAATGCACTCCATTTCATGCCCAAAAGGGAATTTCTATCATTCTTATAGTTTACAATGGTGGATCTTCAGAACTTTTGATTTGTCATATTCAGTTGACATCTTTCTTTTAATTTTCTTTTTTTGAAGAAATTATTTAGTATACTTCACCCTGATTAGTCTGTTGGTGGCCAAGTTGTAGATGACACTTGTTTCTACCTTTGATTCCATGGATGATCATCTACATAAATTTTAACTAGTATGCTCTTAGTCCATGTCGCAAGATTGTTGTTCCCAAAATTGAGTCAGTGGCCACATATTGGTAACTTATAAAATCAAAATATAAAGTGATAATTTCTCTTTGTTACAAACTTACAAAATCCAATCATGAATCAAATATATCAATGGATACGGTTTGAAGATTCAACCACGACATAACAGTGTTAATGGTTGCTTAAAAAAGGAAAAGAATCTTATGTATGAATATGGTCATTTTTTTAAACGTTGTGATATGGTTACTTGTTAAGGGGCGAAACCTTTGTGTACTTATGTGAAATATACTTCTTTTTTTGAATATGCATTGAGAGGTGTGTTTCTATTATTAACAATTCAGCTCAAATATTGGTTAGATCTATCTTTTTTGCCAATTGCCTTCTTCTCTCCTAATTTTTTGTAGGTATATTGTCTGATTATTAGTCTATTTCTCCTTGCTTTGCTAAGTTTTTTGTTGTTTGGAACTGACTAGTAATCATGAGTTTCGACTATCTAATTGCAGTATCATGGCCTTTACAATGTCCAAAAAATAAGATGTGAAGATTTTATTGTGGACACCTTGTCTTCTTTACCTGATGTTAGTGGACAATGTTGGTACTGGCTTTCCTTCTAAAAAGGAGAAGAAAGTTGGGCTCTCTTCATATAGAGAAGACTTTATCAAGGTATGAATCCTGACATGGAGTTTATATATATGTCTATTAAGGTATGAATCTTAACATGGAGTTTATATGTATTGCTCATATGGCTTTTGATAAGCTTTTGTGTCAACATTCACTTTCAAATAAGTTGTAACATATGCCATTTAGCATTTGACTTAGGATAATTCAACATTTCAGTTGCAGTCAATTTTCTCCATTGTTGGAGGTAATGGATGACACTTATAAGTTGGTAGTTAGGATTATATATTTTGTACATATCTTGTGAATGAGGCAGAACATAATTTTATATATTCATCCAATTCTTTAATCTTTGCAACATATATCATTTCTAATGAATCATGTTGATGAATTTCTTGACATAGCATGTGTCTCTTATCATAATGGATAGGTAAATATACAAGAAACCTCAATCTGATAGGCCAATGCTATCAACAAGCAGCAATGGAATGTTGGGATTCAAGATTCATGAGTTTGACGCCACCTTAGCACCAGAAACATCTGCAAGTAACTTGGATTCAACTTTCTATTATGTCATGGTTTCCTGCAAGTTAACAATCTTTGTTGGTGATTTCACAAATCACAACCATAGATAATGTATGTAACTGGTTGAGAATTGCCATGCAGTATTTGCTTAGTTCTTCAAATTCTTTTTATTATACATACTTATTAGTTCGCACACCTATTCTTTGATAAGAACAATTTTAAAATTATTCAGTCAAAGAGTTAGCCTCACTATGTATTGCAAACTTATTGAGGATCACCAAATTTTGGTTCACATGATACACCTTGAGGTAGAGCAATTCAGGGTTGAAACTTGTGAAACATAGGGGAACAAGGTTATATTCGGAAGTTTGCACTCTACTTTTTGTTGGCATTCGACAAACTATATTAGAATCCCTCGATTTAAGATATTTTCACAAATAAACCTCAAATTCAAGATTAAGCCTTACATGATACTCGATGATCATACTTACTTGTACTCATCATTCCTTGTCACTTTACTTCCTTTTTTGGGTCTGTGAGTTCATATTAAGGTCTCTGACACAAACAAAATAAGAGGATGCTTATATTTAGAGCAATGAGTTATATGAGATTTCCATATAACAATAAGTAAGGTACACATCAGAAGGATGAAACTTTCCCATGTGACATTTTGCTAGTGATATCACACACTAACCTTTTTACAAGTCAAACAGATGTTGTAAGGCTAGTGGGGATCTCCATGTTTATATAGGGTACAAAAATGAGACATTAGGTTGTAGAAAAATGGTTTAATTGTGGGGTGGTGAGTCACTGGTGACAAGATCCCTATTGTATAGGAAACAACATATATGAAATGATACATTGAGTCCCAGAAGAAAATGAAACTAGATTGTAGGGTGGTGTTAGACACCTAGTTTGTATATGTTGTTGTTTAATACCAAAACTAGATTCATATGTTATTCCAATAAATAGTAGCCTCTGACATGCCACCTCCTCATAAGTAAATTATCTTTTTAGAATATTAGGCCTACATATGGCCTGATAGTGGTACTTCTCAGATTCTAAGGACCCTTTGGTTATGGTTTTAGTTAGGTTACAAATCACATTCTAAGACATTTATTTTGTGTTCTTCATGCAAAGGAATTTGTTATAATCTAACACAATGTTTTAAGAATCTTGAACAATATTTATTCAAATAGAATGAAGTTCATTGTTTATATCAAAAAATTTAAATATCAACATTGTGTATCAATCAAAAAATCCCCTTTATTGTGCCCCTTCCTCTTTTTCATGGTGAAAGGATGCACTACTATAGAAATGGCTTATAAAGTCACATTTACAGGCGTCGGTTTTTTATCAAAACCGACGCCTAAACCCTAAAATGTCGGTTAAGTAAACAAACCAACATATATATGTTAGGAGTGACCAGACATGGGTACCACTTTTTTATTTAGCGTCAGTTCCTAAATAAGCAACCGATGCCTAAAAACGCCCTCCAAATCCAATCTTTTCAATGAAAAAAATTACCTCCAAAATTTAACATACAGTGTCGGTTGTCAATTAAACAACCGATGACTAAATGTTTTCCGTCAGACAGAAATTGGGCCCATTTTAATCGTCAGTTTGGTTGTAATAACTGACGCCAATGTGTTTTCGCACGTTGTACCCGCAAAAATTTTCACCCCTATTTGGCGTCGGTTCCCTACGGAAATCGACGACTATGGACAGAATTTGAGTACATTTTGTTTTTGTCAGCATATGAGGACAGCCGTCGGTTTTGGTATAAAAACCGACGACTATAATTGAGTATAGGTGTCGGTTTTTAATTTATAACCAACACCTTTTGTTATAAGCGCCATTTTGTTTAATTAATTAACACCTATTGGTAACTTAATAGCACCCGCACGAAGCAGACTCTTCCCCTTCCTCTGTTTCATTGTGATTGAGAATAGGTTTGGTGATTCTGCGATTCCACCACCACCCTCTCCCTGCTCGCCGCCGCCACCCTCTCCCTACTCGCCGCCACCGGCACTCCCTACCCTCTACCGACTCCATTCCCTCTGTGCTTGCCGGCTCCCTGCCCTCCACTACCCGGACACCTGTTGCTGCCCTCTGCCTCCCAAGGACGCGCGCCTAGATGCTCCCGCTATGGGATGCACGCCTAGCTGCTCCGGCTGCCAGCTCGCTGCTCGATTCTCTCCGCCACTTCTTCTCCTCACACCGCCTCTGCTCTTCTCCACGCTACTAGCTGCTCCACAGGTAGCCCTCTTCTTCTTCCTCCATGCCCCTCTTCTTCTTCCTTCTCCCTCATTACCAACGGTAAGCACGACCATGACCGTGCTTGCTGTTGGTAATGAGGGAGAAGGAAGAAAAGAGGGTATTTTGTTCATGTAATTTTTTATCTATTGCTTTGTATTTGTTTATCTACTGATTATATTTATTTATCTAATGCTTTGAGTTTACTTATTTAGATGTTGTTATTGTAAATCAACCTAGGATATGAACAAATCTTTTGCTTGCATATATTTGTGCTTCTAATGCTAATGCTTGACCTAATTCAGTAAATTTTGATGCATGTTGAAATAAGATTTAAACTTGTCCATTCTAGCATCCTAATTTGATTTGATTAAACCCTAACATTGATGAAACCCTAACATCAATTGTGATGAAACCCTAACATCAATTGTGATGAAACCCTAATATGTACATATCTATCATTATGTTTGTTGGCCTAGAAACACATCCAAGATTTACTCATTAGGAGTAAATCTTGGATAGTCCCCAGTTTGGGACTGTTCTTGAACACCTAATCTCACATAGGATGTAAGTGTATAATGTATATTGGGTTTTCAAGAAAATTCCAGTCGCATTTCCCCGTTTGTTCACTAAGTACATAAGTACTTAGAGAACAATGGGAAAATGCTGCCGAAATGTTCTTGAAAACCAAATACACATTATACACTTACTAGTGAGATTAGGTGTTCAAGAACGGGATAGGTGGTACACATTTATTATATATAAAAATGACAACACATGTATTTGTTGGCCTAGAAACTTGTCTAAGATTTACTCACTAGGAGTAAATCTTAGATAGTCCCCAGTTTGGGACTATTCTTGAAAATCTAATCTCACTTAGGATGTAAGTATAATGTGTATTGGGTTTTCAAGAAAATTTCGGCAGCATTTTCCCATTTGTTCTCTAAGTACATATGTACTTAGAGAACAGCGGGGAAATACTGCTGAAATTTTCTTGAAAACCCAATACACATTATACACTTACTAGTGAGATTAGGTGTTCAAGAATGGGATAGGTGGTACACATTTATTATATATAAGAATGACAACACATGTATTTGTTGGCCTAAAGTTTTTACCATGCAAAAACTCTAATCTATTAACACTGGACCCTAATCTTGTTGTAATATATACTTGTTTTCTCTTTGATCATAGAATGGATAGATCATGGATGACCATTCGCAATTGCTGCACCCCAGAGTTTATATCTGGTCTTGACCAGTTTATTAGATTTTTTGAGGAACATAGGAAACAACCTGGAGATAAGTTCTACTGTCCATGTAGGCATTATGGTAACAACTTGAAAGTCAGCACTGGTGACGAAATCAAAAGTCATGTCATGTGCAAAGGGATTATACAAGGCTATACAGAATGGCACTGGCATGGTGAGATTTCAAACCCGAAACCAGTGGATGTCGATAGCAGTTCTTGTGTGGAAGAAGAAATTCCCTCCGATGATGTAGATTTGAATGATCCAGTTCCAGTAGACATCATTGATGCGATGCTGGATAGTTGTGGAGTAGAGCACATCAATCCACCTCCCATTTTTAGAAACATTGTGCATGATGCTGAGATACCGTTATACATAGGTTGTACTAAGTTTATGAAGCTTAGCACTGTGTTGAGATTGTATAAGTTGAAAGCTAACAATAGATGCTGCGACAAAAGCTACACGTCATTGTTGTCTTTGTTGAAAGAAATGCTTCCTGAAGGAAATGAGCTGTCAATCTCAACATACCAGGTAAAGAAATTATTGTGCCCAATGGGAATGGAGGCTAAGAAGATACACACATGCCCGAATGATTGTGTATTATTTCAAAAGGACTATGTGGATTTGAAATATTGTCCAAAATGTGGTGCATCACGGTATAAATTGACGACTTCAGGGGAGTCCAAAATTAGTTCTCCTGCCAAGGTGATGTGGTATCTACCTATAATATCACATTTTCAACACTTGTTTGCCAATCTAATAGATGCGAAGAATTTGAGGTGGCATGCAGATGTTAAGAAAAATAATGATGGGATCCTACGACATGCGTCTAATTCCGCATAGTGGAAGAAGATTGTTCTATTGTACCCTAAATTTGGTGAAGAAGTCAGGAATCTAAGACTTGGGCTTTGTACAGATGAGATGAATCCGTACGGGACATTGAGCATCCAACATAGCACTTAGCCAGTCATGCTTGTTATATACAATCTTCCTCCCTGTCTGTGTATGAAAAATAAGTACGTAATGTTGTCGTTGTTGATATCAGGCCCTAAAAAACCTGGAAATGATATCGATGTTTATCTTGAACCTCTGATTGATGAATTAAAGAAACTCTAGGGTGAAGGTGTGATGACCAAGATGCTTCACGAAGAGAGACATTTCGTTTACACGCTATGTTGTTTTGCACTATTAATGACTTTCCAGCATATGGGAATTTGTCTGGATATAGTGTCAAAGGAGCTAAAGCATGTCCAATATGTGAAGAGAACACTGATTCAACAAGACTAAAACATGGCGGTAAGACTGTATATCTTGGTCATTGAAGGTTTCTTACAAAATTCCATCTGTATCGTAGGAAGTGCAAAACATTCAATGGATTGAATGAGGAATGGAGTGCACCTAAACCTATACCTGGGGAGGTTGTTTATGAAAGAGTAAAAGACTTTTTCAATGAATTTGGTAAGAGATCACAATGTACTATGGCCACACGGAGTGACAAATCCTTATTCAAGAAGAAGTCAATATTTTGGGATCTTCCTTATTGGAGTTCTTTGACAGTCAGGCATTGTACCAATGTCATGCACGTTGAGAAAAATGTCTGTGATAGTGTCATTGGTACTTTGTTGAATATACCGTATAAGACTAAAGATGGGATAAAATCCAGACTGGACCTACGTGAAATGGGAATAAGGTCAGAATTAGCAGAATTACATGAAATGGGAAATCAGAGAACATACTTACCTCCTGCTTATTACACGCTGTCTAGAAAGGAGAAGAAAGCTTTTTGTGAATGCTTGGTAAATGTTAAGGTGCCACAGGGTTACTCATCCAACATCCGTAGATTGGTATCAATGAAAGATCTGATGTTGATAGGTCTTAAATCTCATGATTGTCACACTCTAATACAACAAATTTTGCCCGTGGAAATTCGATCTATATTTTTTGAAGCATGTAAGGTTTGCAATCACCAGACTTTGTTTCTTTTTCAACAGTCTATATAGCAAAGTTATTGACCCTAATACTCTCAATAATTTGCAAAGAGAAGTGGTTGTTAACCTATGTCATCTTGAGATGTATTTCCCTCCTTCTTTCTTTGATATCATGGTACATCTTGTTGTCCACTTGACTAGGGAAGTGAAAATGTTGGGACCGATTTTCTTGCATTGGATGTAGCCCTTTGAACGGTACATGAGAGTTTTTAAAAGTGATGTTCGAAACCGTTATCGGCCTGAAGGGAGTATTATTGAGGGTTATGTGGCGAGAGAGGTTATGGATTTTTGCAATGACTTTCTTAGTGTTAATGACACTCCTGGTAATGACAAGAATATTGAGGAGCAATTTGGCAAATGAATTTTGGGATCACTGGTGAAAGTAATCAGCCATGAGCAGTTGGAACAAGGTCACTTGTATATTTTACACAACATGTATGAAGTGAGTGTTTATATCGAGGAACATACCAATTTCATCAAGAGACAATATCCTCGAGCCAATACACTGTGGCTTGCTAGAGAGCATAACAAGACATTTATTAAGTGGTTTGAAGATAAAGTCTTACACCAACTATCTCAAAACCAGATGATATTACTAAAACTATCAAATGCCTCGCCTTTAAACCAAAATTGAATGTTATGTCTTATGAAGGGTATGACATTAATGGATTCACATATAACACAAAGTGCCAAGATGATAAGAGTTTCGTCCAAAATAGTGGGGTCGCCCTTAAAGCATTGACTATGTTTTTTGCAAGCACAAAGGATAAGAGTCCACGTGAAGCTAAAATGTCATATTACAGTGTCATGGAAGACATATGGGAGTTTGACTACATAGATTTCAGAATTCTGCTGTTCAAATGTAATTGGGTTGATAACACCAAAGGAGTTATAGTGGATGAATTGGGTTTCACTTTGGTGAAATTTGAAAAGATTTGCGAGAAGGGTGAACCATTCATATTGGCATCACATGCGAAACAAGTATTTTATATCGATGATCCTGCAAATGATAAACGGTTGGTTGTTCTTCATGGTAAAAGATAGTTCATTGAAGATCCTATAGATGAAGAAGAGTACTATGATAAGTATGATGACTCCAGTCCATTCTCAGTTGGGTTGCCAACTCCAACAAATATTGAAGCTAATCATGACTTGTATGTGCGCAAAGATCACAATGAAGGATTGTTAATTGATAAAAAATCAGAATATTAGAGGCATGTTTATATTTTTTATATGTTTTATTTTTCTGAATGTGAACTTTACAATGTGAATGTGAACTTTGCAATGTGAATTTTACAATCTGGATTACTTTAGAATGTGGACTTTACAATGTGAATTACTTTACAATGTGAATGTGAACTTTACAATGTGAGCTTTACAATGTGAACTTTACAATGTGAATGTGAACTTTTAGATGACTGAGCATTCTCCTGATGATGGTGCTGATGATTACCATAAGGGTGAGGACATCAATGCACCGCCTCACAATATAAGTTTTAAAAATATATCATATATTTATATCTATATGTCTATTTATAGTTATATCCTGTAAGTGTGTTTATTTTGTCAAATTTTAGGTTGATGATGCACATGTACCCTCTGAAGCACTTGAGGCACTTGATGAGCAGCACCAAAAAGTTGACAAGAGAAGGGGCATCACTATGATGAAGAATTTAATAGTGCAAAGGGGCAATGGACCCAAACTTGTTGTGGATTTTGATAATGCAGGAAATGCAATTGGAATGAATCGCAATTCATTTGTTTCATATTTTGGGTATGTTACTCGTAGCCATTGCGGTTGTAAGATAGATTCTTAGCATAAAGTTCCTAAAGGGAAGAAAGACGTAATATGGAAGGATTTATGTGTGAGTTATTATTAATTTGCAATTCTATTTTGTAGATTACTAATTTTTTGGATACTAGTTAATAGCAATTCTATTTTGCAGAGTATATTTGAATTGGATGAAAAGTTGTATTGCAAATGCATGATGCAATGCTGTGGGAGAGTCCTAAGGAACTATAGGACAAATCTCACCTGAGAATACATAAAAGAAGGTGACAAGAGGAAGAAGACAACTAGTGAACAGTGGAACTTCCTAGACCAAGAAGAATGGGACACATTTGTTGCTTCAAGAAAAACTAATGAATTAAAGGTATTAGGCGTCACTCCCAATTTAATTAATATATGTTGTATTCACCTATTCAAGATTAACATTTAGTGTTACTAACCAAATCATTAATGTGAATACTAACTAGGCCCTCAGTGAGGCACAAAAAGCAAGGTGTGCACTGAATGTGCATGACCACACAATGGGTCCAAAGGGGTATGCAGGCATTCACCAAAGACTACAGGCTGAGTCTACTACTTAGTCTGCTGCTACTCAGGAGTCCTCTACTATAGGTACCACACCTATGCCTCACCATGATGTCTGGATAGCTGGGAGGCAAAATAAGAAGGGAGAAATAAGGAAGCCCACAACTGCTGAGGCGGCTGCAAAAATGGTAAAATACAACTCTTAGAGTAATCATTTGAATATTGATTATTTGTGGTGTTTACTTAATTACAAAGTTTTGTTTTGGCGATTAGCGGGAGCTGCACGAGCTGAGGAAACAAGGCATGTTCATCCCTGAGGGCACAAGGGATGAATTGACAATTGCTCTGGGTAACCCAGAGCATCCTGGACGTGTTAGGGTTGTAGGCACTGGTGTGGGAATCAATGGGACATCCCAGCACAAACATGTCCCAAAAGTGAGAATTTCACAAGAAGAGGTAACCTATTCTTTGTTTATAATGTTACTGTAAAAGAGAATTCAATAATCAGAAGCTAACATTTCTTTTATCCATGTATAGGTAGATAAGATAGTTGATAGGAGAGTCAATGAAGTAGTTGATAAGAGAATCAAGGAAGCAGTTTATAAAACACTCCATGAAGCAATGAGCAAGTGGCATGCATATTAGACTGCCACTTAGTAGATAGTACCTATGGCGTCTCGCTCTACTCCTACTACAGAGGTTGGGAGTACTGTAGACCCACCACCTAGCACATCCACTGTAAGTATTTTTATGACATAGTAACTAGTCTTTTCAAGATGATATGTATATATGTATATAGCATCCTTTACAAAAAAAATTGTAGGGGTTGAATCCATGCCGTCTAAAAAGTAAAGAATTTGTCATTGCAGAGGCATCAACTTACCCATCCCTACCAAGGGAAATGTTTCATGGGTCTCCATTACCAACTGGTTGGGTTCGTGTGAGACCACTACGTATATTCCCCAATTGGATGGATCTTTCATTGCCATATGCCCACCCAGATTGTGAAACACTTGGTGAGGCAGAAGGCGGAGTGATATTGTGGCCAAAAGCGGATGTCCTCTATACTGAAACTGTATGGTAAATTTACATTACATTAAATTGTTAGTGTGTGTATATGATGTCAATTGATCTGAAATTATATATATATGTTAAAAAGAAGACACACAGAGCATCTGGGCCTCGACCTCCACCTCCTACATTACCAAGTTGGGTTCCACAAGACCTACCTATCCCGTTAGGTCCTAATTGTAGGGGTATAGCAATATGGTTAGGCGAACATGATATAAGTTGCCCTATAAATGTTTCTATAGATGCGGATGCTGCAGGTCAATCATACAAAACAAACTATTTATACAAGATATTTTGGAGTTGTTTCGATATGATTGGCTGAATACATCTGTGATAGAGCTATTGATAAGGTGAGATCTTCTTTATACATCCATATACATTGTGTAGGATCTGGTGATCCGATTTCTTATTTTTTTTAGGATAAGGTAAAATATTACTAAAACAAAACTAAGTATAGGGGACACAACAAAACCCCGTATACTATACAGACTTTACAAGAGAACCCACATTCTAAGAGCCATGGTATCCAACCCAACCATGCTCTTCGGGTTAGCTTTGAAGAACCCAAACATGCTGTTACTAATTACATCAAAGATGGTAGTATTATCTCTAGGTCTCTTACCATGAAGTCTACTATTACGTTCTCTCCAGATATGGAAAAAGAGAGACGTTACAAAAATCCCTCCCAGAAATCTATCTTTAGACTTGGACTTTGTTATATCCATCATCCACTGTAAAGCATCATCCATTCCCAGAGGGGCGAGCCCACCCCAACCACATTTAAGGCAACCACATATCCATATGTAGGCTGAGAACTCGCACTGAAAAAAATGTGGTCATGAGATTCCAGTGCTTTATTACAGAGAAGACAGATCAGATCACAAAACATCCCCCATTTGATAATTCTATCTCTGGCAGGCAATCTTCTCATAATAGCCCTATACGCTCCAAAGCTCCATTTCAGACATCTGGGTTTGGACCAACAGATATCATACCAACTGACCTGAGGCATTTGCTTCTTCATATTCCAAGGTTTTCTACCGTCGTCCTGCTGCTCCTACATTTTATAAAACTATCATAACAATAGATCTGGTTTTTTATTTATTAATGCATACATAATACATGTTTTGCAGCTACTTAGACAAGATATGTGCAGATTTTTCATTCGAACATGTAGGATTTTTGATTCCATCTTTGATTAGTCTAGTAGCTAAAGACCCTTCGTCAGTTCAACAATACTGTTGTGATGCTTTTACAAATTTTGCTCAAAATAACAAGACGGTGATAATAGCTCCATTCAATGTGGAGTAAGTTTACTTTGCTTATAATTTGGACTTAAGAAAATACATTTTTATTGTGGATTTTGAGTTATTAATTTTTAACTTTTTTACCTCTAGTGGTATGCCTTTGAGTTACTAGTTATTGTCCCTGAGACGTTCACTGTCTATTATGTAGATCCTAAGGGGACTAAATTGAATTCAAAATATGGATACACAATGAAAATGCCATTATTCCGGTGAGAAATATTTCATTTTCATATCCGTTAACATATGTTATTACATTACTATTTAATTATGCAATGTACTGTGTTGCATTAACATGTAGGGGTTTAGATGAGTTCAAAAAGGCTGGATGAAAGGTCCCCAGGAAAAAGAACCAGCCAATAATTTGGAAGAACATGGAAGTAAGTTCCCGACTGCAATGTATATATTATTTATGTGAACAATGCTTAATTAGTTGTATTTTTTAATATTTTGTATGTTTCAATTTATAGTGTGCTACACAAGACAACGGATGGGCATGTGCATACTATGTGATGCGATTTATGCACATGATTATCAAATATGCCATAGTGGGCATCGATACCATTCCTGAGGTATTATATATAGTCTCATTAGATAATATGAAATATATCAATCTTATTTATATATTATTAATTATATATATACATCATTCTCTTTACAGGTGTTTAAAAATGACCACACTATAGGAAAGGCCTTACTAGATATACATGTTCCATATACAACGGAAGAATTTAAATGATGTAAGAGAAGAATGGGAAAAAGCCATAAAAGTAGTGGGGTTTTTAAAATATAATTGGGATGTTGATAGTGAATAAGGACTAAAGAATGATTTTGTAAATGAATTTCTGAATTGTAATATGTGTGAATGTTTCCACATGTCTGAATGTTTCTACATGTTTGAATGTTTCTACATGTGTGAATGTGAAAATGAATGAAACTCTTGGTTGCTATATGAATGTTTCTACATGTGTGAATGTGAAAATGAATGGAACTGCAAATTGCTACATGAATGTTTCTACATGTGTGAAAATTGAATGGAACTGTAGGTTGCTAAATGTGTGAAAATTAATGTTGTTAATTTTGTAGGTTTGTGGCCTGTTGTTGGCTGATATCAATGGATGTTGTAAAACCTACAGTTCATAACTAAACTACATGTTTCTCATCCTGTGACCAGCCACAACAGACCTGAAGACTGATTAAAAAAAATACATACAATAGGCGTCAATTATTTGAAAAAACTAACGACACATGCTTACAACATCAGATAATAGCTAAAATTGATGCCTAATGAGACCAGACACCACGGCCATGCTGGCCAGCATGGCCGTGGCAACAGGTGATATGGCATCAATTATAAATAAAAAACCGACGCTGATTGTGCCCTAAATGGTGCCTTTTTGTAGCCTGAAGGTTTATGGCGTCAGTTTCAAAACTAATAACCGACGCCTATACCCCCCTACTGGCGCATTTTTGGTGGCACACGAAGGGTTGTGGCATCGGTTTGAAAACTGATGCCTAACGGTTTGCCTTTTAGCGGCGCCCACATATGTGTCACATCAAAACCGATGCTAAAGGCCTTAAATAACCGACACTAAAGGTCGGTTATGTACTAGTGAGGGTGGAAGATGGGTGTGTAGGATTAAGAAACAACAACTCTCATTTCGTGTAAGGCCCATGAAGAATTTATCACCATTTATACATTTCGGTAGTACACAGTGCATTATTGATGTAGACATTGTTATATAACCTTCCTAATTTAACCTTTTAAGATGACTGGAATTGGTTTCCAGTCATGTTGTGGTTTTGGTTTTGTCTATGGTTTTTAATGAATCATTAATGTTTATTTATGGGGGGGATACATTGACTTCAAATTCCATAAAATCATGAATATTTATTTATAGTGGGGATTAAGGGTTGTTTAAACAACATGCAGTGGGGGAGGTGGGAAGAACCAAGAAAGGCAAGTAATGAGCATTCAAGTGGTAGGTATAATAATCAAGGCCTTCGTGATGTTGAATTGTGTCCCCTATCTGACATCTTCAACAAAATCAACACAAATCCACCCTATCATTAGATCTCTCTCTCACTCTCCATCTCTCTCTTACTCACTCTCACCCCACACCATCACCCCACCTTGCCACTCATCCATTCTCCCATGTATGATTAAAAGATTCAGACCCCAGCCTTGTATGTTGGCATATAGTGATAAAAAAACTTCAAGTTGTACTACATACATCCCAGATGCACTTCTTTGGCACTAATGAAAGGTGGTGACGATATTTATCATGAACAGTTGGTGTATTAGTAGCTTTATGGGAAGTATTTGGCTGTCATACACAAGGTTGATTGGGCACATGAGAGCAAACCATAATGGTTAAGCTATAGTGTTGCCATATTGGATGTTGAAGCGTCGACCAACTATGGTTTCCTTGTACTGAATTGTTGGCAACTATAGTTCATTAATCGTTGGTAGAGAAATGAAAGCCTCGACTCAATCTGCATTTCCGCCACTACAGTGTTGACCCTTGTAATCAATCATCATGTATTAGGTTACAAAACCACCATTACGATTTGATAGATACAGATCTAAGAAACACAAGGGGAAGTGCATTGAATTTTTAATTCAGACTTTAAACCATAGTTGTCGGGGATATATGACAACATTGACTAACATATGCATATAGATATATATGTCATGCAATTTTCATAAGGGACAACTCGTGCATACTAATTTGGGTATGGAAGTAACCACATGAAGTTCTGCACCATACCCTTAAAAAGGGCATCACAATGGGGGTTGGTGTAGTAGAATTGAAGTCTAATTCATCTCTTTTTTAAGGGGTACACGAAAATTAGGCTATGTAAAAAAAACTATACAATTGCATGATTGTATTCACATGTACTTTGCCTATTCATGTGCATCACACTAGATGTATTCATTTTCTAGTATGTGCGCCTCAAATTCCAGTAGTGGAAAAAACCATAGTCATGTGCCCAGTGCCCCTGTGAGTACTCATTTCCACCGATATTCTCACTGCAGAAATGTTAGTTATTGTTCTAGCACTATTCATCTAGCACTACATGAAATACAAGAAGAACAAATATAAGGATAAAATTGATGTTGACTCTCACATCCTAACATGATTTGGGGCTCAATTAAGATGAGACTGTGGACTTCCATTGCAAGACTGAGTGCACTTTTTTTTGTCTCCAAGTCAAGTGTCATCTATCAAATTTAGCTTCCATGGATGGTGGCACCCCGTGCATGGATGAGTCATTGGTTATTGCATCCTAATAGTGTAGAATAAAGGTGGTGTTCTATCTTTAGTTAGGGTTGTCATGTTGCTGACTGTGAGGTCGTTTATATCAGTTATGGTCGTAATTCTTCTGACTGTGATGGTAACTCATCAAGGAATTGTTTGATACAATAAGTAACCAATGTATCATTGTCAAGACTCCTTTGATACAACAACTATGAGCTAACTTGTGTATCATTCATACTAACTCTGTTTAATGTGCTAATACGGGTGCATGTAATAACTGCTAAAGTATTGATATGCATCACCAATCCCAAACAAAAAATTCCAATCAAATGACTTGGTTGTGGACTCTAGGTTCATGCATGTGGTGAAACTAATTAAACTCAGCAGTGAGAAAAGAATAGAGTAGAATCTAGCTAAGTAGATACTTTCCCAGTAAGTATATATGTAAGGTTTGTTGTTACACTTACTTAATCAATCAGTTCCCACAAACTAATAATTATACATAAGCATTATCATCAATTTAATAGTTGAACAAGGATCTCATGTATTTAAGTTAGAAATCATAATAAGGATCACTTGTATGAAGTGTAATGTCTAGCAGTAGCACTGACAACATCTGATCCATTATCTATGTCTTTGAGTTGCGCTAGGTACTACTGCTCAATTTTTTGGTGCAAACAACTCGATTAGTTTTATGTCAATCTATTTCCAGAAGATCGAGCCCCACCATTCAACTCCACTATAAATGTTTATCCCACTACTAATAATGGGTCATCTTATAGTTATTACATTCAATTTGTTCAGGATTTTGGGTGGATAATTGATTTTATAAGAAGTCTGGTTCCATATCATCAACAATTCAGGTTAAGTTCTTAACAAATAACCTGGATTAACTAAAATCCTCAGTAACATCCTAGTACATCTCTTAGATTAGTAATTCTTTTAAGGGATGCTGTTTGGATGGATGAAATTTCTTTTAATGAGTTCAATTTCTTTTTCTTTCATGCATAAACTTCATTTGATTATATTTGAAATACATATGAGTAATAATCTATAAATGTTTTACGGCTAGGTCTATGTTCTAGTTGCATCATCCTAACTGGATGAGGTTGTTGGATCCTCAATGACCATTGTATGTTTCCTTGATAGCCTCTTTGGTGCTTTTTCTTGAATCATGACATTTATTAATGATCCAGAGGCTATGCCTTAGCTACAATGCCTATGACTTCTCCGACAGTTGATGCAATACAATTCGTGAATCCATGCTTCTTTGTGGCCTCAATTTTCCCACTCATTAGAAGGGTTCCTGAAATAGGTGAACTACCTTCCACTATTGTAAGGTTATTGTTACAATATTCTAGGAATATCTTTATTATTTCCTATTTATTTAGACTATTTCGATATTCTTTTTTTTTAGATCTTATTATTAGAAGATAGAATTTCCGCTACGACTATATATTGTAATTTGGGTTCTCATTATTGGGAAACAAATTCACGATTCAGTTTTTTCTCTCTCCCTAAATTTTCTCATGGTATCAAAGCTAGGTTATGAAACCTAGACCTAAACATGTCCTAATACCACCGCCACCGCCCAAATTGCCACCGTCCTCTTCATCGCTAGTTTTCCATGGCTCCACCCAAGGATTCTTTGATCAACGTCTACTCACCATTCTATCTACATCCTTTGGACCATCCCGGGTTATCTCTTTACTCAGTATCGTTCAAGGGTGATAATTATGATGATTGGGTCCTAGCCTTTCATAACTCAGTCACCGCCAAAAGAAAGCTCAGATTTTTGGATGGAACCATCCCTATGTCGGCTGCTGATGCCAAGGAACAAGGTGACCGATACCAACGTTGTTTCGACATCTTAGAAATAGGTATTTACCGGTATACCGATGGAAATACCGACAGATGCAATCCTGGCCGTTTCGATGCCAAAATGAACCAATTAATTTATGAAATTTTACATGTGTAATCTCTACACCTAAATGCATTGTTTGATGCAATAAAATTCTATATTGGGTGTGGGGAGGGGGGTCCATCATGGGGGAGGTAAGGCATCTGTCTTGTTTCGTTGGGATTTCGATGACAAAATTTAGGAATTAAGATATGAAATTTAACTAGCACAAACCACACACTTAAATACACACAATTATGCAATAATATACAATTTACACATATGAATAACATATCTACTTACAACTCACATCAGCTGTATGTTGAGTGGCACGCTGGTTCTCCACACAGTAATGAGTTGATATTATTGAGATATTGCGGTCATGACATGCACATCCTATAAAGGTTGTTGTATGTAGTCACATGCTCCTCATACACATCATTATTGACAAATTGTATGAAGTTCAATGTTGCTCATTCATGTGTGATATTGTATAAGTGTATAATACTCCTTTGTATTATATTCACATTACTCTATAGTAAAACATCTTCCACTAAACATAAAAAAGTAACTAATTATATCAATACTAATTGTAATATGCTTAGATAGATTGTATGATAATAGTAATTAATAGTTTTGTAAGTAAGTAAATCTAGTGATAATATTGTAGATCTATATAATATACTTATAGATGTATGTATAGTTCACGTAAACATATAAAAATTAGAGAAATACTAGGCTTTGGCGGTAAAAAATACTTTTTTAGGTGAAAGTGGAAGAAAAAAGGAGGAAAAAGAGATGGAGAGGTTGCTAATGGTAGAAATGAAAGAGATTAGTTATAATTACCTTGATTTGGGTTGGTATTATCTCCAATTGACAAAAATCATCCAAATGCACCTTTTCTCCTCCCAATAAGTAACTACAGTCATTCTCGCAAAAAACGGTATACCCATCGGTATACCGCTGGTTTCGGTCGGTACAGTGAAGTTAGTAGTGCATTTTGCACCGAAATCATCGAAACATGGTGGTATTGGCGGTATACATGTCAGTATTATCGGTATTTGCAATCCTATCGGTACGCACGCATGTTTCGGTATCGGTACGCGTCGGTATCAGTATTTCAGTCGAAATACCGCTGATACCAACGAAACTTCATTCCTTGGCTGACGCTCAAGATCATCCGACACTTGAAGACTGGATGTCATTAATGCTATGCTTGTCGGGTGGGTAATTCAATCAATTGATCCCTCCCTTCGACCCTATATCATATAATTTTCTGACATCAAGCAACTTTGGGACGATCTTCGTCAATGATTTAACATTGGTAACGGTCCTAGAAAACTTAAACTTCGCACTCAGATCGGAAGTTGTCGTCACTCTGGTCGAACCATTGTTGATTATTTCAATACGCTCAAGAAATTTTGGGAAGAACTCGAGAACTATGTTCCGTCCCAAAATTGCTCTTGCAGGAAGTGGTCTTGTTCTGTCAACAAAGATTGGATCAATGAATTCATAGAGGAACTAGTTCACCAATTTTTGATCGGCTTGGATGACTCGTTATTTGGCTCTCTGTGCTCCAATCTCCTGGCTCAAGACCCTCTCCCACCCTTAAATCACGTGTACGCTCTCACTATTCAGGAAGAATGTTTAAAGACCGTCGTCTCCATCCATGAACAACCCTCAGAGACAGTTGCGTTTGCTGTGCGTCATCAACCATCTATGCCCAGTTCTGTACAATCGTCGTCTACCTCTTCATCCCACTTGACGCCTATAGATAAAAGCTATGTGCTTTGTTCGCACTGTGGGCGCTCAGGTCATGATAAAAGTTCATTTTACAAGCTTATCAGTTATCCCGTTTGGCTAAAGGAGAAGTTGGCAGCCAGGTAATGCGGCAAAGCCAACAAAATTCAGCGGCAATCGGCTTCAGTGAATGCTACTCAATCGGTTTCTGTGTAGCCCTCGTCTGCGCCCATCATTGCCGCTGATCACGCTGCCTTCGGTCCCACTTTGTCCAATGAGCAATGGACTGCAGTGATGAATATATTTTCTTCTTTGCAAACTCAACCCAACAAGTCTGGTGAGTTTCTTGATTGGATCCTGGATTCATGTGCTTTGCTCCACATGACAGGTGATTTCTCTCTTCTCAGCAATGTGTTACCCGTCCCACCGGTCTCAGTTAAGCTATCGAATGGTAGTATATCGATGACATCTTAGCAGGGCCACATTCTATTTGGCACTTATTATATCAATTCTGTTTTATTTGTGCTTAATCTTGAATGTAATTTGATATCTAGTGCTCAACTATCTTGGAGTTTGCAATTGCTTGTTCTTCTCAGTCCGAGACTCTGTGTTCTATAGGAAATTAGTTCGAGGATGGTGATTGGCGTGGGTAAAGAGCATGGAGGGGTTTACTAGCTTCAAACGATGTCTGTTACTGCACACACGTCTGCTGCTCAGTCTGTAGGTGTTTCGGTTTTGACTTGGGATCGTCATCTTGGGCATCCTTCTGCTTCTATTTTGTCTTCTATTTCTGATTTTAGCATAGATAAACAATCATTAGACATCATTGCACCTTATAGTCCTTGTTTCAAAGCAAAACCGACTAGATTGTCTTTTTCGGAAAGTTCTAATAAAGCTACTTCATTGTTTCAATTAGTTCATTGTGATGTTTGGGGGCCTTACAGTACTCCATCTTATTCTGGTGCTCGCTCTTTCTTGAACATTGTTGATGATTACTCACGTGTTGTTTGGATCTATTTTCTTCGTGCTAAGTCAGATGTTGCTCAATGTTTCCATCAGTTTTGTGTGTTTGTGCAGACACGATTTTGCTCTCAAGTCTGTCAAATAAGAGCAGATAATGGGACGGAATTCTTGCCTTTGCGGCCATATCTTGCTGATCATGTCATTATTTATGAGACCTCATGTCTACTCTGCAATAGAATGGCCATGTAGAACTCAAGTACCACCGCCTGCTGAATGTGGCTCACACTTTGTGCTTTCAGGCCGATCTCTCTATCGACTTCTGGGGTGAATGTGTCTCTATTGCTTCTTACTTGATTAATCGTACTCCATCTCCACTTCTCAACAATTTCTCTCCCTATGCGCTACTATACCATTGGCCGCCTCCCTACAACCACATCAGAGTCTTTGGTTGTCTGTGTTGTGCAGCTCAAACGCCCAAGTGTAAAGACAAGTTTGCTTCTCGTAGTAGGAAGTGCTTGTTTATTGGATATCCGCCTGGAAAATGCGCCTGGCTCCTCTATGATCTTGAAACTAAGGAGCGTTTTTCTAGTCGGGATGTTGTTTTCTTTGAGGACTTCTTCCCATTTCAGGCCCTGGCTCTGTCTTAGTTGTCTCCTACGAACTCTCCACCAGCTTCACCTCCGTCTATTTATGATGGCACATCTTTTCCAGTCAGGGGAAGTCTCGATGATTCTCTTTCGTCTTCACCACCTCATTCTGGTTCGTCGTCTGACGCTCTGCTGGTTTCAGACTCATCCTCCCTGGATACTCCTGTGGTCTCCTCATTTTCGACACCACTAGATCCACCGACCTCGGTCTGTCAGAGTCACCATGTTCAACATCCTCCTTCCAGATACTGAGATTACATCTGTCGTACAATGCTCTCGGTAAACCCCCATGCTCCGTCACCTTCACCCACGCAATAATCATCGTTCTCAAGTATATCTCATCCGCTAGCCAATTATGTCAATTGTGGTAATTTTTCACCTTCCCATGTTCAATTTTTAGCAGCAGTGACCACTACATATGAGCCTTCCTCCTATCATTCTACCGTCCAGCATTCAGTCTGGCGTGACGCTATGTAGGACGAACTCGCTTCTCTAGATTGCAACGACACATGGACGCTGACTTCGCTTCTTGCTGGCAAGAAACCCATTGGGTGCAAATGGGTTTATCAGATCAATTATCACTCTAATGTGATAGTAGAGCGCTATAAGGCACTTAGGCATGACTGGATGTTCTTGGGAACCGTCCATCTTTCATACCTATGGCCAAGGTGACCACAGTTCGCATCTTTCTCTCTGTTGCTGCCATTCGGCATTGGGAACTCCATCAGATTGATGTTC
Organism: Alisma plantago-aquatica; assembly: GCA_963693085.1. NCBI lineage: Eukaryota > Viridiplantae > Streptophyta > Magnoliopsida > Alismatales > Alismataceae > Alisma > Alisma plantago-aquatica. Next base: position 169,610,632 of record OY856410.1, read on the forward strand.
ATAATGCTTTCTTACATGGTTATTTAGCTGAAGAAGTCTATATACAGCCTCCTCTCAGTCTTCATAATGTTCCACCAGGTCATGTTTGTCACTTGCAGAAGTCTCTCTATGGACTTAAACAAGCTCCACACAACTGGTTTGCCAAGCTCTCTCTCAGGCTCTTCGACGATTCGACTTTCAGTAGAGCAAGACCGACTATTATTTGTTCTCTTACATGAGTCCATCTACTGTCTTACATGTGCTTGTGTACATCAACGATCTTATTATTTCCGACAATGATCCGACTACTATCTCTCGCTTCAAGGGCTATCTCAGCTCGTGCTTTCATATGAAGGATCTAGGCTTATTGAAGTACTTTCTTGGTATCGAGATTGCACACAATTCCACTGGTATGTTCTTTACTCAGCGTAAGTATACATTGGACATACTCTTTGAGGCAGGTCTATTAGCTTCACGACTGTCTGGATTTCTGATGGAGCAAAATCATCTTCTTGCTACGTCGACCAGGCCTCTGTATAATTCACCGTATCGTTATTGTCGCCTTGTCATGAGGCTGATCTATCTCACTATTACTCATCCAGAGTTGTCCTATAATGTGCATACTTTAGCACAGTTTATGCATGCACCTAAGGTCGATCATTGGAATGCGGCGATACACGTCTTACACTACCTGAAGGGCCATCCAGGCCAAGGCTTATTCTTGTCTTCCACGAGTTCTCTATAGCTTGTTGCCTATTGTGACTCGGACTGGGCATCATGTCCGATTTGTCATCACTCAGTGACTGGTTACTCTGGAAGACCAAGAAGAAGCTGACGGTTTCTCGCTCATCGGCGGAGGCCGAGTATCGCTCTATGACTTCGAATTGTTGTGAGTTGGTTTGGTTGAAGTCATTGCTTCATTCTCTTGGTGTTTGTCATGACACACCGATGTAACTTTTCTGTGATAATCAGGCAGCTCTTCATATTTCTGCTAACCCGATATTCCATGAGCAGATGAAGCACATTGATATCAATTATCTCCTTGGCTGTGATCATGTTCAGTCTGGTGCCATCGCTATGCGCCATATTCCTACCACCGATCAGCCGGAAGACCTATTCACTAAGGCTCTCGGTTATGCGCAATTTCATCTTCTTCTGGGAAAGTTGGGCATCATTGATCCGCATTCTCCAACTAGAGGGGGAGTGTTACGATATTCTAGGAATATCTTTAGTATTTCCTATTTATTTAGACTATTTCAGTATTCTTTCTTTCATTTTAGATTTTATTATTAGAAGATAGAATTTCCACTGTGACTATATATTGTAATTTGGGTTCTCATTATTGGGCAGAAAATTTACGATTCAGTTTTTTCTCTCACCCTAAATTTTCTCAGTTATGCAAAACATGAGTTTTTTTGTTCTATGACCTTTTCAAGATTAGCTAGTTTTAATATATATAGTCCAAAATATATTTGATTCATGGATATTATAATATCTTGTAATTGGATGATCACTAAAGAATGGATAAAATATAAATGAATATGATGAGTATTGGTTGAACAGGGGTCCGAGCATTTTGAGGGACATAGAAACTCTTACAGTCATCCAACAAGGGTTCAGTCTAGAAAAAGTATGTGCTGCAAATAATTTTTATTTTTCAGTTCGTTGAATCTGTTCAGCAATAACTTATTGACCATCATATGATGTTTGATATTTCTTGTGAAAAGTTTCATGATATAGTTTTTTAGTTTCTTATGCCAATTCAAGACATTCACCACCAGTAGTCCATGTGCATGATCCATGGTTCATAACTAGAACTGAAACCTTGAACACAGATCATACCATGCCATATTTGGACCCATCCACCTCTATTGTGCATCTACCATCCACACATTAGATACTTCTCTTGATGACTTAATGATAAAACTAAGGTGGTACCATGTGCCTTGCTTTAAAACCATTTGCAATGTTGCCAAATTGGTGAAATATCACCCTCAGCCAAGGTGATACCTAAATAGTGCTACAACACTAGGTTTTGTTGATTCATAGTACTCAAAATATCTCCTCCGTGCCTTTTTTGCTCCAGGATTCTCTATTTTTCTTGGAGTACAAGGAATACTTTTCAAGTATCTCCACATGGATGTTCAACTTTCACATGCCTGCACAATACTTTGTAAATTCAACATAGGAGCAACCATCTTGCCTATTCATATTCAGATGATCTCTTGTAGTTTCTACTTTGGTTCAACCCTTGACTTATCCTATATAAAGGGGAAAAGTTGGTTCTACGACATGGAATTTATTATACAAAGGCCAATTGGAAAGACCTGAACTGATCTTGACTTTCATATATACCTTATTGAACTGATCAATGCAGTTTGAATAGAGATAACTTGTTCCACATATGTAAGAAAGATAACACATGTCATCACATCGATTTGCATGCAAGTATGTCAATTATAACACCATAAGAAACAACACCAAACCCCCACATCCACTGGTGTCATCATCGACATCTATTGTTACTTCTTACATGTACCAAGCTCAACCATAGTTGAGTCACAGTCTCATAGATAGTCCAGCTTTTGCAATTGTAAATATAACTGCGCACTTCAATGATCCACCATCATTGTGTCAATGGAATCTACATTTCTACAAATATCTCCTAGTGTGCTTGGCTAGTGCAACTCTATTGTTTTTCATGGTCAGAGGGTTTAAGTGATATCTTTGTATCCTTCATAATGGCATTTTTGTAAGTTCTAGGTCATATGTGGTTGGATCCATTTAAAAGTGTCGGTATGTATAAGCTTCAATTTGGAACATACTGAAAACATAACCTCACAAACAATTTTTTTAACAAAATAGATAACTGTCCCTTTCAGGTATAAAATCTATTTCTAATTAAATAATGTACCTAGAATTCTGATTTTGAAATGTATTTTCATGTTTATGAAGGCCACATCCTTCCCATTTCAAACTGTAGCATACTAAAGTCTAGATTTATTCTTGGTTGAATTATATTTTTGCTGGTCGAATAGACTGAATTGAATGGATAATTTATTTCGCCTCCTTATTGATTGCAAGTTTCCCCTTTCCATCTGTTTCAATGGCCTAATATGATTTCTAGAACTGGCTGCAAGTTTTCCCTATACCAGCCATTTTAATGCCACCTTGGCCCTTGTGCTTATTCGGTAAGAGTTCACTCTGACTCCTTTGAGAATGCAATTCTATTGCATTCAATTAACTAACTATATTAGTACTTCCTAATTCAGCTGGACATGTATGTTGCAGTATGGGAATCCCAAAACAAACAAAATCTAGTGATGAGGAGAAAAGAGATGCTTTGTGGGTTGAGATGCTTGTTTAAAATTGTCTAGGTCCATGGTGGAGAGTGAGACTGCTAAAGCACAATCACGAACCTAATTTGTTAGTATTGTTTCTCTCCTTCCTTGGGATGGGAAATCAACCTTGTTGTGTCACTTTCAACCACCCCCACCTACACAGTCCAATAGTCACAACATATATTTTGTTCTTTCTCTCTCACCACTAAGACCAGCATCCCACCACTGTTTTACACATCCCATCTCATCCAACTAACATTGTTGTGCCACCTCCACAATAGCCCGTCATTCACCCAATAACCACAACACTGATGCATTATGCAACAACACAAGCATCATTGCAACCACACCGAAAGCTAACGATCATGACAGGTTATTGGGTGACCTTGGTTTAAATCATGATTCACTTTGTCCTTTGAAAAGAGAAGCTTCTTCTTGATATGGTGATATGTTGGAATGATTTCAAGTTTTAAAATTTATTCATTTGAAACCCCAATTCTATGACAGTGAAGCTCTGTTTGCTGGAAATATATTGATTGGCTTGTTGCTAGGTTTATAAGAATGGGTTAATTTGGGTTTGCCTTCATATGTTGTATGTACATTTTGAATGTTGATCCATTATTTTCAGGGTTCATTTTGGTGCAATCCATGATTCATTTTGCCATTTGAAAAGGAAAGTTACTGCTTGTCTCCTTATGTTGTTGGTTATCCACATTATGTACTCTATACCTTCTCTAAACTTATTTTTTAATAGGACAAGAAACAAAAATTGGAGGTCATGTTATTGGGTTGGAATCTGAGTGTCTTGATTTGGTAAGTATCATTTTATTGCATCTTATGGGATAAGGATTTGCATTTTTATCACTTTGAACGGTTGTACATTACTGGAATTATAAGTTATTTTAAGGTTCAAACTCCTTTACTTCTATTTCATATTATTAAATGATTTCTAAATAATCTCAACTTGGAAGGGGGCCTATGCAAAGGCTTATCCTTCCTGATCTAAAGGCGAACTAGCTAGGAACCGAGCAATGAATTTTAACTTCTGTAAACAAAACCTGCAGTAGAAAAAAATAAAAAGAGTGACGTTTCTTAGTATCTTTAGCATTCCCTTTTATCTTCCATATCGTTAATAGCCTTAGTTCGTGAGGTTGAACCTGATTTGAGTGTAATCCTATCCAATTCCATCTTTGTTGCTTTCATTATTGTGTTGTGGGCAGCTAATGCCTCAACAATTTCCATGTTAGTTTTAAATTGTAGGTTTCGAAAATAAGCTGCTCAATGTTTTCCTTTGAAGTCGTAGAAAGATGAACCAAACCCCCCACATTTGAATGTTGTGTCCGTATTGATTTTTACAATGCATTGACATGGAAGTTGCCATTTTTAAGTATTCACTTATGTGCTCACCTTTGCCTGAATATTGACAAGAAAATAGGTGACTTTCTTAATACCAACATATCTAAATATATGTTTGAGTGTTATTGATAGAAAATGCTAATATAATTCTAGATTTTAGTCATGAAGTTCAACATATATCTTGGAATATGAACACATTATTTTTCACATTTCTAATTAGAGTAGGGAGATACATGTGAGGAGCATTTTAAGATTGTCCACCAATGATTCCCAAAAATATGCAACTTTCAGACATGGTGCCTTTTCCTAAAATTCTAGCCAGAACCTGTAGTAGGATGTGGTTTGAAAACAACTTGTTTCAAAACAAATATCATGGATTTTTCTTTGGGTAAGGATGTATTGAAACATATTTTTATTGTATTTATGCACTACATTGAAACTTAGATCTTACTTTTGTATCTTTCTATCCCCTTCTTTGTATTATGATGAGTTTAATCACATATTTGCAAGATTATACATTCTTGCTGCATTTTGGAAATATTGTGCAAGGTGATAATGGTCCATAGTATGCATATTGTTGATTTCAAGAACTCTAAAACATCCACATTGGTATCAAAGGTGAGAATCCAAAATTTAGTTTTCTTCTAAACCAATAATTATAAATCGGTGGTACATACATAACAGTAGAAAAGAGCAATCTAGTATATAGTTTTCAGCTACGTTTGAAAAAGTTAAACAAGAACTATGTGATATTAAGATGAACAATATTGATTGTTAGAAAGAAAACATTAGAGAAAGTAGAGAGATCTAGGCACATATCGAAACTGGAAGAAAATATGGAAAACATGTAATCCAGGGACAATTGCGTTGGTATTTCAAGAACAACACTCAAATTGGGAAGTACTACTATCCATATTTTATGGTGTATAGGTTATAATGCAGTGATAGAACAATAAAATGTTATAAGAAGCCTCTCATTTTTTTCCATTAGATAATATGAAGTTTAATTACTACTATAGATGAATGAGGTTATCTTATGTTCTTCCTACACCATTATCATCTTTGTAAAAGGCAACTCCCATGTCAAAAATTGATTCCTTGACGTGTTCCTTGAAAATTAGTTCGAGTTGTGGATATATAGAATGGAATACCATCCTCCTTATGTGTTTCCTTATTATGATTTATATCATACCTTCTAATTTATTTTTAGTTACTAAAACTGATGTAATCTTATATGTCATTCTTGTTATTTCAAGAATACGAGATGGCCTATAGGACATGCAATAAAATCATGCTCTTTGTTACTTCATTGTTGTTGATCAAAGTTATCTTTAAAAGAAGTTAAGGTGTTGAATTTGTTATGTTTGATGTTTAGTAGTTGACTAAACTGAATGTGACCACATTCTTATGTCTTCTTTACTCAAATTTGTAAACAGATAGTTACTAATTTTGTTTGCACAACAATTGTAGAGTATAAAAATAAAATGGAAAAGATTTCTGGTCAGATTTCGAGCCTTATGTTACTGATCTTTTGATTAGCTTTGTTGTAAATATTGATCTGGTTGGCATGTTATCACCATATGCTCATTTTGGGATGTCTTCTGCATTCAAACCTTCAAGGGTTTATTGGATCAGATGTCCATGACTATGATGCTCTTCTTAGTAGGTATTGTGCACTGGATTCTTTTCATTAATTGTCTTGTACTACTTACTAGATTGTATTGTTCCTGGGTGGAAAATTATGTTTTGTCTTTCATGTTGGATGTTGACACTTAGCTAAGTTACACTAAGAATGTGTTCATTTTCCCCACAGGTTCTTAACTGAATTTGAAGCATAGAAGCCCGAGACCAATCCACCAATATCAAGGGAGAATCATTAGACCACAGAAGCACGAGCATGGATACTTTCTGACCTGCAAACATCACCTTCTGCAAGCCTACATGACAAAAGTCCAAAAAGTAAGAAATTGTAATCATGTAGATTCCATATCATGAAAAGAAGTAGAATGTTGGAAAGCATCAATGCCAACTGCATCAGAAATGGTCGTGGCCATTCCCTTTTTTCAACATGTACCCAATTGCCGGTGATTGCATTTCAGATTTTGGAGATTCCATCTAAGGAAATTTTGTGTTCTCACATTCATTAGAATTTATAAGAGCCCCTTTTTCAAGTTAAGTCAATTCTCCACAATGCTTTAAGTTTTTTGTGTAGTGTGAATCATGACCATAAAGGTGTTTTTGACTTACATGTGTAACTAACTCTAGACTCAAATTCACTTCAGATGTAAATGTAGCAGTTCCATATGATTGCTGGTCATTCACTTCTAGGTCATTCCTATCTATTGTTGGACTTGAAGGCTGCAACTCATCATTTATCAAATCAAGTGAGACAATAGAGCTTTCCTATATTTCTGTTTTGTAGACTACATAATAAGAATCATCTTTGTCTTCACTCACATGCTCACAAAGTTCTGCATTTAAAGTAGACTTTCTGCACCCTGACACATCAAAATTTCTATCATTGGATGTGTTTTCATTGTAGTTTGAAATTACCGTTTCAACAGTGTGTCCAACATCACAGCTTGGACAACACAATCACTAGATAAAGAAGGAGCCTTCAGTGCGTAAAATAGCCCAGATCTTCACTACTTCAAGAGCCTCTCTTTTCATCTACGTTCAAACAAGTATCTACAATAACTAGTTGGTAAGATATACTAGTTAGTTCAAAACATAACATTTTAGTTAGTTCAAAACATATTAGTTAGTTCAAAACAAAGCATAACATATTATAGTTGGTAAGTATTCTATTTCCAGAAAATGTTGCTTCTCAGGATTCCTTATTGAATGAGACCATTTTTCATTTGTACACATGTTTGTTTTGCAGCAGCTAGGGAACTTCCCAGTCAACAACTCGGCATCGATAATCTTCACATTATAACCAGGATGCATCATCCCAAAGTAAGCACACTGTGTTTACTGGAGTCAGGAATATATCCCTTGTTTTGTGACTTGTCAGTTTTTCTATGGTGTATAAACCAGATATCACATGGCATGAGGTATTCTTTTCTATTTGGTTCTGAGATATTATAAATGCATATACGTTTGCATATAGTGGGTGTTTGAGTTTTTGATGTTGCTTTTCATACTCGGGTTTTTGTTGTTGCAATTTCAAAGAGGAAGCAAATTTTCCCATCTAACACTGAGATACTTTGTGGGGGGAAACATAATGCTCTGCATCTTGGTAACTCTGGTCGAGATTCCAATATTATCAGGCACCTCTGCCACATAAATAAATTCAGGTAAAGAGCTTATTGAGAAGACAACATTAGTACACTGATGTCTTTGGCTAGACATAACATCTATTTTTACATGCATATACTTGGACAAGGCTTGCATCAGAGTTCAAGATGGCATCAATATGAAGGAGAGGCTGGAGACTATGCTCAGTATCTGAGGTCGAGCAAGTAAAATTCGTAATCTCAATCATCCCAATCTTCGCCTGCACCATCATCTTCAACACGATCCTAGCAAAACTCCAGATCTTCTCCGTCCAACAAGGCAGCGTCATTCCAAGCCATCCCATGCATCATGATCATCATCCTGTCCCACTATATAAAACTTGCTTCATCCCACTCACACGAAGGATCACACGCCAAGAATCCGGCATTCTGCAGTGAATCGGTGTCTGCAAGTTTTAGCTAAAATAATTGATTCTAAGATAAGAGAAAGAACATCTTCACAAGAGGGCAACCCTGCTCAACCAAGTCAAGATTGTCTTGTTTATATTTTTTTATCCAACACATGCTCTTCTTTGTGATGGTGCAACAACAACAAGAGCTCGAACAAAATAAGAAGACAATAAGGATGTTAAAACTGGCCGAGAAAGACACAACTCTTTCATAAAGATGTTAGTAGACCACTGAATCATTGTTATATGTTTATACTTTTTTTTTGTACACATTGTGTAATAGGGGCAAGGTATACGTCCTCCCCATGTACATTTGACGCTTCATTATAAATGAAAGTAAGATTGTTGGCATAATGAGCATAACTTGCTCTAAATACTACAATGTTGTTACTAAAAGAGCTTGTGTACTAACAAGTTACACAATATATATATATATATATATATATATATATATATATATATATATGAATATATAGTCGAACTAAGAATATATGTATGTGTACTAAATGACACTACATATGTAGCTCGATGCATAATCAGTTACATATATATGTATATAGTAACTGTTTTCTTTCCCTACACATTAAATACATGTAAAATGTATTAACTACATGTTTTTGCTACATACTAACGATATATGCAATTGTAGTCATACGTTTACCTATACTTATACTTATATTTAAATATGTAAGGACAATATCTAACTACGCTTCCGGATACATATGAATTTGTAGCGAATGGATAATGTGACTACATATTTGAAAAATATAGTTAAAGGCTTTAGCTATACGAGCATATAATACAATTTGTATGTGTAAAGAAATATGTAGTTAAAGCCTTTAGCTAAAAAATATGGGGTTTTCGTTACAAATTTTTTTTGTAGTTAATGACCATTTTTTTAGTAGTGGGATCATCTCTCAAAAGCTTGGAGTTTCTATAACTTTCATCTTTACTCCTTTTTTTTAGAGATAGGGTTCCTCGCTTGTAATGTCTACTATGCATCAATATCACGTGAGGTATCTTTCACTCCAAACTTCATTTTTTTTATAATAAAGAGAGTGTGTAGGGTGGGATAAGGTGAAAGGTAACTTGTTCTTGTTGGAGTCACTCATCTATAGGTTTGGTGTAAGAATAGGTAGTTTCTATGATTACCTTCAAAGACTAAGTGTTATTTCATGGATCTTCTAGGTTCTACTACCAGTCACAACATATCTACATTTTTTAGCACAACTATACATCTGTCAGGAAACATGCTTGGCTCGTAGCATGTCACAACTCTCATGTTTTTATTCTTTCTCAAGCAATTATTCTTTTTCTATTTAGCTTATGGATGATATGTTTTTTAGGGTTTTGTGGACTACCAAGTCTCTTATATCCTTTTCAAAATTTAGCCTAGAAGGGGTAGATTTTTCATTCTATGAGATTTATGCAATTTCAACATGTCACTAGGATTCAGATGATCATTTAGCATTGCACTAATATCATCCCATTTTTATATACTTTCTATGGGAACAACCAATATATCAACAATCTATGGTATCTTAAGATAGAGATGATGCAAGAACATGGTCACTTAATGAGCTATGTGAATTTATTGGAAAACTCATCTCTTGATACAACAATGTGATAAAAGATAGCTTGAAGACAACTAGATATAGTCTAGGATTGAAGATAACTTTATTAAAACTAGAGAAACATTTCCCTAAAGAAATTTTTTTATCCTTCATTAAGAACCTTCTGACTAGGATTAAGATCAATAAACTTCAATGTAAAATGTGCAAAAGATTTCAAAATTTTAAAATTTTGGAATATTTGGTATATGCATGCAAATGGAACAAAAAGGAAAAGAGATATCAAAAAATGTGGAATGAGTGACTACCTACCTCATTTCTTCACCCCCAGGAAATTATTTTTCACTTTGTCCCTAGCATGTTAAATGAAGATGTTAGATATAAATAAGTGTAGTTTTAGTTCTAATCATATTGTCCCTAAGTCTCCCATTTAGAGGTCACCAACTAGATGATGCAAGTGCCGAATAAATGGTGGTAATAGTCACCTTGGAAATGTTCCACCTTCTTAATTGTAGTAGCCAAGACTTATGTCCAAAATATCACATGGAAACCACATTCATTTGCTTGTTTTATCTATTAGGGGCTCCTATGACAAAAGTGTGGCTTTCTAGAATCTCCCTCCTCTATTTAATAACTACAACCATATTTTCTAATAAGCTCGATTATGCCCTTTGTGCACTATTCAACCTTTTGTTATGTTACTCCATTGGAAGTGGTCATGTTTATTATCCTTGTCATATTCTACATGGAATCAATATCATTGTACAAAATGGTTGTTTTGGTAGGAGTGTTGATGGAGAGCACTGTACAATGTCAATCATGAAGGAAAGGGGGGAAGATGAGTCCAGGGATGTGCGACTTAAGCTTCTCAGTGATGCATTGAGTTTTAGTTTGTTTGCACATGCTAGTTTTCAATGCATTTAGGGCATAATTGTTCATTTTGACATAAGTTATGCTTTTTTATCACTATTAACATGTGAATCACTATTGAATCAAATTGAGTATTTCACCAAATTGTGTTGAATTATAACTTTTTATTTAGAGTTATATATTTTCCCATGTTTTAGGTAATTCGAGCATTTACATGATAGCTTGGTGATACTGACAGCATAGTCGGTGGTACCTACTTGTTGCAAAAATCCAATAGGGAATTCCAAAAAGTTCAGTGCTACTGAGAAAGCACTTAGTGCAACCAATATGACATTGAATTCTACCTAAGGGCAGTGTCAGATCTACCAACTCATTCACAGAAAGCATCAATAATTAGATTTAATGTCTTTGGTGCCATCGACATACCAGTCTTTGGAACTGACTTTGTTAACCAAATCAAGTCAGAACTTGCAAAAGGAAACTCAATGCTATTGACATACATGTCCATAGTACTGACATTTATTGAGGGTTTTGAGTCATCAAACAACTTAGTTTCACTGACATCCAGTTGGTGCTACCAACTTTATGCGATCAGTGTAGATTGAAAATCAAAACAAATCCAACAACATTGACTTAATGATGGCTAAAGCTGAACTTATAACCTAAGGGGAGTTAGGATAAGGAAAGATAGCATGTTCTATCTCATTGCAATAAAGCATGAAGCCAAGAGAGGAGGAAATGAAGGAGACATCCATGAACCAGATGCCCATGACACTTATAGAAGGCATATTTGTAGCTCAAATGTGGTGGATCAAGGTGTATACTAAAATGGATCACCACAATAGCTTCTCTTAGGTTTTTGCAATTATTTTCCTAATGTTAACTTCATTTTCTCCATCTTCCTCTCTTTGTACGATGACAGAAATCATACGGGGTTAATCTCGATACTCCATAGGACTCATTAGTAACCCGATATTGCTTTCTATTTGACCTTCATGAATTAGTGATATATTTCCCTCTATTGTGGACAAGAATCTATAGTTTCTTATCGCTTTGTTTGTGCTTGATCACCACAATCAATATATTATACCACAAATTGTTTCATAAGAGGGATTAGGGGTTGGAAATGATATATATTTTCACAATGTATATCGTGATTTGGGAGAGGGCTTATGGCTATGAAATAATAACCTAGAGCTATCGTTAATGCACCTAGCTAATTCTTAAACTGCTATGGAAGTGGGTTTTGTCTTAGTATAGGTAGTGTATTATGCTCTGGTAGAGGGTAATACTTGCAACACATGTTTAGTCTATGGTTAAGGAATAATTAGTGGCGAAATGAAGTGGAATGAAATGCATACCATAGGAAAACTATAATCTTAGTGAATCCATCCATTCTAGATCACATCCACTTAATTCATATTTTTTTATTATTCTTAGTTCTAAAAAAAAATCAACCACATGTTCTGGTCTTATCTGATTAGATTAATGTGACACCCTTCATCACAGAAAATGAGATTACTCAAAACAAAATGTGGAATTAACACTAATCAGTATATTGCCATAAAACAGAGCAAATTTAAACCAACTACAATTTAATATCTCAAGAAGAAGTATTTACTAAACGAACCTCAACTCAGGCTACCTCTGATTCATATATATATATATATATATATATATATATATATATATATATATGTGTGTGTGTGTGTGTGTGTGTGTGTGTGTGTGTGTGTGTGTGTGTATGTATATACAAAAGGATATTGCATCACTTGTTTTCAGGTTATTCATTCATCATTATACAACATGTTTACCACTTGTTTCATGGATATTCTATTGTTTATACATACAAGGCATGAAGCCAAAATCTGTGTGTCGATAACCAAACAATAAAATCTCTACAAGGACCTAAGAGTACAAGGATGAAACATAGTAATTTACTACATAACTATAGCAACATCCAACCTCTGGTCGATTATTGTCCCTCTTGCTGCTATTCACCTGAACCTCGACCTCTACCACCTTGTGCACGACCACCTAAAAAAAGTTATGAATCCAACATGATGAGATCACATCTCAGTGGGATATATAACTCTCCACCAACATCTATTATAATAATATTAACTATAATATAATAGTTGAAGTTAAGCAGTGTATATTGATTAAGCAATTCATGTACATACAATTGAATAGTTGAACATTGTATGCTTTTAGAAGGAATATGAAGAACATGTATAACTATTTTAAACTAAACAGTACAAGAAAAAAGGTATGGGGTCATCCAATGTGATTTGTATTTGACCTTAAGCAAATATGCTACATGGATGTATTAGCACTTTTATTATTATTTCCCTGAGGATTTGACATGTATTACTCAAATCCAACTGACCGCTGCTAAGTCAAAATTAGTACCATATAAGACCAATAGAAGAAACATACTCCATTATTATCACCAGTACTACTTGGTCAATAAAAGTCTACAATGAAGTGACATAACAGTCAAACTGCTCAAAGACATCAACATATAGTCATTGCTATAGTCCTGTAGAGACAAAAACACATAGTCAAGCTATGGTCCTATAAAACAACTACCCTTCCTTAGTACATGTCACAATGCTAGAGAACTGGATCACACATGGTCATTCTATAACAAAGTATCTCATCACTATTTCAACAATTTAAGTTACATGGAAATAAGTCAATTGCACCCCACATATTCAATAATATGCACTCCAAGTTTCCGATAGGAGTTACTCGTTTCACCATATAGCTAGATATTGATGCCGAAGATGGATATAGAGTACATGGAACTACATGATTAGGGCTTCACTTTATTAGATATTCCAATTGAGTATCTTTTAATGCATCAATCAAGTTACAACATAATGACCCTAAAAATATCTTACAAAATTAAGAATAAGGTATGACTTTATAAGATATAAAATGTACAAGGTGAAAACTTGTCTTGTCTTTTCAAGATACTTGTATCCGATACAAGGTCATCCATGTCACTTCACTATGGGTACCAACCCCTTACTTGCATTTCTTATGGGTTTTACCTCTCAAATTGTACTTGAGGTACTCAGCAATTCACTAGGTTCAATCACTTGAAACTTGTGCAATGAATATATTAAGATATATCAACAATTAATGTATGCTTATAATCACAACCATGTATTCTATAAGGTTTGTCATAGCATTCTGTTATCTATGCACATGCATCACACCTGCAAGATTAGTTATACGTAAATAGGAGGGAATAAACTTGTAATAACTTGGATTTTTTTCTCATTCAATTTGTGTACATCTTGACTCATTAGATACTATTTTGAACTCAATAGCCATTCTCACCCTCAATTTGATGACTTTGTGTTTCTTTTTGCTCAATTGATGGGTTGTATTTGGTTAAGTATCACCTTGTACATATATTTGATTTTAATTTGAGTTTTTAACTATGTAACATGCTTTTTATGTATTTTCAACTTGGAATCATATTTGAACCCATTTAATAAACTCTATTTGCAATCAATTATATCTCATGTTGTAGATAATTCAATTATTTTTCCAACGGTACAAAAATTAGCTTAATCGTACATCCCAAAACCTAGTTAGGGAATGATGAAGTTTGGGTCAAATTACTGTGATTTAATTGATTCTATACGAATTTGACCTTATTTGCGCCCAAATTTCTGAGTGTGCGTCCCGTGATTTCTCCTCTTTTTCCTTGCCAACTCAACAATCCACATACTTGTGTTTTGTTAAGATCTTGTGTGACCTTTGTATCATGTCCTTCAGATCCACCCCCTTTAATCCAACAGTTGGGAGGTCATAACTTAGATCTTCTCGTACTATTGTAGTAGTAGCTTTAGGGGTAGTTAATAGCACCTCTTCTCGATGCTTTTTGAAAAAATTGTCTTGCCAAAATTCTATAAAACTTCCTTCTCGGTCTTCCTTTGGTTTTTCCCTCTTCTCGTGCCCTAGATCCCCCTCTTTGTCTTCTCTTCTCCTCATCTAGCCATGGCAGACCCCACGACCACCATGGCTGCTCCTTCGTCTCAGACCTCCTCGACCCCTATTTATGGCTGATATGAGTACACAATGTCACATCAGACATAGCCAACCCCTTTTTGGGAGTGTGGCGGGGTCTCCTATCCGTCGTCGTCGCTGCTACGATGAACCAACACCTTGGAGCCATTGTTTGTCCCACGTGTGACTGGTGGGTAGGAGTGAAGCAACATTTGCCACACAATTAAGTGAGTTCCTCTCTCCATTCGACGATCCAACAACAAGTATGAGTATGTCGTTGGTGGGTAGGAGTGAATCATGTACTACTTGTCTTCAAAACCCTAAAACTTTTGGGTTTTTTAACCAAATGTCTTGATGTTATATGCCATTTTGACCACAAACTCATCATCTATCTGATGATGCTATTGTCTCTTACTAGTTTTGTACAACAAATCTATATTTTAGAAAAGATGCTTCTTTTATGATCTTTGGAGTATTAAGAAATCCCAATCATGTACTATTCGTGTTCTTAATAATCCTTAGCTACATTAATCACCCAAATCGGTAATGTTAGCTCACCTTTTACTATGATATTGTATTGGACCAACTATATGTACCCCAAGGATCTTTTGACCTTCTATGTTCACCCTTGACCTAAATGTGACCTATTTATATAAGTTGCATGCTATATCTTGATGAAGTTTGGGGGTTTGGTTTAAACTACTATCATATAGTCATGCAATCTTGAAATTGGAGACTTTTGTTATTCTTGGTGACATAATTAACTAAGATATCATGCGAAGTTTCCCACTTCTAACTCTTGACACCCCAACTACAATTTTTGTGCATTAAATGATACAGTTGATCTAAATTGTCCCATATTGATGAAATGCCACACGAATGCAAATGTCTTTCTCTATTAAGTTCAAATCAATAGGTTTACCTTTTTTTGATAGCACTTAAGGCCTACGAGTTCTTTTTTTTTGGAAGAATGAGAGATAAAATTTTATTCACCCCATTCTCTCATATGGGCAAAGAAAGAAGACATAACAGTGTTGATGTTCAAAGTTAGCCAAGGTGGCTTCACAGTGGTGAAATGGTGGGGAATGTAGGAATACATGGTGTGTTTTGCGATGTGATCAACTACCATATTCATGTTGCGAGGGACATAGGAGACCTGTAGGGAAGGGGCAGCAACCAGGATGGAATGTGCCGACCTTCTTAGAGGTTCAAATCGGTTGGCTTCATACATGGGATGAGTAAGTGCACTGATAGTAGTAGCGGAATCGGAGTAGACAGTAGAGGACGTCCAGCCCCTCGTCCTGCATATCTTTAAGGCTTTAAGTATTCCCATCCTCTCTGCTTCTTTAGCAGAAGAAGCATGGCCGGGCTCACCTATTCCGAAGATACAGTGGCCCGTTTTGTGAATGACAAAGATCCCGATTCCAGTCTTGAGACTGTGACCTTGGAAGGCTGCATCCACAAATAAGATGTGCTCAGAATCTTGCGGATGTTTGGTGGTGAGAGTGTTCCAGTTCAGTTGCTGTTTTGACTTTGCTTTAGGAAGGTTCAGGATAGCATGTACTCGCCCTTTGATGAACTCAGCCTGAGAGGCTGTAGTCATGTGCTGCCCATTATGGATCGCGTCATTCCTTGCCCGCCAAATAGCCCAGGAGCCAACGTAGCGGGTTAGCTTCTCCTCAGGAGTGCCACTTCCATGAGCAATGAGCTGAATCCACTTGTTCTCCGAGTGTTGGAAGAAATGTATATCTGCTCCAAGGCGCTGCCATACCTGCTTGCTAGCAGGACAGTCGCGAAGACAATGCAGGATAGACTCACAGGCTGAGTGGCATCTCGGACAGGTACCATTAGTGCTGATGTGTCTCCAAACTTTCTCAGCATTAGTAAAAATGGCTCTGTGACAAAGAAGCCAGATGAATGTTTGTACTTTTAGAGGGGCGAGAAAGGACCAGATCTCTTTCCACCTCGATGCCTGAGGGAGAGATGGTGCCGCACAAAGCCAGTTATACGCTATTCGACATGAGAAAACTCCATTAGTTTCGAGCGGCCAACACCAAGAATCAGGCCCGCCGTCAATCACCGGAGGTTGTATGCTTTGTATGAATCTCCAAGAATCTTGCAGAATATGGGAGCGGATGAAATCCCAGTCCCACTCGCCATTTTCTAGCACCATGCTTGAGACCTTGAGGTCATCAAGACTTTCAGGGATGACAGTTCTAGGGCCAATGCCCATTATGGTTCTGCCGAAGAGCCATTTGTCATGCCATACATTAGTGGAGGTGCCTGAGTTTACTGTTTTAGAACAGAAGACTTCGAGCTTGGGGAGCTGTGACTTGATGAAAGACCACGCAGCGGACCCAGGCTTCTTAGATATAGAGCCATTTTGGACATACTTCTCATACATTACTCTCACCCAAAGAAAGGATGGGTTGTTCATAAAATACCAAACGTTCCTTAGCATCATGGCTTCGTTTTGCTTCCTAGCATCCTTGATTCCAAGGCCGCCGAGCTCCTTACTCCTGGTGAGCTTCTTCCAGGTACCATGGAGGACTTCCGTTGGTCACATCCCCCGAACCAGATAAAGTCCCTTATGTGATGATCAATGTCATCACAAAGGGAGGGAGACAGCTTGACAGATTGCATTGTATAGGAGGGGATGGATTGGAGTGCACTTTTTGCAAGGGTGATACGGCCAACCAGAGAAAGACAATGAGACGACCAACTGCTCATCCTGGATTTAATGGATTGTAAGATAGATACATGTGTGTGCTTGTTAAGAGGATGGTGCAAGATTGGTACACCAAGGTTCCAACCCAGGTCCATGGTGCTAGCGATTCCCAGTCTTTGACAAAAAGCATTTCGTTCTCTGGTAGTGGTATTTGCAGAGAAGAAGCACCATGACTTGTCATTAGAGATGACCTGTTCGGACAACCGAGCAAACTTCTGGAGAATGGAGCTCATGATATCAGCTTGGTGTGTAGACACTTTAGCCATGAGAAGTATATCGTCCGCAAACATAACATGGGTGAGCGGCACCCCTCGCCGTGATAATGTAATAGGTTTCCACTCCCCATTACAGGCAGCAGCAGTAATCACCTGACTAAGTCTTTCCATGCAAAGAACAAAGAGATAGGGGCCGATGGGGTCCCCCTGGCGCACACCATGGCATGCCTTGAACGACTTCATGTGCGAGCCTTTCAAGAGTATAGATGTACTCCAAGATGAAATGATTTGCATGATCAACTGGATGATTCCATTTGGTAAACCAGTTTTAAGAAGAGTGTCTTCCACGAAAGGCCAGCTCATGCGATCAAACGCCTTAGAAAGGTCAAGTTTAACAGCAACCCACTTCTTCTTGCCTCACATCAGCTTCATAGAGTGAATAACCTCTTGAACTAATAGGATGTTATCACAGATACAACGGCTTGGAACAAAACTAGATTGGGTTTCCGAAATCCAAGCATTAAGAAAGGGCTCGATTCATTCCACAATAATCTTAGGAATTAATTTGAAACATCAGTTATTAAGGGCGATTGGCCTCAACTCAGAACAGCGTTGCGGAATTGCCACTTTCGGTATAAGCACCATGAGGGAATCAACTAGGCGATCATCCACCTTGCTGTGGATGAAGGCATTCTGGACAGTAGAAACGAAAGAGCCTCCGACGTGGGACCAATTTGTTTGAACAAAATCATTATGAATACCATCAGGTCCTGGGGCCTTCACGGGTGCCATGAGGAAGAGCACACACTTAATCTCTGCTGCGTCGAGAATATCTCCAATGGAACCCGCTGCTGGGATGTCCTGGAAGTGACCAATATAATCTGCGATGTCCGTCTTTGCAGGCTCCGGGATGGTGGGAGTACATATCAAATTGCAGAAGTAAGAGCGGACCAGGTCTCATAGGGCCTCGGGGGACTCTATCCAGCTTCCGTCCTCAGCGCGAAGACGAGAGATCTTGTTGCTATGATGGCGGGCTTTCACATAGGTCTAAAAGAATTTGTTGTTGCCATTGCCGTATTGAAGCCAATTGATATTCACCTTTTGTTGCCAATCCGCCTCCTCACTAGCGAGGATTGAATCAAGCTGCTCTTGCAAGTCAATTGAAAGAAGTTGGTTAGCAGTGCTATGAAGATTGGATGATACCTGACAGGCTACCAGGCGACGGAGGATGATATCCTTCTGCTTGTGTTGCTGTTTTAAGCGTAGGCTATCCCACTTTAGAGCAGCAACTTGGAATGCCGGGAGGGCATCCAGGAAGGAGAGAGAGCTATCCCAGGCCGGAAGGAGCTCAGACTTGAAAGAGGTGGATTGGTTCCAACTCAACTGAGTTCTGAAGAAGGGCTTCTGGTGTTGAGAAGGGTGGTGACCAGAAATAAGGATGTGACTGTGATCACTATGGATGAGAGGAAGGACGCCGACCGACATGCCATTCTCTATGGACAACCAGTCCGCGTTAGTAATAACATGATCAAGCTTCTCGAAAAGGTTGCCCTTCTTATAAGTGTAGCGGTTCCCCGATGACTTGATATCAGAGAGCCCAGAGTTAAGCAATAAATAGTTAAACTTGAGGCTGGAGCGCCGGTCGAAACATTTGCCTCCAAGCTTCTCGGAAGGGTCTAACATCGTGTTGAAGTCTCCGACAAGGGCCCAGGCTCCAGGAATGAAGGCGGCGATGTCAGCCAACCTGCTCCAGAGTAGGTCCCTTTTAATGGGATTAGGCGACCCATAAACAAAGGTCAGATGCCAAGAAATTTTGATAAAGAAATGGACATATTGACGATGGCTCTGCATGATATCCACACTGCATTTGTGGGAGTCCCACAAGACCCAAATACCACCTGAGAAGCCTAGAGCTTCCACGCGATGCGAGGAGGAGAAACCCAATTTTTGGATGATGTTGGTGGCTTTAGAACCACTGCACCTTGGTTCCATGATGGCGAGAATGTGGAGATTATATCTTCTTTTGTATTCTTTAATAAGATTCAACTTGTCCTTGGAGCAAGCTCCTTGAATGTTCCGGCAGTAGATGTTTGTCATTAAGTAATTGCTGGGGGAAAGAAAGGCTGTAAGGCCTCAGTGGACGGCAGCAAGAAGACTAGAGGTCTACTCCGAGCCATCCATGCAAGTGTTTGTTCCCATTTCCGATGCATCGAAGGGAATGGACCTCCTAGCGGAGGTGTTAGCTTCATTGATGTTGCCCAATAGCTGGGCTAACTTGCCTTTCTTCCTTTCTCTGCCTGGACCGATCGTCTGATAAACGATCTGTCTGTTGCAGAGAAGAATGCCCCCTTTGCCGCTGTGGGAACCCCAGCTGAAACTGGAATGAATCCCATCAGGGGCAGCGCGAATGGTGGCTTGGAATTTGAACGCGTCTGGCTGTTGTTGAGCAGGCCTCCCGTCCAGGATCTCATCATCAACTAGGACCACGGCTGTGTTGTCGCCTTTCGGGGCTTCTTTGGATGACGAAGGTTTTTCCTTCGCCTTGTGTGGATTCTGGTCAGAGGTGGCGTTTGTGTTCTTCTTCATCTTATACTTGTTCTTCCGGCTAACAACTTCCTCCCATTGAGCACCGGAGGGGTCCTTGTTGTCTGTTGAGTGCTGATTGTCAGGGTTTCCCGTGGCCTGACCTCGCGCACTTGCTGGTGCTTCCTTGGCTGCCCCTGGAGGCTGTGTAGTCAGAGCCTTCTTAGTAAGTCGCTTCCTTGGCAACATCTTTGCATGGATGGCTTCGGTGTAGATTGGAGTGGATAGAAGCGGCACCGTAGGCGCTGATGGGTCTGCCGGAGCGAGGAACGTAGGCGCAGACTTGCAGTCCCCCTCGGAATGACCTAGCTGCCCACATTTCATGCAAAGTGTGGGAAGGTTTTTGTACTCCAAGTGAAACTTCTCTCCGTTCACCTCTATCGCGGGAAGCAAGGGTATAGAAGTGTCCACTTCCACCGCAATCCTAGCAAACTTTCCGCAGTGGCCAGATTGGGTGGTCGTGTCGATCTTGATAGTCTTGCCGATGAGATCTCCGATGCTGGAAAGGAGCTGGTTTTGAAAAAGGTATACTAGTAAGTCCGCGATCCTTGCCCATACAATGAGTTTACGTGGGATGGGATCAGAAGGGCAAAACTCCTTCGACCATGATGGACCGAAAGGTAATGGTTGAAGATCAGCCATGGACCCCCGATCATGGCACGGACAAACTCATCTTTGTTGGCGAGTTGGATAATGTAGTATCCATTGTCCAAATCGATCGCACGGAACTCCCCCGTCAGACTCCAGAGCACGGCGATCCTGTTCATCAGGGCATTGAAATTGACCGTCATTCCCATGACCTTGATGATAACCATGAATTTCCAGGGTTCCATCAGCGGCGGGATAGAGGTCGGGTTGATGGTGATTTTTGGGATGCTACCGTTGCGGTCTACATGGATGTCTTCAGCCTTAAGCATGTCCGGCGGGACTTGAGCGAGAGCAGCAGGAGTTTTGGTGGTGCGCCCGACTATCGCTTCCTTGTACGATAGCGACGAGGTTTCCTCAGCCTGGTACATGGTGGTGTCTGTGTCCAGACTTGAAACAGGAGCGGGACTGCCATCAGTGTGAGCAGCAGGTGCAGCGGGAATAGATTGACGATGAGAGGGACCGGCGCTGGTGCCACGGCCTCCACGGCCGCCGCCTCTCCCTCTAAACCCTAGCATCAGAGCCATTTTTTCTAGGCCTACGAGTTCTTCTTAATGCTTCTATGACTTGGAAATGTGATTATGTTGCAAGAAATTGATGTAGTATGGCTATCCATGATCTTATATGATTAAACCATGATGGAAATGCAAATATCATGTTTCCCTAACTCCAAATCAGAAATGACCTCGTGTATATGTCTAATCTAATGTGGATGGCTCACTTCGATCTAGGACACAATGTTAATACCTTTGCTATATTGATTCACTACATGCATGTTGGGACTTTGAGAATTATGTGTGATCCAATTGAAATCTGGATATAAGGAAGCATCCACATGACACATATGATGTTTAGATTATCAATACCCTTTCGATCTAAGGCTTCATGTTATGTATTTTGTATCTTAGGTCCTCTTGGGGCTGGACCATCTCTAGGAGTCTTACTCATGAATCATAACTTGTTCATTACTTGCAAGGTACGTTTTCCTCTTGACCCTACTATGACATTGTCTTTCTTGTATGTATGCTGTTTTGAATGCTTGGTTACTTACTTGGTTGAGCTATTGTTTCTATGAATACTACTTTCATGTTTGGTTATCATATGTTAACAAATTTGAACATAATATCAGGAAATCCATTCTATTATAATGGATAAAAGAAATGAAGAACATGCTTTGTATAAAATAAGGTTGTTAAGTTTCTGCATCTTATTTCTTGTTCTTTCTTAATGCTCAATGTAGCCAAGCAAAATTCATATATTTATAAACTATTTCCATATCTTTTCATAGCATACTTAATGTTTTAAAGTTAATATGTTTTGTTTATTGAATTTATAGTTTCCAACTAAAGATTTCTTGCCCTCAAGGCTCTACTCTATGAATTGAACCCCCAATGGAATGCTAGAAATGGATTGAGTACATGATTCTATCCCCTTTAGTATCTTGTTATATCTTTGTATTTTTGTTGCCTTTTTCATATATATTTCTTGTGTGAAAATTTAATACCATTCTATGGACGGAGGCCCAAACCATACTACCAGTGACTCTGTAGTTAGTGGGGGTAGGATGAGTGTAACAAATAGTTATGTGACAAATGGTATTAGAGCTAAACACATAAGCAACTATATATTTTTAAGGCATGATACATTAAGAACCCTGGGAGGACTAAAAATCATTTCCGTTATGTTTAGAGAGTCTTCTAGCCTCTCATCCCTTCTATAAGCACCTCCTAAGCCACCCAAATAAATGATTATTAGGTAGTCTTCTCGTATCCTCGTGTGATTCTTTTCTCATGACTATTAGTCACATGAATTCTCAATCTGGGTATCTTATGCATGGGGAAACTAAAATTTATTTGAAATGATTGAAGTTGATTAGGATGATTATTCCATGATTTGACCTTAAATTAAAAACCATATTTGATGAATGAAAGTAAGATTGAAGGTTTCATACTCATGTGTAAGGTTTACAAAGAACTCAATATTAACGAATCGAATATAAGTTCTTTCCATGTTTGGGGTAGATTCTTGATATTGTGAAGTAAGGTGGAACTCATGCTTTACACCTCATTTTTGATGAGGTCCGTATTCATTAAACCTATGTTTCTCAATTGTTGATTAAACCTCAAACATTGTTAAGAAAACTTTGCCCTATCGATGTATAGCATGCCACCTACTTTAATATGAATAAGTCTTTGGATCCCTAGATCACAATGTGATGACTTAGATACAAGTGGAACTTCCCTATTGACAAATATGCCTCCTTGCAATCTCAGTTTTGAAAAAAAATGGACATGGACCTAAATCTAGCCCTATTACGCTCAAACTCTCGAGTTCTCAATTTGACTTCTCAATTCCCAAAATCTACCCTTAGCTTGATCATGAAAGGAAGGGAGTTCTATTATGACTTCGAACTCACAAAATCTCAAAATTGTTGGCTAAATTGACATTATGATAAATCCCTTTGTTTCGATGATGACAAACATTTCATTCTTGTCGATCTAACGTGCTACTGGAGTGTTGTAGGAATAAGGTGGATGACAAAGTACTAGGGAATCTATACGCTTGAATATTTGTAAATTTAATGAAATGTAATCAATTGTAAACTTGTACAAATATATAATGTACAAGTACTTAGACTTCATGTAAATCAAGCGTTAGATCTCCTTTAGCCAATCACTACACCTAGATAGGTAATCCCCTTCAATAGTGTCACATATGCACACTCATACACACACTTAATGCCTTAAATTGAAACATTGAAACAGGGGCAATCTCGATCGACAAACTCTTCGACTGAGACACTCTTGGTCAACAAACTTCTCAACCGAGAAAGATCCAAGTAGCCGTTAGACACATCTGACAAGGTAGTTGGCAGTTGGAGATGAACGTTGCAAACACTTGATCCAGAGAGCCTGTCGGTCGACAAAACCTCGACCGAGTAGGTATCTCGGTCGATAATTCCTCGACCGAGATGGACTCTGACAGCAACTGCAAAATTAATTAATTAGTCATTGCTAATGCAACCAACTTGTACCTAACGGCTAGTTAAGTACTTAGAACCCCCTAGAAAGTGTCTAGAATGACCTTAAGCACTTGTAGGCCATTCCTATAAATAGTACATGCCTTAGGACACCTAAAGATACCGAAGCTACACTTGTGATACACTTGAGCATACACTTACAATTGGCAATCTGTTTTGAGAAATTGAGCAACACTTGCATTGGCGATCCCTCTACTTGCTCTAATTTCGTGTCCTATAGGCTAGTATCTCCTATCCACAACAATCACACGTGCATATACATTGGTTAGGAGATCTACACACTTGATATAGGAAAATCAAGCCTTGTGCTTCAAAGGATAAGTGTAATTTCCTGTTTCCTTCTTGTTCCTTTTATTCTATGTATTCTCCTTGCTACTCCTAGGGTTGGAGGTTGCGGATTAGAGAAGGTTCTTCTCGGTGGAGAAGGTGGACTTCGAGCTACTTGAAGAAGGCTATTGCAACGGGAAGCTACTTCAGGAGGAAGGCTACTTCAAGGGGGAGCTTGAAGTTACTTCAAGAAGGCTGCTTCAAGGTTGGTGCAATTACTTCAAGGTGAAGGCTGCTCGAAGGGTTTAGGGAAAGAATTGTAATTTTATGTAAAATCCTTGCGAGGTAATAAAATTAAATTCTTTCAAAATCCCGGTTGGGTAAGCAACCGGGTAGTGGACTGACTTCCTTAGTATTTGCTAAGGTTGGAACCACTCTAAATCCTTGTTCCCTTGTCCAATATTTTTGTGGTTGGATGTTTGAGTTAAATAATTGTTAAATTAATTTTAAAACCCTATTCACCCCCCCTCTAGTGGTTTTTTCAAAAATATGGTTGCCCTTTTAATTATCTTGATGCTTGACTCATGACCTAGTGAAATATGATTTGATCGTCGATACAATGCCCTATTTGGATATGTTAGATGGCTCAAGAGTAATTTAGTTTAATGTGCCAGATTGGGGTAGCACTTGAGTTATGAATCCCCTAACCTAGGTCACACCCCATTATGACTACCCATAAATTTTCATCTTGTTGAATATTTAGAGTTTCGAAACGTGACCCTTACCACAGGACTTTGATTTCTTGACCTAAATCCCTAATAAGTTACGTCAATGATGATATTGATACCCGATCTCAAAATCTCATTTATGACTATTTTGGAATATAATGATATTGACTAAGTTCTTAGAAAGACCTAGGCCTAGATCATTCATCAACCATGAATTCCATGAAAATGAATTCGATATTGATACCATGAAATGTTTAATAATGCTTCAAATGTTGTTCAATTGTTGTATATGGATGAATGATCACCCCTATAGGAGTGAGTTAATCATTCAGTTTAAGAATTGAGATATCCTCAAATGTCACATAATGTTTGGAGGGTTCAGTATACAAAGTATGAAAGAACATGTATTAAGTATAATTCTGTAAACCCAACTATGCCATCTCTAAGGTACACAAGGAAAAGTCACCAAAGAATTGTGCTAATAAACTTATACATGTGGCTCATGAAACATGTATCAAACTTTATACAGTCCAAATGAGGTTCCTCTAACCCATGAGTTCTTCTTACTCAACACTATCTTTTACACATGCCACTAGTGTCCTATGTGGGGAACCACCAACCCGAGCTCGAGGCTTCATAGAAACTAACATAGATACCTCCTCCAGGGTCTTGGGCTCTCTCCCTCACCCAGATGGTAGGCACTCATATTGATGTTCACATATGCACACATAACCAACCTCTCTCTGACTCTAGGGTTTGGTCCTCCCAAGAAAATCTAGGGTTCAACAAGCCTATATGAATCATGCATAAAGTTACTCAACTCAATCACTCAAGAGTAGTCTAGTTTAGGACATATCATATCACATATCTCATATATCTCATATCGTGGAGTCTAGGTTCTCTGACCTTCTCCCTGTGGGTCTCTCTCTCTCTCTTGATCTAACCCCAAAACGGGTCCTAACACCAGAGGTCCTCCTTGTAAAAGAGCTTGAGGCTCATGCTGACTCACAACCTTGTCTTATCTTAACATATCTTATCTCATAAAAATCTAGTTACTTGCATCATCAACACTTATCTCAAATCCTCAAAACTGGACTTTAATCATTAATGGCAACATATATCATCATAACCATCTTATATAATCAATACAAGACTTACATCATATTATCTAAACTAATTTCATCTATTCCATCTATCACATATTCCAACAAGGCTCTAGACATCTAATATAGAACTACTCTCTCTTCTAGACTGATGTCATTCACTTTCACTTAGGTTACATGACCACCTCCTACTCATACTTGTGTGGGTACACATTTTTTTAATACACATATATAATAAAATATTATATAGTTTTTTCTCTGATAAAACATGCGTCAGAGAAAACTATCAAGGTTTGATCCAATTGGAATCAAAAACCAAATCCAGAAAACGAGTGTCCCACACATAGTAGAGAGTACAGTGTCATGAAAACTAGTGAAAAGGGTGAGAACAAGGGGTAGACTAGTGTAGCTACTCTAGACAACGTGCGCAATATGTCTAGGGTTTCTCTTCCCTTGATGCACGTCATTTCCAAATAGTGCAATGTCCCATACCACTACACTACAAGGAAAGAACGACATCTAAGGACTTGCTACTCAACAAGCACCGGTCTAGACCTAGTTCTTAGACATCTAGGTGCTAACCGAGAGGCTAGGTCAGATCTAGTATCTAAAAGATGACTAATCTAACCCTAAAGATTATTAAGTTCATGGTTCTTTAGTTTTGAGTTGCATAATGAGAAAATGTCAGGTTTTGCTATTATTGATGCTCTGATACCACCTGTGACGTCCCCAGATTTTCTAAAACTTAATCTGATGTGTGACGTCCAAATTGAAACCTCACCTCAGTGAGAATCCCAATTTAAACATCCCACACGAGGCTAAGAAGAAGAAAATCAAGGAAGTCATAAGGAAACAATCAGTAGCACATGTACATGAACAATAATAAAACCATACACACATGTTCACCATTCAACATATAATTACAACATGAATTGTTACAACATTTGATATTACATATTGAATAGTAAACTTATACATATAGATGTACTACATCTAAACAACAAGATCTTAAGACAACAGGTCCACCTGTACATCAGCTCGCCAGACAACTCTCACTATCCTGAATCTTCAAGATCATATGTCCACAACCTAAACAAAAAAAATACATGAGGTACACATCAGCACAATATTCAAGAATATTGTACTGAGTACGCCTACATGCCTTTTATATACCTCTCATCATATCTTGGCAATAAGATAAAACTAATGCTTGGCAGTAACAGAAGAATATAAGAAAAGTGTATACTTGCACAAGGATATTCATAAAAAAAAGAGAACACATATTTTAAGCTCATTTTCCATTATATATTTATGCATCTGCCTGCCAATGGGATAGATGCATCCAGGCCTCATGATCTTCTTAACAAAGAGATAGATCATTGTACATGTGATCTGCTTACCAAAGAGATAGATCACTCACTAGAACTATGCTTACCAAAGCGATATAGTGCTTCATATAATGGAACAAATATATTATGTTTGATGTGCTCATAATCATAAGTATGGAAAGCTCAAACAACATAGTATACAAGAACAATCATTTCAATCAATACCATATGCCAAGTCTTTACTAATATATAAAACAAGCATATTATATAATAAGCCAAGTAAGAGGTAATGGCGTACATTCCAAAAAGACATCCTAATCACATATTCCTGATGTCATCTATATCTTGGTCAACTCCTGATTAAGACAACACCACATATCACCATCAGGTTCTCATCATCTTACATCTCATCTTAACCCTAGTCATGTTCATTAGGGTTTGCTTATCTCAGTATGATATCCTCATGATTATTTGTATTCTTACCTTATATTTATCTTACTTATGTCATTTTCTAGATTATAGTTCATCAAATGGATATACTCATGCGTCATAATATTATGTGAACATATTTTACATTATGTCACTTTCATTAACCATATTAGGGTTATATCACACATATTAAGGGTGCTCTTCATATAACATGGATTTTATGCATAATCATTATCTCATAATTAAAACTGAGGTTCCATATACTGCTATGAGCTTACTCTATAAATTTCATCATTTATTGATCATGTATGCATTTATTATATTTTATTTAGTATTATTAGCCCTAATTAGTCATTCTCAGCAAATTACATGATTATGTGTCATAACATGATCATGTCTGACATCATATGGACTATAAAACATATTTTAGAGTTACTGAAGTATTATCATAATTTTTGTCCATCGTTTGATATTTATTACTCATTAAACAAGTATAATGCATGTTACATGATATTACTAACATTTAAACTTCAAAAGACCAATATTATACTCCCAAGATGTTCTACTAACTTTTATAAGAATTTGGGTACTTCATTTGTATTTTTCTGACTTCGGATGTATTTACTATGCATTATATAAGATCTGAGATTTTGTGAAGATTTTACCTTTTTGTGGCCAATCCGGCATTGCCATGTGTCTAGTGTGGTGGGGGGCACAACTCTTTACTTGGACCAGCCGGTTCATGCACCTAGACTCGTTTCATGTTCAGGTCTAACTGGACCAGCCCCACCCTCTCTTCTCACATTCTTTCCCCGCTAGGTCGACGCAGCTGCCCATCTACCAGACAACAACGTTGCGCCTCTGATCGTGTGCGCCCGTCGATGGTCCTCCCCGTTCGCGTGACTCAAGAACAGAGCCACCGCCGTGAGGCTCG
The DNA here is from genome assembly GCA_963693085.1 of Alisma plantago-aquatica. NCBI lineage: Eukaryota > Viridiplantae > Streptophyta > Magnoliopsida > Alismatales > Alismataceae > Alisma > Alisma plantago-aquatica. The sequence continues at coordinate 169,639,463 of OY856410.1, forward strand.
ACTCTAGCAAGGGAGAGGTGATGATCTCCTTCTCCTCATGAAACATGGCTGCCACTCGTAGCCTCTCTCTCAAGCATCGTCATGGCTACTCAAGGAGCACCAGTGGTGGCTGGAGCTAGGGCTCCACAGAGCTCCTATGTAACTTCCGCCACAAGTGCCATCTGTACATCAGAATGCTGGACCGGTCAAGGTCTCCTCCTCCATCATGCAGCCCTGTAGGGTGACCTTCTCGTTCCTATTTCTAGTCTGTGATACTTTATATAGGCGCCGCCGCTCGGGTCGACTCCGGCGAGCCATCATGCAGTGCCCCCTCCTCCTTGCCAACTTCTATATACTTTATAACCTCCGACTATCCTCCCTCCATACCATGGATTTCTTGGGTTGCTACTGAATGCTCACCCTAGTGGTCTGGTTGAGATCGCCGGCACCGTGAGGGATGACTGCGGTGAGAATCGACATCATGACTTTGCTCCTCGCCTCTTCCATTCACCGCATCGTCACTTGCCTGGTCTTGATACTTTCCACCATGAGATTGATTTCCCTCTGTGCCTCAGGCCTTGATGCCACCTCCACTGTGGTGGCTCCTTGTAGATAGAGAAGAACGTCGCTGCCTGTAGGAACTGCTGCATCGAAGAAAAGAGGGAAACCTATTGGGCTCCTCCTAGCTCAAAGTTGTCATCCATGTCCACTCTGTAGGAGTAGTGGAACACCAGTAACAGGAGGAGGAATTTATCCCTTGAAAACTCCCTCGTCTTCATCCTCTATGTTGGGACCTCTACTACAAACCCTATAGGATGGTCATAGGTAGAGAACTTGTTCTCTGTCCTCTCGTCTTCAAAATGCTCAAATGAGGAGGTCGACCATTTCCACTCACTGTTGTGAGGCTAATCAATCCTCAATTGGCTTCCCCCTCTCACCCACGTCCTCCATGCCACTATGCCATGGATGGTCATTACCGTGACTAGGATGCAGCTTCCATGACTCCATAACTAACATGGGTTGAAAATGGCTAATCTGTCGTTGAATTAGGATATCCAAGGTTCCACAATAGGGCAACGAAGGTCTTATCTGTGGCTCTCCCTGGTACAATCGTGGCCCTACATTGAACAGGCTCGTGACACTAAGCTGATCAAAGCCTAAGTTGCTAAATATGAAACATTGTTCTAAAGTACATCAAAATATTAATTATTGAGCCGACTTCAAACTTAAATATCTCCGTTTAGGAACACCAGAATATTATGAAACTTTAATCATGACATTGATACAAATCAAGGTACTTCCTATTGAAATTTGATGACATAATTCATCTCTTTGATCATTCAATTAAATTCGTCAAATAGGTATAACTTATGGATCCAAATCATTATATCAACCTCAATTAACACTCAAACTTTACCAAAACACTTGGAACTCTCATCGTAACTCAAGATATGGATTCTAAAAGTCAACTCTGTCACATTACTTTTGTGGTCACCCTATTTGGATCTTGAGGTTACCCTAGAGATATGATTACTGAATTCCATGTGCCCAAATCTATGTTAACTTGATTGAATAATTTAGGTTTAAGCTCCATGTGGATTAGGGTGGGCCCTTACATCGATTTTGAGCATGAAATCACAATGTTAAAATATGGTGTATGTCTCAAATTGTTGAAATATGAAACCTCAATCATGGATATATATAACCACACCTAGACCATTGTGGAATCTAAAACCCTAAATGTTGGGATTGGAAGTCTAGAATGATCTCTCCAAATTTGTGACTAAGTTGATGATCTGTCAAAAACTAGATGATCAATGTGAAATGCTATGACCTTGATGCTCAACTGCATGAATTTGAAATAGTGAAAGATTACCAAGTTGATTGAAATACTGAATATGAAACCCAATCTCAAATTATGACTTGATTTAATTTCGAGGACAAAATTTCTTTTAAGGTGGGGAGGATATAATAACTTGGATTTTTCTCTCATTCTATTTGTGTACATATTGACTCATTAGATGATGATATTGAACTCAATAACCATCCTTACCCTCAATTTGATGACTTTCAGTTCCTTTTTGCTCAATTTATGGGCTGGATTTGGTTGAGTATTACCTTGAACATATATATGACTTTATTTTGAGTTTTTAACTAAGTAACATGCTTTTTATGTATCTCCAACTTGCAATCATATTTGAACCCATTCAGTGAAATATATTTTCAATCAATTATATCTAATGTTTTAGATAATTCAATTATCTTTCCAACGGTCCAAAAATTAGCTTAATCAGACATCCAGAGCCCCACTTATGGAATGATGAAGTTTTGGTCAAATTACTATGATTTAATTGATTCTATACGAATCTGACCTTATTTCGGCCCAAATTTATGGGTGTGCAACCAATGATTTCTTCCCTTATTCGTTGCCAACTCAGCGATCCACATACTTTTGTTTTGTTATGATCATTTGTGACCTTTGTATCATGTCCCTCAGATCCACACCCTTTAATCCGACAGTTGGGAGGTCATCACTTACCTCCGTTTGTACTACTATAGCAGTAGCTTTAGGGATAGACAATATCACCTCTTCTCGATGCGTTTTGATGAAATTGACTTGCCAAAATGCTATAAAACTTCCTTTTCAGTCTTTCCCTTGGTTGTTTCCTCTTCTCATTCCCTATATCCCCCTCTTCATCTTCTCTTCTCCTCATTCAGCCATTGCGGCGCCCCACAACCACCTTGGCTGCTCCCCTGTCTTAGACCTCCTCGACCATTATTTATGGTTGTTGTGACTTTGCAACATCACATTGCACATACCCAACCCCTTTTTCAGAGCATGGTAGGGTTTCCTGTCCACCGGCTTCGCGGTTCCGATGGAGCAGCACCTTGGAGCCGTGTTACTCCCATGCATGACCAGTCGGTGGGAGCGAAGCAACAGTAGCCGCATGATTAAGTGAGTGCTTCTCTCCACTCAACGATCCAACGACAGAAATTCTGGACCCAAGCTGATTGACCACCACTATCTTACCTCCCCCAATGGTCAGCAACGACGCATTAAGGCTTTCAGCAACACCATGTGCGGTGGCAAGCAGTCTCCAGTTTCCAACAATTGCACCATGACAATTGGTAGAGGTTGGGCATCTCTAAGACCATGTGGAGCCTGCATTCAGGCCCAGTCTTGGCCCTCAAGGGTATAAATCCCTCAACCCCCCCCTCAATGCTTTAATATTCAAAACCCTATAACTTTTGGGTTGTTTAACCAAATTTCTTGATGCTATATGTCATTTTGACCAGAAACTCATCTTCTTTCTGATGATGTTTTTGTCACTTGTTAGTTTTGTGCAACTAATCCCATATATTAGCAAAGATGCTTGTTTTATGATCTTTGGATTATTAAGCAATCCCAATCATGTACTTCTTGTGTCCTTAATAATCCCTGTCTACATTAATAACCCAAATCAATAATGTTAGCTCGCCTTTTACTGTGATGTTGTCTAGGATCAACTATATGTACCCCAAGGATCTTTTGACCTTATATGTTCACCCTATACCTAAATGTGACCTATTTATGTAAGTCACATGCTATATCTTGATCAAGTCTGGGGGTTTGGCTCAAATTGCTATCATCTAATCTTGCAATCTTGAAATTGGTGCCTTTTGTTATCCTTGGTGACATAATGAACTAATATCGCATGCTAAGTGGCCCACTTATAGCTTTTGACACCCCAAGTACATCCTTTGTGCATTAAATGATATAGTTGATCTAAATTGTCCCATATTGATGAAATGTGACACTAATGCAAATGTTTTTCTCTATCAAGTTAAAATCAGTAGGTTTACCTTTTTGTGATAGCACTTAAGTCCAACTTGCTCTTCCTAATACTTCTATGACTTGGAAATGAAACTCTGTTGCATGAAATTGATCTAGTATGGCTATCCATGATCATATATAATTAAACCTTGATGGAAATGCAAATATTATGTTTCCCTAACTAGAAATAAAAAATGATCTCTTGTGTATTTCTAATATAATGTGGATGGCTCACTTCGATCTAGGATGTAATGTTAATAGTTGTCCTATGTGGATTCACTACATGCATGTGGGGACTTTGGGAATTATTTGTGATCTAATTGAAACCTAGATCTAAGGAAGCATCCACGTGACTCATATGATGTTTAGATTATCAATACCCTTTTGATCTAAGGCTTCATGTTATGTCTTTTGTATCTTAGGTCCCCTTCGGGTTGGACCGTATCTAGGAATCTTACTCATGAATCATAACTTGTTCATTACTCACAAGGTATGTTTTCCTCTTGACCCTACTATGATATTGTCTTTCTTGTATGTATGATCGTATGAATGCTTGGCTACTTACTTGGTTGAGCGATTATTTCTATGAATACTACTTTCATGTTTGGTTATCGTATGTTGACAAACCTTGAACATAATATAAGGAAATTCATTCTATTATAATGGATAAACGGAATGAAGAATGTACTTTGTATAAAATAATGTTGTTAAGTTTTTGTGCCTTATTTCTTGTTCTTTCTTAGTACTCGATCTATCCAAACACAATTTATATATTTCTAAATTGTTTCCATATCTTTTCATAGCGTACTTAATGCTTTAAAATTAATATGTTTTGTTTATCGAATTTTTGGTTTCCAACTGAAGATGTACTGCCCTCAGGGCTCTACTCTATGAATTGAACCTCCAATGGAATGCTAGGAATGGAATGGGTACATGTCTCTATCCCCTTTAGTATCTTGTTATCTCTTTGTGTTGCTAATAACTTTTTCAATATATATTGCTTGTGTGAATGTTTAGTACCATTCTATGGATGGGCGCCTGAACCCTACTACCACTGACTCTATAGTTTGTGGGGGTAGGATGAGGGTAACAAATAGTTCCATGACAAATGGTATCAAAGCTAAACACATAGGCCTCTATATATGTTTAAGGCATAACACATCTTATGAATCCAGGGAGGACTAAAAATCCTTTCCATCAAGTTTAGGGAGTCTTCTAGAATCTCATACCTTATATAAGGATCTCCTATGCCACCCAAGTAAATGATGATTAAGTAGTCTTCTCATATCCTCATGTGATTCTTCTCTCATGACTATTAATCACATGAATTCTCGATCACGAGTGCCTATGCATGGGGAAACTAAAATTTATTTCAAATGATGGAAGTTTATTCATATGATAATTCCATGATTTGACCTTAAATTAAAAAGCCTATTTGATGAATGAAAGTAATCTTGAAAGTGTTTTACTCATGTGCAAGGTTTATGAAGAATCAATATTACCAAATCAAATATAAGTGCTTTCCTTGTTTGAGGTAGATTCTTGAAATGATGGAATAAGGTGGAACTCATGTTTTACACATAATGTTTTATGAGGTCCCCCTTGATTAAACCTATGTTGCTCTATTGTTGACTAAACCTAAAACATAGTTAAGCTAACTTTTCCCTATCAATATGTAGCATGCCACCTATTTTGATATGAATAAGTATTTTGATCCCTAGATCATGATGTGATGACTTATATACAAGAGGCACTTCCCTATTGACAAATATGCCTCCTTGCAAGCTCAGTTTTGAATAAAAATGGGCATGGACCTGATCTAGCCCTATTATGCTCAAACTCTCTAGTTCTCAATTTGACTTCTCGATTCCCAAAATCTACCCTTACCTTGATCATGAAAGGAAGGGAATGCTATTATGACTTTGAACTCACAAAATCTCGAAATATGGTTGCCCTTTTAATGATCTTGATGTTTGACTTGTGACCTTGTGAAATATGATTTGATCATTGATACATGCCCTATTTAGATATGTCAGATGGATCATGACCAATGAAGAATAATGTGATAAATTAGGGTAGCACTTGAGTTATGAATCCCCTAACCTAGGTCACACCCCATTATGACTACCTATAAATTGTCATCTCATTGAATATTTAGAGTTTGGAAAGGTGACTTCTTCCACAAGACTTTGATTTCTTTACCTCAGTCCCTAATAAGGTATGTCTATGATGTTATTCATACCTAACCTCAAAATCTCAATTTATGACTATTTTGGAATATGATGACATTGACTATAGCTAGTGGCCAAGTTCTTAGAAAGACCTAGTCCTAGATCATTCATCAACCATGAATATCATGAAAATGAACTCCATATTGATGCCATGAAATGTTGAATAATGCTCGAAATGTTGTTCAATTGTTGTATATTGATGAATGATCACCCCTATAAGAGTGTGTTAATTGTTCGGTTTAAGAATTGAGATAACCTCAAATGTCATGTAATTAAAAAAAACTTTAAAAAGAATAATGTGTATGGAAATTAAAAAAAAAACTTTAAAAAGATAGAGCCCTAAGTCACACATAAGGTCTAAAGTAGGAATATGTGACGTCCTAAGATTTTATAGAACTTAATCTAATGTGTGACGTCTTAATTGAAACCTCACCTCAGTGAAAATCCCAATTTTAACATCCCATATGAGGCTAACAAGAAGAAAATCAGAGGAAGTCAAAAGAAAACAATCATTAGTACATGCACATGAACAATAATAAAACCATACACACATGTTCACCATTCAACATATAATTACAACATGAATTGTTACTACAATGGATATTACACATTGAATAGCAAACTTATACATATACATGTACTACCACTAAACTATAGGATCTTAAGACAATAGGTCCACCTGTACATCAGCTCGCCACACAACTCTCAACTATCCTAGTCCTTCAAGTTCATATGTCCACAACCTAAAAAAAAAATTACATGTGGTACACATCAGCAAAATATTTAAGAATATTGTACTGAGTATGCCTACGTGTCTTTTATATACCTCTCATCATATCTTGCCAATAAGATTAAACTAATACTTGGCAATTATAAAGAAATATCAGAAAAAGCATATACTTGCATAAACTTGTTCTTTAACAAAAGAGAACACATATTTTAAGCACATTTTCCATTATATCATCCATGCATTTAATACCTGAGAGTTGAATGCATTAAGACCTTTATGATCTACTACCAAAGAGTTGGATCATTTCACAATGTGGTTCTAAGTACTTTACTACCAAAGATTGAAGTACTTACTTTGCATCACATTACTACCAAAGAGTTGTAGTGCTTGGATATAATGGAACAAATATATTATGTTTCATGTGTTCATAGAACTAAGTATGGAGAATCATGCAACATATCATACAAGAACAATCATTTCATCCAATATCATATGCCAAGTATTTTACTACACATATAACACAAGTATATTGTATAATAAGCCATGTAAGAGGTAACAACATACCTTCCAAAGAGATAAACTAATCACATATTTCTGATGTCATCTATATCCTTGTTAAACCTTGATTAAGATAAGATCATATACTATCATAAGGTTCTCATCAACTTTAACCCTAGTTATATCCATTTTAGGGTTTACTTAACTCATTATTATATTCCCACTGTTACTTATATTCTTGTCTTAGAATTATCTTACTGATGTTGTTTTCCAAATTATGGTTTGTTATATGAACATTAGGTTCCATATCCTTTTTGTGTGCATATTAACTCTAGTCTATATACATTATTCAAATTAGGGTTACAACCCATGTATTAAGGGTCATCTTCATATAACATGAATTGTATACATCATCATGATCTCATAATTGAATCTGAGGTTCCACATAATGATATGATCTTACTCAGTAAATTTCATCATTTATTGAGCATGTATGTATTTATTGCAATTTATTTATGGTTAAAAGTTGTAATTAGCCATACAAAGCAAATTACATGATTACTTATCAGAACGTGATCACATATGACATCACATGGATTATATATCATATTCCAGAGTTACTGATGCATTTTCATAATTTTTGTTCATCGTTTGGTATTTATTATTCATCAAATGAGTATAATACATCTTGCATGATATCATTGTGATTTAATAATAAAAAGGCTGATATTATGGTTCCAAGTTGTTGCACTCATTTTTCTAAACATTTTGGTACCTTGTTTCTAATTTTTGGACAAATGAGCTAATTTATACGAATTATACAAAATTATGACATTTATTGAAGATTTACGTTTTTGTGGCCAATCACATTACACCATGTGGCATTCAGGGTCACTGGTCAAGGCTCCTGGACTCACGTTGAGCCATATTTATTGGATCCAGTTTAGCGTCTAGCTCCCGAGTTTGATTTGGTTTGGTCAGTTTGTTTGACTGACCCAAGTCCAAAGTTCCCCGCTTTCTCTCTGTGTTCTGACCTACGTCTGAGTCCTCAATGAGGTTTATTTTTCCACAAGGCAACCACCATCACCTGGGCTCTCCTCCAGTGAGTGATCGGTCACGATGTCCTCCACCTCAAAATGAACTTCCACTTATATATGCTTCACAATCCCTGTCCAATCATCCTCGGCTACTCGGGTCGTCGCTGAGGGGTGCCTTCTCATGCATTCAAGAAGCTTGCTGTCGCAGGCTGCTAATATGGCAAACCAGAAAAGGGAAAAACACCTTGACTTCATGAAAATATAGACTAGAACTTTTGAAAGAGTTACAAGGCTTCTAGTTACTCACCTGCTACCTCCCATTGTAGTTGGAGGTGCTGAGGATAGGCCCTGAAGGGTGGTCTTCTTCTCTGTCAGACATTGGGCCATAGGTCATGGTGACCTCCATGAAAAACACTGAAAACGCCCATTTTCCTCCACTATAGCCTCTCTCATTATTTTCCCTTTTAACATATTACTCGGAATCCCTTCTAGCTCTACTTCTTACTCATGCTACACCTTCGGCCACCACCTGCTCACTTCAAAGGAGAAGAAGAAAAAGGGTAGGTCTCGTTCTCCCTGACCAGTCCACTAAAACACTCTAATGAGGGGTCAACATGGATGCTCATGGCACTACGGAACCAACTGCTCAGTCAGTTTCCCTTTTGGAACCATGATCAGTGATTATAGGAGGTGTGGATGCTCACCCACGACATTTGTTCCAAAGCTCCCCCTGATCCAGAGTTTGGAGATGGTATTGATGCCATCCAAAGTGCATGTAATGGCTATAAAAGGCCCTTCACAAGACCAGATCCATGACTCACTATAAGACTAGGAGTGTAGCCACTAGATCTGGGATCCATGGCTAGTGATAGGCCACGCGACCTACCTAGAAGCCAAGGGCGCCTGACACTGATTAAAACCATCACTTAGGTCTATCATCCTTCAAAAAGCACATTATTTAACACATATCAAACCTAAATAACTTCCTCTAGGATACTCCAATTACCACCAAATTTTAACCATAGATTTACTACCCCTAAAACTACATTCTATTGAATTTTGATACCAAAATATCATTGCTTGACCCACAAATTAAATACCTGAAAAAGGCATGAACTTTGGGATCTTAATCATGATAGCAACCTCAATCAACCATCTGACTTTACCAAAACACTTGAAACTCTCAGATAACTCAACATATAAATTTCAATATGTCATTAGGCATTCAAAAGGTTCCAAAAGTCCACTCCATCATAGAATCTGAACCCTAGCTTTGAAATTTTGGGACCTATGGCTTTTATGTACAAACTCGACTCTTGATATTAAATAATGAAATCTAGACTCATAATTAATGATATTGATATTGATTTGACTGCTATGATCAACCTATTTGGATCTTGAGGTCACCCTAGATATATCATTAGTGAATTGTATGTTTCTAGATCTCAAAAATGTAAAATGATGATTTTGTTAACTTGCTCAACTGATTTAGGGTTAAGCTCCATGTAGACTAGGGTGGGACCTTCCATCAATTTTGTGTAGGAAATCACAATGTTAAAATATGATGTATGTCTCAAATTATTGAAATATGAAACCTCGATCATGAATACATATAACCCCACCTAGGAAATTGTGGAAGCTAAAACCCTAAATGTTCAGATTTGAAGACTAGAATGATCTCTCCAAATTTGTGACCGAGTTGATGATCTCTCCAAACTGGATAACCAATGTGACATGCTATGACCTTGACACTCAACTGCACAATTTTTAAATAGCACAAGGATACCAAGTTGATTGCAATATTGAATACAAATCCCAATCTTGAATTATGACCTGATTTAATTTTAAGGAAAAAATTTCTTTTGAGGTGGGGATGATGTACTAACTTGGATTTTTCTCTCATTCAGTTTGTGTTCATCTTGACTCATTAGATACTCTATTGAACTCAATAACCATCCCCACCCTCAATTTGATGACTTTGAGTTTCTTTTTGCTCAATTTATGGGTTGGATTTTGTTAAGTATCACCTTGTACATATATATGACTTTAATTTGAGCTTTTAACTAAGTAGCATGCTTTTTATGTATCTCTAACTTGCAATCATATTTGAACCCATTAAATGAACTTTATTTTCAATCAATTCTATCTAATGTTGTAGATAATTCAATTATATATGCCCTATCGATATGTAGCATGCCACCTACATTGATATGAATAAGTCTTTGGATCCTAGATCATGATGAGGTTACTTAGATACAAGAGGCACTTCCCTATTGACAAATATTCCTCCTTGCAAGCTCCGTTTTGAATAAAAATGGACATGGACCAAAATCTAGCCCTATTATGCTCAAACTCTCGAGTTCTCAATTTGACTTCTCGATTCCCAAAATATACCCTTACTTTGATTATGAAAGGAAGGGAATGCTATTATGACTTCAAACTTCAAAATCTTGAAATGTGGTTGCCCTCTTAATGATCTTGATGTTTGACTCGTGACCTTGTAAAATATGATTTGATCGTCAATACATGCCCTATTTGTCTATGTCAGATGGCTCATAACTAATGTAGATTAATGTGCTAGATTAGGGTAGTACTTGACTTATGAATCCCCTAACCTAGGTCACACACCATTATGACTACCTATAAATTGTCATCTCATAGAATATTTAGAGGTTGCAAAGGTGACCCCTTCCACACGAGTTTGATTTCTTGACCTACATCACTAATAAGTTATGTCTATGATGATATTGATACCCAATCTCAAAATCTAGATTTATGACTAATTTGGAATATGATGACGTTGACTATAGCTAGTGGTCAAGTTATTAGAAAGACGTAGGCCTAGATCATTCATCAACCAAGAATACCATGAAAATGAACTCGATATTGATGCCATGAAATATTGAATAATGATCGACATGTTGTTCAATTGCTATATATGGATGAATGATCACCACTATAAGAGTGAGTTAATCATTCGATTGAGCTATTGTTCCTATGAATACTATGTTCATGTTTGGTTATCATATGTTGACAAACCTCAAACATAATATAAGGAAATACATTCTATTATAATGGATAAAAGAAATGAAAAACGTGGTTTGTATAAGATAATGTTGTTAAGTTTCTACACATTATTTCTTATTCATACTTATTACTTGATCTAGCCAAGAGCAATTTATATATTTATAAACTATTTCCATGTCTTTTCATAGAGTGCTTAATGCTTTAGCATTAGTATGTTTTATTTTTCGAAATCTTAGTTTCCAATTTAAGATACACTACCCCCAAGGAAATCCTCTATGAATTGAATCCCCAATGGAATGCTAAAAATAGAATGGATACATGTCTCTAAAATGTTTAGTATCTGGTTATCTCTTTGTGTTGTTATTGCATTTTTCGTATATATTTCTCGTGTAAAAATTTAGTATCATTCTATGTACGGGCACCCAAACCCTACTACCACTGAATTTTTAGTCAGTGGGGGTAGGATGAGGGTAACAAATAGTTATGTGACAAAACTCTATTATGACACAAGAATCTCCAATTAAAACAATCACACACATCACATGAACCACTCATTAGAGTTAGGGTTTACTCACATAGCCATTTATAATTTACATCATGATTATAGTACAAAACCCTAGATGAGTCACCTCCCACTTTCTTGGAGCATATTAGGATTAAGGAGCATGCTTAGGATTAACTACATAATCCTTCAAAAAACACTAGCCATGATTCATTACTTGCTTACTCATAGACATATGTTCATGTATGTATCTTGACTATCCATCATATAAGTGTCTCGACCACTTTCAAGCAAAGTAACTCGACCTACCATCAACATGGTGTCTCGACCTACCATCAACATTGCATCTTGACCTACCATAATCATGGTGTCTCGACCTACCATCAACTTGTTGTCTCAACCTACCATCAATATGGTGTCTCAACCTATCATAAACATGGTTTCTATCCTTCTACCACATGTCGTAACACCTGTGTAGGGACAGGGAACACCAAGCATCAACCTAAGAACAAAAACCTACACAAGGATGATCTTCAAACCCTAAAAGATCATCATAATGATCATATCTAAAGATAGGGAAAATAAGTTCCTTACCCATGAAACCATGATCGTGATAATCAACTAAACTTAGATGAACATCATTTAAATAGAACGTAATAGTTCCATGAACAAAAACAAGAACACATTATCTATTTTACAAGAATCTTTAAATCCGGGACAAGAAAATTAGGGTTTATAAGAAGTACATATCATTCTCAAAATACAACATCATTCAAACATATCTACCTTCTTTTAATTTTCTAAAATAATAGATATTTAAGATGTGGAACAACAAGATATGAACAACATATATCAGGTTCAAGCTGCACATAATAGAAGAGGAAGGAGTTATATAAACAACCTATGGTTGACGATCCAAGCCGCCAACATCAGATGCTTCAAAGGAGAAAAGGAAGCCCCAAATAGAACCAAGTATTTGGCCACTGAAACTCCTTTAAGAATTAAAGAACACCATGGTTAAAGAAGAGTCAAGGGAAAATAAAACTCAATCCCTAACTTTGAACCAAGGTAGAATATGAAGAAACTCGAGGTCAAAGCATGATATTTGACACAAAAGAAGAAGAGAACCCAAGGAAGAATCACCATGGACCTTATACAACCCTCATGGTGAATATGCAGGATGAAGAGTTGAATAAGAAAGGGGAAACTGGATCTAGAGTTTAAATCACTTACCAGGAGAAACATTTATCCAAGAATTCACCACCAAGAAGATGGTTTAGCACCAAATCAGCCACATGCAAGATGGATCGGCCACCCTAGCCTCAAGATCCACTACTTCTTGCTCCTATGCTTTAAGGGCAGTTAACCTTTAAAGGAAGAAGATGATGAAGTTGAAAAAGTCTCTCACTCATGATGAGAAAGGGATATATACATCCCAATGAGAGAGAATAAGTGGTTGGTGATATATGACCTTTCTAATCGTCTCAAGGACATGTGTCCTTCAACCTCACAGTCTTATCCTCTTTTTTACAACCACAATTTTTTTTGTATGTTTTCACAATTGAAATAATTTTGTGAATATGGACATAATTAAAAAGGTGGTATGCTTTGCTTCAAAGAATGGGTTTCTTTGCAAATATCCCTTTTGATTGGAATTTCGTGGTTCCTATTAATATATTAATCCGATAATGGATATAAAAGAGAAGAAAAGAAGAAAAGTCCAACTAATGGGAAAAGTTGCATGATAATGGATATTAAGCAAAGTAATCAGGAGAAATACTTGGAGGTATCTAGAAAGTGGCATTCATGGCCACAATTGAGTAAAATTCATTTACATATGGTTTCTAATAAAAGGAATATGAAAAGAGGAAAAGAAAATGAAAGATAAAGAGAAATTCTTGAAAATAAATATCTTAATTAAGAAATAAGAAAGAAAGGGTAAAGGAATATCCCCTGAGATTGGATTTCGTTCCTTTAGGGTTCCTTGAGGTCCAAGGAATCCAAGATGATAAGATAATGGCAAAAGAAAGAGGAAATATCAATTAAATAAGTCTTATTAAAGAATAACTTGTTTTTGTAGAAAAAGCCCTTTTCCTTTGGAATTTGGGACGCATTTTTGGCATGCTGGTAGATAAGGGTAAATAGAGTTTTTCCTCAAAAATTGGTTGCAAAATGATGCACAGTTTCCAAGATATACAATTTAGAAGTTATCATAAAGTAGAAATGATATTTTTGTCACGATTCGATATTGGGAATTTAATCCCAATTTTTCCTGATGTTCGGATTAATTGTGAGTGTTGGATCGGTGATCCAACGACTGGAAGTGAATCCCAGTCGCATGGGGACATCTTGCATGGAGCCCACCTGTGAGGACCTTGATCGGAGGATTTCTTGAAGAGGAAAGGGTATCCTGGAGTGAGAAGGACTCCAATAGCTTTGGGAGAAGTTTCCGGTGTGAACCAACCCAATATGTGGGTGGTTTTGTCACCAAGGTGGAGAGTCTCCAACCTACCGATCTGTATCTTTGACCCTATATATAGAGGGGAGCACGAGGGCACCAACACATCAAATCGCTACCCTTGAATCTTCGGTGAGTGACGACAAACGCGATGGCGAGATAAATTCGAGGAATGACCTTAACCTTCCCCTTCATCTTCCATTCGACCTTGTCGGAGCTCCGGGGATCTGACGGAGGTGAAGGCACGATGCAAACGCAAAATTGAGGACCTAGTCAAGTTTGGATGGCGACGACTAAGCTTTCAAGCCTCCTAGCTTACTCGTTGGTGGACGGGATCCCAGAGTCAACCTTTGAGTTGACCACTAGCTCACGAAGGGTTACTCACGTGAGGAAGACAAAGGCACCTTGGCGAATTACAGAACCGCCCTTCCGTTTCTTCTTTTTAGGTAAGGGCATAATGACCTTTTTGTTTCCTTTCAATTGTGAGTCTGGCGCGAGATTGGGGATCGTTGGATCCCGCGTGGTCCAGCCGACCACGCATCGAACGGCCCAGTAAATTTAGTAAATAGCCTTCTCTATCGAATATTCAAGAAAACTGATGAATCTTGCATAATTCACTAAAAATAAGTTCTTTGGCTGAAAATTATAAATAAGTAGTGCTTTTTATTAGAAAAATGCAAGGAATGCAATGAAAATTTAATTGATGACTATTTCTACTTAAAATGCAAAAATAGTATGTAAAGTTGCTATCTTTAATGGTTTTACTAATGAAAAACCCTAGATTTTGATGTTAATGAGATTTAGTGAAGTTCAATGAACAAGTTAAGTTGAAAATAACATGTTTTTGAAAAAAGAGAGATTAAAATCTAAAGAGATGATCTTTGTAGTTAATTGGCCTAATTTGGAGTTTCAAGTGCATGAATATACTTTAATGGGCCTTAAAACCCTAATATTGGTAAATGCGGCTCTTAACGACTTTAATTATTCAAAATCGTGAATAAAGTTAAGATTTGATGATTCTAATCTATTTTGAGTATAAATGTTTATAATTGTGGATAAATACCTTTAAAGTAGAAATTAGGGTTTTCTAATGAATAAAGGTATAATTAATGACAATTAGAATTCATATGTGAATTAGACCATAATGAACTATGAATTGATGATAAATGAGCATAATGATCTTGTCATGGAATAAAAGGGATAAAAATGGTAGCTTTAATGTAAAAGAGGCTTAATGGACTTAATTGATGATTATTTGTGATGTTTCTGAAATTAAGGTTATATGTTTTTAAAAGGTAACCTTAATAACTTTCATGAAGGATAGATGAGAAAATAGGATTTAAAAGAGTAAAATGAAGTAAAAACCCTAATTGCAAAGTAAACCCTAAAAGAGGTAGAAATCCTAAAAAGGAATGGAAACCTTAAGTAGAAAGATTGTTTGAATAGGTTTTGCTAAAAAGGAATTGGATGTAATTTCAGGACTCTTGTACTTGCTTGATTGGATGTCTTGATTGATTGGACTATTATATCTCAATTCAGCCTAATAGGTATGTGGTTAATTATGATTAATCATATTAGTTTTCCCGAAGGTTTCCCGGATGGTTAATCACATTGATTGAAACTAAATAGTTTGGATGTTCATACTGCAATTATAAAGTCACTATGGTTATCACAATTATAAATACATGTGTATTCTCACACCTACATGCCACCCTAATGGAAGATGCCATAAAGGTCAGGCCCAAGAGGGTAGACCAATGGGCACCATGAGAGGTGACCCCAGACACCAAGCTCGAGAATGAGAAGGTGGTTTATGTTGCATGACTATGGGGCACCATGAGAGGTGAGCCCCAGGCACCAAGCTCGGGATTGAGATGGTGGCATTTAGTCAATGGCAAAAGAGAAACCCTAGAGGGGTATGCCAGGGTTAGGGCAAAAGTAGTGGAAAATGACACATTGAAAATGCAAATTGGCTTGTTAAATAACTTGATTGTGATTATTAAATTGTTAGCCATAACTATGAAATTTTGGTTGTCCTCACATACCATCATATTCCCGTATGCTGATCGTCATTTTGTTTGTCGGTGTTTTAGGTACAACAATTGAAAGAACAAACAGTAAAGTGACTCATTGTGGAAATAAGAAATAAAGTGCAAGGAGGATTAGATAGAATGAATCCAGGCTGTGGATAGAGTAGCTTACCAAAGTTTTAGAAAGGTATGTAAGGTTTTATTTTATAACTATTTTCAGTTTAGTTTGTAAAATTTGACAATTGTTATTGATTATTTGTCGAACCTTTGATCCTGTTAATTGGGATAATGGCTCTAATCTCTTGGTCTCCCTTAATTGGGGGTTACTGGGAGGCAGGGTCGTTACACTCTTCCACATGAAAAAAAATACAAAAATTCATATTTATCCAGAAAGTGTTGCAACCTCCATGGTCTCTACCATTATCTAGGTCAAGACACCTTATCCATGCTCACTTGTTTCGACCAAAACCCTAGTTGTCATATATGCATATGTGCACGGTTGATACACTAAAGGGCATGATCTTATTTTGACCTCTAGGTTGTCTAGGTGAAAACCAAAACCCTTAGGGATGGTGTCTTGGTTTCTACCCTCACCAAAGTGTGAGGTAACATTCGCTACACCCAAACCCTAACTTAATCACCACTTACACATGGCAACCCTAGAAACCCTAGATCACCATGAAGTGTTCCATTATCAAACATCAATCAAACAAAGTGCCCCATGTCACCATCTTCTCTCTCATTATTCCAGGGTACAAGAAGCACTATCTTCATGTGACATTTTGCATGTTAACCCTCAATTATGGGAAATTTGCTAACAGTCCAAAAGGAGTTTTTATATAGAAAAGGTGGTTCAAACCTCAATCAAATTGAACCAAAATCAAACCAAATACATGTCACATGATATTAATGCATTCCACAAGATTAAGTTAATGTTTAAGCATCTCATTATTCAAAGAAAACATATTTAAACACAAAGATGGGATAGGGATGTTACAACTATCAACCCCTAATAGGGATTTCACTCTCGAAATCCTATGCAAAAAGAGATGGATATTTCTTATGCATATTATCTTTAAGTTTTCCCATAGCTTATTCTACATCATGATGATGCCACAAAACTTTCACTTAAACAATGTCCTTTTTCTTCAACTTCTTGATTCTTCAATGCAGGATCAGCACATGACCTTCCACATAAGATATGTCATTATCTAATTCCACCTCAACTGGCTGAAGAGTTGACTCTATATTAGGGTGACACCACCCCAACATAGAGATATGAAATACTTGAAGTAATATGTATAACTCAGGTGACAACTCTAACTTATATGCCACCTTCCCAACATGTCTAACCACATGATAGGGTCCCCTATATCTGGGTGCTAACTTACTGTAACAAACTAAGTTTCAAATAATATTTGCAAATACCATCCTAAACTTTGTGTTATCTCATTCTCCTTTGTTTTATCCTTGATGTTGAATTTTGGGAATTTAGTGGCTTGGAGAGCGTTACATGATAACATAAGTGTTAGTGTACAAATTACCTCTATTAAAATTGTTATTAAGGGAAATGATGCAAATGTTTGCGAAAATGAAATAATTGTTGCATAAATAAGATTTTATCAATGGCTAATGTTATTATACAAGTCTCATGAATAATGTAAGAGAAATAATTAATGTTAAGGAATTAATAACCCCCCTTTATTTTTCTCTCTCCTTATTAGTGAATAAATTTGGAAGTGTAGTTAATAGGGTGGGAAAAGTCTCTTGGTTGGCCTATCTCAAAAATAGAACAAGAAAATTATCACGAAGCCTCCTCACATTAATTTACTCAATTCATTCACTAATAAATATATTAATGGGTAATATATTTATTTGGGGCCTAATATTGGGTAAAACGAAAAAATAATGGCATAGAATCATTCTAAGCATTATCTTGAACCTACAGTTCAAATTTGAAGTCATTTGGACATCATTTGACCATCCAAATGCATTTATTTAATTTCATATAATGTATGACTTTGCATTGAATGAATATCATTTAAATGACGATTAACCCAATGTCCCTTTGTTGCATGTGTCATGTGCCATCCAATGGCCAGGATTTGATCTTCACCAATCCAACGACCTCCTCGTCTTCTTCAACCTCCAGCCCGAGTGCCTTAACAGACTCCTCGGTCCGCGACCCCAATCTCCCTCTCTTCTACACCATTTCTTGAGATTTCTTCATTGTTGGCTTCGTCTCCTTGAGCCGCTCAGTTTGAGCTATCACTCATTACCGTCTATGCACCACAGATGAAATGCCCAATCCCACCAGTCATGGCTTCTCCTCTCTACCACCATCTCAGATCCTCACCCCACCACACCTATAAATGACACGACCATCATCTTCGGAAGCCCCCCTTCCTTGTGGCCCTCTTACCATCTCCTTGGTAACAACAAAAACAAAATTGACAACATCGGTGAGTTCGTCTCTTCCTCCTCTTCATTTCGAGTGCCTAAACTCACGATTTGGGCAAGAAGTGAGGAAACACCCAAGTGGGGAACCTTCTCCTCCACGGCCATGGCTCACATGAGAGGTAGAAGAAGACTCGTGGGTTTTTTAGGAATCTACCCTCGCACACACCTCACTTTCTATTTTGATGTCATGGTTATTTTTTTCAATCACCTCCCTTTCCTTGCGCAAGTCACCAAACCCACATGGCTTTTTGTCGCTCTTTGATTGGTCCATAATATTTAATTCGTAGAAAATCAATACTTTATAAGTAAAATGTGAATAAATACTCATTGGAAAGCTAATTTCGAGTAGAATGTGAATTTGGGGTTTTTGATTACTAAATCTTAGTATTATTTCTATATTTAATGTGTGTACCATCTTAATCATATTAAATATTCTAAAAATGATACTTATGCATCCTAAGTCCAACTTTGATAAATAAATATGTTTTTTTAACTAGAAAAATACTAGGAATCGGTTGGTCATAGTTTCTAGCCTAAAATTGATGGGTTGTTCCTAAGGTCCAAATTTAGGTAATTTACATTTAATCCCTTTCTAATATATAATGCATGTAATGAAACTTGTACCTAGGGTTGAAGTGTCTTGGGCTTAATCACTTGGTGGAAAAATCACATCTAGGGGACTAATATCAGGTATGTGCATTCATTCACCTAAGTTGGGCATATGTTTAATCCAACCTAATTTCCAATTAAGGCATGAGCCATTTACTTGTTGCACCATGACTTGCTTATTGAGAAATTAGCCTATATAATTGTTACACTATGTCTTGCTTGTTGTAAACATGGCCTATATGCTTGCTTCTCCCTACTTTGCCATGTATGATTTCATCACTGATTATATGGTCATGGACCCCACCTACTATGTTGTAAATCTCTATTTTGCTATTTTTTTATTAAGCATGATAATGATATAAATGACTAGTTAACTAATGTAGAGTACATGAGTACAAACCACCCATAGTGGGCATGAGCCCAACAGAAGATTTTCTCCCCATTTTACATATTTTGAGGGATGTGAATTTCCCCTCTCCTCTTGGTCTAGGTCTGGTAGGTGCCTCACCCTATATTGGTTTAATTTAGTCAAAATGAATCATGCTTGCCATTTATTTATTATTTTGCTTGGCAAAAATCTAAATTGTTAACATGCCTCATACTCTTGACAAAGTTTAGTGAATCTTTACTTTTCCATATGATAACTATGCTACTTGTCCTTAATCATGTTGTGACACATACTTTTTATCTCCTTTTGCTGGGTGACCCCCAACCACCCAGAACCAGGGAAATGACTAGATTTGGGGCAAGGAGTACCAGGGCAGGAGTAGAGATGCCATCATGCATAGGTTGCTATTTCTAGATCCCGTAGTTTGTTGTTCAGGCTATGTTATAAACATTTTGTTATAGAGCCATGCAATAACATAGGTTTCTCATCTTTTTCTTTTGTTGCTACGATTGACAATGTTGTATTTCATTCATGCTTATTTAAATGGAATTATTATGCATTGCATCCCTCCTCATCAATGTTTTATATAAATGAGGGATGTTTTGTATTTTCTGTTAAATTTTAGTGAGGGGGTAATGTCGCCTTCTTACATCTTGGTATTAGATCTTGTGGGGTAGCTACTACGGTACAAAGTTGAAAGTTATGGTGTCTACAAAGGGTCAAAACCTAGGGGGTGTCAATATTTTCCTCTACCCCACTAGTTGTTTAACGAGCACTCCTGGGTTCATATGAAACTAGCCTAGCCTGATCTGATACTGAGTGCCTGAAATAGCATGCCTATAAGCAATAGTAGCCTCATATTTTCATGTCTTGTACTCCTAGAATTCTTACCCTATGACCTTGCCTTTCATGAAGGGTAGCATGTTCGATGAAAATTCCGACAACAACACCGACAACCTGGAGACCCCTGAGACTCCTTTGACTCCCGAGAAGGAGTTAGGTATGTTGCGTCAACTCCTCTCAGACACTCTTATGGGGCAGCTTTCTACAACCACTGCCACTGCTGACAAGCCCAAGGAGTTCCACCTATCTGACTTCATCAAGATGCAACCCCCTTACTTCAAAGGGGAAAATGAGTCCAACATGGTAGATAAGGAAGGTGACTGGGTGTTAACCCTGTAACGTACAATTGAAGGCATGGCATGTTCCCCCACACCAAAAGGTTCTCTTTGTGGCCTACATCCTGGATGGCCCAGCTCAAATCTGGTGGAACAGGATTTCTTGCACCCACGACACTACAAACATGACCTGGGAATAGTATCTCAAACTGTTTAGAGAAAAATACATTTGTACGACCTATCTGAAGAAGAAGGAGGTTGAGTTCTATGGCCTACGATAAGGAGGCATGATTGTGTCTGAGTATGTCCAACATTTCCTTCTGTTGGAATGTTATGTTGTGGGCCTAACCGAAGATCAAAGGGCAAACATCTTCCTAGAGTGTTTCAACTACAATGTGGGGTGTCACCTTGTGCCCCAACTACTGCTCACCTTTCAACAAATACTAGACAAGGCCTTGGATATTGAGGCCTACCCTGGTTTTCATTCCTTCAGTTTGAGCAACAATAACAAATAGATGAACTCAGGTGGTCCCCGATGATGTGACTAGTGCAACATGTGCTCCCAATTTCATCCATCTAGGAAGTGCCCAACAAGCATTGCACAACCTCATAGGGATGATCGATTTGCACCAACTTGTCATGAGTGTGGCGATGCCGGTCATATTCAGCCAAACTATCCTAAGATCAACTAAGGACAAGCCCCAACCCAACACCCACCTCAACTCCAGAACCTGCCTCCACAAAATGACAACAACAATCATAACAACAACAACCACAACAGTAATCAGCAAGGACGTCGCTCACTTGTGGAGAGGAAGAATGGGGGAGTCTTTTCGCTGGATGTGGAGGAAGCTGGTGATGGCAATAATGTGATTGAAGGTACCTTACACCTTAATGCATACCCTGTTCAGGCTCTTTTTGATTCTAGATTGTCAAATACCCTCATATCAACATAGTTTGCTGCTATGCTAGAAATAGAATTTGAGTTCATGGACAATGTGTTAGATGTCAAAACCCCTAGTGGTATGACCTTTAAATGATGTGTGGTACAATTGATAGAATAGTTTAGGACAACAGTTGGAGTGCCAAGTTGAAAGGTACTACCAGACCAGTACATGTGGCACAACATTTCTTATGTTGAACCAAGGTGACACATATAAGAGTTGTGGGAGAAGAATATGTCTTCATGAGAATTATGAGACATCATCATGTGATGAAAGTAACAATGTGTAATATTGGGTATGAGGTGCATGAGAAGTATCAATCTTTGTCAACCTTGGATTTCTGGGGCGAAATCCTTGTTAGGGGTTTATGGTTGTAAGATCCCTAACCGTGCTTAAATGGTTGAACATTCTTAATTACCATGATTGATTCTTAGAAATATAATCTAACCTTGTGATATGATTTGGAATCATAAGACAAGAATATGTTTCAATTTTGGTCCAATTTGAACAATGTTTGTGCAAGTTATGCAATTTTATGTACATTTTGGACTTTTGTACAATTTACCCAACTGGGAGGTTTTTCTTGAAATTTGTCACTTGCATTATGTTCATTAGATGTTGTGTCAATATTCTTGAGCTTGATGAGCTATGGTGCGCCTAGTCAAACTTTGGTTTGGAGGTGTTTTCCTCAAGGGTATTTTAGGGTTTACCCCTTTATGGATGAGCTACCTTTAGGAGCTCGCAAGCAAATGGTTTATTTGCTTTGCTTGGAAGATCAAGAAACGAGGGTAAGTAGGTCTCCATGGATGATAGGTCATTTCTTATGTGTCTTCTTGTATATCCTTAGTATTTTAAGTCCATGGACACATGGGAAAGCTACTTGTACACCTCATGCTTGCCTCCATCCTTATCCATGGGCTATATTTACCTCTTTTTTGCCCAAGTACTAAACTTTTCTTGATTTCTCTTTGATCTAACTTGGAGCAATGAATGCAATATATTTTTCTATGGAAACAGGTAGAAGACAACCTCTTTTTGGAGAAGAAGGTCTCCTAAAGCTCCATCAATCCCTACCTAGGGTTTTCAAGGTCATCTTCTAGGGATTTCAACCAAGGCAAATTGTTTTCTTCATTCCTTCTTTATTTGTCTTGCTCTTCAACTTCCTTAAACCTTCCTCCAGGTCAAAACTTTTCTGTTTCATGCTAGAAGTTGCTCTAAATCTCTAAAACCCTACCTTTCTTGCTCCTTATGCTTAGGGTTTTCTTTTTCGATGGAGAAAGGTGTTAGATGGACGAGTTTAGAGCTTATGCTAGGATTTTCTACCTTACCTGCTTGAGTTTTCTTCTATTCAGGATTTTATCTTCTCATTAGAGGCATGTTTTATAACTTGCTTCACATGTATTGCTTACCAAAAGCTTGCTAGCTCATGTTCATGCTTTAAAATGATGATCCATGCACTAAAAAGCTATGTTTGACTTGGATTTCGATTTTTATGTTATTCCCTATTCTAATTTCTGTTCTAGATGAACTTTTAATCATGTATATGTTCCTCCTATGATATAAGATGACTTAGTTTAGGTTGGTTTGACAATCGGTGGTGCTAATAACCCTCAACCAATGGTCCATTCTAGGGTTTAAAGTTGATTTCTTCTATAAACACATGACCCAATGGTGGTACCATCGCAACAATCGATGGTATTGTCTTCAGGAAAAATGATGGTGGTGACCACAGGCGTCAACTTATTTTAACCCCTTAGGCCAGGTTTTGGTCGAATTAGAATATTAATGATCAACAACTAATTACCCTAATGATGTTATCAATCAATGGTGAGATTAGCAAGATATCTGATGATGATTAATGAATATAGTGCTAATCTAACAACTTATGGTTACTTAATGGTCATTAATGATGGTGGATCAGGTCTCCTCAACCTATATTGAGTTAATGATGTAGTTGTAGCATTCATTAAGCCTTAAACCAATGGTCTCTTGGGTCATTTGATGCAATGGTTGGAGCTATACTCCAATTGATGATTTTAATATACGAACTTGACCCAATGGTTAAGATCTAATGATTATTCATCCAATAAATTGGAATGATGCCTAATGTAATATGTTGGTCCTAATTAAGTTATTTGGATGGTTTCCTTAATGAGATCAACTTAAGAAGCTCATTTGTTGACAACTTGTTCTAAATAAACAATCGCTTGTGGGTTTTACCCTACTCTCAATGGAAACTATTATGTTGTTAATCAAGGGATGTCTAGGGTTAAAAGGTGAATCTTTCTAGATCACAAATCAATGACTTCATAGGTGGTTTATCCAAGGTCTTTACTTATGTAAACAACTAAAGTCTTACCTTCTAAAAAATCCAATGTTTTGGGATGATGTTTATGGTAAGTTTGTATGGTTTGAGTGATGTTGAACCCTTATGGGGGTTGACCTTAATAATATAGTATTACCTTTAATCTCATATGATTAGAATTGATAATACATATAATGATTTAATGGGAAACCCTCATGAAGTATATTTCGTTATACTTAGCCCTAATATAACCAAGTGATGGTAATTGATTATGAACAACCCCTTCAATGGTGAATAGAATCATGGAGTACTCTCTTAATGTGGATGAACCCTAGTATGATATAACATGATGCTTACACCTTGAGTTATGTGTGCATCCGTACTTGAGGGTGGTATGGAATGTGATGGTGATGCTTTACTTTATGCATCCCTGATCCAATGGAGATGTTGTGAGTTAGGGTTTGAGTGTGCGTGTTGATTAGTAACATTAATATAATTTATCTTGTTGAACCTAACTCTAATAGAAATAGATAAATATGAGTATTCATGATTAACCTTATTATATGATGGCATGATGGTAGAATAATCTCCTTAATATGATCACAACCTCAATGTGTTAATTGGTTGTTATCATAGCCACATGGTTGATACTTTGTTATGCTAAACCTGGGCATTATGAATATGATGAGGGTTAATCATATATAGATTCCTTGCATGTTGATGTAATATAGGAATGTTCTTAATGTTAATTTAACCCTGCAATGATTATTTATCAATATCTCCCATCTCATTAATATAATATTGTGCTGATGCGGTGTATTATATGTAAGTGATGTTGTTGAGCCTTGATATAAGGCATGGAAAGATAGTGATGATCTTGCATGGCATAGTAAGATGGTCTTAATGACCTTTGGGCATGGATGAGACCTGAATGAGGTGCAATCCTCTTATGTTGACAAGGGTTTATACCCTATAATATTATGAAAAGGATTTATATCTTGTTATAATATGATGACTAGTGTGGTCTCATGATTGACAGGTGAATAGTGCCCTGTGATATTGAGATGAGAAATTATGTCTCATAAGTTTTATATCTTATGAAGTTGTTATATATCAATGTTTTCTAGAGATGAATTAGGGTTTGTTTGTCCACTTGTTTAATGTAGCTTTAATTCAACCAATTGGAGGTAAATAATCAAGTGAAACCCTAATCATGTAATGCCCTGTGGCATAGATTCATCTTCAATGTCTGAACTTGTTGGATGGTGAAACAAGTATTCCTAAGGGAAACTCAGAGTGCATAATGTTGAGTATGTGGGGTGTTTTTCATCATGACACCAAGTATTTTGGGAGGATGGTTGCGGTCATACCTAGCCTGCTTTTTGAGAACGACATCGGTCAGGTCTTAGTGATTATAACATGATGTGATTAGAGGACAACTACAGTTGTACCTCAGTGATTGGGTTTGAATACCCTACATGCTAGCATCATGACCTGTACCATGGTGGGCTAGTTAAAGGACAATATGTCACTATTTTGTAGTTTGACTATATGCCACTACGGTGAAGAGCCATACTGATCTAGCATGGATAAGATCTTGGAGTCTGTCTCTTCCTAGATCTTATATGGAACTGATTGTGACCAAGTGGTGGTCAGTTGGATTTTGAGTGGTATGACTCAAACTCCCCAGGGCATAATAAAAGATGTAGGACAATCGTCTATCATATCTATTTAGGGTTATACACAATGCTTCATATTGGATGAAAACCCTTGTTTTCTTTCTTTTCACTGAGATTATATATGGTACAATAAGAGATAATAGATATGCTTATGATGTAGTTATTCTCATGTTGTAAACATGCTTATGTTTTCAAATATATTGACACTGATGGTAAAGATGATGCTACTAGCTATGTTTAATATTGCTATCCATGCCTTTGAAATTAGAAATGCTTAAATTGTTAATCATGCCTATGCAGTTAATTGTGCTATGATGTTAGTTTTACTTCTGATATAGATCTATTCCCTTTATTTGATATGCCAATACTGATAGCCATGTTATGTTACTAGACATATTCATGATGTTAGTGATGCTTATGCTACTAGATTGCATGTGATATTAGCAAGGATTATGATGATAGTTAGATTAATGATGATGATTGCTATTAGATGCAATTTGATGAAATTTGAGTAGATATCTATCCATAGAAATGGATTTATTCATTACCTATCTATACATTGATAATCATACTTGTTGCTAAGATTATTTGCTTAATCTGTATATCATACTTGAACTGTTCAATCTATTCAATTGATAATTAAATACTCCAATTTCTCAATTATCTACTATTTAAAATGTTGTAATTAATAATCGTTGTTGGAGGACATGGGTCTCACCCTTGTGGTTTGCTAGATCTTTTTAGGTAATCAGTAGTGATGACAACAGAAATATAAAAGTAAAGAGGAACTACAATAATGAATCTTTGAGAAATTTGATTAGATGTCGATTGTGTCCTAGAGTCATCCATGTACTCTCAGGATCGGGCAGGAAAAGTTTGTATATGGTGTTTCAAACAAATCAGACTTTTGTTAGCATGTTAATGCTTGTTTGTGTGGCATTTACAAATATTGTTCTCCTGTGTATATATGTTGTGTCTAAGGTGATAGAACAATTTGTATCAAATTCTTGGTATAGTTTGGATACAACAAAGATGTTGGGCTCTTATGCAAATGTTTTTGAGCGGGTGTTGATGTCGAAATTACTTTTAATTTAAGCATGTTTTTTGGTGTGTGATTAATTAGTTATCGATTGTGTTTTATGTTTTGAGTAATCTCATTTAGTGTAACGGGTTCTAACAACTGGCTTATCCAATCTCTTGGGGGCTTCTCCGTACAAAGAATCTATGTTAGCCACCTCATCATCAGAATGCCCCCATGATGATCATTTCGAAATTTATCACTATAAGTAACCAACCATCTTCTGACTATACCGCAAGATGCGTTGATGTGAATTTGTTGCAAAAATCTTAATATTTGAGAGGTGGTGGCAAGGCTTTATAGACAAAAATTTCTTCGAGCCCATCCATGACCTGGTTTGTAGTCTCCCTTATCTCCACTTCTTCTAGCACATAGGTTGGATTGGGGATTTATTTATTCTCACCTAACAATTTTCTATATGGGAGGTTGCAGTTTCTACTTTTCCATCTAGGACAACTTTATCTATAATATCTTCATCCTTTGTAGCTCTATGAGACTCTTTCTCTATCCTCTCCATTATCATCAGTAGGGTTGTCAAAGTTATTCATGAAATCTTCTACTTCGTTATAGTTTAAACAAAAAAAAGTGGTTGTAGAGTCTTATGTCTTGTTTTTCACCTTTATCTAGATTTTCTTGTTTCTTATATCTATCAATCGATACTTGTAGAGCGTGGTCAAAGAAGTGAAACTTAGTTCTTTGAGAGTTTTCCTTTGACACCAGATTTTGTCATAAAGCTAGCAGTTTTATTGTAATTCTACATGTGTAGACTCATTTCTTACTTTTTCAGGTGACTGATATGAAATATGACTCATTTATTACCTATAATGTGCTTGCATATTGTAAATATTTCTAATACATACCCCATAAATGCTAAGATACAAACTTTTAGAGTTTTTATTATAAGAATATGGGTTTCTATCATGCATGTTAGACTTGGGCTCTACTTGTGTCCTTTTATACGTACATGATGACTAACCTCTTTCTTTAGTGAAAAAATGGTAGATATATGAGTTGCAGGTATCAAATGTTTTTAGCATATATTCTTCTTATAACTATTGTACCCTTAGAGCATATGCCTTGAGTTACTTTGTAGTCGTTAATGTATTGATTTGGTTTCTTTCTTAGAAAAATAGGAGGATTCAATGTTAATTTCTTAATGTTCATCCCTAAATGACTAAGATGTGACAACTAATGGTCTTTTGGTAGATATATCCTCTTCAATTATTGGAGGATTTTTTTAATAAGAAATGACATAAATAACTAAGGGTGTAACTTATAATTATAAGTTATGTCATAACAACGGGTCACTTTACATCATTTGGTGTTATTTACCACTTTGAAATTATTCTATCTACCAATAGGTTGCATTATACACTAGTTGATGAAATCATAGAGAAATAAACCTAAGGTTTAAGAGTAACCTAAATTGTAAACTCCTAAGTCCATATATCTATTCCCCAAGGGAGAGGAGGGGATAGTGAACATAGTTAATTTTACAAAAACCTACATTTGTGAGAATATACTCAATTAGTGAATATATAGGGGAGTTTTAGATCTAATATCCTATTATGTTTAACTTTGTTTGGGACATTATGGAGAATTATGGTGTAATGAAAAGGCATGAGTAGCAAGGTACATTATTTGGGGTTGATACTTGTAAGGACCCTAACCTCCATTTAGGGTTTACCCTATTTGCTTATCTTAACTTGATGCTGAGTTGCTTGCTAATCACCTTTAAGTGGTGATTAGGGTTTGGTCGTGCTTTATTGAGAGTTGGAGGTGATACTTGCAATTAACCCAAGTCTAGGGTTTGTGGGCAAGTTTGCCACCTTGTGAAGTGTTCCTCCCTCTCCTTGCTTCATCTAGAGTAGAGAGGAAGGTTTCGGCTCATTATTTGGGTTCCTTTGGGCCTGGTTGAGCTTGTTGGGCCTTGTGGTGCCTTGCCTTTGTTTCCTTTGGACCTTGTGTCGGGCAAGGAGGTGGTTGTGTCACCCAGGGAGCTGTACCGCCCAAGATGGTGTGTCGTCCAGTTGTGTCGCCCAAGTGTGTCGCCCTAGAGCCTTGACCAAGCTTTGACCTCATTTGTGTCACCACTAGTGGACACTTAGTGCTTGATGCTTGCATGTGGCAATGACCTTGGACATGTGTTTAGGTCTTGCTACAATGGTGGCTCATACACTAGGACAAGTGTCCCTAGGTGGGCGACACCTTGCTTGGCTCTACCTTGTTTTCTCCTCCCTTCCCTTCTATATAGGCATTCCTTTCCCTTGCTAAGAGTTCCTTTGGTTCCTTAGTTCCTTCTCCACCTTGGTTCACGACACACACCTCCCTCTTTTGCAAGTTGGTGGCCGATATCCTTGGAGTCTCCTTCTTCCTTACTTGGTGGTGCTTGGAGCTAGGAGCTCAGAGCTTGCTTAAGGCGGGTAACATAACTCCTAACCCTAACTTCACTATCTCCTTCTATGATATTGTTTATATGTTGTTAGATTAGCATCTTGCTTAAGTATCCATGTTGGCCGATCCTTATGATCTAGGGTTTCTTGGTGAGCAATACTCCTTTCTCTCCTTGGTCTAGAGGAGTGAGTTCGAGCTTCTAGTAGCATGGGCAACACCCTTCTCTCGTTTAAGTGGAGAGGTGAGCTTGTGTTTTAGTTGCTTAAGCAACACCCTCCTCTCACCATGGACTAGAAGGGTGAGCTTGGTGATAGTTGTGAACCTTGCTAGGGTTGTTCCTTGTGTTACCCGTTTGGTGCCCTTGTTCTTGAGGTAGATGACGATCTTGTGAGTTGCACCTTGGTTATTATGAGCTTGGGGAGGTGCTACCCAATAGCCCTCTTGACTAAGACCCTTGGACGATATATTGTTGGTAGTGGATGATACCCCTGGTCTCTATGACGGGTTTCACACCTCCACTCTGCCTTGTGATGGCCGATAGGCCCTGAGTTGGTTGGATGAACGATAGGTCCCCTGTTGGTTGGTTGGTTGAGCTATACCTCTTGGACAATACTTCTTGTGGAGTCCCTTTCCCTATGCACACCTATTTTGGTTATGGTTTTGTGTCGTTGAAAGCATTACTAGTAGTCTTGTGACGGGCGTCACAATAGCTCTTGTGTATCGGCCGACAACCCTACCTGGTGACGGGCGTTGCAGCTGAGCTCGACACCATGCTGCCCGATACAACTTATAGTGAGGATTCTTAGTGCTTTTAGTGAGGGTTCTACTTATAATTTGAAAGCCGATATGTTGGATATGTTCTTGTTAAATGATGGTGAATCTTTACATGCTTAATAGTATTCATTATGATAAAGCTTTCCCCTTTTTACTTAATATGGCTATACACATGAAAGTGAGCATCTTACTTATCTATATAAAGCTGAAGTAATGGTAAGCATGTAATGTGGATTGCCTAATGATGTGCCTTATGCATATGATCACAAATTGAGGCTTAATTGATAAAGTATATAATCTTTAATGTCACCCTATGTTGAAAAGCATGGTCTTTCTATTAAGCTTATGATTATTGTGTATACTAACCATGCAGGTGATGCATAGCCATTTAAAAAGGGCTATTGGGTATATGTATATGTTGAAGTAACCCTACTGCGATTGTTACTCTTGATGTTAAGATAATATGTATAATGTACATGACTAAAGTACTGGGAATTGCTATCCCATGATGATGATGAAAGCCTTGAAAGGCAGTGGCAGTATGTGATAAGGGATTGAGATCCCATGGTATGTGATGATCCTTGAGATTGATCTGGAGGATTTGGTAAGAGGCCAAGTGATAACATGTACTATTGGATCCTTGTGATGGATCAAGATGATGTGATAAAGGCAAAATGTTGACTTTTATGTTGTTTATTTCCTGTCATAGTTTGCATGTTATACAACTTGGTTGAATCCTGCAATCCATATAAAAGACACTAATTAATCACAGTGAAATATATCATGTAGTGGCTCTGGCCATAGATCCATCATCGTCAGGAGCTGGTGATGGTGAAATGGGTTCTCCTACGGGTTAACCCGGAGCACATATTGTTGAGTATGCTAGGTTTCTCCTAGCCTAAAGTGAGGAGGTAAGAGTGCAACTTTGATTGTAGACTCCAGGGTGCAGATTCAGGCCCATAGCCCAAGTATGTGAAGAGCATGGTGAACAGGCCCATGGCTCGGGATATGTGATAGGAGGAGCATGACTACGTTCCTAGCTCAAAGCATGGGGAACATGCCCGTGACTCAGTTTCACTAGCGCCGATACCTGTACCAAGGCAGGCTAGGCAGAGGGTAGCCTGACCCTGTGGCTAAGACCACTTTAGCATGAGACTGCGATCCTGCTTGTGTTGCACTCGTGCATGACCACAAGGTGGGAGGTCGTGGAGTCCGGCTCTTCCATTGACCTTATATGGCACCGGCTCCGGGTTTCACAGCCGTCGACTAGATTTGAACGGTACAGTTCACTTCCTCAGGGCATAATAATAACACGTAATCCAGCTGTATAGTATTTACAGCTTAAGGCAAAACACGAAACATTGGTTGAGGCCTCGTTTGTATAGTTAATCTTGTTATATCTTACAGTTACTTATATGTTCCTCATGTTATGTGGCAATATATCTTATCTTGTTAATCATGTCCCATAAAGAGATTGTTGGATATGCCTTCTGTACATATGGTAAGATTGTCGGTATGAATAGATTTACTTTACCTAACTGCTCTTGTCATTCCTTTTATCAGTTACTTGCTGCTATTACCTTATCTTTCTGAGGTTTTGTAGTTTCAGCGGGGAGTTATGTTTCTCAATGGGACTGTGTGTCTCACCCCACTAGTTTACACCCTTTTTAGGTGGTCGAGCTGGGCGTGGTGCTGGTTGCCAAGTTGCGGCCGAGGAGCTAGAAGAGCAGTAGAAGGCAAGTGATGGATATGCTGCTGTTTTGGATGTTTTGTAGTAGAGTCTTAGAGTCATCCCTGTACTCTCAGGTCCTTGGAGGTGTTTTGACATTGTTTCACGATGTATAATCGTTGATGTTTTGTATATCCTGCTGCTGACCGGATGTGGGCCTTTATGTATGTATAAACAAGTGATGAACTCATCTGAGGGTTAGACAATTATTCCTCTAAGCTGTGAACACATGTCAGGTCTTTTATATGGTTATATAACTTGTTTCTTTGCAGGATGAGAACTCAGATGTAATAGTTTCTCAGTTTATCAGCTTTCCGCAATCAGTTTTAATTAACCTATATTTTTGGTAATCTGTGGTTGTGGTGATTTCCGCATGTTTTCGCGTAACACCTCATTGTTTGTATGATAGCGGGATGTGTTGCCACATGTTTGGTATCAGAGCTTTAGGTTCGCTGAGTGTACAGGGATTTAGGACTAGGTTGTGTTTGTTCTTATGAGTTTTCCAGATTTTCTTGCCATCATCTACTGCCCGCAGCGGAAGAAAAGCCAAGATGTCTGAAAACCATGAAGAACATGCTCCTGAGCACAACGATGTTGCATTAGTTGATGGAGCTATAGGGCAAGCACATGAAGATCGGGTGCCTGAGGTCCCCCAACCTGACCCAACCATTCTTGAACACCGTGTCTATCAACAACTTATGGGGCAGATGATGGCTACGATGAATCTCATGGTTGAGCGATTGCCAGTGCCTCCTCTGAGAGCACAGGCTCCCCATGGAGAAGCATCGGGTATTGGGAAGACCTTCGAGCGGCTTTACTGAGTCGGAGCTTCGGATTATGCTGGAATGACTGATCCAGCAGATGCATATCTATGGCTGACAAGTCTTGAGAAGGCTTTCCAGATCCTCGACATCCCCGAAGCAGACAAAGTAAAGCACGCTGTCTACCTTCTGAAAGGTAGTGCTGGTCATTGGTGGACCATCGAGGAAGAGAAGCGACCTAGTAAGATGATCGGTTGGGAAGTTTTTCGGCACGAGTTCATCAGTAGATACTTTCCGAAGATGTATCTGGATGAGAAGATCAGTTAGTTTGAGAGCTTGGGACAAGGAACAATGAACATCACCGCATATGAGGCTAAGTTCATGGACATGCTGAGGTTTTTTCCTCATATGGCAACGACAGATGAAGAACGGATCAGACGCTTCGAGAAAGGTTTGAGTTCTGAGCTGACAACTCCTGTTTCTGTGTTGGAGAATAGGGAGTGGTTTTCTACGTTTGTGGAATCTATCTGGAGGATTGAAAGGTCAGTAAGGGAGAAAAGAGAGTCCATGTCTCACAAAAGGTCTGCTCAGTTCCAAGGACAGAGGTTTGGTGGCTTCAAGAAGCCCAAGTTTTCATCATCTTCAGTGATAAGAGGTTCCAGTGCACCATCGCAGTGGTCTCCAAGTAAAGGAAGAGGTTATATTTCTCCGCCCTCTAAGGCACATAGTACAACATCAGTGGCAGTGATAGGGCCATTTAGGCCACGGTTAGATGATAGGGTATGCCATCTGTGTGGACAGACCGTGCATTTCAGGTCGAATTGCCCGACCAGAGATGTTGAAGTCACACAACAACTGAGGCAGAACAATAAGGGTCAGATAGACAACAACCCAGTGGTAGCAGAGGCCGAGGAAACGGTCAAGCGTCTCAAACAGGATCGTCTGCTCAAGGAAGCAGAGGACGTGGACAACAAGCAACAACTCAATTCTATGCTATGAGTTAGTCAGAGGCGATAGTCAACCCGCGAGTAGTGACATGTCAGATGGAGTTATTTCATTCTGATATGTCTTCTTTTTGCTTTATATCTATTCTGGTTGACCCGGGTGCTACACACTCTTTTATCGCCTATAGTATGCATGAAAACTGTCGTTTACCTGTTAGTCGTAAGAAGGATAGCTTGTTGTTAGAAACCCCTCTTGATGGTTCCTCATTGCTTCGAGAAGAGTGTCCATCTTGTGTCTTGTCTTTCTCGGGACATAGCATTAAAATGGATCTTATACCACTTGATATGCATGGTTTCGATGTCATCCTTGGGATGGATACCTTAGAGAAGTATAAGGTTGTTTTGGACTGTGGTTCTAAGCAAGCTGTGTTCGATGATGATGGAAAGAAGTGGATCTTCCAGGGAGATAGGAAGATCCTTCTGACGTGTTTGGTATCAGCTATGGTGGAAGAGAAGTTGCTACGACAAGGATGAGGGGGGTTCTTAGCTCACGTTGTGGATACTATTGTGGCTACCAAGGCAAAAGGTCCTAATCTCGAAGAGGTGTCAGTTGTCCGAGAGTTTGCCGATGTGTTTCCTGATGAGTTTCTTGGTGTTCCTCCACCCCGAGAGATTGATTTCGAGATCAATCTAGTTCCGAGAATGCATCCAGTTGCACAGACCCCGTATAGGATGGCTCCAGTAGAGATGGCAGAGCTGAAGAAGTAGTTGCAAGAATTGTTGGAGAAAGGTTTCATCTGACTAAGTATGTCTCCTTGGGGTGCTCCAGTGTTGTTCATCAAGAAGAAAGCTGGGTCGATGCAGTTGTGTATAGATTACCGGCAGTTGAACAAGGTCACAATTAGGAATAAGTACCCTTTGCCGAGGATAGATGATATGTTCGATCAGTTGCATGGTGCTACAATGTTTTCCAAGATTGATCTACGGTCCGGATACCATCAGTTGAGGATTAAGGCAGATGACATACCAAAGTCAGCTTTCAAGACGAGGTATGGTCACTTCAAGTTTGTGGTTATGTCGTTCGGGCTAACCAATGCAACTGTTGCTTTCATTGATTTGATGAACAGAGTGTTTCGTCCATTTCTAGATCAGTTTGTCCTAGTCTTCATAGATGACATCTTGATCTATAGTCGGGACAAGCAAGAGCACGAGCGACATCTTCGATTAGTGTTAACTCTTCTTCGCCAACACCAACTGTATGCCAAGTTCAGTAAGTGTGAGTTCTGGTTGGAAGAAGTGACTTTCTTGGGTCATGTGATATTTGTTGAAGGAGTCAAGGTGGACCCAAAGAAGGTGGAATCTGTTGCAGATTGGGAACAACCGAAGACGCCGACAGAAGTTCGTAGTTTCCTTGGTCTAGTAGGATACTACCAGAGGTTTATCATGGATTTCAGTGTGATTGCGTTTCTAATGACAAAGTTGACTAGAAAGAATGTACCTTCTGTCTGGGATGATCGATGTCAGCAAGCTTTCCAGAGTTTGAAGGAGAAACTGACCAGTGCTCTAGTGTTAATCCTGCCAGAATCTGGAAAGGGCTACGTTGTTTTCTGCGATGCTTCCAAGAAAAGTTTAGGGTGTGTGCTGATGCAGGAAGATCATGTGGTTTCTTTTGCTTTGCGACAACTTAAGAAACATGAGGAGAACTATCCGACTCATGACTTGGAGTTGTCAGCAGTGGTTCATGCGTTAAGGATTTGGAGACACTATATGTATGGGGAGGCATGTCAAATCTTTACGGATCATAAGAATTTGAAGTATATCTTTTCGCCGCATGAGTTGAACATGCGACAGCGTCGATGGATGGAGTTGATCAATGATTACGACTGCACTATCGAGTATCATCCTGGTAAGGCGAATGTGGTAGCTGATGCGCTTAGCTGAAAGTCTTCTTCTCTTTCTTCAAAGAAGGCATAGGTGAGTTCTCTGGTATGCCATAAACGAGAAATGCTTGTTTCCTTGCGGCAGATGAACGTGCAGATGGAAGTTTTCTCGTCAGCTAGACTTTTAGCATGGATGCAAGTCAAGCCTACGCTGAGACAACAAATCAATGATGCACAGCAAACAGATGATGTGGTAAAGTTGATCAGATCAGAGTTCGGCAGCGAAAAGCGTGATGGGTTCCATGAGTCTGAGGATGGGCTAGTTTGCTATCGTGATAGGATGATGGTTCCCGATGCTGATAATCTGAGGAAGTTAGTGCTCGAGGAAGCACACACGTCGATGTATGCTATGCATCTAGGTGTCACCAAGATGTATCACAGTCTGAAAGACTTGTATTGGTCGCCTGGCATGAAGAAAGATGTAGCTAAGTTCGTGGCAAGGTGTGCGGTTTGTCAGCAAGTCAAGGCTGAACATTAGAAGCCAGTAGGTACGTTGCAACCCTTGCCGATACCACAGTGGAAATGGGATCATATAACCATGGATTTCTTAGTTGGTATACCCAGGACAACTAGGAATCATGATTCCATTTGGGTGATAGTTGAGAGATTGACGAAGTATGCCCATTTCCTACCAGTAAAGATGACATATATAGCTGAGAAGCTCGCTCGAGTATATGTGGATGAGATAGTATGTTTGCATGGTGTGCCAGTGAAGATAGTTTTGGACAGAGGTTCCCAGTTCACAAGTCATTTCTGGGAGCAGTTGCACAAAGTGTTGGATATACAGTTAAGGTTCAGTACCGCCTTCCACCCGCAGACAGATGGACAGTCTGAGAGGACTATTTAGACTTTATAATATCTCCTTCGAGCTAGTGTTTTGTAGTTTCTAGGTAGTTGGGATGTACATCTCAGTTTGATAGAGTTTGCCTACAACAACAGTTATCAGCGGAGCATTGACATGGCTCCTTATGAGGCTTTGTATGGAAGGAAGTGCAGATCTCCTATATGTTGGTACGAGTCTGGTGAATATCAGCTTTTGGGTCCTGAGTTAGTACAACAAACAACAGAAAAGATCAAAGTGATACTACAACAGTTGAAAGCGGCACAGGACAGGCAGAAGTCTTACGAAGACAATCGTCGACGACCTTTGGAGTTCCAGGTAGGAGACAAAGTATATCTTAAAGTCTCACCGTGGAAAGGTGTGCTAAGGTTTGGCCGGAAGGGTAAGCTAGCACCCAGGTATATGGGGCCTTACCCGGTTATAACACGTGTTGTAAGGACCCTGAACTCCGTTTAGGGTTTACCCTATTTGCTTTTGTTAACCTTGATGCTTAGTTGCTTGCTAATCACCTTTAAGTGGTGATTAGGGTTTGTTTGTGCTTTGTTGAGAGTTGGAGGTGATACTTGCAATTAACCCAAGTCTAGGGTTTGTGGGAAAGTTTGCCACCTTGTGAAGTGTTCCTCCCTCTCCTTGCTTCCTCTAGAGTAGAGAGGAAGGTTTGGGCTCATTGTTTGGGTTCCTTTGGGCTTGGTTGAGCTTGTTGGGCCTTGTGGTGCCTTGCCTTTATTTCCTTTGGACCTTGTGTCGGGCAAGGAGGTGGATGTGTCGCCCAAGGGGCTGTATCGCCAAAGATGGTGTGTCATCCAGTTGTATCACCCAAGTGTGTTGCCCTAGAGCCTTGACCAATATTTGACCTCGTTTGTGTCACCACTAGTGGACACTTGGTGCTTGATGCTTGCATGTGGCAATGACCTTGGACATGTGTTTAGGGCTTGCTAGAGTGGTGGCTCATGTACTAGGACAAGTGTCCCTAGGTGGGCGACACCTTGCTTGGCTCTACCTTGTTTTCTCCTCCATTCCCTTCTATATAGGCGTTCCTTTCCCTTGCTAAGAGTTCCTTTGGTTCCTTAGTTCCTTCTCCACCTTGGTGCACGACACCCCCTCCCTCTTTTGCAAGTTGGTGGCCGATATCCTTGGAGTCTCCTTCTTCCTTGCTTGATGGTGCTTGGAGCTCATAGCTTTCTTAAGGCGGGTTACATAACTCCTAACCCTAACTTCACTATCTCCTTCTATGATCTTGTTTATATGTTGTTAGATTAGCATCTTGCTTAAGTATCCATGTTGGTTGATCCTTATGATCTAGGGTTTCTTGGTGAGCAATATTCCTTTCTCTCCTTAGTCTAGAGGAGTGAGTTTGAGCTTCTAGTAGCATGGGCAACACCCCTCTCTCATTTAAGTGGAGAGGTGAGCTTGTGTTCTAGTTGCTTAAGCAACACCCTCCTCTCACCATGGACTAGAAGGGTGAGCTTGGTGATAGTTGTGAACCTTGATAGGGTTGTTCCTTGTGTTACCCGTTTGGATCCCTTGTGCTTGAGGTGGATGATGATCGTGTGAGTTGCACCTTGGTCGTTATGACCTTGGGGAGGTGTTGCCCGACATCCCTCTTGACCTAGACCCTTGGACGATATATTGTTAGTAGTGGACGATACCCCTGGTCTCTGTGACGGGCGTCACACCTCCACTCTGCCTTGTGATGGCCGATAGGACCTGAGTTGGTTGGATGAACGATAGGTCCTCTGTTGGTTGGTTGAGCTATACCTCTTGGACGATACTTCTTGTGGAGTCCCTTGCCCTATGCACGCCTATTTTGGTTATGGTTTTGTGACGTTGAAAGCATTGCTAGCAGTCTTGTGACGGGCGTCACAATAGCTCTTGTGTATCGGTCGACAGCCCTACCTGGTGACGGGCGTTGCAGTTGAGCTCGACACCATGTTGCCTAATACAGCTTATATTGAGGATTCTTGGTGCTTTTAGTGAGGGTTCTTTTTATCATTTGAAGGCCGATATGTTGGATATGTTCTTGTTAAACGATGGTGACTCTTTGCATGCTTAATAGTATTCATTATGATAAAGCTTGCCCCTTTTTACTTAACATGGCTATACACATGAAAGTGAGCATCTTACTTATCTATATAAAGCTGAAGTAATGGTAAGCATGTAATGTGGATTGCCTAATGATGTGCCTTATGCATATGATCACAAATTGAGGCTTAATTGATAAAGTATATAATCTTTAATGTCACCATATGTTGATAAGCATGGTCTTTCTATTAATATTATGATTATTGTGTATACTAACGATGTAGGTGATGCATAGCCAATTAAAAAGGGCTATGAGGTATATGTATATGTTGAAGTAACCCTGTTGCGATTGTTACTCTTGATGTTAAGATAATCTGTATAATGTACATGACTAAAGTACTGGGAATTGCTATCCCATGATGATGATGAAAGACTTGAAAGGCAGTGGAACTATGTGATAAGGGATTGAGATCCCATGGTATGTGATGATCCTTGAGATGGATTTGGAGGATTTGGCAAGAGGCCAAGTATTAACATGTACTGTTGGATCCTTGTGATGGATCAGGATGATGTGATAAAGGCATAATGTTGACTTTTATGTTGTTATTTCCTGTCATAGTTTGTAAGTTATAAAACTTGGTTGAATCTTGCAATCCATATAAAAGACACTAATTAGTCACAGTGTAATATATCATGTAGTGGTCCTGGCCATAGACCCATTATCGTTAGGAGCTGGTGATGGTAAAACGAGTTCTCCTACGGGTAACCCGGAGCACATATTGTTGAGTATGCGAGGTTTCTCCTAGCCTAAAGTGAGGAGGTAAGAGTGCAACTTTAGTTGTAAACTCCAAGGTGCGGATTCAGGCCCGTAGCCCAAGTATGTGAAGAGCATTGTGAACATGCCCATGGCTCGGGATATGTGATAGGGGTAGCATGACTGCGTTCATGGCTCAGAGCACAGTGAACAGGCCCGTGACTCAATTTCACTAGTGCCGATACATGTACCAAGGCGGGCTAGGCAGAGGGTAGCCTAACCCTGTGGCTACGACCACTTCAGCATGAGACTGTGGTCCTGCTTGTGTTTCAGTCGTGCACTTACCACGAGGTGGGAGGTCGTGGAGTCCGACTCTTCCATTGACCTTGTATGGCACCGACTCCAGGCTTCACAGCCGTCAGTTGGATTTGAACGATACAGTTCACTTCCTCAGGGCATAATAATAACACGTAATCTAGCCGTATAGTATTTACTGCTTAAGGCAAAACATGTAACCCAAAACTGACGCTATAGGTGTAACACCCATATTTTTATATCACATGAGCGGAAGTTTTTTTTTTGGGAGTGTCACAAACATGATAATCATTGCAATAAAAGTAAATAAAATACTTTGCAAAACTGTAAAACTGATTCATACATAGCTTTTTGTCAACATACAACTACATCATGTTTATGAATAAGTTCATAATAAAAAGATGTCAATACACATGGTCATCTAGGTAGATGGCACCCCACTAGGCAAGCTTGAAAGTGTCTTAGGCCTTTGTTGGTCCCTTTGTTCTTCAATCACTCCAAACCTGCAGACATCGCGTCCCCAGCCATGCATTGGGAAAAATAGTCGTTAGAGTAAGTGGCATGAGTATTCTAAAATGCACATTACTGAAGAGATAACAATATATTCTTGGACATTATAAAACTAATAACAAATGTCGATTAAAATCTGAAAACATAATATCTCTTGACTTCTTTAACTCTTATCTTTCTACTCTATCTTTTCTGGAGACCTATACCATGGGTCCCATGACTTGCACCAAAGTGTCTAGGTCATACTTATCTCACCTGAAATCCTCTCATCACACTCATGGATGAGATTATAGACATACTCTAAACTAAAGTATCTTTTACTTACGATTTTTATCTGTTTGTGGCCACCATTATACAATAAGTCCTCTATTGACACCGAAGTGTCCTCTATGGTGCAACACGCCCTCTGTTGGCACAATGTGCCCTCTGTTGACACTGAAGTGTCCTCTATGGTGCAACACACCCTCTGTTGGCATAACGTGCCCTCTATTTCCATAAATGCCCTCTGTGACACCCGCAGTGTCTGGCGCAGTGCGCCCTCTGAATCGTCCCGAGACTCTCTGGTGAGGACTTATTATATAATACATTATGTGAATGTTTCAAATTAATTATCTTAAGTCTATCTTTACTAAACTTTGAATCTGAACTTATCTAAAACTGAGTACTAAACATGTACTGAATTATAAATCTAGAATCAAAATCTGAATCTTAATCTACATATGAATCTGAATCTGAATCTATATCTGAATGTAAACATGTATCTCAATTACTACATAATTTGGATTGGGTCTACATCCCATATCATATACCTTTATTCAAAATCTGGCTACTCACACAGTGAGTAGTCTAATTCTGAATCTAAGGCTGTGTTTGGCACGGGACCGAAACCCGGTTTGGCCTTGTCTTTTTGTGCCAACCCCGCCAAACAAGTGCCAGTTTGAGGTTGATTTTTGTTTGGTTCGCAATCCTGAAAAAGCCCCGTTTTGGGATAACGGAACCCCCTAACTCGGGTTCTCCCAGTCCCACGAGGGGCGGGATTCCGGTTCATAACCCGGTTTTCGCGATCTCAGTCCATTTTCGTCTCGCCCTTTCTACGATGGGGTCATCGCCCCCCGAGCCTCCCCGCCCATTCGCGTTTCCCGTCTCCCTCTTCTGCTCTTTCTTCTGCTCCCTCTCCCGATAAGTCGACGCCCTCCCAGCAGTTATGACACCCTCTCCCACCTCTCCCAAGACATGCAGCAGCCCATCGTTTCGTATGGCAGGGCAGTGCCGTATGGATAAGCCTGGTCAGTTGCGTAGGCACAAGAGTCGGTCAATCAAGCCGACGGAGGG
Organism: Alisma plantago-aquatica; assembly: GCA_963693085.1. Lineage (NCBI taxonomy): Eukaryota > Viridiplantae > Streptophyta > Magnoliopsida > Alismatales > Alismataceae > Alisma > Alisma plantago-aquatica. Next base: position 169,680,666 of record OY856410.1, read on the forward strand.
GTACGGTGGGTCGTCTGCAATCGCTGACCTACACTGCCAGTCTAGACGCTGAGAATCAAACATCGTCTGGAGTTGTCATCTCCCATCAAAGCCCCCCTTTTCACTGTGTGCAAACCCAGTAAACCCTAGCAAGGGCAAGCAGTGTCGCTGCTGCTATATAGTGCTGCAATTCATATCTGAACTCCTCCCTGTTCACAAGAGCCGGTCAATCAAGCCGACGGAGGGGTACGGTGGGTCGTCTGCAATCGCTGACCTACACTGCCAGTCTAGACGCTGAGAATCAAGCATCGTCTGGAGTTTTCATCTCCCATCAAAGCCCCCCTTTTCACTATGTGCAAACCCAGTAAACCCTAGCAAGGGCAAGCGGTGCCGCTGCTGCTATATAGTACTGTAATTCATATCTGAACTCCTCCCTGTTCACATTTGTATCCTCCACAAAATCTTCTCTGAAGCCGCCGCTGCCGAGCCCCTGTACTCAGAAGTCGCCCAGCTGCTTGAGAGGTATGTCTTCTCCGACCCTCTTCGCCGTTTCAGTATGCTAGCGGCTTACGTGTACCGTCCCTCTACATTTGTTGTATGTGTACCGTCCCTCTTCACCGACCCTCTTCTCCTGATGAATACGAACACAACCTTGATTTCTGCTGGTTGACCATGTATTATTTCCAGAAAAAAAATGGATGCATTGAAATGAAATAAGTCGATCATATTGCTATATATTTATATTGACAATTTATTTAATGAGTTCTCCCTGCTAGAAACCTCATTTACGAGGACAGGGTTATATGTAGACATGATTGTTCTCCCTACAAACATCAAGTAGACATGATTTTTCTCCCTGTTAGTAACATCATGAATGTTTGGTCATCTCTTTCTATGTAATGAACCAGATATATGAGTTCTCCGTGCTAGTTACCTCATGTCATAAACATAAATACACCAACATGTTAATCATGTTATAAACATCAAATAGGTCGACCAAATGGGATAGGAACAAAATAATTGTTATATATTTATATGGACAATTCCATTACTGAGTTCTGCCTTCTAGTAACCTCATTTACAAGGACAGGTTTATATTATAGGCATGATTGTCTTAGCATATTGTTTGGTCATGGAAGGAACCCGAGAAGTAGATTTATGTTATATATGTCAGTGTGTTTTCAGTTGTGTTTTCAGTGTCATTTCATTTTTTTTTGTAAAATTTAGTACCAACTTTTCTTTGTGTTAATATATTTTGGCACCTTGTACACATCCCTTTACTGAGGTCTACCCCCCCCCCCCAATTAGGTCTATTATGATTTTCCCAAAATAGGAATCCACCTATTACATATTAATTATGTTTTTTTTGGAACATACTAGTCTGTAGTGTACATTGTATATGCTCTTAAAATACTAGTTTGTAGTTGGAACAATTATGTGCTATAAGCCCTAATTTGTTGGGTCAGTATTTGTTCCCTTTAAAATAATATGAAGTAACATTTTTGTAACATTTTTTTGTATAAGCCCAAATTTTGTGCTATCCATTTAAAATGGTGACTATTATGTGCTCATTGTATAAGCCCTAATTTGATTGGTCAGTATTTCTTCCATTTAAAATAATATATGTTGAAACATATATCTGAATGCCGACTATAGATCACTGATATACAAAACATAATTAATGTTTGATATGTCAAATCAGTGATATAACATTAATCATGTTATAAACATCAAATCATGTGATTTCAGGTTTATATTCAATTAATGTGTTTACAGTTGTGTTTTCATGTTAATATGTATAATTTATTATGTTTGATATGTCATTATATGTTGAGGTATAAAAAAATGTAATGTAATATATTTCTTAAAGTTGGAACAAGTATGTGCTATAAGCCCTACATTGAGGTCAGAATCATTCATGTAGGTTTTTTTTATGTCAAACTTTTCAAAACTACAACTGGGACACACTAATTTTGATCATTCAACTTATTCTTATTTGTGTTATGACTGTGCTCCTAGACTGCTTATGCTTTGTATACGTGCAAATTGTACACCCATTGGTATAGGTAGATCTTTTTCATAGTCATTTCATTTATTTTGTAAACTTTAGTACCAACTTTGCTTTGTGTTAATATCTTTTTGCACCTTGTACACATCCCTTGACTGAGGTCTGCCCCCACCCCCAATTAGGTCTACTATGATTTCCCAAAATAGGAATCCACCTATTACGTATTAATTATGTTTTTTTTGGAACATACTAGTCTCTAGTGTACATTGTATATGCTCATAAAATACTAGTTTGTAGTTGGAACAATTATGTGCTATAAGCCCTAATTTGTTGGGTCAGTATTTGTTCCCTTTAAAATAATATGAAGTAACATTTTTGACACATTTTTTTGTATAAGCCCAAATTTTGTGCTATCCATTTAAAATGGTGACTATTATGTGCTCATTGTATAAGCCCTAATTTGATTGGTCACTATTTCTTCCATTTAAAATAATATATGTTGAAACATATATCTGAATGCCGACTATAGATCACTGATATACAAAACATAATTAATGTTTGATATGTCAAATCAGTGATATAACATTAATCATGGTTTAAATATCAAATCATGTGATTTCAAGTTTATATTCAATTAATGTGTTTACAGTTGTGTTTTCATGTTAATATGTATAATTTATTATGTTTGATATGTCATTATATGTTGAGGTATAAAAAAATGTAATGTTATGTTGCCCGAGTTGCAAATGCGATGGCAATACATCAAGAGAGAGTTTGTAAGAGATAATATGTTCATATTGGCAGATTTATTGCCTCCCCCCACATTGGTCGCGCAACAAGGCATTCAACACAACTTCTTGACGACGCGTCGCACTTACCCACCAGGGATTTTTTTTAGCACTGACAATTGAAATAAACAAATGAACTTGTAACATTTGTGCTAAATGTAGTTGTGTTTTTGCGTCAAAACAATTTATATTGTCTACTTATGTGTTGCATTATTATATGTTGCTACCATAATGCAATCAAATTTCCTACTTCATTATTATCTTATTGCCACAGTTACTTTACGAATTCTATTATTTTTTCATACCTTTGTTTTTATTAATTTTAGATGTCGACATCGCGTGCTAAGGCAAAGGCAAGGGCAAAATTTGAAAAAATGTTGATGTCACCGTCAAAAATTCATAAATTTGTTGAAGATAACCTTGTATGCAAAAAACCATTATGCGAGCCTCCACGCGATGAGGGACCAAATGAGAGAGACGAACAAGCCAAAGGAACAAGCCAAATGAGGGCCCAAATGTTGCGAGCCTTGTTTCCTCCTACTCACCATCTGCCGTTGCTGTTCGACTGGCCAAAAGACACCAGCAAACAGGAAACAAATCAGGTGTTGGACGAACCCTGTCCTGTGTCGTGGGAAGAGTACGACGAGGCCATGAAGAACGACGAGGCATGAAGTTGCCTGCTTGATCACCAGCTTAGATTGTGTAAATATGTCGTTGTCTAGGTTCAGGGCAGACCTCTCGTTTCATTTTCTATGTTACATATGTATTTGCCCGAGAACCAACGATATATTATCTTTTAATTTATGTGGTATTACATTCTGCTACAGACATGCTACGCACCTTTGCTACTATTTAATTTAAATACATTAATTATATTATGTATTTGTCATTTAGTATATAATACACTTCAGCCAACTTTTGCTTAAGCGGCAACACAACTACACATACCTTATTCTTTGAAGATAACCTTGTATTCATAAATATACAAAATAACACCTACACAACACAAATAAAATATATTTTTAATATATTCTAAACTTACGTTGAAATGACATCACAAATACACATTCTGCGTACTTGTTCAAACAGTGATGCAAGAACATGACAGAATAAGCAGATACTGACTACACTGCCAAACAGAATCAGACTTCCAGCCAAACAAATTCAGACTGCAATCAGACTGTAATCAGACCAGCTGACCAGAATCAGACTGCGTTGCCAAACAAAGTCAGACTGCATCCTGACTGCCCCAGCACCGGAATCCAGACTAACCCTGACTAACCCAGTCCAGATTTCAGAATCCCAGTCCTGTGCCAAACGCAGGCTAAATCTTTTTATTCTAAGTTCTAAACTGACTTCATTGCTGGATTTGAACATGTATTTCATTATCGGGGTAAACTTTGTTTTAAAACTCTTATTTGGTCAAATTACTTCATTTATACCAATTATATGATAAATAGCTTAGGAAAAAGGACCTGAAATGCTCATAGAATTACTAGGCATACAAAGTATCTTAAGTTAGGTTCATAAATGTATTTTAAGTACAACATATCTAAAAATATGCATTCTGACAAGGTGGTTAAATCCTTCTTGTTAAATATGATGCTACCCTGATCCTTAATATTTGCATTAAAACTTACATGTGAAACCTTAAATATCAGGTTAGAAATCTCATAAAATATTGTCTTGCAACCTAATCATACCTTAATTTGTCATTATCTAATAATGCCATCATAAACTCATTTTACAATACCTTCTAATCCCAAATGTACTTTTATTAGTACACCATGTCCTAATATTTTCAAATTCATATTCTTACATTGTACTTGTATTCTAGATACTATTTATTCTAAGGAATCTAGTTCTTAGATTTCTACATATGTATGAAATGTTAATCGCATGTTTCTACTTGAAATCTTACTACATAACTATGATTATAAATATGAGAAATTCTAATAACATATGTGTACTTATATTCTTCGTATAAAGCTATTTGAAATCATCAACTAAGTATGGGTACATTATTGGCATATCTTATCTTGAAATCGTATGCATTACTTCCAAACATTTCTAAGAAGTCTTATAGGAATATGATTATTCAACTTTCTCTTGGATTTGGTCAATGAGTCATAACTATTTTGAGCAACATATCACTATTTTAGACTTTGGGTATCTACACTTGCATAAATATAGAAATATGAAAATAATATTGTTTGTAAATCTTAACATTGAAGTCTTAGAATATAAAATCATATAGATCATGCAACTCTTATTAGGAGATAGGTAAACATATTGAACATAAACTATGAGTACTCATGTGCATGGACCACTTACCTCTTGTGTTAATGATGTCCTTAACTTAGTCTTGATTTCTTGTCCCAAATCTTAATCACCTGAATATAATCAAAGTTCTATAAGTCCAACTACATGTTCCCTCTTTCTATTTCTAAATCTCAAAACCCCATCCTCCTAATTATATATACCAACTTAGGGTTCTTATTTAGACTAAACATAACTTTAATCTGAAATCACCATAAAATATTGGTGTTGAAATAAAATAAAACTCATACTATATAATCAATATTATCCTTATACAAAAATAAGACATAAGTCGTCTTATGCACTCATATGAACATATAGATCAAAGAAAATCTCAAACCTAGTCATATATACTAATTTTACTTGAATCTATTATGAAATCAAATTAAAAACCATTTAGATAAATAATATCAGACTTAATTAGGCATATATATCACTTATTGTCTCAAGATAATCATCTATTATTCTAGATAATGGCCACTTAGGTCCAAAAGTACATACTAACATAATAACATAAGAAAATCCATCAAATCTATAGAAAATTAATCATATAATGTAGGAATGATCACAAAGTCGGCTCTGAGCGCGATGCAGCTCATGCTGAAGCTCCTCACGCACATCGGTAACACTGTGGGTAAGACCATTAAAGTTGATGAGAACACTCTCGTGGGAAATCAGGGGAAATTCGCTGGAATCGCTGTGGAGATCGACACTCAGAAACCACTTCTTCCGGCCATCTTCATCAATGGCGAGCACTTTCGGTTGGAGTATGAGAACCTGCCGCAGATTTGTCTGAAGTGTGGTCGTCTTGGCCATGTCGGCGATGAGTGCAAGCAATCTTCCGCCCCCGCCACGGACCTGGCATCCACCTCGATCCCGATTCCGGTCCCGGCAGTTTGCTGTACTGCTGCGATCCATGCAAAGATGCTTGAACGACGTAAACCTACGTCTGCTAAACCTACGAGCAATACTCCCACCCCTGCGGGCAAAGGGGGGCAGACCAAGCAGACCCCAACCGCCGGTGGTTCAAGCCCAGGAGAGGAGGCTGATGGCTTCCAACCTTTCCTAAGCAAGAAGGAGAAGCAACGACTACGGCAGAAGGAGGCCGCAACAAAGGCACAACAAGCCTGTGAGGATAAAGGCAAGGAAACGGCCCCCCCCAGATAACACTGCCGTTCGTCTGTCAGAAAATGAGGTCATGAATGGGAGGGCGCACAACAACGTTGATGACCCCATATTTCAGTTCCAGTCTGCCCAGATTGAGGGCACATCGGCCACTAGTAGGCACAGTGGCCGCCATGTCAGGAACGACAGTGGGTTTGTAATGTTGAGGAATCGTTAAATTGTCATTCAATCCACACATAGCCCGGATCGTGTTCGTAAGAAGGGGCACATCCGGGAACCAGTGGCGGAAGGCCCAGCCAAACCCACCCCCAGGCGAAGCGAGTCCTGGAATTCCAGAAACACCTCGAGGAGGGTACTGCAGCACGTATCGAGGCCATGTCAATTGAGGAAGAAGAACAGTCTGTGGGACTTTGTGAAGCTCTTCAATAGTTCTTAATGAACGTGTTCTGCTGGAATTTACAAGGTGCAGGCCTTGATAAGAAGATTCGGCTAATCAAAGAAATGAAAGTTAGTCATAAGCTCAAAATAGTTGCCATCATTAAGCCTCGATGTAGTGGCATTGTTGCTGATAACATTATCAAGAAGTTGGGCTTCAACTCCTCGCACAGAGTTGAGGCAACTGGGTTCTCAGGTGGCATTTGGCTTGCTTGGGATCACCATATTTGCTCGGTGGAGATTCTGATGAATCATCGCCAATTCATCCATTGTAATGTCAACTCAAGCTGGTTCCTAACCATCGTCTACGTGAGTCCCAACCCATCCAAAAGGAACTTCCTTTTGGAACGTCTGGAGGAAATCTCCCAATCTGTCTCGACAGCTTGGGCAATAATGGGGGACTTTAACACCATGCTCAATGTGAATGAATAGTGAGGGAGTGCTTTCTTTGACTCTCGGGCGAGTAGGCGTTTCCATGAATCTCTTTTTAACACTGGTCTTGCGGAGCTTAATTCCAACAGACCTTTCTTCACCTTCCAACGCCAAGCGCTCATGGAGCATTTGGATCAGGTCCTAGCGAACTCAGACTGGATAGACAAGTTTGAGAATGCATCCGTCATAGTGCTTCCCCGTCTCTACTCTGACCACCATCCTCTTTTTCTTTCCTGCGGTGATAGGTCACCTCGGAGGCCTTTCTTCCACACCAAGGCTTGCTGGTATTCTACTCCCGCTTTCCGCGACGAGCTCCTCTGCCAATGGCCGGCAGACTCGACGTTCCAAGACAGCCTCGACCTCTTCAAAGACAAGGCTATCAAGTGGGAGGCAAAGCATGCTAACGCACAACTCAAGGAGAAGCAGCGTCTCCTCTCCCATATCACTAGGGCCAAGGTACAACAACAATCCCTACCCTATGATTCATTTGTTGATAACTCTATCAGCTCCCAGGAACGCCTGCACAAGATCCTCCTTAAGGAGGAGCTGGACTGGCAACAACGCACGCACATCGACTAGCTCAAGGCGGGCGACCTGAATACCAAGTTCTTACAATCCTTTGTGAAGGCGCGTAGGCATTACAACAAGATTAGCTGTCTAAAAAATGCTGATGGTGACTGGGAAACGTCCCCCGATGCGTTCAGGATGCTTGTTCGTCATTTCTTCGAACACCTGATGTCTCAGACCCACCCTACAGATATGTGTCACATCCTTCACTTCCCTGGGGCCTTCCCCGGTATCACTGTCGACGACTATGCCAAGCTGGAAGCCGAGCCTACCATGGTGGTATTCTCCATGGCGCCGCTGAAAGCACCTGGCCCGGACGGTGTGCATACTGGCTTCATCCAAGCAAACTGGGATCGTGTGGGCTCGTCTGTTGTCCGCACTGTCCAGGACGTCTTCCGTACCGAGTACATTGATGATACTCTTGCAGACTCCCATATGGTCCTGATACCTAAAGTAGCATCTCCACAATGCTGCGGAGACCTCAGGCCTATCTTGCTGAATAATGGCTACTTCAAGATCATCTCCTAGGTCATTGTTGAGCGATTGAAACCTTTTATGAACGGATGGATTGCTCCTACACAATCCAGTTTCATTCCAGGGTGTCACATTAGTGATAACATCCTTCTTGCTCAAGAGATCATTCACTCCATGAGATTTCGCTCCTTGAAGAAACCTTGTATGTGCATCAAGCTTGATCTTGCTAAAGCCTTTGACAGGATGAACAAGAATTTCATCCGGGACACCCTTCAAAGGACAGGTATTCCAAACAAGCTCGTGAACATCACTATGCAAATCATCAACAAGGGTTCGACTTCTATCCTTTGGGAAGGGGTCCCTCTCTCGCCTTTCAAGTCCACGCAGGGTGTCCGTCAGGGTGATCCGGTGAGTCCTTATGTCTTCGTATTGTGTATGGAGCGGCTCAGCCAAGCTATCTCTTCTTTGGTTGCAGATGGTGAATGGAAGGCCATCACTCTTACCCGAAGAGGAACTCAACTTTCTCATCTATTCTTTGCGGATGACATCCTCCTCTTAGGGAGGGCTTCGGTCAGTCAAGCTTGTGTCATCAACGCTGTACTGAGAGCCTTCTCTGAAGCATCAGGGCAACAAGTCTCTAAACCGAAATCAAAATGCTACTTCAGTAAGAACATTCTATGACCCTTGGCCCAATCAATCAGCCGGAGATTGGGCTTTGGGTGGACTCATGACCTTGGGTGCTACCTAGGCGTGCCGTTGCTGCACCACAGTGTGAACAAGGAGACCCATGGCGATATCCTGGCTACCATTCAGAGGAGACTTAATAGTTGGACTCTCCGGCACCTGTCCCTAGCTGGAAGGGTAACTCTTGCCAAGTCTACCCTACAGGCGATTCCCACTTATACCATGCAAACCGTCAAGTTGTCTCCTCGTCTCTGCGATGACATCAACTGTATGGTCCGTCGGTTCATTTGCTCCGGTACAGGTACTCAGCAGAAATCCTCATTGGTCGCATGGAGGAAGGTCTCCTCTTGCAAGGATGTTGGAGGGCTAGGAATCTGTGATGCCCGCGACCAGAATGTCGCGCTCATGATGAAGAATGTATGGATTTTTCTAAATGATACCTCCAAGATTTGGACCCGGGTGATGCGCGAGAAGTATGTCAGGGGGGATCGTTTCGCCTCTATCCCCTGCTCTTTAGCCTGGAGTTTCATTAAGAAGAACTTGGGTGACATCACTAGCATCTGCCATAAGGCGATTAATAACGGCCTCTCCACCAACGTCTGGACGGACAGATGGCTGTCCGGGCTTTCGGTGTTGGACCTCTGCCCTTCTTGGCCCATCCCCGCCGATCTCAGTGACCTTCAAGTCAGCTCTATGTGTCTGACGGAGGGGGGTTGGGATTGGGAGTTTATCCACCACTACCTTCCGGAGTCGTCCTGGCTCGCTATTTCTTCTACTCTGGCGCCGGTTTCTGTAGCGGGCAGTGACAGATGGATTTGGCCGCTGGAAGCAAACGGAAGCTTCTCTTCCAGATCATGCTACTGATGGATTCAGGGTGGTAAGGAGGTGCACACCCCAGGGCTGTGGGGTAGGATCTGGGGTCTGCAACTCCCCGAGCGAGTAAAGATCTTCCTCTGGCTTCTTCAACATGAGGCACTTATGACTAACATGGAGAAAATCTGGCGGCACATGGATGTCTCGGAGCTATGCCCTATATGTCAAAACCATCCGGATACCATTGTTCATGCTCTTCGGGACTGTACGGCCAACCGAGCTATTTGGACGCTTATTGTCCCAGGAGCTACCCACTTCTCTCTTGGCAACCAGGATTGGATCAATTGGTGCATCGAGGATGACGGAGGAATGAGCAACAGTCGCGACCGTGCGCTACGTGCGGTCACCGCCTGGCACCTCTGGACTTGCCGGAACATGCAGATACACCAGCGGATCGCTCTGACTGCTGGAACCAAGGCCTCTTTTGCCCAGGCTTGGGTGGACACGATCCTTAGGAGCCAGGCTACTCGTGGGAAGCGGCCCAGAAACACTAGGGTATCCTCCTCTCAGATCCCGGCTAGGGGGTTATATGTCTTCACTGACGCGGCCTTCAAGCATACACACAATCATGCTGCCATTGGGATTCACGTGGTGAGCTCACAAGGTGCCCATGTCCTGGGCTCTTGTCAGATTGTCGCCTCTTCCTCGCCTCTGCATGCTGAGATTGCGGCCATTCTTCAAGCCTTGCATCTGTGCCACATCAAAAATTGGCGCGACTACTACATCTCCACATACTCTGTCGAAGCTGTGAACACCTTCACATAGCCTAACCCCACTTCCAGGTATACTCCGTATGTCAGGGAGGCCATACAACTACATGGTGCATCGCTACAGGGCACCGTCCATCATGTCCCGAGGGCCTACAATGGAGCGGCTGATAGCTTAGCTAAATTTTTGTTACATAGCTCATATTCCTTTTCCTTTTCTTCAGTTGTACCTCCTTGGTTTACCTTAGGAAACCAAGTAGACATTCAAACTGTTTTATCCGTTGTTGGGCATGGAATGAATAATAATTAGCCCCGCTGTTTTCAAAAAAAATAATCATATCATGGGTGAAATACCCAAAATACCCTTATTAGGGTTTACATTAAAAACCTCATTAAAACTTCATATATGAAAGATCAAGATCTGAATTAATGTTAAACATATCAAAATACACATTCAATAAAATTTTTATGAATTTATAAAGGCGTTTCTATTTGAATTGGCAAAACATCAAAATCATATAGTTTTGGCTACCCAATACATAATAAAAAATAGACATAAAAATCACATTCTGGAGATATTTTTAGAATGTAGTACATTCTAAGAGATTTCCATGGATATCTAATTTGATAAAATCCGAGTTTCCAATCTCAAGATATGAATTTTAGAAGCTTACCTAACCTTGGTCAATATCGACCGTCAAGATTTGATCTGGCGGCAGCTTCCCAGATCTGGGCGGCGTCTTCTTCACCCGATGAAAAGGGGGTTTCTCCCCTATTTTTTCTGTAGATCCCCTGTTCACACCACCCCTATCTAGAGCATCTTCAAAGTCGGCTCTGAGCGCGATGCAGCTCATACTGAAGCTCCTCGTCATTCCGGTAGACCTGGAACCCTAGGGCGCCGTCGCCTTTGGGCGCAGCCTGGGCAAGGCCGAAGAAATTGGTTGTAACATACCGAATTTTGAAATTTTGTCTTTTGTCACTCTTTCCCATATTTTCCTATCATTTCTATCCTTAGTGGCCTTTCTATTTAATTAGTGAAATTTATAGTGGTTTAGTGGACATTTATCCACTAATTATACCAATGGAATGGCTTATGCTCAAATACCTCAGTGAAATATTAATTACCATGATTAAGTGCTCTAAACCTTAATCTAACTTTTTGATGTGATTTGAAAACATAAAATACGCCACAAAACTCATTTTAATGGTAATATAAAGATAAGAAACTTAATCGGATGAACAATTTAGATAATAGGTTGTTAATGGGCCATATGACATATCTCATAAAAAGAAGCTCAAAAGAGGAAACAAATTTCAAATTCGAAATCTACATATCAAAATTAGCCTACATGTCAAATTTCATCTAATTTGGACAACCTTGAAATATTAGGATAAGTTTAGGAGAGAGAAAATAAATAAAAAGCATAAGTAATGAATAATGTGATTTTATAAATTCAAAATATGTAAATAATGGAAAATTCATATTCTACACATCAAAGATAACTTTTGGATGAATTTTGGTTCGATTTGGATGTTGTTTGTGCAAGTTATGCAATTTTAGGTACATTTTGGACTTTTATGCAATTTACCCAATTGGGAGGTTTTCTTTGCAAATTATCTCCTGAATTTTAATACTTATATATTCCCTTACCATTAACAAGATTTGAAACCATTGGAGAACCTAGTTTCACCTTGGTTTGATGGTATTTCTTTCCAAGGGCATTATAGGGATTACCCTCTTTATAAAGATGCTTATCCTTAAAAGCTATCAACCAATGAGGTTATTTCTTTATTGCAAAACGGTGGGGATAGTCTAGAATAATCTATGGCCTCTTAGAACCAACTTTGGATATGCATGAAGCCTCTATGAGCTATCCTCTTGCATGGCCATCAATCCCTAGGCTAAAGACACATGGAAAGTCCCTTAAGACTCCTCATGCTTCACCTCTTTCTATATATAGCCATGTATACCCCTTCCCAACTCATAATTCGAAAACTATTGCTCTCCTTTTCTTTCCTATAGCTTAGATAATAGTCCTTTTGTATTTGGACATGAAGTTTCTGTCCCAAGGTAATAGAGGGAGCCTACCTTGGTGAAGAAGGCTCCTAGGGCTTCCAAATTGCTCTATTAGTGTTTCTAAAGCTCCTCCTTGGTGAATTTGACCAAAACTAGTAAGTTGCCTCCCTTCCCTTCCCTATTTTCATATTGATAGTTTTCTCACAACTTCCTCTAGGTTAGAATCATGACCTTCCATGATAAAACTCCACTAAGAACCCTAAAACATCTCATCTCCATGCGCTTTTTCTAGGGTGTATCACCTCTAAGTTGAGAAGGAGATCTTTGTTCAAGAAAGGATCTAGGCATGGAGCAACTAGACCTTATAAGCTCGGGATTATTGCTGTTTGGACCTTATTATCTTCCCTAGGTATGAGCTTCATAACCCACTTCCCATATATTTATTATTACATGCTTAAAACTCATGATCTTATGTTAAAAATTGACGATGTGTCGATTTCTAATTGGCCGATTTTCAATAATTCATAACTTTTGATTTGTTTGTCTAAAAATTAAAGTAAGATATGTTATGAACTCGGAAAAACATGTTCTTTTTAATAAAAACATTTCCAAGTATTGGTTTTCAGTTTTGTCGAAAAGAGTTTTTAGAAAATGAATTAAATACCTAAAAATCACCAAAAATACACTTTAACCTTCATAACTCCAATATATGCAAAATTATATGTTTTCTTAATTAGAAAAACCTAACTAAGTCAGTGGTGATATTTTTGAGGTCTGAATCAAGGTTTTGTGTAAAACTTTCATATATTAGGGTTTCAACTCTTTAAGTTATATATGTTATTCTAATACATGAATATGAAATTGGAAATAGGATAAGTGGACCTTGATTTCAACTAAAGGTTTGGAAAAGAGGTTAATAGGACTCTAAGTAAGATGTATGTGCTATAAAAGTAGAACTCGTAATGTTTGAGACCAACAACAAAATATTGAACATAAATAGGTACATAGGAACAAGGAGAAGCACAAATTGTTGCGAAATCTCAATTTCCTTATGTAAGAGAAAATCTCATAGATCCAATAGAACATGCCTTGAGCTTAAAATATTATGATATCTTATTGATCAAGAAGGTGGTAAGTTGGTCATAGATGATGAAGCCACAACTTACCTAGATTCTATTTGTAAGGACCCTGACCTGCGTTTAGGGCTTACCCTGTTTGCTTTGCTTAACCTTGATGGTTTGAGGCTTGCTAATCACCTTTGAGTGGTGATTAGGGTTTGGTTGTGCTTTGTTGAGGGTTGAGGGTGCTACATGCAAATAACCCAAGTCTAGGGTTTTGTGAGCAAGTTTTCCACCTTGAGAGGTGTTCTTCTCTCTCTTTTTTTCCTCTAGAGTTGAGAGGAAGGCTTGGGCTTGTTGTTTGAGTTCTTTGGACCTTTGTTGAGCTTGTTTGGGCCTTGGAGTCCCTTGTTTGGGCTTGCTTGGGCCTTGTGTCGGCCAAGTAAAGCTTGTGTCGGCCTAGAGTGGGCTTGTGTCGCCCATGGTGCTCATTTTGGACAAGTGTCTTATGGCTTGCAAGAGAGGTGGCTTGAGTTGGTGGACATGTGTCCCTTGGGTGGACGACACCTAGCAAGGGTTCACCTTGGTTTCTCCTCCTTCCTCATCTATATAGGTTGTCCCTTCCTTAGCTTGATGTCCCTTTAGTTCCTCTTCTCCTTGTGCATGACACACCCTCTCTTCCCCTTGCTTGGTGGCCGACGCACCCTTGAAGAAGGAGCTAAGGTGGCCGACACACCCTTGTGTGAGCAGCTTGGAGGCCGATACACCCTTGGAGTTGAAGAGCGGAGGCCGATACACCCTCTTGGAGGAGCCTTGGTGGTCGACAACCCTTGGAGCTCAAAGTGCATCTTCTTCGTTGGAGCTTAAGGCGGGTTGCATGACTCTAAACCCTAACTACTTTACTCTCTTTTCATATATGTTGCTTTAATCTCGCCCTTGCACGTTTGGAGTTGTTCTTGTTCATCTTGCATGTTGGCCGATCCTTGTGTGCTAGGGTTTAGGGAGCAACACTCCTTTCTCCCCTTGGTCTAGATGAGTGAGCTTGGGTCCTAGTGTCATGAGCAATACCCCTCCTTCCTAACCGATTGAGGTGAGTTTGTGACCTAGTGACTCGAGCAACACCCTCATCTCACCTTGGGAAAGATGGTGAGCTCATTTAGATGACCTTGAGTAGTTGTATCTTGAGAGTTTGGTGCTCATGGAGGTGCTACCTGACATCCCCCATAGCTTTGTTGCCTTGCACGGCTTGAGTGAGCAAGTTTTCTCTTTTTGTACCTTGGGCGGGTGAGCAACCTGACCCTGCTCGCCCTAAGCCAGCTCTGCCCGACAGGCTTCTCGCCCAGTTGAACCTTGCTCACCTAGTAGCCCTGCACGTCCGGCTTTTGGTTGCTCAGCTACATACCCTGCATGCCCCGGTGTCGCCCGACATCTTTGGCTCGCCCGATACTAGTTGCGTCGCCTGACACCCAGCTTGCTCACCCGATAACCATGTCGCCTGATACATACCTACATGCTTGAGTAGCTCGCCCAGCTTTCCCTTACATGCCCGTAGTACTCTGCTCGCCCGATAGTGAAGCCTTGCACGGCTCAGTACCCGGCACATTGCTTTGCACGTTTGCTAACCCTACTCGATCAACACTCCTTTGCTCGCCTGATGCCTTGGCTCGCCCGACCGGCTTTGCCCACGCGGATTTATCCTGCTCGCCCAGCACATGAGTGCTCGCCCGATAGCTTGCACACCTGAGTGGCTCGTCCAAGATGACCTTGCGTGCCGTGGAGCTGCACGCCCGACAGGGGTGCACGCTTGCTCACGTTTCAGGGTTGTGCTCTGCCCGCTTGCTAGAGCTACACACCCTGGTTTGGGTGAGGGTGAACTCTACCCGAGTAGATTCTTTTAGTGAGGGTCTTCAGTATCTCTTGTGAGGGCACGATTGGTCATGGAAGAGTGACACATCAGCTATGCTTTTATGGTGATTCATTGCTTAATAACAAGAATTATGTTCTTCTGGCTAAAGTACATGCGTATTAATGTCACTACTCTATCTCTTTAATGACAATGTGATCTTGAGCATGCATTAGGGTTACTTGATAGTGTTCTTACACGTGTGACCTTGAGATGAGGCATGAATATGATTATTGTTGTCATGATGAGCTGACAATGCACTTAACCCTAATTGTCACCATATGGTAGTAATTGTAGTCTCTTGATTATTCATCTAGTTATTGAATGATGCTAACCATGCAGGTAATGCTTAGCCCAATGAAAGGCTATGAGAATTGGGTAAATGAACACTGTGATGATAGGTGTATTATGAATATGATTTCATAATGATGTTGAAAGCCCTGAGAGGCTATGGCTTTATGTGATGAGGGATTGAGATCCCATGATGTGTGATGATCCCTGAGATGGGTCTAGATGGTTGGCAAGAGACCAAGTGATAACATGTGATGTGAGATCCTTGTGATGAATCAGTATGACGTAAATACCTAATGTTGAGTTTATGCTGTTTACTTATGTTATACCTTGCATGTTATACTACTCGGTTGAATCTTGAAATCCATCAAAACGATACTAACTAATCACAATGTAATCTATAATGTAGCTTTCCCGGGCCATAGATTCATCACCAGTCAGGATAGGGTGATGATGAAACGGGTTCCCCTGCGGGTTAACCCGGAGCGCATATTTTTGAATATGCGAGGTTTCTCCTAGCCTAAAATAGAGAGGTGAAATGAGTACAGCTGCGGTTGCAGACTCGGATGTGTGACGAGCATGGTGAACATGGCCCATGGCTCCTGATATGTGATATGTTGAGCATGAATGCGTTCATGGCTCCGAGCACGGTGTTTAGACACGTGGCTCAGTTTCTTGTACCGTGACCTGTACCGAGGCGGACTAGGCAGAGGGTAGCCTGAGGAGCTGACCCTGTGGCTTATGACTACTTCAAGCACGAGACTGCGGTCCTGCTTTGTGTTCTCATGTACTGACCATGAGGCGGAGAAGGTCTTGGATACCGACTCTTCCATTGACCTTGTATGGCACCGGCTATGGGCTTCGCAGCCGAAGGTTGGATTTGAACGGTACGGTTCATATCCTCAGGTCATAATAAAATGTAATACAACCATTTAGTATGTATTGATAAGACAAACACGAAACATTGGTTGAGGCCTTGTTTGTGTAGTTAACTTTATTTATCTTGCTGTTACTGTGCATTACTCCTATGTGGTGAAGTTTTATATATAGTTACCTTATCAATCATGTTCCATTGGGAAAGATGTTGGTACAACTGGTAAGTCTGATGGTATGGATGGCTTTGCTTTTCATTAACTGCTTCTGTTATATTCTTTATCAATAATTTGCTGAGATAAGCTTTATCTTATCTGAGGTTTTGTAGTTTTGGCGCGGAGTTATGCCTCCCACTGGGACAATGTTCAATTGTCTCACTCCACTGGTTTGTACCCTTTTTAGGTGGTCGAGCTTGTCGTGGTGGTGGTCGCGGAGTTGCGGCCGAGCAGCGAGAAGATCTGTAGAAGGCAAGCTTTGGAGATGCTGCTGTTCTGGATGTTTTGTAGTAGAGTCTAGAGTCATCCCTGTACTCTCAGGTCCTTGGCGGTGTTTGACGTTGTTTTACGATGTACGACCGATATCCTTTGTATATCCTGCTGTTGGCCGGATGTGGGCCTTTATGTATATAACAGGTGATGAACTCATGGTTATGACAGGACAGCTGTTGCGCTAAGTTGTGGACATGTATCCAGGTTTGTATGGATATGTATATAACATGTTTTCTAGCAGGATATGGACTGAAATGTAATATGTTTCACAGTTTATCAGTTTTCCGCAATCGGTTTTAATTAACCCATGTTTTTGATTAGCTGTGATTATGGTGATTTCCGCACGTTTTCGCGTAACACCTCATTATCTGTGTGATAATGGGATGTGTTGCCACAAGTTTGGTATCAGAGCTTTAGGTTCGCTGAGTCTACATGGATTTAGGACTAGGTTGAGTCTGTTCTTATGTGTGTCCAGGTTTTCTTACAATATCTTCTGCCCTCAGCGGAAGAAAAGTCAAGATGTCTGGAAACCATGAAGAACACTCTGCTGAGTACAGTGATGCTGCATCGGTTGATGGAGTAGATGTATAGGCACATGAAGATCGGGTGCCTGAGGTCCCCCAACCTGACCCAGCCATACTTGAACATCCTGCCTAACAACAGCTTATGGGGCAGATGATGGCTACGATGAATCTCATGGTTGAGCGATTACCAGTGCCTCCTCCGTGAGCACAGGTTCCCCATGGAGAAGCATCGGGTATTGGGAAGACCTTTGAGCGGCTTCGCCGAGTCGGAGCTTCGGAGTATGCTGGAACGGCTAATCTAGCGGATGCAGATCTATGGCTGACAAGTCTTGAGAAGGCTTTCCAGATCCTCGACATCCCTGAAGCAGACAAAGTAAAGCATGATGTCTACCTTCTGAAAGGTAGTGCTGGTCACTGGTGGACCATCGAGGAAGAGAAGCGGCCTGGTGAGGTGATCTGTTGGGAAGTGTTTCGGCACGAGTTTGTCACCAGATACTTTCCCAAGACGTATCTGATTGAGAAGATCCGTCAGTTCGAGAGTTTGTGACAAGGAACGATGAACATCACCGAGTATGAAGATAAGTTTATGGATCTGTTGAGTTTTTGTCCTCACATGGCGACGACAGATGAGGAACAGATCAGACATTTTGAGAAAGGTTTGAGTGCTGAGCTGACGACACCGATTTCTACGTTGAAGAACCGGGAACGGTTTGCTACGTTTGTGGAATCTGTTCGGAGGATCGAACGATCTGTAAGGGTAAAGAGAGAGTCTATGGCTAAGAAGAGACCTGCTCAGGTCAGAGGTTTGGTGGCTTCAAGAAGCCCAGGTTTTCAGCACCGACAGCGATGAGAGGTTCTGGTAGGCCGTCTCAGTGGCCTATGAGTAGAGGAAGAGGCTATGTTTCTTCACCATCTAAGGCACAAAGTTCAGCTTCCGTGGCAGTAACAGGACCGTCTAGGCCTCGAGATGATGTTAGGACATGCTATGCCTGTGGTCAGACAGGGCATATTAGGTCAAGTTGTCCCTACAACGATGTTGAAGTGTTGCAGCAGCCGAGACAGAACCTTCAGGGGTCTGAGAGACCACAGCCCAGTGGTAACAGAGGACGGGGACGCGGTCAAGCATCTCAGGCTGGATCATCTACTTAGGGAAGCAGAGGTCATGGACAGCAAGGAACGGCTCGATTCTATGCTATGAATCAGCCAGAGGCGGTAGTCAACCCGCGAGTAGTGACAGGTCAGATGGAGTTATTTCATTCTGATATGTCTTCTTCTTGCCTTATCTCTGTTCTGGTTGACCCGGGTGCTACGCACTCTTTTATCGCCTATAGTATGCTTGAGAACTGTCGTTTACCTATTAGCTGTAAGAAGGATAGTTTGTTGTTAGAAACCCCTCTTGATGGTTCCTCTTTGCTTCGAGAAGAGTGTCCATCTTGTGTCTTGTCTTTCTAGGGACACCGCATTCAAGTGGATCTCATACCACTTGCTATGCATGGGTTCGATGTTATCATTGGGATGGATACCTTAGAGAGGTATAAGGTTGTCTTGGACTGTGGCTCCAAGCAGGCAGTGTTTGATGTTGCTGGAGAGAAGTGGATCTTCCAGGGAGATAGGAAGATTCTTCTGACATGTTAGGTATCAGCTATGGTGGCAGATAAGTTGTTACGACAAGGATGTGAGGCGTTCTTAGCTCACGTGGTAGATACCGTAGTGGATGCCAAGGCAAAAGGTCCTAGCCTTGAGGAGGTGTCAGTTGTTCGTGAGTTTGCAGACGTGTTTCCTGAGGAGTTTCCTGGTGTTCCCCCACCCCGAGAAATTGATTTCGAGATCAATCTAGTACCAGGAATGCAGCCAGTTGCGCAGACACCATACAGAATGGCTCCAGCAGAGATGGCAGAGTTGAAGAAGCAGTTACAGGAGTTGCTAGATAAAGGTTTTATTCGACCCAGTACGTTGCCTTGGGGTGCTCCTGTGTTGTTCATCAAGAAGAAGGACGGTTCGATGCGGTTGTGTATAGATTACCGGCAGTTGAATAAGGTCACGATCAAGAACAAGTACCCATTGCCGAGGATAGATGATCTATTCGATCAGTTGCGTGGTGCTACAGTGTTTTCAAAGATCAATCTACGGTCCGGATATCATCAGTTGAGGATAAAGGCAAATGACATACCAAAGTCAGCCTTCAGGACAAGGTATGGTCATTACGAGTTTGTGGTTATGCCGTTTGGGTTAACCAATGCACCTGCAACTTTCATGGACCTGATGAACACAGTGTTCCGTCCGTTCTTAGATCAGTTTGTTGTAGTCTTTATAGATGACATCTTGAACTATAGTCGGGACAAGCTAGAGCACGAGCAACATCTTCCTCGAGCGTTGACTCTTCTTCACCAACATCAGTTATATGCCAAGTTCAGTAAGTGTGAGTTTTGGCTGGATGAAGTGACCTTCTTGGGCCATGTGACATCCGCTAAAGGAGTCAAGGTAGATCCAAAGAAGGTGGAATCTGTTGCAGATTGGGAACAACCGAAGACGGCGACATAAGTTCGTAGTTTCCTTGGTTTAGCAGGATACTACCGGAGGTTTATCAAGGACTTCAGTTTGATAGCATTGCCGATGACGAAGTTGACCAGAAAGGATGTACCTTTTGTTTGGGATGACCAATGTCAGCAAGCTTTCCAGAGTCTGAAGGAGAAGCTGACCAGTGCCCTAGTATTGATCTTGCCAGAGCCTGGGAAAGGCTATGGTGTTTTCTGTGATGCTTCTAAGAAAGGTTTAGGTTGCGTGTTGATGCGGGAAGATCATGTGGTTTCTTTTGCCTTGCGACAGCTCAAGAAGCATGAGGAGAACTATCCAACTCATGATTTGGAGCTGGCAGCAGTAGTTCATCCGTTAAAGATTTGGAGACACTATCTATATGGGGAAGTGTGTAAGATCTTTATGGATCATAAGAACCTGAAGTATATCTTTACGCAACACGAGTTGAACATGCGACAGCGACGATGTATGGAGTTGATCAACGACTACGACTGCACTATCGAGTATCATCCTGGTAAGGCGAACGTGGTAGCTGATGCGCTTAGAAGAAAGTCTTCTTTTTCTTCGAAGAAGGCACAGTTGAGTTCCCTAGTTTGCCATAGGCGGGATATGTTTGTTTCTCTACGACAGATGAATGTGCAGATGGAAGTTTCTTCGTTATCTGGTCTTTTCGCACAGATGCAAGTCAAGCCTACGTTGAGGCAGCAGATCAAGGATGCACAGTAGACAGATGAGGCGTTACAGTTGATCAGATCAGAGTTCGGCAGCGACAAGCGTGATGGGTTTCATGAGTCTGAGGATGGACTAGTTTGCTATCGTGACAGGATGGTGGTTCCAGATGCTGACGATCTGAGGAAGTTGGTGCTTGAGGAAGCACATACGTCGATGTATGCCATGCATCCAGGTGTCACCAAGATGTATCATAGTCTGAAGGACTTGTATTGGTGGCCTGGTATGAAGAGATATGTGGCTGAGTTTGTGGCTAGATGTGCGGTATGTTAGCAAGTGAAGGCTGAGCATCAGAAGCCGGCAGGTACGTTACAACCTTTACAGATACCGCAGTGGAAATGGGATCATATAACCATGGATTTTGTAGTTGGTCTGCCCAAGACAACTAGGAATCATGATTCCATTTGGGTGATAGTGGACAGATTGACAAAGTCTGCCCATTTTCTGCCTGTGAAGATGATGTACACAGCGGAGAAGCTTTCTAGAGTGTATGTGGATGAGATAGTTTGTTTGCATGGTGTGCCAGCAACAATAGTTTCTGACAGAGGTCCTCAGTTTACCAGTCATTTTTGGGAGCAGTTGCACAGAGCGTTGGGAACGCAGTTGAGGTTCAGTACAGCCTTTCATCCACAGAAAGATGGACAGTCTGAAAGGACTATTCAGATTGTGGAGGATCTCCTTCGAGCTTGTGTTTTTTAGTTCCTAGGCAGCTGGGATGTTCATCTGAGTTTGATAGAGTTTGCTTATAACAACAGCTATCAACGAAGCATTGATGTGGCTCCTTATAAAGCCCTGTATGAAAGAAAGTGCAGATCTCCTTTGTGTTGGTATGAATCTGGTGAGTATCAGGTTTTGGGTCCTGAGTTAGTCCAGCAGACGACATATAAGATCAAAGTGATTCAGCAACAGTTGAAAGTGGCACAAGACAGGCAGAAGTCTTATGCAAACAATCGCCGACGACTGTTGGAGTTCTAGGTAGGAGACAAAGTGTATCTTAAGGTTTCGCCTTGGAAGGGTGTGCTAAGGTTTGGTCGGAAGGGTAAGTTGGCACCCAGGTATATGGGGCCTTACCCAGTCGTAGCACGTGTTGGCAAGGTAGCTTACGAGATAGAGTTACCTCCTGAGTTGCACAGGTTACATCCAGTGTTCCATGTCAATATGTTAAAGAAAAGTCATCCAGATTCAGGTACAATGATACAGCCAGTTGAGGTTGAGCTTGATGCAGATGTGACCTACGAGGAAGGTCCTGTGGCGATTCTTGACAGAAGGATCAAGAAGTTGAAGAGGAAGGACCTGGTTCTTGTGAAAGTTCTTTGTTAGCGTCGTGGCGTTGAGGAAGCCACGTGGGAGCTTGAGGAAGAGATGAGGAGGAAATATCCCTCGCTTTTGTCTTCGGATTTCTGGGACAAAATCCCTTAAAGGGGGTTAGATTGTAAGGACCCTGACCTACGCTTAGGGATTACCCTGTTTTCTTTGCTTAACCTTGATGATTTGAGGCTTGCTAATCACCTTTGAGTGGTGATTAGGGTTTGGTTGTGCTTTGTTGAGGGTTGAGGGTGCTACTTGCAAATAACCCAAGTCTAGGGTTTTGTGAGCAAGTTTGCCACCTTGAGAGGTGTTCTTCTCTCTCTTTGTTTCCTCTAGAGTTGAGAGTAAGGCTTTGGCTTGTTGTTTGAGTTCTTTGGACCTTTGTTGAGTTTGTTTGGGCCTTGGAGTCCCTTGTTTGGTCTTGCTTGGGCCTTGTGTCGGCCAAGTAAAGCTTGTGTCGGCCTAGAGTGGGCATGTGTCGCCCATGGTGCTCATTTTGGACAAGTGTCTTATGGCTTTCAAGAGAGGTGGCTTGAGTTGGTGGACATGTGTCCCTTGGGTGGACGACACCTAGCAAGGGTTCACCTTGGTTTCTCCTCCTTCCTCATCTATATAGGTTGTCCCTTCCTTAGCTTGAGGTCCCTTTAGTTCCTCTTCTCCTTGTGCACGACACACCCTCTCTTCCCCTTGCTTGGTAGCCGACACACCCTTGAAGAAGGAGCTAAGGTGGCCGACACACCCTTGTGTGAGCAGCTTGGAAGCCGGTACACCCTTGGAGTTGAAGAGTGGAGGCCGATACACCCTCTTGGAGGAGCCTTGGTGGTCGACAACCCTTGGAGCTCGAAGTGCATCTTCTTCGTTGGAGCTTAAGGTGGGTTGCATGACTCTAAACCCTAACTACTTTGCTCTCTTTTCATATATGTTGCTTTAATCTCGCCCTTGCACGTTTGGAGTTGTTCTTGTTCATCTTGCATGTTGGCCGATCCTTGTGTGCTAGGGTTTAGGGAGCAACACTCCTTTCTCCCCTTGGTCTAGATGAGTGAGCTTGGGTCCTAGTGTCATGAGCAATACCCCTCCTTCCTAACCGATTGAGGTGAGTTTGTGACCTAGTGACTCGAGCAACACCCGCATCTCACCTTGGGCAAGATGGTGAGCTCGTTTATATGACCTTGAGTAGTTGTATCTTGAGAGTTTGGTGCTCATGGAGGTGCTACCCGACAGCCCCCATAGCTTTGTTGCCTTGCACGGCTTGAGTGAGCAAGTTTTCTCTTTTTGTATCTTGGGCGGGTGAGGAACCTGACCCTGCTTGCCCTAAGCCAGCTCTGCCCGACAGGATGCTCACCCAGTTGAACCTTGCTCACCCAGTAGCCCTACTTGCCCTACTTTTGGTTGCTCAGCTACATACCCTGCACGCCCCGATGTCGCCCGACATCTTTGGCTCGCCCGACACTAGTTGTGTTGCCCGACACCCATCTTGCTCACCCGGTAACCATGTCGCCCGATACATACCTACATGCTTGAGTAGCTCGCCCAGCTTTCCCTTACACGCTCGTAGTACTCTGCTCGCGCGATAGTGAAGCCTTGCACGGCTCAATACCCGGCACATTGCTTTGCACGTTTGCTAACCCTGCTCGCTCAACACTCCTTTGCTCGCCCGATGCCTTGGCTCGCCCGACCGGCTTTGCCCACGCGGCTTTATCCTGCTCGCCCGGCACATGAGTGCTCGCCCGATAGCTTGCACGCCTGAGTGGCTCGTCCGAGATGACCTTGCGCGCCTTGGAGCTGCACGCCCGACATGGGTGCACGCTTGCTCAGGTTTCAGGGTTGTGCTCTGCCCACTTGTTAGAGCTACAAACCCTGGTTTGGGTGAGGGTGAACTCTATCTGAGTAGGTTCTTTTAGTGAGGGTTTTCAGTATCTCTTGTGAGGGCACGATTGGTCATGGAAGAGTGACATATCAGCTATGCTTTTATGGTGATTCATTGCTTAATAACGAGAATTATGTTCTTGTGGCTAAAGTACATGTGTATTAATGCCACTACTCTATCTCTTTAATGACAATGTGATCTTGAGCATGCATTAGGGTTACTTGATAGTGTGCTTACATGTGTGACCTTGAGATGAGGCATGAATATGATTATTGTTGTCATGATGAGCTGACAATGCACTTAACCCTAATTGTCACCCTATGGTAGTAATTGTAGTCTCTTGATTATTCATCTGGTTATTGAATGATGCTAACCATGCAGGTAATGCTTAGCCCAATGAAAGGCTATGAGAATTGGGTAAATGAACACTGTGATGATAGGTGTATTATGAATATGATTTCATAATGATGTTGAAAGCCCTGAGAGGCTATGGCTTTATGTGATGAGGGATTGAGATCCCATGATGTGTGATGATCCTTGAGATGGGTCTAGATGGTTGGCAAGAGACCAAGTGATAACATGTGATGTGAGATCCTTGTGATGAATCAGTATGACATAAATACCTAATGTTGAGTTTATGCTATTTACTTCTGTTATACCTTGCATGTTATACAACTTCGTTGAATCTTGCAATCCATCTAAAAGATACTAACTAATCACAATGTAATCTATAATGTAGCTTGCCCTGGCCATAGTTTCATCACCAGTCAGGATAGGGTGATGATGAAACGGGTTCCCCTGCGGGTTAACCCAGAGCGCATATTTTTGAATATGCGAGGTTTCTCCTAGCCTAAAATAGAGAGGTGAAATGACTACAACTGCGGTTGCAGACTCGGATGTGTGACGAGCATGGTGAACATGGCCCATGGCTCCAAATATGTGATATGTTGAGCATGAATGTGTTCATGTCTCCGAGCATGGTGTTTAGACACGTGGCTCAGTTTCTAGTTCCGTGACCAGTACCGAGGCGGACTAGGCAGAGGGTAGCCTGAGGAGCTGACCCTGTGGCTTATGACCACTTCAAGCACGAGACTGCGGTCCTGCTTTGTGTTCTCATGTACTGACCATGAGGCGGAGAAGGTCTTGGATTCCGGCTCTTCCATTGACCTTGTATGGCACCGGCTATGGGCTTCGCAGCCGAAGGTTGGATTTGAACGGTACTGTTCATATCCTCAGGGCATAATAAAATGTAATACAGCCGTTTAGTATGTATTGATAAGACAAACACGAAACATTGGTTGAGGCCTTGTTTGTGTAGTTAACTTTATTTATCTTGCAGTTACTGTGCAATACTCCTATGTGGTGAAGTTTTATATATAGTTACCTTGTCAATCATGTTCCATTGGGAAAGATGTTGGTACAGCTGTTAAGTCTGATGGTATGGATGGCTTTGCTTTTCATTAACTGCTTCTGTTATATTCTTTATCAATAATCTGCTGAGATAAGCCTTATCTTATCTGAGGTTTTGTAGTTTTGGCACGGAGTTATGCCTCCCGCTGGGACAATGTTCAATTGTCTCACTCCGCTGGTTTGTACCCTTTTTAGGTGGTCGAGCTTGTCGTGGTGGTGGTCGCGGAGTTGCGGCCGAGAAGCGAGAAGATCTATAGAAGGCAAGCTTTGGAGATGCTGTTGTTCTGGATGTTTTGTAATAGAGTCTAGAGTCATCCCTGTACTCTCAGGTCCTTGGCGGTGTTTGATGTTGTTTTACGATGTACGACTGATATCGTTTGTATATCCTGCTGCTGGCCGGATGTGGGCCTTTATGTATATAACAGGTGATGAACTCATGGTTATGACAGGACAACTATTGCGCTAAGCTGTGGACATGTATCCAGGTTTGTATGGATATGTATATAACACGTTTTCTTGCAGGATATGGACTGGAATGTAATATGTTTCACAGTTTATCAGTTTTCCACAATCGGTTTTAATTAACCCGTGTTTTTGATTAGCTGTGGTTATGGTGATTTCCGCACATTTTCACGTAACACGTCATTATCTGTGTGATAATGGGATGTGTTGCCACACTATTAAGGAACCAGAGTATAAGAAATGGCTTGAAGCCATTGTATTCAAGATGGACTATGTGTATACCAACAAGGTATGTCCTTTATGGATCCACCGAAAGGGATAAAACCCATAAGGTGCAATAGGGTCTTCAAGAAGAAGATCGACATGGAAAGTTAGATTGGTTGCAACTAATTTCAAATAATATCAAGGTGTTGAACATGATGAAGTCTTTTCACTAGTTTCCATGGTTAAATTTATCAAGATCATGCTTGCTCTTACATCTTGTTATGACTTTGAGATTTTCCATATGGATATTAAAACCACATCCCATGATAGAAATAATTATGAGGATGTGCCTGTGACGCACCTAAAGGTTTTATGAATTCATTAATGCAAATAAAGTATGTAAGATATAAAGGTCAATCTCTAGATTGATGAAAGAATCTCAGAGTTGGAGTCTTGGATTTTGCAAGATAGTCAAAAGTTTGGCTTTAGTCAAAATGAAGATGAAATTAGTGATTACAAAATATTTAGTGGGAGTATATTTTATTCCACATAATGATGGGGAATAAGATAATTATACTATAAATGTTAAAACCTAGATGGGAAGTACCTTCTCTATGAAGGGTTTAGGTAAAGATAACTATGTGATAGGAATGAATATATATAGAGATAGATGTAGAAATCTTCTTGATCTAAGTAAGAGCACATACATTGGCAAAATGCTAAAAGGGTTTAACATGCAGGACACATTTAGAGAGAACTTGACCATGTTCCTTGGAGTTAGTCTCTTAGGACCCTAGAGTTCTTGTTCTTGGGAAGAACATGAAGACATAGGTATATGCCATATGAATTTGGATTTGGGATATATCATGAAAGCAATGTTATGTACCAATCTCATTATTTCATATTTATTAAACATGACAAGATGATATCTCTCGTATCATAGTGAAAGTCATTGGACTACCATAAAGAACATCCTTAAGTACTTGATAAAGAACTAAAAGGATTTGTTCCTTAATTACGATAATAAGGAAGAGTTGGGCATAAAATATTACACTGATGCACGCTTCCAATATGACAGAGAAAATTAACAACCGCAACAAAATTTATTTTTGACCTTAAAATAGATTTCTAAGCCAGAATAGTTCCAAGAAAGAGACAATTGATAATTCTACAATAGAACTTATGGGAGGTTCTAACCATTAATGGAACAATGGAAATACTATGACAAAAATGGAGCTACTAGATAGGCAAAGAATCGTAGATGTTATTAACACAACATAGGATATTGTATGGATCAAGAAGTTCATATAGATGAACATATGAGAGGTTCTAACCATTAATTGAGTAATGGAAATACTATGACAAAAATGGATCTACTATATAGATAAAGAATCCAATATAGCATACTACAACACACTATCTCATATGAAATGTAGTACAATGAGGAGATGTGAAAAATTGCAAAATACTGCTTAGAAGCAAACATGTCTAACCTGTTACAAAAGTTCTTGCATAGTAGAAACATGATGGACATGTTAAGATCACTTGGACTATGATTTTTGTGTGATTGTCTCTAAGTGAAATTAAGAGTTTGTTGGTATGTATGCCTAGAGAGGCAATCATACGATGATTGTATTGGTGCAATACATACCTGATTTGATAATAATAAATGCAATTCCATCCATTATGTTTGTATCAATCATTAGATCATGACACATATATATTAAATGTATAAAGAATCATGTGACTTGACGAAATTTTCCTTCTTGTGGAGGGCTTGAACAATGAGATCATACATATGATAAGAGTGCATACATTCTTGTTATGTCCCTAGTCGTATATTATTGTGGAAGAAAAATAGACAACAATAATACACAAGATTAGAGAGTGTGTTGGTTGATGAAAAACTCTCATCAGTCATGATATGTGATATTAAACCAAGCACATAGGTACTTATTGTAGAATAGTGTACCAGACAAACCCACCTTGAGAGTGATATGTGGAGACCATGGAATGGTAGTCAGAATCAACTCTCATAGTGATAGTGGTGATTTTCATTCTTAGACCTGAAGTGATTACACTCATCACATGTGATTTGATGTACTTAAACACCATCAAACATGACCTTGAATAAGGGTTGCCATAAGGTGATGACTGGGTGCATTGTAACACATGGGGATTAAGTGTGAGTGATGTCGATCACATTTATCCCTCCTATAGGAGATTGATATCTAAGCCAATTGATAAGGAGACTGAGAAAGGTATGGCCATACTCATGTGATTCTATATGTGATATGTGAACTCACATGCATCTGAGACAATCTGATCTAGTTCAAGGAACATGGATTGAATGTTGAGAGGATATGATTCCTCACCTCAAGTTCATTTCAGATATTATATAGAAAGGAATTATACAGTCATGGTAACATTGATCAAAGATTGTAGGTTGATGTCGTTCTCTAACTTTCCAAATTACTTGGTTAGCAATGATGTGTTGTTAGACACCACTCATTTCTTGTGATGTCATAAGTTAGTTATGAACATTTATTGCGTACATAAATTGGGACCTATATGGTCACACATATAGGATGCACTTCGAATAGGAGTTTATTCATGAATGATGTTTGAATTGATTACTAAAAGTGTTTAGGCATTAAATGTAAACAAGACTGGTTATAAATTAACTGACTGGGCTCTAAATTGTCCGATTCAACTATTAAACCTGAGTTGGACATGTCAAATGACTATTTCAAAAAGTGAAACAACTATTTCATATAGTGAAATGATTGGTTCCTCATATGGATCATCTAATTCAATGTTCAATTCAATTGGATAAAGGATTGATTTTGATGTCATGATTGTGCATTAATTGAATATCAAAATCCAATACGTTTGGAAATAGGAAATATGTTGAACTAACTAGTTACAGGGTTAAACCAACTGGTTCACTCATGAACTGACTTACTAGAAATTGAACCAATTGATTCACCATTCACGTGATCCAAACAATTTATGAAAAGTCATCTCTTCGACTCATAGACAGATTGTAAACCTTGACACTGGCCCTCCTATAAGTTGAGGGGTATTGGGGGCTTCCTTGACACAGCAATAAGCTTTGACAATTGTTGTACCTCTTGTTGTGGTAACCAGAGTGCCCCAAGAAAGTCCTACCCATAAAATGGAGGGATAACGAGGGAGAGACAATTGGGAGAGTGAATTAGTGCTAGCACATTGACGTTCAAAGGGACAACTCCTTCCCATTGGCTTTGGTAGCCCAACGTGGAGTTCCGGGTGGTCTACGTGGACTACTCTAGAGGCGTGAGGTACTTGCCACACTAGGAGGACACAATCAACCGCTGTCCATGGAGATCAACCAGGATGTCACCACCGACATCCGTCCAGATGTTACATGAGAAAGAAGAACACTACAACAAGAGTTGATATTGTACTTCCTCTAGGTCCAGGTATATCTCTTACAACCATTCCTTCATAGATACATTGTTGTTTACACGATCTGCTAGTTAGGGAATCATGTATTAATTTTTTTTCTACTTCCTTATTTGTTGCCCAGATTTCCCAACATCTAGGAACATGTCATCGCTAACTATGTAATTCTAAAAGTTGTAGGACAACTTCAACCTAATATTGTGACCAGTGTTACAATGATCGTATAGTCCCTTTATCATAGATATCAAGATGAACTTGAGGCATGGAATCATAATCCTTTTAATATTCAAACTTTATTTATTGAACTAGAGTAGATTGTTGAGATACAAGTGAGATCAATATCACATATTGACTCACATGGGCATGGTCATGAACTTCATAGTCTCACATATCAAGTTGCCAAGATATCACTCTGACAGGAGGGACAACTCGATCTACATCACGCAAAACAATCCCACATGTTACAATGTACCTAAGAACTATTTGTGTACCAACCCTTATTAAAGGTCACTTTGAATGGTGTAGTCAGTTCAAATCTAAGAACCATAATCACCACTATCACATTGAGACATGATCTTAATATAATTTAGTGATTTTCATGTCTCATTCTTTAGATGTATATTACTTTATATCATCATATCGTATTTGATCAAACATTTTAACCTAAATTTCCTCTATTATTAATGAAATAAAATCCCAATACAATCATCATATGACTATCTCTTAGGGCATATATACCAACAATATTGACTCACATGATCATGGTCATTCATTTCATAGTCTCACTCACTAAACAAAGATATCAATCCAATAGGAGGGATGTATTCCTACATCAGTCATGGCAATCCACAACTATCATAATGCACCCAAAAACTACTGGTATGTCAAACCATATTCATAGACACATTGGGTAGTGTTAAAGTAACATAAAAACATGATATCATTGTGATGAGTTCAAGTCTAAGGATGACAATCATCAGTATCATATTGCAATATGTTTGCGACTGTCAAGATGGATTTCATGTGTCTCAAGGTGGTCATGTTTAGTGCAACTTGTTCTTCAACAAGTATCAAATACCCATGTGTCTAACTTTATATCCAATATAAGGAATTATGAGACATAATCATCATCCAACACATACACACTAGTCTTTTTCATTATTATTGTACTATGATAGCCATTATAAGATCTTACTAGGGGAACAACAAAAATGAATGCTAAAAGTGTAAATACGATGTCTTTCGTGGGTCCTCAACTCCAATAACATGTGATTGAGTCAAACTAGGATTAGGAAATTATAATGTTTGATCATAATCTCAATACAAAAACAATCGTATAAGTATAATTTCCTTTTATTAATAACAAAATCATTTATAAGGTATATGACTACAATCATATAATGACAATACATATAGTGCATAAAACCAACAATATATTCATGATGCTACCTTGGATCCCCTATCCTAATACATAAGCATGACTTTGAAATGGCCTTTGAGAAGAAAGATTGGAAACTCATATTTGAATATTGTCTTGGTTATGACTTCTGAATTCATTCATACATTTAATCAAGAGTTAACAACTCATCTCACTTCTTTACTTAAATAAATGGCTACTCCATCAATTACTTTCTATATACCAATGGACTATGTTTCTGAGATCCCTAATCACCCTCACTTTATTTTGACTATTATTACTTTATACCTAATGTTAAAACATTCCACATCCTATAAATCTTCTAGATAATATTCAAAACTATTGGTATGTATGCCCTAAGAGCTAATCGTTTAATGATTGGATTGGCATACATCATTATTTGTTTTGATAAGTATCAAAGGCAAGCTTCCAATTCATTCTAGCTCAATAGATTATGAGATAAATGATGGAGCAAAATGAATATCTGAAGAATGACAATACTCAAGGATGTATGTCTTCAGGTTGAGGACGTGAACAATGAGATCATAAGGATGCTAAGAGTATGTACATTTTTTCAATGTCCCTTGTCAGATGTCATTGTGGAAGGTTGATAGACAGCAATGACACATCAAGACTAGAATGTGTGTTGGTTGATGACAGAGTCTCATTAGTCATGATATATGATATCAAACCAAGCACATAGATACATGCATGTTGGAGACCAGTGTATCAAACATACCCACCATGAGAGTGATACATGGAACCATGCCATTGGTCGTCATAATAATCTCTCATAGTGATGGTGGTGATTGTGATTCTTAGACCTAAAATCACTACACTCATCGAATGTGATTGGGTACACTTTGACATCATCAAACAAAATCCTGATACATGGGTTGTTATAACGTTGATGATTAGGTGGATTTGACGCATGACACAGACTATGAGGGATAGATATGGGATTTGTCCCTCCTAAGGGAGTATGATGTACATGCCACTTGATAAGAGAGATTGAGAAAGGCATGTGCATGATCATGTGAATCAATATATGATATTGATGTCACACATATCTCAGAAAGTCTACTCTAGTTCAAGAAACATGAATGAACGTTGAAAGGACGACAACTCCTTGCCTTGAGTTCATTCAGGATATCAAAGACAAAGGAATTATGCATTCATTGGAACACCAATCACAATTTGTAGGGTTGAAAGTTGTTCTCCAACTTTCCTTTTCATTTGAGTAGTAATGATGTCCAACTAGGTACCCCTCTTTGTGTGTGATGTCATAATCTAGTTATGGAGATTCACTGCCAATTTGAAATGGGACCTATAGGGTCACACCAAAGGGATTAACCTAGAAGACGAGTTTATCCATGAATGATGTTTGGATTGATTACTAAAGTTTTTAGATTCTCAATCAAATATTCAATCAATAGACTTGACTCAGAATCATCAAAGTTTAAGTTTGAACCAACTGATTTGAGTGTCAGCTTGATTGAGAACCAAATTGACTATGCTATGTACAACTTGGACCACCAACTGACCGGTTCACTAGGTGAACTGATCAACTCATGGCCAATGAGATGACCGGTTCACTCTGGTGAACTGATCAGTTCACTTGTCCAAGTGAGCAATGTTGGTTTGTCCAAGTTCGTGACAAAAAGTTTTTGATTTCACTTGTTCAATTCGATTGGGACAAGAATTAATCTTTGCATTAATTAGAAACAAATAAGGAAAGTCAATTGTGGGAAAGTCTGGGAAGTGAAATGACCGGTTTATGAAGTGAACCGACCGGTTCATACTCGCAACTGACCAGATCACTAGTGAATCGATCGACTCAACTTGCCAAATGATCGTTTCAATTATGAAACCACCAGTTCGCCTGGAAAAGTGCAAATTGTTCATGGAAAGTTTAGACCCTTTTACTCCCCCACAAACTGGGAACCCTGACCCTGACCTCTACTATAAATAGAGGGGTACATGGGGCTTCTCCAGAGACACAACTCAGAACATCATTTGCTCTGCAAACTTGTTGTCGTCTCTAGTTGTGATAACTAAGAGAGCCCAAACAAGTTCTACCCATCCAGGGAGGCACATCGAGGGAAAGATAACTGTAGAAAAGCAATTGATTATGGTCGAGTGTGTTGGTGACTAGTATGTCAACAGAAGGGAACAAGTCCTTCTAGTCTGTCCTTCAGGATGACTAGAGTTCCCAGTAGTCTATGTGGACTATCTATAGAGGCGGGAGCCTTCTGCCACTTAGGACGATGACATTCAACTACAATCTGAGTCAAGATCAGGAGATGCATGGATGCCGTCAAAGATAGGTGGGTGAAGACCACACAAGTTGTGAGGTATTTTCGCTGAGCAAGCCTCATGACCAGGTATATCTTGCTAAAACCATTCTTCCCATTACATAGATATTGATGCAATATGTTGGTTATGGGTTTATTTCTAAGTAAAAATTTTGTTTCTGCTGCCTACTCCGACCATGTAAAGCCCAAAAAAAACAACAAATTTGATGAAGATAACATCATATAGTTCATCATTGGAAAAATTATGCTAATCAAACCCAATGAAAAATATCACTCACTATGATTCCCATATTAGGTGTCATGTTTCATCTATCAAAACAACATATCAACTTCTCTATGTCTTTCATTATGGGGAGATTTTTTCTGGCTAAGGGTATGAATTATTTCATTCATATCCTTAGATTCTAGAAGGATTTTTTTCACATCATATACTTTTACCTATATTTGTCTCCCTACAAAATGAGGAACTTCCTTTGTGATCCCTTCAGTCATGTAACTTACTCTAGTGAATCAAACTAGAAATACAATCTTTTTTTAAGGCTAGACATCTCACACTACATAATGCTACTTTGGCAAACATCTCATACTACGTTTTGAGTTGTATTCTTCTACCCATAATGGTGGAGAAGAAAATTTGTATTATCAAAAAAATATCATATGAGGGATACACCTAAGTTTATGCATTGCAACTTAACTAAGTGGGATACCATTTGAAAACCACACACACTTGGGTGTATGGGAATCACAAACATCAAAATCATATATGAATGTATGTTTAATAAAGTTATCCATTCCCTTTGGAAGAAAGAAATTATTCATTCTAGTATTCTTATAAGAATGTTTTATGGGAAAACATATAAATAGATAATATATGCTTCTCCATGTTTCCGTTTTGAAAAATACCTTCAACAAACCCGTTTTATTGTCCAAAAGAGTATGCACACCCCCTAGTTCCTTCCTAAGACTAGCATCTATTTTGAAAAATTGACATTCTTATGAAGAATTTGTTTTATAAAAAAATTCTCCTCTATCCTAACAATACTAAAGTATCTCGAGATTTCCAAAGCTATCTATAGCATCAAACTCCCAGAAACATAATTAACTAATGCAGAAGTGTTCACAAAGCAGCGAATTACCAAAAATCACTAAAAATTAAAACATTTTTATCAAGAGATCCATCGAAGGAAAACTTTCTCACATAGAACCAAAGTAACATAATTACATTCTTGTTCACAGGTACATATTATGTATCATCTCCTTCTGAGAATTACAAGCATTAACTATCATGTCAAGCTAAGCACATGAAGTATAAAATCTCGAGGCACTGAGCCAAAATCTCAAAAGCACTAACTACTACTCCGAGGACCTGAGAGTACAGAGACGACACATAGGACTCTATCTATATCTATACAAGGCATAACATTCAGTGTGTCCACCTGAGACTTCACTGCTGTCCCTGCTGCTGTTGTTGTTGCTCTTCACCTACTGAAGGATTCCTGCCTCCTCATCCACGTCCACCTAAAAATTTGATTCCCACGGGGGTGAGACAATTGTAAATTGCCCTAGCGAGAGATATAACTCTCCGCCAGAAACATTATTATTGTAGCTTAAGAAGATAAATATACACAAAGGAATTATATTTGTTAGGTAACAGTCAATTCAAAGTCTAACAAATTAGAACATCATTCTTATCAAAAGAAATACAACTATAATTTGATAGAACAACATGTCACTTATCCTTTAAGGAATATGAAGAACATGTATAACATTTATTCACTATAGAAGCATTACCACAACATTAACTCTCTTCAGGCTTAGATTATATATCTAATGCTTGTCATTGTCATTGGGGAGTCATGGCCTGTAGCCATACTCTTTTCACAAAGTGTTGGGATATTAGTCCCTCAACTCATCAGGTACATTTCCACTTTTTAATAAGTTCATTATCATGATTATAGAATCTGGGTATTTGAACCCATAACTCACCATAGGACACTTATTTCGACTTATTAGGTAACTTCATACTTTCATATCATCTGACCCAGGGACATTGTAATTCTTGCTACACAAAGCATTGCACATAGTTCACAAGCTCATAAACAATCTAAGATAATTAGCACATCATGTGGCACACAGGACTTATTAATTGTAGGTTACCTCTCACTAAGCAACAAAGCATATGAAGGCTTATAAGGCCTATAGAACATTTTCAGTATACAGAACATCATAGCTCATACCTGGCTATGCTCATCATCTCAACATATCTGCATGATTAGTAATCATGATACCATTACATATCAGTACTATGTAATACAAGGGTTATCTTATTACATTCATAACCCATTAGTTTGTATTTGAGCTTCACATAGGATTACTATGTGTTAGAACTTCACATAGCATCACTTTGTATTAGGGTTTCACATATCAGTACCCTGTATTAGGTTTTCACATAGCATTACCCTGTATTAGGGTTCACATAGCAAGGAATCAATATGGATAACATAAGTATTCAATCATACTTATTTATTCTCATCATTCATTATTGAATGTATTATCAACACAAAGTATGAGTTTCTCTCTCATCTTTGCCAGAATATGATTACATCATAGTTTATAGGTTTGGATTAACCTTTTTGTAAGGCATGTTAGCCTACATTCAACATAGTACATTTCATCTCAATGTAACCATTTACATGACACATCTCATGTGTCATTCATCCAATTATCCTGGACTTATAACACATCAAGGTATACCAGTATTGGTGTTACAACCCCAATCTTTGGGTTCCTTTGGTGAGAAATGTGTTTTCTCATATTAAAGATATTGGAACAGATAAAGATATAATATGGATTTCGTTTACAATAGCCTTGATGATTGTGTTGTGGACTTTATTGTCTATTGGGGCCAATAACGAGGAAATTCAATTAGTAAATGAATAATTGAGTTTTTGAGAAAACAAAGGTGTGGAAACCTCTAGAAGGTGAGAGAATATAATCCAAGGATGGATTTCATGCCTCTTGAGTTCCTCAAGTTCCAAGGAGTCCAAAGTTGCAAAAAGAAAGCAATAAGAAAAGAAAATATTAATTAAGTATTTCTTTATTAAGAAAGAAATTGAAAATAATGGTAAAATGTGGAAAAGAAGTGAAAAGAGGTGTAATGGAGTTATTCTTGGTGGAATTTCGTATCCCAAGGATTCCTATTGTTAAAAGGAATTCCAATAAGGAAAATAAAAAGAGAGATAAAGAGAAATCCTCAAAAAGAGATATTTTAATAAAGAAAAAGCAAGATAATGGGAAATAAAGGATAAAAGATAAGTAAAAGGTTAATGTATATTCCCAAGATTGGATTTCGAGTCATTAATGTTCCTTAAGGTTCAAGGAACTCAGAATGATAATTTAATAGCAATGGAAAGAGAAAATAAGTGAGAAATATACTTAATCAAGTAATATATTGCACTAAATGAAAAGGTACATTTTCTTTTAGATAATGAGACCAAACTTGGCATGATGATAGACTTATTCATTATGAAGTTTCCCTCAAAATTTGGGATAAAATGGATAAACATCTTAGGAGATACGATTTTTACAAAATCTCCTAAAGTGTGAAGGAAATTATTAAATGAAATGATTTTCCAATATATATAGTTAATCAGGATTCTTGGCACATGGCTTATAGCCATTGGATTAGGATCCAACAGAGGCTGCTATTCGCACACTTCTTTGGAAAGAATAGGAAGGTGAGTTTATAGGATCAGATTTCTCAATGATCTCTACATGAAAGTTTTTGGGAAGAGTCCAGTTGAGATCGGGAGAGGAAGACGCACCCAATGATCCCTAATAGCACCCTGTTTGGGAAGCATTAATGAGTTTCCCTTTCTTTAAAAATGGCAGGAAGGCCACTAGTAGTTGGCATGCATAGCCCTACCTATATAAGGCACCAATTTCCACCATGAAGGAGGGTAAGGTTCGCAAAACCTCATAGAAGGTTTCCCCACATCCAATTTTCCAAAATCTCTACTCTTCTCCCCTCTCTTCTTCATGTACGCCGCCGGCGAGAAGGAGGGTAATCTGTGTTGATTTATGCCATCTCCAGTCGATCGATGAGCGTAGATGAGTTTGCGAGGGCAATGCGGTGGGATAGTCACCATTTCTTATCCCACAAGAGCCCTAGAGCCAAGAGTCAACGAAGCAGTTGACTATGTGGCCGATGCTATGCGGCGAGTTGCCTGGCTCGGGAGGTTGAAGATGATTAGTGGGAATTACAGTTCTGACACTGTGAGCGAGTGACTCATAGTTGCTGGATCGGGGGCGAGCTGGTCTTTCCTCTATCAACCAAACCAGAGACAATAATAGGTATGTGCCGACGTGGCATCATCTGATTGGTCGCTTTATGTTTCATTTACTAAAATCATAACTAATTCTAGGAAACTCGAATTAAAATGGTCATATATGAAAATTGATCCTTAGAACGAGAGGAACACAAAGAAATGATGTATGAATCCTACTTCTGCTTGAAACTCAAAAAGTATAGGGTTTTACATCTTTTAATGCATTAATTGATAGAAAACCCCTAGAATGATGTAAAAACAAACATGATGAATCTTTTATATGTTTTTGATCAATCTTAACCTGTTAAGAATAAAAGGAATGGTAAAATCATAAAAACATGATTAGTATGTTGGTTTTAGGGTTTTATGATGATGAACATGGTTTAATAGACTAAAAACCTTGTTTTGAGTAAATATGAGTTTTTGATTCTTGAACATAGTTTGTATTAGATAATTCTTAATGAATATAATTGAGATGGTGAAGGTTTTGTAGGAAACCTTAGAAACCCTAAATTGAATATAAAGGATACATCTTTGAATACTAATAGGTTAATTTTAAAGATATTAACCTGTTGATTAATAATATAGAATTTTCATCCGTTTGGTATACAAAATTGGTAGTTTTACGGTTGTAATCCATAAATGAAGAATAATTCATATGGGAATCCTAATTGGGGTAAAAGAAGAGGAAAACCATGATATTTCGGATTAAGGAAGTAAATTACTCACTACTACAGAAACAACATTCAGTGTCGCTTTTCTGGGCGTCGGTTCTTTTGGAAAACCGACGCCTAAAATATTAGACGTCGGTTATTTAGGCAAACCGACGTCTATATTCGAAGACCAGCCAGACACAGGTACCGCTTTGAATACAACGTCGGTTGTTAATAACAAACCGAAGCCTAAATTCGCCCGCGAAATCCAATTTTCGAGCAAAAAAAATAGTGTCACTTTCAGCGTCGGTTATGTAGATAGAAACCGATGCCTATGCGCGATGAAAATTTGCGCGAAAAGTGTCACTTTCAGCATCGGTTAACCATCTATAACCGACGCTGAAAGTGGTTCCCGCCAAACATTTTCGTGAAAATATCATCCAATTGGACGTCGGTTGGTTCAAACAACCGATGCTAAAGCATAATAGGCGTCGGTTGTGTAGATAATCGACGTCGTTGATCAACTTAATAGACCTGATACCCGACTCTTCCCCCTTTCTTCCTGTTTCATAGCGACTTCTCTTCTGTGCTGTTGCTCGCCGTCGTTCTCCCAAAATCACCCATCGTCGGTTGTTGCTGCTCGCCGCCGCTGCTCTGATTCTCTTCTGCTCACCGGCACCGCTGCATGCCGCCCGCCGCTGCTGCTTCATCTCCTGGTGCTTCTCCGGCCGGCGCCTGTTGCTTCTCCGACCGTCAGTTGCTTCTACCCGCCGCCCTCCCCCGGTCATTTGTTGCTGTCGCTGCCACTGCTGCTCTAGCTCCTCCACACGTTGCTGCCGCCAACGGTCCTCTCCACACTAGCTCCAGGTAGCGCTACCTCTCCTTCTCCCTAGCTATTTACCAACATGCAGCAAGCACGACCGTGCTTGCTGTTGGTAAAGATATGAACAAATTTTCATGTAATGTTTTATGTAAATCCTAGGATATGAACAAATTTTTTGCTTGCATATATTTGTGCTTCTAATCCTAATGTTTGACTTAATTCAGTAAATTTTGATGCATGTTGAAATAAGATTTAAACTTGTAAATTCTAGCATCCTAATTTTATTTGATTAAACCTAACATTTATGAAACCCTAACATCAATTGTGATGAAACCCTAACATTAATTGTGATGAAACTCTAACATGTACATATCTATTATTGTGTTTGTTGGCCTAGAAACCCGTCCAAGATTGACTCATTAGGAGTAAATCTTGGATAGTCCCCAGTTTGGGACTGTTCTTGAACACCTAATCTCACTTACGATGTAAGTGTATAATGTGTATTGGGTTTTCGAGAAAATTTCGGCAGCATTTCCCCGTTTGTTCTCTAAGTACATATGTACTTAGAGAACAGCGGGGAAATGCTGCCGAAATTTTCTTAAAAACCCAATACACATTATACACTTACTAGTGAGATTAGGTGTTGAAGGATGGGATAGGTGGTACACATTTATTATATATAAGAATGACATCAATTGTGTTTGTTGGCCTAGAAACCCGTCCAAGATTGACTCATTAGGAGTAAATCTTGGATAGTCCCCATTTTGGGACTGTTCTTGAACACCTAATCTCACTTAGGATGTAAGTGTATAATGTGTATTGGGTTTTCGAGAAAATTTCGGCAGCATTTCCCGTTTGTTCTCTAAGTACATATGTACTTAGAGAACAACGGGGAAATGCTGCCGAAATTTTCTCAAAAACCCAATACACATTATACACTTACTAGTGAGATTAGGTGTTCAAGGATGGGATAGGTGGTACACATTTATTATATATAAGAATGACATCAAATGTGTTTGTTGGCCTAGAAACCCGTCCGAGATTGACTCATTAGGAGTAAATCTTGGATAGTCCCCAGTTTGGGACTGTTCTTGAACACCTAATCTCACTTAGGATGTAAGTGTATAATGTGTATTGGGTTTTCGAGAAAATTTCGGTAGCATTTCCCCGTTTGTTCTCTAAGTACATATGTACTTAGAGAACAGCGGGGAAATGCTGCCGAAATTTTCTGGAAAACCCAATACACATTATACACTTACTAGTGAGATTAGGTGTTCAAGCATGGGATAGGTGGTACATGTTTATTATATATAAGAATGACATCACATTATACACTTAGGATGTAAGTGTATACCCTAATCTTTTCCTAATATATACTTGTTTCCTAATATATACTTGTTTTCTCTGATCATAGAATGGATAGATCATGGATGTCCATTCGTAATCGTTGCACCCCAGAGTTTATATCTGGTCTTGATCAATTTATTAGATTTGCCGAGGAACATAGGAAAAAACCTACAGATAGGTTCTACTGTCCATGTAGGCATTGCGGTAACAACTTGAAAGTCAACACTGGTGAGGAAATCAAAACTCATGTCATGTGCAACGGGATTGTACAAGGCTATACAGAATGGCACTGGCATGGAGAGATTTCAAAATCGAAACCCGTAGATGTCGATAGCAGTGCTTGGGTGGAAGAAGAAATTGCCTCCGATGACGTAAATGTGAACGAACCAGTTCCAGCAGACATCGTTGATGCGATGCTGGATAGTTGTAGGGTAGAGCACACCAATCCACCTCGTATCTTTAGAAACATTGTGCATGATGCTGAGATACCGTTATACACAGGCTGTGCTAAGTTTACGAAGCTTAGCACTGTGTTGAGATTGTATAAGTTGAAAGCTAACAATAGATGGAGCGACAAAAGCTTCACTTCATTGTTGACTTTGTTGAAAGAAATGCTTCCTAAAGGAAACGAGCTGCCAATCTCAACATACCAGGTAAAGAAAATGTTGTACCCAATGGGAATGGAGGCCAAGAAGATACACACATGCCCGAATGATTGTGTATTATTTCAAAAGGACTATGTAGATTTGAAAGATTGTCCAAAATGTGGTGCGTCAAGGTATAAATTGACGACTTCGGGGGAGTCCAAAATTGGTTCTCCTGCCAAGGTGTTGTGGTATCTACCTATAATATCACGGTTTCAACGCTTGTTTGCAAATCCGAAAGATGCGAAGAATTTGAGGTGGCATGCAGATGTTAAGAAAAATAATGATGGGATCCTACGACATGCGTCTGATTCCCCACAGTGGAAGAAGATTGATCTATTGTACCCCAAATTTGGTGAAGAAGATAGGAATCTAAGACTTGGGCTTTGTACAGATGGGATGAATCCGTACGGGACATTAAGCAGCCAACATAGCACTTGGCCAATCATGCTTGTTATATACAATCTTCCTCCCTGGATGTGTATGAAAAATAAGTATGTTATGTTGTCGTTGTTGATATCGGGCCCTAAACAACCCGGAAATGATATTGATGTTTATCTTGAACCTTTGATTGATGACTTAAAGAAACTTTGGGCTGAAGGTGTGATGACCTATGATGCTTCAGCAAGAGAGACATTTCGTTTGCACGCTATGTTGTTTTGCACTGTTAATGACTTTCCAGCATATGGGAATTTGTCTGGATATAGTGTCAAAGGAGCTAAAGTGTGTCCTATATGTGAAGAAAACACTGATTCAATAAGACTAAAACATGGCGGCAAGACTGTATATCTTGGTCATCGAAGGTTTCTTTCAAAATTCCATCTGTATCGTAGGAAGCGCAAAGCATTCAATGGATGGAATGATGAACGGAGTGCACCTAAACCTATATCAGGGGATGTTGTTTATGCAAGAGTAAAAGACATTGTCAATGAATTTGGTAAGAAATCACAATGTAGTATGGCCACACTATAGGTGTTTAAAACTGACCACACTATAGGTAAAAGACATTGTCAATGAATTTGGTAAGACATTACTTATATATATACATCATTCTCTTTGCAGGTGTTCAAAACTGACCACACTATAGGTAAACGCTTAAAAAATATACATGCTCCATATACAATGGAAGCATTAGATGAAATAAGAGAAGAATGGGCAAAAGCCATACAAGCAGTGACAATTGTAAGATATAATTGGGATGTTGATAGCGATAATGAATGATACTTTGTAAATGAATATTTCTAAATATTAATACATGTATTTGAATGTTTCTATATGTGTGAATGTGAGAATTGAATTGATGTCTGAATGTATCTACTTGTGTGAAATTTTCCTTGGGACTTTTGTAGGTTTGTGGCTTGTTTGTAGGCTGATATCAATGGATGTCGTAAACCTGCAGTTCAGAAAACTGAACTGCAGGTTCTCATCCTGCTGACCAGCCACAGCAGGCCTACAAACTGATATAAAAAAAATAGATATAGGTGTCGATTATTTACAGAAAACCGTCAGCAAAGACCTACAGCGTCGCTTATTGGACAAAAACCGATGCCTAATAGTACAAACAACCCAACCGTGCAGCATAGCACGGCCGTGGTGGAAAAGGCGTCGGTTATTCATATAAAACTGACGCCTATAGTACTACACACGGCCGTGCAGGGAAGCATGGCCGTGTCGTCTTGAAGTATGGCGTCAGTCTTTTAGTAGATAACCGACGTAGAATGTGTCCTAGATGACGCCGTTTTCTGTGGCGCGAACCCTTTTGGCGTCGGTTATCGACTAAAAGACCGACGCCTATATGGACTATTGGCGTCGGTTAAAAAACCGACGCCAAAGTGTTCGACCTTTAGCGGCGCCCACATAGGCGTCGCTCAGAAACCGACGCCAAAGGGGGTTAAACAACCGACGCCAAAGGCTATTTCTATAGTAGTGACTAAATGATGATCCTAAGACTATTAAGAATATTAAAAGGAGAGAATTTAAAGGTTTTAAGTAGATTTGATGATTTAGGGTTCTTTTTTTTTTTGGAAAAGTCAGGAGGTGTTTCTTATTCATCCCGCCCTCCTCGTGCAGGTAAAGTAGAATTTGTTACAACAGTTCCTACTAAAAATTTAAATTTGGTAGTACTACTACCATTACATATAGGAAAAGGAAGAGGATGACCCACAGGGTCGAGAGGGGGATGTGTATAAACACATTCCACCCAGTTGTTTTGGATATGGTGTTTGGCAAGGGAGTCACTAATGTGAGTCCTGCCTCTTGGCACTTTCATGATCTGCACGTCAGAGTACCTCGTTCTGGCATGAGCAATCCTCGATATCCAAGGGGTGAGGCCCGGATTGAGTTCCCCCATCTGCATGGTTACAGAGACAGCAATGCTACTATCCGAATGGATAGTAAGCTTCCTTCCTTGTCCACTATCACAAGTTTGAAGGGCGAAAAGTATTGCTCTAAGCTCAGCTTCCACCACTGAAGAAGTATTTATGTTGCGGGCTCGTCCTCCTAGCCATCTCCCCTTCCAGTCCAGAACAACAACGGCAATGACAGCCTTGTCTTTATGTACCGCAGCATCAACAATAGCAAGATGTTCCTCAGATTCTAGGTCCGTCCATTCCTCCTCCTCTCCACGGATACAAGAAGTACAACCCAGAGAGTTTGATGTCTGATTAGAGAGCAGCATCTGAAGAGTTCTAATTTGGGTAATCTGCCGAGTAGTAGGAACAATACTGTTTTCAAAAACCGCCTTGTTCCTTGCCTTCCAAATCATCCAACATGTGGTTGTGAAAGTGATAGGATGTGCCGCCTTGGCCATAATGTTGTTCTTTAGCCATTCTAAACAAACACTTCCGGTATTCTCAGGTGGATCCTCTCCAATTTTTAGTTCATTCCAGACTGCCTTTGCAAAAGGGCAATGCCATAGAGCATGTATAGTCGTTTCCACCATTGTCTCGCATCTGGGGCAGGTAGCATCTTCAGTGAGCCGTCGTTGTGATCTTCTAGCATTGGTCATGATGGCACCATGTGCTACTAACCAGATGAACATACGGATCTTACTTGGTACAGGTAGTGACCATATGTTTCTCCAGAATCTGTTTTCTGGTTCCTGTGCACTCTCCCTTATCTTGTTGTAAGCTGACCCAGCTGAGTATCTACCTTTACTATCATCGGTCCAGCTCCATGTATCATTCCCAGATCCCGCACTCGGTAGAGGTAGATGCAGGACCCTTTCCACACATTCTTTGGGCAGGTAATTTTCCAGGAAGTCAGTATCCCATTCACCTGCTAGATTAGCAAGACTAGCCACCTTGAGATCAGCGATACTATTATCTATGCTTGTCAAGCACACGTCTCTCAGCTTCTCAAAACCAGGTACCCATCTGTCCTCCCACACCATAGTGGTTTCTCCATTGTTGATAGTTTTAATACTATTTTGTTTGACAAACTCAATGCCCGAATG
Organism: Alisma plantago-aquatica; assembly: GCA_963693085.1. Classification (NCBI taxonomy): domain Eukaryota; kingdom Viridiplantae; phylum Streptophyta; class Magnoliopsida; order Alismatales; family Alismataceae; genus Alisma; species Alisma plantago-aquatica. The sequence continues at coordinate 169,725,154 of OY856410.1, forward strand.
AACAGCTCTCCAGAGCGGTGTTGATCTCCCTTTTCTATGCGGGGAATAGTTCTTATATTTATTATGCAAACCCGAACTCCATATAGAATGTTTGTTATTCAGAAATCTCTAAGAGTTCTTCCAAAGGAGTGCTTTGTTCCAATCCGACATGGACTTCACGCCTAAGCCTCCTACCTCCATACTGGTACATACCAGATTCCAAGAGACCAGAGATAAGGATTTGCCATTATGACAGATGATTTAGGGTTCTTCATAACTAAGAACGGAGGCAAAACCCTAATTCCCAAGGAAAACCTAAAATTGGAATAGAATTCCTAAGGATGATGATGATATTGGATAAATATTAATAAAAGGAAATTGGTATATTTATTTTAGGATTTTGTGCATGATTGGTTGCTTGATTGTGATTTCTATGTTCTGATTAGTTTTGTATCTGAATCTACAATACTGGTATGTGGTTACACTTATGAATATATCGAGTTATGTTTTCTGAGGTTGACCGAAGTTTTCATCGATGACATGAATTAATTGTTGGATGATTTTAATTCATGCAAACTATAATGTGGATATGACTATCACCTAAGATATGTGCCTACTAGCTCATATCTTGGTCCCCTCGGTGGCTTATTAGTTGACCTAGTACATGGCTATCTATGGGGTAGGTCAATCAGGTCATCAGATGACTTAGTACATGGCTACCAATGGGGTAGGTCCATCAAGTCACTTTGAGTTAGATATTGGGCTACTTCTGGGTAGTGCCATGCGACACTATTACCCTATGTATTGGCTACCTGTAAGGTAGGACCATGGGGGTAAGGATCTACATAAAGAGAGGTAGCATGCAAGGACAACACCAAGTTAGGGGATAGGTAAGGATTGAGTAGTGTGGCTTAAAACGTAATCTTGGTTGTTAAATGATTAATTGAAGGATTACTTTGTTAACATATTTGCATGATTATTGTTTCCCCCACATGCCAGCTTCGTCTGACCGACGTTTTGTTTGTCAGTGTTTTAGGTACAAGCCAAAAGGACAAATATTAAATCATCATATTGTGAAATACATGAAGTAAAATACAAGGAGGATTAGTTAGAGTAGAATACATACATGGATAGAAGTTTAGAAATCCAAAATTTTCAAAAGGTATGAAAAATTTTATTACAACTTTTCAGTATAGACTAGTAGAATTTATTAATTGTTATGAATTAATTGTTGAACCTTGATCTTGAAATTGAACAATGGCACCGACCTCTCGGTCTCCCTTAATTGGGGGTTACCAGAAGGTGGGGTCATTACATTTGGTATCAGAGCCAAGGGTCTCCACTTAATTGTTAATAATTATTAAATTTTACAAACTCCATAGAACCCAAGGGAGTTAGAGGATTATCCGAAAGACGGAGGTGTCTAGAAAAGGATCACGACCGGGGGCTGGCAATATTTTCCTCCGCACCGCTAGTCAGAATACGAGGACTCCCAGATCCGTGTGACTGCCTGGCCAAAGTCTTAGGGTATGAATCGAAATAAGATACCTTTAGGACTTTCTCATCTCATTCATCCCTCCTCATCATAATTTCTATTAAGGACCTTAAGGATTAGGTTTTTCTCTCTTCTCCTCACCCTCTTAAGGTATGGGTAAGATTAATAAGGTCTAAGTAATCCTCCATCAAATTAATGAAAAGCATGTAAATATCATGTCATGGACATAAGATTAATAGATTAAGCGTAAATTAAAGAATAGATACATGCTTAGCGCGTATGACATAAGATTTCATGTCCTCAGAAGAGACCTAAGGCTAGACCTTCTTGTTAGGAGGATAAGTTAGTCTTGGAGATAGAGATCTCCATTCCAAGTAGAGACTTGGCACATCCTCTGAGAGTGATGCTAACCCTAACCCTAAGTGAAGGTTAGAGAGAGATGAGTTGGACCAGGTGTTTGAAAGGACATGCCTTTGGGATGCCATATGATCCATGGGTGACCTAGAACCTTTAGCAACCCAACCCTGGGAAGAGTCGTGCATATTAGGGTAAAGGATAGCTCCTTCGATGATGATGTTAGTGAAGGACCTATAGAGGCCCTTTGGGATTATGTGAATAGGGCATAATATGCACCTAGGGTATGTTAGTAGTGTGAGAAATAGGTTGAAACCCTGACCAGGAGAGTAGGAAGGATGGCCTATGAAATAAGCATAAAGAGCTATGGATAACCTTGAGCGAACATAAGTTGAACATATGCTTCATCCAGGTAGGGGCATGCTTTTTAGGTTGATCCTTCATGAAGAGAGGACCTCTAATGGTGAGTTTGGTTGTAGGGTTAGAGAGAGAGAAGGACACCAAGAAAGAAGGTTGTAAACCTAGGCCCGAGATATGAGGAACAGTGGGGAGTCGAGGATGATGCGACCTAAGTGGATGATAGTGGTCGCCACATGCTTGATCCCTAGGGGTTGTTGATGTCTTGGTTTCCATAGGAGGGACCAAACCCTAGAGAGATTATGAGGCTTCTGGCACCTATGTGCCTATTGTATAAGTGTTTACCTTCTGAGAAAGGAAGAAGAAGTTATGTATACCCTGGAGAGGTTTAGTAACAAGTTATGAGGCCTTGTACCTTGTTGATTGTCCTTGAGGAGGACTCAACTTTAAAGTGTTGATCGAGGAGAAGGATGACAGAAGTGTATGTCATACCCGGTACATGTTTGGTGTGTGGTTAAGAGGTTGAGCAGATAGTTGGACATCATGAAAGAGATCCTAGGGTTCCTAGGCCTAAGAGAGGAAGCAGTGCATCCGATTGTCATGATGAGATTTGAGTCTCTATAGTTTCGATCATGATACTCCTCGTGTGTAGAGGTAAAGGAAACCCCTTAAGTTAAGGGTATGTTTGATGAACCCCTCACAGCTAAGTGGATGACATGGGAAGGTATGATCGTGATCCAGTGATGAGGATGAGAACAAGTATGACCCAACATGGTTTAGTAGGTGGTCAGCTTGTTCCTTAGTACCTTACTAGGGTTAAGCATGCTCAAGTGGATGTAAACCTGAGGCATTAGGACGTTTGTGACCTGTGTTATCGAGGTGAAGTTTTCCTTCCATCATGGGAGAAGGGACCCTTTGGTGGGGTGTTTACCAGTTTTGTTGGTAACCTAAAGAGGTCTCATAGGACTTTGAGAATCTAAGTGAAAAGTACATGGTATGAGAATGAACCTCTAGACCCATAGATAGCCATCTCTATGTGCATATGGATGTGTTACCATGGAGGTAACCGATATGGGGCTTAACCAAGGTAGGGAGGTTGCCATGATCCCTATGAAAGTATGAAAGACAGCCCATGAATGCAGAGAGAGAGATGATGAAGGCTTGGGTAAGGTTCTAAGTTGGACATGTACAATAATGGAATCCTAAAGTCTATCCTAGGGTGAGGTAGGGATAAGACCGCTGAAAGTAGGAGTTGCCTAATTCCCTAGTTGCACATGACCATAGGGTCGGGAGGTAACAACTATCATTGTCTGAGGGCCATGGGTTAGGAGATTGATCACCTTCATGAACTCATGGGACCCAAAGGGCAGATGAGTAGGACACTGTTTGGATGCATAAGGGAAAAGGGATGACCCCAAAAGTGTCGGCACCCTATAGACCTAGAGGAGATGACTGAAGATTGTGTAGTAACCCAAGTAGGTTCGAGACTAGTTTTCCATGGAAGTAACTTTGATATCATGATGTCTGTGATGTAGAGACTTATGTGGCACGTTGCAACTTAGATGTAAAGGTGTATTGGCAAGGTGGGATGTACCATCTCTACTCTTGGAACAGGAAGAACTCTGTATTTGGACTGTAGCCAAATGCTTATTTCCTCTTGTTATGGGGGTGAGAGATATGACATTATGCATGCCATACACCAAGGATAAGAGATGATGTAGGTTGGAATGTTGCCATGAGAAATGGGGATAGAGAAGATACCATACCCTGGTAAAATGAATGATACATGGATGGTTTGCAAATGCTAAAGAGAAATAAGGTAGTCATCTTATAAGGATGTTTTTAGCATGAGCTACGAGTTATACCAGGTTGAGTTTGAAAACCAAAGGAACAAGCTCGGAATGTTCTCGATGGAGATGGACTTCGGGCTAAGATAAGATAATAAGTGGCATATAGGAAGGTTTATGTCATCAACATTACCTAGTACATAAGAAGGTGAAGAGGTAATGGATGCTCTGGTTGAGATATAGCCACCTAGTTTGGCTAGAAGAGGTTGTTAAGCTAACCCTTAGTTTGGAAAGGAGATGTGTTTGGCTAACACTCAGATGTAATGAGATATGTTGAGCAAGGTAGTGGTTGTTTGGTTAACCTAGTCCTTGATATAATAAAAAGGATGGTGGTAGAACCTCAAATGCACTTCTTTGGAAAGGAAGGTGACGAAACCATGATGAATTTGGTTTAGGGTTTCTGAGAAATTGATTTTGAGGAATCAAGACGTACTGGAAATCATGATTTTAAGGTCACCATACACTATGATACTACAGAGATAGTAGTAATTTAGATTCTTAAGATGAAGATGCTTGTGGCATGAGGTCATGAGGGCCAGGAGGTAAAGGACGAACCCCAGTAACCCAACATATCAATATATTGGATAAAAGTGTCCCCGGGAGGGAAAGGGAGTTTATCATTATGGATGTTGTAAGTCTCCCCTAGACCAAGGAAGGTCGAGATGTGATATGGGTTATGGTAGATCGCCTTACCTATATGACATGAGAAAGATGGTTCAATTACACCATGAGGGGAGTTTAAAAGTTCTTGAGTTTGACTTAAAGGTTCCCTTCCAAAAGGTGGAAGTAGGTACATGAAGAATACGATGTTAGTACAGTTTATTACCCCTAACTAATGGTTGGTATGATCCAGACTAAAGGGTCTGATTAGAGCATATGTGCTCATTCAGGGTGATGGCTAGAGACAATTCTTTTCGTATGAAAGATGTAATGATGACCACTATAGGCAGTATCGGGATTTAAAGAAGCTCTGTAAGGGAGGTTGTGTCGGTCACCACTTCAGTAAAGTGATGATGGTGAAAGGACCACATGATGGTTAGAAAAGGGCCATAGTGTGTGCTGATGAAGTCACTTTGATCATGCAATGGCTGAAAGGAGCCCAGGGATGACATGAGTCGTAAGATGATGCAAAGTAGACTGACATGCAGTTCACTGTGGGAAAATATGTGACATGAAAATCTGACCCCTATAAGTTATAACTAAGAGAGTTGAGTCCCCGATGCATGGGTTTTTTGACATGGTTTGGTGGAGAAGGTTAAGTTTGACCTTACCCCTAAGGATAAAGTAATGTGTGATGAGTTCCATGTGTCCAATTTAGAGTACTATGTGAGGTACCCTGACCATGTGTTGAGCAATGAACCTAGTGAGCCCCAAGGGAGGATGAAATGACCTGAGTCACCTATGTAGTTTATAGACGCCGGGGTGAAACAACTCAAAGAGAAGAATATGTGATGATAAAGGTTCTTTGGAAGTGCCATGGGTAGGGTAAAGAGACATAGGGGCCAATGATGGACATGGAAAAGTCTTATCCTAAATTGTTTGTTTGCTTGATTGAATTTTGAGGTCAAAATTTCTATAAGAGGGGAAGGATGTTACAACCCCAATATTTGTTTTCCTTTGGTGAGAAATGTGTTTTCTCATATTAAATATATTGGAAAAGATAAAGATATAATATGGATTTCGTTTACAATAGCCTTGATGATTGTGTTGTGGGCTTTATTGGCTATTGGGCCCAATAATGAGGAAATTCAATTAGTAAATGAATAATTGAGTTTTTGAGAAAAGAAAGGTGTGGAAACCTCTAGAAGGTGAGAGAATATAATCCAAGGATGGATTCCGTTCCTCTTGAGTTCCTCAAGTTACAAGGAGTCCAAAGTTGCAAAAAGAAAGAAATATTTTAAATGAATTATTGCATTTTCAAAATTTGAAGTGTGAAGAATGTCATTTACAAAGAAGAAACTTTGGATCTTTATACTTTAAATATTGAAGAACTTATAAGTAATATCGATACTTATGAAGTCAAGATACAACATCAAGAGATATAGTAAGAGGAGGATGACCATGCTAAAGAATATAACTTTGATCATAGATCTTGGGGTTCAAAGTCATCCTCTTGTTCGAGTGGTTAATAATATAGATAAGAACTTAAAAGGTAAGAATAATTCAAATTATTCATCCAAGAATAATTATAGATATATACATATATATATTATACCTTATGTCATACTCAGGATTAAAATAGAAATTGGAAGGGAGAATGTGTGCTACTCAAGAAGAACCATAAGAAGAATAAATTAAGAAAAAAATGAAGGAAACTCAAGTATGAAGTTCGAAAATGAGAATGAAACTTGGGATCATGTTGTTTTATGTATTCTACAAGAACATGACAAAAATGTTAAACTAAATTAATAAGGTGAACAAATTGATGACAATAAGGTATGGATTTCAACTATTTTTGAATAATAATTGTTTGAACTTGATGAAATTACTATAAATAAGGTTGATTACTATTACAAGAAGAGAAAAAATTAGATGCAATTCCTTATTCATTGAAGGATGAATGAAATAATCTTAGTTTTCATGTAGGTAGTAAAACAAAAAACTGGATGATAATATTTCTCAAAGTACTGGAAACACTCAAGATTCTACTCTTGTCAATAAGATATTAATATGAAGAACAACCTATTCTATGATATCATGTTCAGAATTATTCTTCAAATGGTTGTTGTTTATAATGATAAAGATTTGATGGTTTAAGAGAATGCTTCTAGTACTAGAACATGTTTGATTTCTCTTACTAGAGACTCCTTAAATATTAAAGAAAGTAAAAAATAGGAATTCTTAATATAAATTTTCCAATACAAGAAATACATTGAGTAATATCTTTAATTCCAAGAGTGGTCATGTTGTACCAAAGGTCATGATTATGTTTCAAGAAATGACCATAGGAAATAGAATCAATGAATAATTTTGTGAAACCAAATTCTAGTTACTCCTTGTTAGTTAACTATTTTACTTGCTTTGCTTGTGGAATATTTGACCACAGTTTATTTCTCTGCCTTTTAGATGAAAAGTGTTAGAAAAATGCATTTGTTTCAAGAACCTCTCTCTAGATTAGGAATTGGGAGATCAAAAGTCCATTCAATATATGATTTATATTTCAATTCATATATTATTATTTCTAAGTGTTAAATGGATAACATTTGTGGTTGTTTATTTGGTTTCCTATATTAATTGGATTAGAATACATACAATTGACAACTTGTTCAATGAAATGTAACTAGAACAAGGGTGATGGAATTGAAAATTACTCAATATTTATTGTAATTTTGTTACTTTTTCAATCTTTTTCATGTTTATTTAAAAGAATCTACATGTTTATTTGATGGTATAGGTCTCACTTGATTAACCAAACATGTTTCATTAGCATTTCTAGTTCTTTATTGGATATGTTTTTTTAGCACATTGTTTCTTTGTTTGATCTCATTTTATCTTGACAATTTGACTAACAGAGATCTCAACCTTGTAATATAACTTGATAAAATTACTTAGTTTTTGTTTTTCTTGGTATCCTTATATCAATAGTGGACATAACATTCCATATTGTTATCTTTATATTTCTATATTGACATCTTTCGGTTGCTATTGGGATCTTATTGTCATAAACTACTTAATATTACTCCTATTATATTGGGACAAATTTTTATTATGTTTTAATTGAATTTTAGATTATTGTCTACATTCCATGTTTTATTTTTTGCTCAAGCAAGTGTGTCACCCTTTTTATTGCTTCACAAAATGTACAAAGGTGGGTCCCAAAACACCACACCAGTCCAAAGAGATACAAAGGAGGGGGAAGAGAGGAAAAAGAAAACAAAGCAAGGGCAAAAAAACAGCAAAATATGTACAAGGGTTAAAACCCTAAACAAAAAAGAACAGATCAAAAACATCCAAACCAGGATAACTAGTCTGCAAAATAGACAAACCAAGCTCCATCTAAGGATTAAGAAACAGGGATCAACCCCCAACCTTCAGAATCAGTGATCAAACAAGCAACTCATATCATTACTGATTCTATTCCAGACATTGTCCTCATCTAGAGACCAGTTCTCAAAAGTGATCAAGTTACGAGCATGCCAGATGTGATATACTGCAATAGAAACAAAAACAGCTTCTTTCTTTCCTAAAGTACTCCAGCAGGAATGAGAATTAATAAAGTCAGGTTTAACAGATTAAAACTTATTCTGCAAACCTTTCCCCCAAACAAAACGAGCAACAAAGCATTCCTAGAAAAGATGTATAATGGACTCCTCCCCCTTCTTGCACAAAATACAAATAGAAGTAAGATAAAACCCTTTCTTCCTAAGCCAATCAATGATAGGAATACAACCAAGAGCCAATTTCCAGCACATGATTTTATAGTTTTCAGGGATATCAATCTTCCATAGCTTTTTCGCCCAAACAAGATAAGGATATTTGCATCTGCGACAGTCCCAAACATCCTTAAACTTCACCCTCTTCTTACCATTAAACAGAACAGTATCAGAATCTCCAGTAAATATGGTATTATTAGACAAGAAATGCAGCAAAGGACTCAACCTCCTGCTAGGTTTAATATCCCAACTACCATTCTTCATAACATCACTAATTTTGATCATCCTCCCTTTCCCTAACATCAGGGGCATTCTATTATCAACACAGTCTTCAAGAAACAAATATCCTTTAACCCAGGGATCACCCCAAAGAAGGAAATTATCACCTTTCCCAAGCTGAAAAGAAACAAAATTCTTAAACAGGCTGTGAACTTTCAAAATGCATCTCCACATCCACGAGTGGTAGGGTTTACAGTCATGTTTCCAAATTGCATGTTCTTTATTATTTGGATATGTTTTTCCCTCTCAAAAATGAATAGCATATTGAGGGGAAGTGTCTCCTTAAAGAAGGAGGTTTGTGAGTTTTCCTCCTTTCATAGTTTGAAAGGGGGGTGGGCAATCTTCTAGATAAATTAACTTTATTTTTCATATAAAAGGTATGAGCCTCCTACTTTGGTTATCATCAATTTATTTATTGAACTAAGAATGTCAACATCGGAAGGTATGGAGATTGTTGAGTTTTTGGATACCCCATATTCTTCATTTCAATTATGTAGATATTTCCTAATTGTGTTACTAATATGCGAATTAAGTGTTTTGATCAAAGTTAGACAAGATATAATGTCAAATAATGAGCAAGTATGTATATGTTTGCATGATTGAAAATTAAGTTGTATGTAGAACCATTCCTTTTATAGATGTAATTGTATAACTTGATAGGGATCATGTAAGCAAAAGATATGAATGACCAAAAACATCCTAAACTTAGTATTACCTTTGTATACACCCATTGGAAAAGGCAGGATTTATTGCTAAAGTTTTTGAGTCATTTTCTTAAATTTAATTTTTTTTGTCTTGCATATTTCTGAACAGAATATAATTCAATCAAACTAATGTTTAGATATATCATGAATTGACCAAGAACTTTTCCAATAAAATTCTGATTCTATTGGCTGCCTATTATGTAGAATTTCAGCTAGTGCAAAACTCGTAATAGTCATCCATAATTTTTCTAAGTGTTTCCTATATATAAGATTTCCATATGGGCACTCAAAGTATAATTGAGCATTACTTCTATATGTTATATCTCTCAATCTTAAAAATCTAGTTTTTGACTTCCACATACTTCGATGTTTTCCTAAGTTGTAGTCTAGCTATAGTGTCCAACTCCACCAAATATGACATTTGCTACTCATGTGAATTCATAGTGAGTTCCATGTATTGTATGTATTATGATGTTATCTGGCCTTTGCTTCTTCTATATTGTTTTGTATTTTGGTATTTTTGTTTTGGGATACTATTCCATATGATTGTGTCAAAATGATTTAGATCTACTTCATATAAGAATGCTTTATCAATATTTTTTCAAGAGGTTTCTCTTTTGGTGTCATGCAAAGAAGGAGAAAATTATTATTGCTAAAGAAACAATATTGGTCTTTGTTCACAATAGGGGGACTGACTGGCCTAAATCGTGTGTCCGAAAAAGGAAGATGATTTGAAGTAGTCAGACTTTTAAATTTATAACCCGAAACCTTCTAGGCCCCCGCAACTTTATTTACGGGGTCGAAGTAGATATACGGGGTCGAACACAGGGACAAGGGTGGTAGTGTTGGGAACACAAAATCGACACGTTACACTCCAGTATGGGTAAGGAGATGATAAAGTTCCCCAAGGGAACAACATGCTAAGATCGATAAAACAAAAGAAAACTATCTCCAACTGGAGCTACAAGGAAAATTAAGGTTTTAAAGGTTTATTAGTTTTTAGGGTTTTCGTGCAACAGAAACAGAGAGGATAATACTATTCCTTTAGTAAGGAATGAAGGAGAAAGCTTCGGTAAAACAAGCAGCAACAGGAACATCCAGTACCTCTTCTCTCGAAGCGGGTACCTCTAACTAAGCATCAACACCTCTCTCGACGTTGCTGGTCTTAAGTTAGAGTGGAAAGGTTACTAAAGCAACTCCGATCATGGGCACTCTCCTACTCCCGTATCAGACCAAACACTAGAGCCACAACACCTCTCTCGAGGCTGCTGCAACGGGAAAACATGATTTGGTAGCTAGTAGAAACGTGATCCAAGCATACAAGCTAGAGTTTAAATGTTAAACAAAACAATCATCCAACAAAAGAGACCAAACATAAAGCATCATATAAATAAAACTCTTCTAATTCCATTAGCATAAAAGGGTCTGGTTACATTGCATAAGTAAAGAAAGTAAATGACTGAAATAAGTAAAGATAAATGTCACCTTCTTGATTTAGAAGGGCGACAGGCAGTAGCAGCTCCTCAATATCCCTCCAGCCTGATACCAGGTGGGAGCCTTGCCCGATACGCCTGTGTCGGGCGGCACACCCTCTCGGGCGACACACTCATGATGGGCGGACGTATCGTACGGGACGCTCACACCCGATATGGTTGTGTCGGGTGGCACCCTCTCAGGCGACACACCGTGACTGGTGATGTGTATCGGGCTTGGTATCGAGTCGGGCTAGAGTTTTACTGAGGGTATCAGGTACTCATATCGGGTGTTCTTATTGGCCGATAACGGTCTGCAGCGGTGCCCGAGACCGATCCTAAGTGAACCATTCCCTCCCTCTCAGGTCGGGGAAGTGATCACCTAGTATCGCCCGGTACACCCCTGAGGCACGATACGCTAACTCCAGATGCTTTCCCAAGTTGGCTTTCGAGAGGTTCTGGCCTGTCCCATCAGAGTCCTGTAGCTGCTATTCATAGGAAGTGGTTGGGGGAAGTTATGGTTCTCCGGACACCATGTGTCCTTCATCAGCTCTATCATCTCGGATTTGGGGATGTCTGATATGTGTATAGCCTGACACAAGGATGTCGGGCTGGGAGCGTGTCGGTCATCGTGACGAGTGGTGCCTACCGGTGGGTGGTCTGTATCGCGCGACATGCTTCAGCAGTCGTGGCGAGTCCGGCTTCCTGCCGGGTAAATGGTGTATCGCTTGTCTGCTCCTTCTTATGCGGCACCCTCGTATCACACGGTAGTGTATCGTGCTGCCCTGTGTCAGGCAGCGAGCGTATCAGCCAGCTGGTAGGAAGGTTGATGCAGGTGGAACACGTTCGTGGGCCGGGACGTGATTTTTTGCTGATAAATGAGTTGAAAAATGGGGAAAACTCTGCAAATGATGATAATATTGAGTTAAAAGAGTAGTGTGGCCTGTTTATTCAAAAACATGACAAAAAGGAGAGGAAAATAGTTTAAAAGGCAGATTTGATAACGAAATAAGGTCCAAAAACATCACAAAATTTGGTGTTAACAACTCCCCCAAACTAAGCATTTTGATTGTCCTCAATCTATCTTTAAACTTTGTTTTGTGACACTTCTTCTTGACCGGTATAGTTTTCAGACCATGGGTTTGAGTGAGCATTGAGATGTCTTACTGAGAATACGGCCCAACCACGAACAACAAACTTTACTTCTCCTGCATTATTTAATCAAAAACAATTTCTCCACAGCTTCGGCGAGACTTGGGTGCATGATTCTGAAGTTAGCCTTCACACCAAACAACTTTTGGGGACAGAAAGTTGTGTGTTTGGGTAGGTTGAAGGCTTTTTGGGTTTTTCTTGTTTCCCATCAGTCCATCCAGGTATGGGTCCATTAACGGGCGAGTGGTCCCTGCAGTCCAAGCCAGTTGGCTTTAGAGCAGTGATTTCACATCCTACGTACCACATGCCCCGGATCTACCATGCCTAAAGATGGTTACTTTTGGAAGACAAGTGTGTATTTATTTATTTATTTTTTATTTGGCACAACTCTCATGCTTTTATTCACTCTCATAAGGCTATTCTCTCTTTTTGGGATTTTTTTTGGTAAGGGAAAACAAGAGGAATTTTTGATGTTTGGGCAGCTTTTTCCTTCTGCATACACGTCTCTTAGCTGTTGCGAGATTATTTTTCGGAATTTTTGGTGTTCAATGTCGTGGTCTTTTGTCATTTGAGGCTGCATTATCAGAAAGACATGACAAAACCTGCATCTCCTTGGGTACATAGAAAACAAACTGGCAAGAAGTTGTATCAGATTTTTACCATATAACGTCTTTGTACATATGTGTGGAGACAAAAATAAGCAAAATTTTTGTATGAGCATGTATATGTATATGTACACATGATATAGGAGAAGAACAAAAGAACACATTATTTTTTCTTATATATAACTCCCTCACTGGTACATGGTACCCCCCCCAAACTTACTCAACACTCTGTCCCAGAGTTGTGAAGTAGATAAGGTAGGATAATGTTAACCCAGTGAGGGTTAGCTGGTGAGCACGCATGCGCCAGATAGAAGCTCCCACACAAATTCTCCTCGTTTGCTATGGTAGTCGATGTGGTGGAGCTGGTCAGGCGTCTCTTTATTTGATATCCATTAGAGGATGAAGATTTCTTAGTCGTTGGATAGAGGAATTTGTTGTGGACTGTGGTGGCAGAATTGGAGCTCGTGCCATTTGCTTGTTGTCATCTCTAGGAATGGTTGTATCAGCGCCATCATCTCATTATAGTATTTTCTTACTAAGTGCTCGACGGATGTCAACGCTATTGATGTACACTGCATTGGATGATCTTTGTTGTTGTTTGAGTTGTTGTAGAAGATTCCTGCTCGTTGGAGAGTGTACATCGTCAGGAGCGTCTAGTGGTTGTAATGCAGGATGGGCAGGAAGATTGTGCATGGAACCCTATGCTCCAACTCTGCCAGAAATGATTGCTTTGCTCCTGATTCATCGGCGAGGCAGATGTCATTGAATAACATTGGATGAGCAATGTATGCATGTTCAAACTTTGTCTGTAGTGTCTGGATATAGGTGGTCGCCACAGATATCACCAAACATCCTCCATCTTTTACCATGTCCCTTAAGTCATCAACCGGGACTATGACACTATTTTCCTTGTAGATGACATCCGCCGGGGTAGAATCAGCTAACTTCAGAAGAATTTCATTAACCTGATCTTATGTGATTGTAGAGCATGAGAAGCGGTCGAAATTGTTGATCAATCCTTCTGATGTTTCATGCAAAGCAGGGTCTTCGAATCTGTGCACTTCCCGCAGGATCTCTAACTGCTAGCATGCCCCGTAGATGTCAGTTTCCATCTCTGCTTCTGTCTCTGGAGTGCTATTGGGTTGTGAAGATTTGTCTTCTTGATCTCTATTCAGCAGCCTCTTTGGTACCCCTGCGTCTCAGAACTAGCGCCCGTCTTTGATCAGCAGTAGAGTGTATATGCTCTTGAGGTGGTAAAAGTTTTGGCCCTGGAGATGCCTTATGTATCCAAATATGTTGAGCAACTCCATGGTGCGTAAGACGATGAAGGCTCTGTTTCTGCTTCCCTCTTCTGCTTGGACGGGGAAGTCTCTAATAGAGAAGAAGTTCCAAATGCCACCGTGACGTTGGATTCCTTGCTTGATGGATCGCAGAAGACGTAGTGGCAGAAGCCTGAGATGTTTGTCTTCTGGGCGGCTGAAGATATGCCCGAAGTGTGACACCTCCTTGTTGCAGCAGCTGAGCAGCTGGACGTCGTGATTCTGGAGATCTGCCACACACAGAAACCACAAGTTCTGATGCTTGTATGGGGCCAACATGATGTTGGTGTTGTGCTTTTTGATGAGTTGCAGCATGTTGGCCACCGCAATGGAGTCTGCCACTCCCATCATCAGTCTTCTTGCCAAGGTTGGGTGGCATTGTATATTGTTCTCCGACCTGTTCTGGTGCTGATGTTCTCTATCATTGCACCTTCTAGGACCCTGAACAACCTTTTTCAAACCACGGAAAGCGAGCGGAATATGCTTTTAAGTTCTCACCGTCGTACGGAGAAGTAGTCGTTGCTCCAGACGATGTCTTCTTCATCTGCCTACGACTGCAGGTCCTTGTTCAGTAGCTTCTGGTCCCTGATCGTCAGGTAGTCGATGACCTTTCTATTGAAGTCGGCCATCTCGAAAGAAGGAAACTCTGACGATGCAAAGAATCCATCTGTCGTCGAGCGTCTTCCTCTGGGGGGGTGCCTTTCATTGGTTGTGCAGATGTCCCCCCCTTCTCCCTCAGATTCATCGGAAGAGTCCTCCCCGACGTTGATGTCTTCATTATCATCTTCAGCTTCGTCCAGGGGGACTAAGGGAGCTTCTTCTTCCAGACCGTGGGAGCTCACCTGTCCTGCTACAGCTCTGTTGGCTGATCTTTGTGGCGTTCCTTCCTCGGGCATTGGGGATGGCCCGCTGGAGGAGGAAGAGGATGATGACCTTGAGGAAGTTGTAGACGAGGAAGGTTGAGAGCCTGAGCCAGGAGGTGACAGAGACCTTCTCGGCTGCCTTGGGCATGGATGGTCATCTGCCATGTTCAGCCTCTCCTCGATCACGTCAAGGCACTGGAGGTCCTGTTGAAGCATGGCGTTGAGTGCCTCTAGTTGGCCGGGAAGGCCAACTACAGTCAGCAGTTCCCATTCCTGGCTATTCAGCCTATGCTGGAAAAATGAAAACTTGTGGGTTAGAGAAGTAAACGTAGTTGAGTTGCTTTCTGTTACCTCCCGCAAGTGGTCGAGTTCATGCCCCAGCATTTTCCCGAGCGACGGAGGGGCTCCTGCAGATCTCTCGCTCATCTTGACGATACTTCTCTCGTGTGAGGGTCTACCCAACAAGGTAGAACCTATCTCGATTGTCTGTGAGGTGGATGTTGTTGGGCGTGGCGTCAGCGCCCTTGCGGACGTCACTGCCTCGCCTTCTTGTCGTGGTGGAGAAGGCCACAGTGTGGGTGGATGCTGCTCCACCTCGACGTTGTCGGCGATCTCTTCAGCAGCTGCTATAGGGGACACCGGTGGCGGTGTCGGCGTTAGTTGTGTAGCTTCGAGCTCCATCTCAAGGATCTCGGAGAACACCCCATTACTGGCGTCCGACTGTGCTTCTTTTTCTGCCTCTAAAGGCACCACAGAAGCTTCGGGAGCTGTGGCTGTCTCTTCCATGACAGCTCCCTCTCGGGGTTGTACTGTTGTTTCTGCCCCCGTTGTCTCGACAACCTTGACGATTGCTGGTTCTTCTTCAGCCATGGTAGGTATTGTCGTGATTGTGGCTGGTATAGTAGGAGCGACGACAACTCTATCAACTGTTGTCGTCGGTGACTCTAGACTGGCGGCTGGCTCAACAAATGTTGTTGAAGTTTTTTCCTGCCTTGGGTCGAGACAGATTGATTCTCCTCTCACAGCCGCCCTCTCTTGAATACCGGTGGTGGCGGCGTAAGCTGCTTCTACCGCCACAGCTTCGATTTCTGCTGCGGTGAAGACCATCTTTTCTGCGTCGTGGGCAGCGCAGTCAGGGAGTGGAAGGAGGGAGTTTGTCCTTGCAAACTTGTAGAAGTAGCTTCTCCCCTCCTTCTTTATGATGCTGGCCCTCATGAGGTACTTGAGGTCGATCAACTCGTCGCCCCTAGTTCTCGAAAGACTCAGTGGTTCCCTCGGGTATCCTAACCCAACCGCAATCATATTGATTATGCCACCCATGCAATATTCCTTAGTGGCATCCTTTATCGGGTGCAGCCTATTCAGCAAGAAACGCCCCAGATTGATCACCTTGCCCTCCATCATGTGCCACATTAGGTGGAGTTCTTCAGTGTAGACGTTGCTGGACTCATTTTTGCTGAACAACAGGCATGCTACTAGCTTTCGCACTATCCTCCAGAAATAGAAGTGTACTGCCACCACCTTGCTTCCTGACTTGTATGATGGCTCGCCAGTCAGCCTCCTCCAGAGCTCCACGGGGTTGAACCCGTCTCCTTCGGTGGTCCTTTCATTGTTATTCAGCAGCTTCTTCTCCTCCTCACTGGAAGAGAAGATCTCGTTGAGCAGTTTTTCCGGAGATGACATGCTCTGAGTTGTACAACCGCCCTTGCAGTCTGTTTGCTCTGCCATATTCTTCAACGTCCTCAGCTATATTCTTCACTCGACGGAGAGACAACATGAACTCCCTTGTGAGTTCGGTGTAGGAGGCGGAGTGGCTGAGGCAGATCTTCCTCAGACCTGCTGCGAAGAGAACATTCTCCAGTCTTCCGAAAATACCCAATTGAATGAAGGACGACTGGTGGAAGAATCTACTCGACCTGTAGATTTTAGTTGCCAGTTCTGAGTACCGGCGTCCATGCTCATTTTCTCTTGGCACGAATCTTCCTGGTGTGTGATCCAGGGGTTCTTTCACTGTAGTTGAAACTGTTGCAGGAGCCATTACTTCTTCTGTCCGTGCTCTCTTCTCAGCAGTTGATGGCCCAGCTGCCTCGGTATTTGGGCGTTTCTGCCCGACCATTGTGGCTTCAGCTGTGGCCTCAGTGTCAATTCTTCTACCGTGTTCGTCAACTCAAATGACGGTTTGCTTTGTACGGGCCATATCTATTATCATTAAACAAGTTCATTTATCATTTAAATGTTCTGATATTAGGTAGGTATAAACTTAAAATCAATATCGGCGTTTAAGAGAAAACTAGTTGTATTGATAAAATTCGGTCCAATACAAAGCAACCTGACACCACCGTATCGGGCTTCAACACTGGCCAAAATGAAACTTGCTCGCTACACCAGTGTCAGGCGATACGAAATTTTCAAGCTCATGCCCGATACGAGATACTGTGTCATCCATTGAAAGAACATCTAGGTGATACAAAACTGGACGATGCAGAGAAAAACTATGCATCATACTCGTTCACCGATACGCGTGTGTTCGGTGATACAATTGCGTGAAACTAAGCATCCAATAGGGTCTTCCCCGATATAAAAATGTGTGGCCCGATAATAATAACAAGCGAGACGACACAAGGATGGGCGACATGGTTATCGCCCGATAAAGGGTATCGGGCAAGCGCGTATAAAAGACGTGTCGCGCGATACATGTATCGAGTGTTACAAGGAAAGCAACTAAAGTCAACAACCCGATATGTTGTGCGCGATATGAAATTTGTTTTGGGAAAACAAGGATGATATGGCTTTCGGGCTATACCTTTGCTATCTGAAGCTACCTTGCGCGACACGAGAGAAAAGGGCGAAATTACTACACGATACAGGTAGGTGAAAAGTAAAAGCAATAGACCGACACAATAAAACCTTTATACTATATATAGCAATCCCAAATGGGGGTAAAATGGGAAAATCTGGGACACATGTTGTCCGTTGAGACAAGTCATTCCCGATAGGGGCAGTCCCGTCTGTCTAATCAAGGGTAATTACTCATCTTTCCTGATACGGGTGCTCGCCGCCCGGGCGTGTCATCCGACACGGCTTATGCGATGCTTGATATACCGTCGCCTGATATGAGCGTGTTTTGCATGCCGGCTGAGTTCCTTCCCGATACGATCAATATAAAGGGGATACTTGCCCGATACACGGATCTTTCAGAACAAAATTCTAGATAAAAACCAAAAACAAAGCGAAGGAAAAATCGATTGATGGGTAAAACATCATCGACCTAAGGTTAAGTTCCCAGCCTCAGATAGTATTACTCATCAATGCTCATAAAGCAGAGCGGCGGCCCATAAAACAGAAGAGTCAGCGCACGTGGCGCATGCACTAACTCGGGCCTTATTACAGTCCAAATGTTCATAATGTTTTTCTTACAAGAAAGTAAATAACATCCTATTCTAGGAAAAGTAAAAGCTTGAGCTGCCTCCCGAGGAGCGATGTAGTTTGCGACGCCAGCTCGACAGCTCCAAGTTCTTCACTTTTCTCCTTCAACATTATCCATATCTTGCAAGTTGACCTCTATCCTTCTTGATCATAGCCCTGCCATTTTGGCAGATTCGGTGTTGGAGGGTATCTTACCCGAGGGATTCTTTATCAATTCGGCCATCTGGGCCAACTGCTAATCAATTTGATGTTGATGCGTCTGCATGTCCGCCATCTGGACCTGCATTGTATTCAAAACTCTTGAATTTGAAAGCGCACTTTGCGCCAGCTGGTTATTGATGGTATCTTGTTTTTTTACAAAATCGAACAACTGGCCAACCAAGTCTAGTTGGTTCGAAACCTTGTCTTGACCTTTCTCTTTGGCTTGACCTTGACCTTGGCTAGTGTTCATCGCTTGGTGACCTTGGTACTTTCCTTGTCCTTGGAAATTTGCCTTATTTGTCTAGAAAGAAATGGTTCTAGTGAATTGACTTTGTCCTCTTTTCTCAAAAACTTGGGGTTGCTTGGTGGGGTTATGCAGCTGATGCGAGTTTTCTGCCGCATCTTTGTTGCCATAACTAAAACCAGGATGATCTGGCCTCTTGAAATTAATGAAAGAGATGTTCTCAGTCTCCTCAGCCTCGAATTCACTTTCGCTCGACTCGTCAGGTCAGGTGTAGATACATTTATCTACCCTGTGTCCACCTTCTCCATAGGTGACACATTTCAAGACCTTTTTGACTTGTTTCTTCCCATTTCCACTTGATTCTTTCAGCTATTTGACATTAGTGGCTATTCTATGGATCTGAGAGGTGATATTGTCCAAAGCCTTTAATTCAAAAGAAGGTCCTTCACTAGCCTTCTTAGCATGTCCCCTGTCTGATCTATCGTAGTCGGTGCCAGCTTGCAACTCATCCATGTTCTTGATGATCTTTTAGGATCTGCCAGGCTTCTTTCCCAGAAAGTCATAGCCTATTGTTGCATTCAGCGAAACCCTTTCCTCAGGGGTTAGACCGTTGTAGAAGGTAGTTATCAAGAAACTCTTCTTATAGTTGTGGTGATGGCAGTCCCTTTGATATTCTTGATATCGTTCCCAGACATCGTGTAGATTCTCGTTTGGCTTTTGCACGAAAGATGTAATCCTCTATCTATTCTGGATAGTTTTCTCTGTAGTATAAAACTTGTTTACAAAGGCATCCTCCAGTGCACTCCATCCGTTAAGAGCTTGGTGTGGCAGCCCCAAGTACCAAGATAGAGCCTTATCTTCAAAAGAAAAGATGAAACCCTTACAATAGATCACCTCCTGTGGGAATCCCCTCATTTTGATGGTGTCACAGATGTTTTTAAAAGCATCTAAATGGTGATAGGGATTATCATTCTTTGAACTCCCTCTAAAGCTCTTTTTCTGGATCATAGAGATGACAAATGGTTTTAGCTCGAAGTTGGTTGTGTTGAATCTCGGGATGACAACAGGGCATCTGGAATTGTTAGGCCGTGTGGCAGCTAACTCCCTTAGGGTCTTTTCTTCTTCATTGGAATCGTCACTGTCACTATCTCCCTGGTTCTGATCCTGATTATTTTGATTCCTTATGTGCCTCCGGTGATGACGACGTCGCTCCCGATGATGGTCATCCTTGAACTATTATGTTTTTGGATCTTCTGGTTGATGATCGCCGTCGTAGCGGTCATTGTCTTCAGGTTTAGGCGAGTGAGGTCTAGCTCTCCCATGTCGCTCACCTTCTGAAAGAGGTTGTTCAATGTGAGGCGGCATGCTTGATGATGTTGGTGCTTAGTTGAGCAGAACGCCTCCCTTCTGAGTAGCTGAATAGTATGTAAAAAAAATCAAGTTAGAAAACTTGTATTAATAATACGATTTACCCATTTCAGGTTAAAATACAAAAAAGGAAAAAGAGAGTGATGTCAAGCTCATTTCTAAGCTTGAGGCACTAGAGTGTAGTTAGTGGATTCGAGTTCATCAATAGTACCATTTTGCCTTGTCCCCGACAATGACACCAAAAAGTTGACTGGCCTAAATCGCGCGTCCGAAAAAGGAAGTAGATTTGAAGTAGTTGGACTTTTAAATTTATAACCCGAAACCTTCTAGTCCCCTACAACTTTATTTACGGGGTCAAACACAAGTATAAGGGTGGTAGTGTTGGGAAAGTGGAATCGACACGTTATACTCCGATATGGGTAAGGAGATGATAAAGTTCCCTAAGGGAACAACATGCTAAGATCGATAAAACAAAAGAAAACTATCTCTAGTTGGAGCTACAAGGAAAATTAAGGTTTTAAAGGTTTATCAGTTTTTAGGGTTTTTGCGCAACATAAACAGAGATGATAATACTATTGCTTTAGTAAGGAACGAAGGAGAAAGCTTCGGTAAAACAAGCGGTAGTAGAAACATCCAGTACCCCTTCTCTCGAAGCAGGTACATCTAACTAAGCATCAACACCTCTCTCTAGGTTACTGGTCTTAAGTTAGAGTGGAAAGGTTACTAAAGCCACTCCGATCCTGGGCACTCTCGTACTCCCATATCGGACCAAACACTAGAGCCACAACACCTCTCTCAAGGCTGCTGCAATGGGAAAACGCGATTCGGTAGCTAGTCGAAACGTGATCCAAGCGTACAAGGTAGAGTTCGGATGTTAAACAAAACAATCATCCAACAAAAGAGACCAAACATAAAGCAACAGATAATTAAAACTCTTCTAATTCCATTAGCATAAAAGGGTCTGGTTACATTGCATAAGTAAAGAAAGTAAATGACTGAAATAAGTACAGATAAATGTCGCCTTCTTGATTTAGAAGGGCGACATGCAGTAGCAGCTCCTCAATATCCCTCTAGCCCGATACCAGGTGGGAGCCTTGCCCGATACGCCTGTGTCGGGTGGCACACCCTCTCGGGTGACACACTCATGAGGGGCAGACGTATCGTGCGGGGCGCTCACGCCCGATACGGTTGTGACGGGCGACACCCTCTCGGGCGACACCCTCTCGTGTCGGACCAAAGTTTTGTTGAGGGTATCGGGTACTCATATCGGATGTTCTTATTGGTCGATATCGGTCTGCAGTGGTACCCAGGACCGATCCCAAGTGAACCATTCCCTCCCTCTCGGTTCGGGGAAGTGCTCACCTACTATCTCCCGGTACACCCCTGAGGCACGACACGCTAACTCCAGATGCTTTCCCAAGTTGTCTTTCGAGAGGTTCCGGCCCGTCCCATCAGAGTCCTGTAGCTGCTATTTATAGGCAGCGGTTGGGGGAATTTATGGTTCTCCAGACGCCATGTGTCCTTCATCAGCTCTATCATCTCAGATTTAGGGATTCTCGATATGCGTATCGCCTGACACAAAGATGTCGGGCTGGGAGCGTGTCGGTCATCGTGACGAGTGGCGCCTGTCGGTTGGTGGCTTGTATCACACCAAGTAAATGGCGTATCGCTTGTCCGCTCTTTCTTGCGCGGCACCCTCGTATCGCGCGGTAGTGTATTGTGCTGCCCTGTGTCGGGTAGCGAGCATATCGGTCGGCTGGTAGGAAGGCTGATGCAGGTGGAACACGTTCGTGGGCCGGGACGGGCATTTTTGCTGATAAATGAGTTGAAAAATGGGGAAAAGTCTGTAAAAGATGATAATATTGAGTTAAAAGAGTAGTGTGGCCTGTTTATTCAAAAAAATGACAAAAAGGAGAGGAAAACAGTTTAAAAGGGCAGATTTGATAACGAAATAAGGGCCAAAAACATCACAAAATTTGGTGTTATCAGGGACCCATATTAGTATATTGTATATGTTTATAAAAATTTATGAAATTATAGGCTCAATCCCTAGTTGGAAACAAATTGGTAGTGGAACTATGACATTTCAAGTCAGAACTAGTATACAAGTTTTTGTCCTTTTGTGGTTGCTTTACTAGTTGATGACTTGCTTACTATTTGATGTGTTAGTCATTAAGAAAGTTGATATTAAAATCATTTGTTTTTAGGTTCATAAAATATAATTTCTCTATTTACAATCCCTCTTGAGCTTTGAAGCATATGACTGAACTATCTCATTTATTTAAATATGATTGGTTTGGATGATGAATATATGATGATAATAAGTGCATCGGGATTAATAACTCGTGAATTCTATAGATATTGTTTAATATATTTAGGGTAAAGCTCTAGGTTTGTTGTGTTTTCCATGTATTTTAGTACAATTTGAATATGGGTTCAATTCATGTCTTGTATGCAATTTTTATCTATGTCTAATTATTCATAAGTATTTGTGATAGAAATATCTAAGATGTATGGGTTGACTCGTTTTAAATTTATCAAGTAAAATAAAAATTAGGACAAAAAAATTATAAGTGTATTCATGAATGAGTTGAGTTTGTGAATGTCATATGAAATTAAAAGGATGGCATGGAGGCTATAAGAAAATCAATAGCTAAGACCAACGAAGATAGAGATAAAAATGTGTATGACACATTAGTTAAATTTGATATGCATATGTAAATTTATTGAGTTTATATGAATTAATAATGGAATAAATGAAGATCCAATATGAATGAATCATGTATTCTTGTAAAATGATTTTTGCAGTGATGATGGAACTATGGATACTCTAAACATTGAATATGAATGCATCCCAAGAATTTGTAAAATGTAAAAGGTCCATTATCTATGTGAATATTAATGATATTGACCCATGATGATTGTGAAGGTTAACCTTAGCTATGTGTACTCAAGTGAAGAGTTGACCTAGATTAATCTTGGAGTAGTTAACATCCTAAAGAGGATGAGAGAGAGAATGAGAGAGATGAATGCTTATATAATTAAGCCCTAATTCTCTCAATATGAGTAAACTATGTGATAAGGGTTCATCCATAATAATGAGATCATGAAACCCTAATTAGAGAAATGCTATGTGTGAAACCCTAATTAGAGCAATGCTATGTGTGAAACCCTAATTAGAGTAATGTTATGTGTGAAACCCTAATTAGAGCAATGCTATGTTTGAAACCCTAATTAGAGCAATGCTATGTGTGAAACCCTAATTAGAGCAATGCTATGTGTGAAACCCTAATTAGATCAATTCTATGTGTGAAACCCTAATTAGAGCAATGCTATGTGTGAAACCCTAATTAGAACAAAGATATGTGTGAAACCCTAATCTAGAGCAAAGCTGAGTGTTATCATAGATCCAGGGTGATGATGTAACCCTAACTGAGTGTAATAATGAAGGAAACCCGAATTTAATGTAAATTGTACATCCTAACCTTAATTTGGGTATGAGGTAAGAGAAACCCTACTTGGATGTGAATAGAAAACCTTAATACCTAGAATGGGGTAAGGTGCATGAAACCCTAATATAGGGTAGTACCACTAATCCTATGTGAAGACCTAGCACTGGGTGATGTGTTGTGAAATCTTAATTTCACATAATACTAGGTGAATCCTTGATATAGAAGGATGATTATATGAAACTATATTAAAGAGTATTACTATGTGAAATCCATAAATGTATGTAATATTCTATGTGAATCCTCAAATTATAAATATGGAGAATACTATTCCTAATAATGGAACAGTGATTAATGTTATGACAAATGTAACACCGAGAGAGGTTGATAATGAATATACTTATATTAATAGTTCCTACCTCAAGGATGAGTCCATAGTATTGGCAAAGGTTGTATATTCTATGTGAGTAAATAACGACCAATACTTTACATGATAAATGTGATGAACTAGTGCATAAAGTATTAGGATTAGGAAAACCCCAATACAAGATAAGTGTATGAACTCAGGTAAGATAAAGACGTTGAGGGAAGTGATACATCGAGATATGATAGATATCACATCCAACACCCCAATTCTAACGACCCTGCCTTCCGGTAACCCCCAATTAAGGGAGACCGAGAGTTTGGTGTCGTTATCCAATTTCTAGATCAAGGTTCAACAATTAATTGATAATAATTAATAAATTCTACTAGACTATATTAAAAAGTTGTAATAAAAATTTTCATACCTTTTGAAAATTTTGGATTTATAAACTTCTATCCATGTATGTATTCTACTCTAACTAATCCTCCTTGCATTTTACTTCATGTATTTCGCACTATGACGATTTACTTTTTGTCCTTTAGGCTTGTACCTAAAACGGCGACAAACAAAACGTCGGTCAGCCGATGCTGGCATGTGGGGGAAACAATAATCATGCAAATATGTTAACAAAGTAATCCTTCAATTAATCATTTAACAACCAAGATTACATTTTAAGCCACACTACTCAATCCTTACCTATCCCCTAACCCGGTGTTGTCCTTGCATGCTACCTCTATTTAGGTAGATCCTTACCCCCATGGTCCTACCTTACATGTAGCCAATACATAGGGTAATAGAGTCGCATGGCACTACCCAGAAGTAGCTCAATATCTAACTTAAAGTGACTTGATGGACCTACCCCATTGGTAGACATGTACTAAGTCATCTGATGACCTGATGGACCTACCCCATAGGTAGTCATGTACTAGGTCAACTAATAACCCACCGAGGGGACCAAGATCTGAGCTATTAGGCACATATCTTTGGTGATAGTAAAATCCACATTATAATTTGCATGAATTAAAATCATCCAACAATTAATTCATGTCATCGATGAAAACTTCGGTAAACCTCAGAAAACATAACTCGATATATTCATAAGTGTAAGCACATACCTGTATTGCAGATTCAGATACAGAATTAATCAGAACATAGAAATCCCAATCAAGCAACCAATCATGCACATAATCCGGAAAAAAATATACCAATTTCCTTTTATTAATATTTATCCAATATCATCATCATCCTTAGGATTTCTATTCCAATTTTAGGGTTTCCTTGGGAATTAGGGTTTTTCCTCCATTCTTAGTTATTAAGAACTCTAATTCATCAAATCTACTTAAAACCTTTAAATTCTCTCCTTTTAATATTCTTAATAGTCTTAGGATCATCATTTTGTAATTTACTTCTTGAATCTGAAATATCATGGTTTTCCTCTTCTTTTACCCCAATTAGGATTCCCATATGAATTATTCTTCATTTATGGATTACAACCCTAAAACTACAAATTTTTGTATACCAAACGGATGAAAACTCTATATTATTAATAAACAGGTTAATATCTTTCAAATTAACCTATTAGTCTTCAAAGATGTATCCTTTATATTCAATTTAGGGTTTCTAAGGTTTCCAACAAAGCCCTCACCATCTCAATTATCTTCATTAAGAATTATCTAATCCAAACTATGTTCAAAAATCAAAAACTCATATTTACTCAAAATAGGGTTTTTAGTCTATTAAACCATATTCATGATCATAAAACCCTAAAACCAACATACTAATCATATTTTTATGATTTTACCATCCTTTTATTCTTAACAGGTTAAGATTGATAAAAAACATATAAAAGATTCATCATGTTCATTTTTACATCATTCTAGGGGTTTTCTATCAATTAATGCATTAAAAGATGTAAAGCCCTATACTTTTTTAGTTACAAACAGAATCAGGCTTCATACATAATTTCTTTGTGTTCCTCTCGTTCTGAGGATCAATTTTCATATACGACATGTTTTAATTCGAGTTTCCTAGAATTAGTTATGATTTTAGTAAATGAAACATAAAGCGACCAATCAGATGATGCCATGTCAGCACATACCTATTATTGTCGCCATTTTGGTTGATAGAGGAAAGACCAGCTCGCCCCCGATCCAACAACTATGAGTCACTCGCTCACAGGGTCAGAACTGTAATTCCCACTAATCGTCTTCAACCTCCCGAGCCAGGCAACTCGCCACACAGCATCAGCCACATAGTCAACTGCTTCATTGACTCTTGGCTCCAGGGCTCTTGTGGGATAAGAAAGGGTGCCTATCCCACTGCATTTGCCTCGCAGACTCATCTATGCTCATCGATCGACTTGAGATGGCATAAATCAACACATGTTACCCTCCTTCTCGCTGGCGGCGTACATGAAGAAGAGAGGGGAGAAGAGTAGAGATTTCGGAAAATTGGATGCGAGGAAACCTTCTCTGAGGTTCTGTGAACCTTACCCTCCTTCATGGTGGGAAATTGGTGCCTTATATAGGTAGGGCTATGCATGCCAACTGCCAGTGGCCCTCCTGCCATTTTCAAAGAAAGGGAAACTCATCAATGCTTCCCAAACATGGTGCTATTAGGGATCGTTGGGTGCGTCTTCCTCTCCTGATCTCAACGGGACTCTTCTCAAAAACTTTCATGTAGAGATCATTGAGAAATCTGATCCTATAAACTCACTTCTTGTTCTTTCCATAGAAGAACTCTGTTGGATCCTAATCCAACAGCTATAAGCCATGCGCCAAGAATCCTGATTAACTATATATATTGGAAAATCGTTTCATTTAATAATTTCCTTCACACTTTAGGAGATTTTGTAAAAATCGTATCTACTAAGAACTTTATCCATTTTATCCCAAAGTTTGAGGGAAACTTCATAATGAATTAATCTATCATCATGCCAAGTTTTGGTCTCATTATCTAAAAGAAAAAGTACCTTTTCATATAGTGCAATATATTACTTGATTAAGTATATTTCTCACTTATTTTCTCTTTCCTTTGCTATTAAATTATCATTCTGACTTCCTTGAACATTATGGAACCTTAATGGCTCGAAATCCCATCTTGGGAATATACATTAACCTTGTACTTATCTTTTATCCTTTATTTCCCATTATCTTGCTTTTTCTTTATTAAAATATCTCCTTTTGAGGATTTCTCTTTATCTCTCTTTTTATTTTCCTTATTGGAATTCCTTTTAACATTAGGAATCCTTGGGATACAAAATTCCACCAAGAATAACTCCATTACACCTCTTTTCACTTGTTTTCCATATTTTACCATTGTTTTCAATTTCTTTCTTAATAAAGAAATACTTAATTAATCTTTTCTTTTCGATTTAGTCCTAAGTATTTCTCAAAATGGGCGGGTGGTGACCAAACAATTCCATATGGCAAAAGCAAGCTGAAGATGAGATCAAATAAAAATCAACATGACTTTTATGAAGGGATGTTGTGAGGTTGAACTTATTGCTAGAAATCAAAGTAATGATATTATGACCAAGGAAATTGTTGTTCACGCACTCCACTCTTCTTTAGAAGCTAAAATCACATTAGTTGCCCATGTTGTTTGTCTTTTGGAAGCTTAAGTACAACAAAGTTCCTATTTGTTCTCGCAACAACATCATCTGTTAGTTCAATATAAACCTCTTTCTTAGTATTCCTATTGCTGCAAAATGGAGGAATGATTTTTTGAAATAGACCACTAGAACTGGAGGATCATTTGTACTCCCAGAATTGAAAATGCTAAAATTGATACCCTTTCCAAAACCTGTTTGAAAACCTACATGATGGATTCGCACCCCACTGCCACTTCCTGTCTTACCAGTCTTCATTTTCCTGGTTATCTTCCTGTAAATACTTTGCTCTCTAATGTGGTCATCTCTGTACAAAATAGTCATATGAACCTGGATTGTGATTACTTGAGGGACAAGATGAATAAACATCCCTTCTTACGTTCAAGAAAAAGGAATATATATATTCTAAATAAATTTGAGTATATTTTGGAAATATGTTCATTTTCTCCCTTTAAGAAACTCTTATTTGTGAGAAATATTGTTTTTTTATGATCATAACTTTCTTAGTTTCTTATGTTATACATATTTTCATATAAGAATCAAATGCAGTTTCACTACAAGAAATTCTTTTAAACTCACTAGGAGAAAAAAAAACATAGATTACCAACAACCTTAACATTTGATGTATCACTTCTCTCTATAGACTCATCTCAATGCTCAAGATCTATTTTGTGATGGAGGTATGATTGGATGATCATATCCCAATGATAAAAGGTGACATTTTGGAATATGAATTGCATATGTTGCTTCCAATATATGTAGTTAATGCCATCAAATAGATTATGAAAGAAAACATGTTCTTCTCCATGATTGAGGTAGCCCAATAGATTTATGCCCAAATTTTAGACTTGTTACAGCTCATTGAATCCTTGCTCTGATACCAATTTATATCTATAGAAGGGGGAGTTGACTAGATCAAACATTATTGCATGCAAATTAAAACACAAGGATGGTCAATTACAAATTGGTTGAAGAATAATTTAGGGGATATGAAAGTATGTATATGTAAATCAACCTCAAAATAACAAATGTGTATAATTGTCTTGATAAAAAAGTCACATATCAACTACCTAGTAGTTTTCCATCATGACTTCTCAACCAATCATTTTGTTAACTTTACAAAATCGATAAAAAATACAACAATTCTGACTTTTATGGATCAAGACTGAAATCTATTTTAAGATAAAGGAAAACTTTTTCCTTCTTTGGGGACAATGGAGAGACAAACCATTTGAAGAATATCAAAATATTCTTCATCTCCTTTGGATGCAACATTTATTAAGATGTAGCTCCAAAACACACTGGCATAGCCTTCTTGGAAGAAGTATCCCAAAAGCAAGAATCCAGATAAGGAAAAACATACACAAGGAAAGTACTAAAAAATCTCATAATATATACAATATATAGCACTAACTGAACGACTGATGATCAAGTCCACAATGCTTAGAAAAGGAAATAATAAGTGAAGTAGGACACTAGAGATGCACCAAACCATAGGATAACTTCAAAGTTGCTAGAGTTAACAAACTATAGTTCTAAATTGCAGAGAGATAACATGTAGAGGAGATCACACATATTTTGGGTGTTCATGGGGAACTTATATATAGATAGAAAATATTTCATCTAGTAGATTTCTTGGGAGTGTTTACAATGAGTTTAAGTCTTCATTAGTTGTTATAGGATAGAAAATGGGGTTGAAAAACTAACTGTATGCTTACTAATATTCTACAAAAAAAATTCTCATAAATTATAATTGAAATGTAAATGATCATTTTTTACTTACAATCTGATCAAGAGTTAGTAAATAAGAATTATAATCTGACCAAAAATCTGACCCAACCAAAATTCCTAATTTTTGGAGAGTTGCTCAAATGATTTTTGCAATAAACCCTACCTATCTTTATCACTTTATACAAGTGTAGAATGAGGTCTATGATGGTTTTTGACCATTCTCACTCATTCTCTATTTTTTCCAATTATGTTGTACAATTATACCAATGTTGAAAATAATTATAGGTACAACTTGATCAATAGGCCTCCAAACACATATAATTACACATTAATTGACAAAGTGTATTATAGTCTATGTTACCTGATCACATGAAACACTTAATTCACATATTAGTAACATAATAAGAAACTTTTGAATTATTTAATAAAGATTGTGTCATATAAATTTTTTTATTAGTACTAACATGCATTCAATCAAATATTTCTTATTCACTAGGCATAGGTTAAAAATTAAGATATTATAAGGAAAGCTATTTTTATTTCTAAAGATGTTTCATTCATATTGGTTGAGTAATCAAGTTAAGTATTTTTATTTAAGTATAATGAAGTCCAAATATATATATATATATATATTATACTCATTTATTATATGAAACTAATGTTGTCTTGGAAATTAATGTAATTCCTAGATAATTATGCATGTTTAAGAATTAAAATAACATGATCAATTTCTATAAGGAATGACATCCAACCACCATTTATTGTCATGTATGACCTAATTATAACTAAATTTTTTTAGCGCCATAACACAAACATCAATCTAAAAATTCAACCCATTTGATTCCATTAGGTTTCAATTAGGCAAAAAGGGAAAAAATATAGAGAATCCACATACGTCAACAAATTGGAAAAATGGTTGGAAGATAATGTGATCAGATCATAGTGTAATAAAGGACATTGGAATGTATATAATAAAATATTTAGTTACCTATTTGGTTGGTATAAGGTAGACTACACTTCAATTAGTGTTTCTCAATCTTTAAAACTCCAAGAACCCAATAATATTTGGTGATCGAAGTGTTACACATTGTCCATATTTTGACAACGACTTAACCATTCCATTCACATGTATCTAATATGTTTGTTTGAGATTGAATTTAGGCATTAGGTACATGAAAAGCATCAAATCTATCTAGCCCTAGCTTGTTCTGTTTCAAGTCAAAAGCAATTCAAATCCATATATGTGGAAAACACTCTAAGTCAACTTAAATTATTTTTCTAATGTTTGTATTGATAACATGAATTGAAACTAAAATTAGAAAAAATTATGGAGCCAATAATTAGAATGTTTGATCACTTAAATGTAATTTTCTAAAATTCATTACAGGTTGTTTGTTGGTCGAGATACAAACTCGACTGATCCCTTGTTGGATTTTGAGAATTCCTTGGTTCGATCGAGTTTGCCACTCATAGAACATGACTGATCGTTGCACTCAACAAAACTAATTTCAAGTGATTGGTCGAGTTTCATACAAGTCAAACTCAACGGATGCTTCTAATTGGCTTTGTCACATAGTGCAATCGGTCGAGTTACCTTTATGAAAACTCGACCGACTACACTATACAAAAAACATACAAAAAATTGATTCTAATTTTTGGAGTGTTGCAAAACTCAAAATTATGTCCATTGGAACACCCCAAATGTCTAAAAAATGTTAGTAAGTGTTCCTACCCCCTAATGGACACCCTCATCTATAAAAAGGACATCTTAGAGTTCATTCCAAGGTTGCTCCTTCATGTTTTTCAAGCTCCTTGCTATAGTTGAGTGCATCCAATCCACTTGAGCCCCTTTATCTCTCTAAATTACACTTCAGTTTATCATTATGAGTGATATAGGATTTATGTGAGAGAGAAACTTCATTGTATACTTTTAAATCTCTCAAAACTTATCTCTTCCCAACCCCTTTCTTCAAGATCAATTTGGTGATGGCTTCTCCAAGTGAAGGAGAAGGTGCAAGCTTCTTCAAGCTATAGAAGAAGGTGCAAAAATATTCGCTGATTTGAGGAGGAGGACAAGGTTGATGATCTGTGAGTAGAGTGGGTAAATTCTTCAAGGAAAGAAACTCATTGCAAAGAGGGAATCTACTTGGCAAAGGTGTCTTTCTGCTTGCAAGAGTAAGTAAGACCTTGGTGAGGTAGAAGACTGTAGATATGGATAGGTAAGAACTTGGTTGTATGGTTATTATCTCCCTTGACCTCAAAGGGAATCTTGGTATCCTTTTCCCAAAAAAGGAAGGTCAATTGTATGTTTTATAATGGAATATAAGTATACATAGATTGCAAAATCCAAGTGCTTCACCTCTATAGGTAGTGGACTGACTCTCTCAAAGTTTGGAGAGTGGAACCATTCTAAAACACTTTTTTAAGTGCTTGTTTCAATCTTTCTCATCCTTTCTATTCATGTATAAATTGCCATCAAATTCACTAATTGCAATAGTACCTAGTTGACATAACTCAAAGGCCTAATAGATTCTATGCAAGTGTTTTTATCTCTATTCAACCCACATCTAGAGCCTTTTGATCCAAAAAGTGGTATCAGAGCCACAGTCTTATTTGACACATCTTCCACGAGATTATAAGATGGGTCACTTGCTTGCCTCCCTCAACTAAGAGAGAGGATTCTCCATGAGACCCCCAGTCTTTGATGAAAGAAATTTCCTCTATTGGAAATGGAGGATGTAGTTCTACCTTCTAGGTATGAACTACAGCATGTGGAAGGTGATGATTCTTCCATACAAGGAGCTAGAGGGTGATTTAGCTACTTGGGATGAAGCTACTCTGAAGAAGGAATAACTAAATGCTAAGGTGATAAGCATTATCTATGTTTCCCTCACAACGGCCGAGTTCAACTGAATCACATGTTATGACACAACCTATGAGATTTAGAACAAGTTGTGCATTACCTATGAAGGTGCATAATAAGTAAAAGAGTCAAAGATCTACATGTGCAATGGAATGCTTGAAAAGTTCAAGATGGGCAAGAAGGAAAGAGTGGTTGAGATGTACACAAGGCTCAACACCATCATCAATTGTCTTGCTGCTTTGGGCCACACCTTGGATAAAGGAACTATCAACTCTAAGATCCTAAGGTCTCTTCCCAAGAGATGGGAACCTAAGGTGACTTCCATTGAAGAAATAGTAAGTCTTGGTGACTTAGCCACTGAAGAGCTCATTGGCAACCATCAAGCTTATGAGAGAAGGCTAGACAAACAAGAGTAAGATGATAAGAAAGAGAAGAAGCAATCAAAGAAGATCAAAGACAATGCCTTCAAAGCTCAAGTGGAGGTAATGATTCTTTAACAACAACTTTCTTATTGGTCCTCTCCACCCTCCTCAAGTGGAGATGATGACCCTTGTGATCATGAACAAACTACTCCTAGGGCAAGAACTTCAAGGGAAAGCCTTCCTCGTCTTCTACTCCTAGATGCTATGAATGTGGTCAAAAGGGGCAGTACAAGAATGAATGTGCCAAGTCAAAGAAGGCCTGCCATAAGAGCAGTCACAAGAAGAGGGATGAGTACAAGAAGGATAGAAAGTACAAGAAGAAGGACAATAAGGAAAAAAGGAGCAAGGATCCATCTCATGCAGCTTGGGAGGAATACTCCCCTAGTGATGCAAGATATGATGAAACTGAATGCCATCTTGCACTCAGGGCCTTTACAAGTGAAGACATTGGTGAGGAAAGTTAGGTAAGTGAGGTAAGCTTGCATGAGATGTCTAAAGAAACTCTTATTGATATTTCAAATTATTCATGTTCCTCTTATTTAGTATGCAAATATAAAAAGAAAAGATTATCAAAGATCATACATGGTTTGTATACTAAAATTGATATTCTTGATCAAAATGAGAAGTTGCATGTTGATAGCATTGATTCCTTTCAATGGAAGTTTCTTGGCCTTGAGATCCAATACAATGCAGTTGAAGTAGAGAATGGTATCTACCTCAAGAATATCAATAGTCATAAGGAAGAAAACCAACCCTAGTAGATGAGCTTGCTTTACTTAAAATTGAAAATGATGATCTTAAGCTTGCTTGTGATTCTACGAAGGATCAAAATAGAATTCATCTTGATGATCTTTTAATCTTACAACTGAAAATGCTAGATTGCTTGCTCCAAGTAATGATCTTTCTTCTAGACCTTTATTGCCTAGTCATGAAGTTCTAGTCTTAGTTTAGAAAAAGATTCTTATCTTACTTAAGCCCTTTGTTTGGAGACTAACTTACTTCATGCATAAGATGATCTTGCTATCTTATCTTCTACTATCATTACTCTTATTGAAGATAATCACAAACAAAAATCTTATTTGTAGAAATTCCTAAAAGGGAAAAAATCCTCAATGAAGTTCTAGATCACTCTACCAACCAAGTTGATACCATGGTTCAGGAAAGTGGTATGCAGTGTACGGGCGGAGAGGGTACCACATAGATTATATGCAGTATGCGGGAGTATATACGGGAGTATATGCGGTTTTGGATTTTTTTATCTCAATAAACAAATTATATATAAAATAATATAGCGACATCATAAATTAATATATATGGAGTAGGCACGTACATCTATTTACTTATAAACATATTAATATGCATGTATGATGTATGATATACTTATATATATATATATATATCTATATATAGAATGTGTTTGTAATATATGTACAAATACTAAAATGTAGGTAAATCAATGTACAAATACATGTATAGTGTGTATAAATGTGAATAAATCAAAATGTATATATACATGTACAAATATGTGATTGTATATTAAAGTATATTTTATATGTATCTATACATGTTAATATATCAAAAGTTATTTGAATAAATGTACAAATGCATGTAGAAAATTTGTATATGTATTACAATGTATACATATAATTCAATGAATATATATCTCAATTTATATATAATGAAATTTGTGTATATATATGCATGTATGTATGAAATGCATGAACATTAGTTGTGGGCTTTTCAAAAAGCGGAGTTTAATCGGACGCTTAATCGGCCAAGTAGGTGTATATGCGGCCATGATTGCTTAGTGGACCGATTAGTAATATGCGGTGCTGTAGGGTGACTGAATAGGTATATGCAAGAGTATATGTGTCTGTGCAGACTGATTTCCCAAACAGTGGTTGGTACTAGTGGTTTGGGATATGTAGGGGCAGCTCCAAAGAGCAAGATCTAGAAAAAGTGTAAGGAAAAGTGCAAGGGACCTTCCATCTTCCATGGAGAGTCTTTTGGGGCTAAGAACCCTATGGTTTGTGTGAATTGCAAGAGTGATGACCATTACACTACTTATTGTCCTTATAGAGAGAAGGGGATCAACCCAAAGATGAAATGGGTCACCAAGCTAACACTGGATCCCATGGTTTGAATTGGGCACCTACATCATCCTTTCTTGTATGTAAAAGGAAAATGGATTGTTGATAGTGTTTTCTCAAAGCATATGAAATGTGAAATCATCCACTTCAACCAATTCACAAAGAAGAAAGGAGGATCAATGACATTTGTTGACAACAACAAAGGTAAGGTGATAGGTGAGGGTGATGTAGGTGATTCATTGTGCATCAAGAATGTACTTCTTGTAGATGGACTACATCACAATTTAATAAGTGTTAGTCAACTTTGTGATAATGGTTATCTTGTTATTTTTACCTCACTTGAATGCTTTCTTCTAGATTCCCTTTGCTACAATGTTATATACAAGGGAACTAGAAAGAGTAATCTTTATATTATTGTTCTTGACTATATTAAGCCTATTGTTGGTATATGTCTTGTTTCCAATTCGAATGACATTTCTTTATGGCATCATAGCCTTGGTCATGTAAATATGAATCAAATGAAGAAGTTGAGCAAAAAAGATCTAGCAAAGAGACTTCCTAAATTGGACTTTAAAAAAGGATTAGGAATGCCAACCTTATACACAAGGAAAGAAAACCAAGTCATCATTCAAATCTAAAGGAGTCTTTAGCACCAAAAGAATTCTTGAGCTTCTTCACATTGATTTATTTGGAACAATGTGTACGCAATTGCTTCAAGGTAGCAAGTATTGTCTTGTAATTGTCGACAATGTTCAATGCTATACTTGGAATTTCTTTCTTGTTTCAAAAAGCAATACTCTTGATGTTTTCTTGACTTTTTAGAAATGATTTGAAAATGAAGATTCTTGTTGATTCATCTCTATCTGCAATGTTCATGGGCGAGAATTTGAAAATGACTTGTTTGAATGGTTTTGTGATAAATCTAGGTATACACATAACTTTTCTTTACCTTGAATACCTCAACAACATGGGGTCATAGAGATAAAGAATAGGTCATTACAAGAAATGGCTAGGACCATGCTTCTAGAGTATGACATTCCAAAGAAGTTTTGGGCTGCTGTTGTTAGTACTTCATGTTTTGTGCAAAATTGGGTTTTTACTTATCAATGTTTGAACAAAACCCCAAATGAGCTTTGGTGTGATAAAAAGCCGCCCATTGATTTCTTTAATATTTTCAGTTGTCCTTATTTTGTTTTGAACACCAAAGATTCCCTTGACACATTTGATCTGAAGTTTTACAAGGCTTTCTTTATTGGCTATAGCACTACTAGAAAGGCTTATAGAGGATCTAATATTTAATTGTGTAAAGTGGAAGAATCTATCAATGTTACATTTTTTGAAGATAACCCCTCTATTTCCAAGAATATTGTTAGTGTTGATGTTGCAGATGAGGTGATCCCTCACTTCAAAAAGCTCAATATTGTTGTTAAAAAAATAGGTGTTGGTTGATGAAGAACAGATGAAAGAAGAAAAGAAGGATCCTACTCCCCTCTTTGAAAAGCATCATCCTAAAGAACTCATCATAGGTAATCCTTTTGAAAGGGTGAAGATGCAGACTGCCTACAACAAAGAACAAGCAGACAATGCCTTCATCTCTCATCTTGAGCTAAAAGATGTCAAAGAAGCTATCAAGCATGATGAATGGATCCTATTCATGCAAGAAGAGTTGAAATAGTTCAAGAAGAACAAAGTGTGGACTCTTGTGCCAAGACCAAGTGATATAATGATCATTGGCAATGAGTGGGTCTACCGCAATAAGGTTGATGAAAATGGAAAAGTGGTAGGAAACAAAGAAAGGTTAGTTCCTATAGGGTACAACCAATAGGAAGGTATATATTTTAATGAAATATATGCACTTGTAGCTCAACATGAGTCAAATATATTGTTGCTTGCTTTTGCTAGTCATAAGAATTTTTAGCTTTATCAAATGGATTTTAAAAGTGTGTGTTTGAATGGTATAATTGTGAAGGAAGTATATGTTGCTCAAACTCTTAGATTTCAACATGAAAAATTGTATAACTATGTTTATTGTTACAAAAATCTTTGTATGGACCTAAACAAGAACCTTGAGCTTGGTATGCGAAACTAATGAAAAATTTTTATTAGGCAATGGCTATATCATAGGCAAAGTCGATTTTACCTTGTTTCTAAAAGAAACATCTAGAAATTTCTTAATTATTCAAATTTATGTTGATGATATTATATTTGGAGGAACTGGCCTTGATCTTTGCAATGATTTTATTGCTCTTATGCAGAGTGAGTTTGAGATGAGCATGATGGGGGAGCTTACTTTCTTTATTGGCTAATCAAACAAATGACAGATGGGAACTTGATCATCCAAGGAAAGTGCACTAGTGAACTACTTAAGCACTTTAGGATGGAGAATACTAAGCCAATGGACACCCCCATGTCAAACACCACCAAGCTTGATAGACATGAGCAAGGAGAAAATGTAGATGAGAAACTCTATAGAGGTATGATTGGAAGTTTAGTTTATTTAATAGCCTCTAGACCTGATAAAATGTTTAGTGTTGGCTTGTGTGCTTGCTTTCAATCAAGTCCAAGAAAGTCGCATCTCATAGAGGTTAAGAGGATTTTGAGGTATGTAGATGAAACTCAAAATTTTGGACTATGGTATCCAAACTCAAGGGACTTTACTTTTATTGCATGTAGTGATGTTGATTATCCATGTTGTTTGATTGATAGAAAGTGCACAAGTGGCACTTGCTTCCTAGGACCATTATAGTTTCTAGGTTAGTTAATAAAGAAAGCACTATGGCTCTGTCAACTATCGAGGCTGAATACATTGCAACCAGGAGTTGTTGTGGAAAAGTCCTATTGATGAAGAAAATTCTCTAATATTTTAACATTCATTTTGATGCTTCTCCTATCTATTAGATAATACTAATGGAATTAACATATATTACAATCATATATTACATAGTAGATCTAAACATATATTAGTCTATCATCACTTTCTTTGTGACCACATATCCATGAAGGATAATTGTATCACACATGTGGACACAAAGAATCATCTTGCAGACATTTTAACTAAATCTCTAGATAGAGAGAAACTTGGTTTTATTAGATCAAAACTACTTATAACTTCTCTTAATGATATTGACATGCCTTCTAGATAGATGTTCTCTTACCTATATGTTCTTACTCATGTCTTTCTCACCCTATTCTTTCTATGAGAAAATTTGTCATGTTTTCATGCCTTATTTCACTTTTCTTGGGTATTTTTCACAAACAAATGTTTTATCACAAAATAGTGCCCTATGATGAGTGAAATGTGCCTCAATATGTCTAAAATACATGGCAAGATAGAAAACTACATTTATATAGAACCTTAGAGGCTTGGAATTAAATTTTGTAAGGTTTGGACTGGTTGAATCGATTGAGTTTGTTCTTCTAATAACTTGACCGGTCTCCATCTGAGAAAATAGTTGAGTTGCATGTTTAGTTGAGTTTCTAATCCACAGAACACAACCAATTTTGCAATTGGACCAAATTAAAATAGGCTATAGACCAATTTTCTGCCTCTCAACTATAGAAAAATCGACCGATCCCATGCTCAAAAGCTCTAGTTCTCAAACCCTAGGTTTGACTTTCCTCTCTGAGCCCCCATTTGACCTTCCTTGCCTATTCCTACCTTAACCTAGGTGTCTAGACGACCAATTTATGGTGATTTCTTTCATCTTCATGATATTTTCTTCTCCATCTTCCTTAATGGCCTCAAACCGAAGGAAAAGAGCCATCCATGTTGGAGAACCATCTTCTTCCTCTTCTCCTTGCCCCATAACCTATGAAGACACCTACTTCTTATCCTCTCAAGCTCTAAATCACTATACAGAACTCCTTCCTAGGAATCATGTAACATCCCAGGATTTGAGGCCTGAGATAAGTTGATGTTAAAAGGAATGATTGGACTACCCATATCACCAAGGTGCACTCCTTTTCTGGGAGCCCATCACTAAAGAACTCCATAGTTAAGCGTGCTTGGCTTGGAGTAGTACTAGGATGGGTGACCAATCGGGAAGTTTATCCCAGCTTGCGCGTCAGTGTGGACAAAGTGCACAGTTAAGGCTAGTGGTGGTTTATGGGGTCAGTCGTCATTCCTGAAACTCTACTAGAGCATTGGGCAGTGGGCCCGAGCATTACAAATGGTATTAGAGCCATAAACCCTCCAGTCGGTGAGGCCCACATCGGCATGGCATGCCAGTCTTGAGCCGTGCGGTCCAGGCATGTAGGAAAGGGTTGTCCATGGTTGAGGTAGCCACCCTTGCACTGGTATTCCGTGATCGGGAGTTAGGTGTCCATGAGCCATTGTGGGTCTGCACTGAAATGGGGAAGAGATTATGAGGCCTTACAGTTGAGCCTTGACGAGGACGTCAAGAGTCTAAGTGGGGGAGATTGTAACATCCCAGGATTTGAGGCCTTAGATAAGTTGATGTTAAAATGAATGATTGGACTACCCATATCACCAAGGTGCACCTCCTTTTCTGGGAGCCCATCACTAAAGAACTTCATAGTTAAGCGTGCTTGGCTTGAAGTAGTACTAGAATGGGTGACCAGTCAGGAAGTTGATCCCGGCTTGCGCGTCACTGTGGACAAAGTGCACAGTTAAGGCTAGTGGTGGTTTGTGGGGCCAGTCATCATTCCTGAAACTCTACTAGAGCCTTGGGCAGTGGGCCTGGGCATTACAAATCACTTCCCTTTTCATGCTTTATATAAACGTCGTTTCACCATGATTAGGTTATTAAGAAAGTTGTTGATGTGTTTTTGACCCATCACCTTAGCGAAGTGTGTGTAGAACGCATATGCTACTTAAATTCAATCACTAACACTAAGTCATTCCATGAGTTTTATGCAAATCACCAATGGAACTACACTAAAAATGTGCCACCACCCGATACTCTAGTAGTTCTGACTTCTCTGATACCAAATTTACCATCTTTAAAGATTACTTGAATATCTCTTTCAATTGAACTAATGTTACTGACACATGGAGGTCCAACTATTATGATCTGCTTGACCCTGAGGCTTTCCACAAAAGCAATGATCTTACACTTCATGACAATCATGCATTTTTTAAGAAGCCCAATGTCCCCTATTGGAATAAGTCAAGCTTGTCATCCTCTTTCCTGGATATCAAAAACCATCTTATTGCATTGGTGGTTAAATATAATATATATTTGAAGGAAAATCAAATGGAGATTGTAGAAAACACCACAATAATAATGTACTTTCTTTTGAAGAATACCAGAGTCAAGTGGTCTTGCTACATCCTTCTTCATGTGACCTACTTTGACTTTAGGAAAAACACCTCTAGCACCCATCCTCCTTATCCTACCTTGATCTCTGTTCTCTTTGCTTTTGCGAATCATA
The DNA here is from genome assembly GCA_963693085.1 of Alisma plantago-aquatica. Classification (NCBI taxonomy): domain Eukaryota; kingdom Viridiplantae; phylum Streptophyta; class Magnoliopsida; order Alismatales; family Alismataceae; genus Alisma; species Alisma plantago-aquatica. Next base: position 169,765,115 of record OY856410.1, read on the forward strand.
AATCTCTTTTTGATGATTTCCACTAAAAATCTAGTTAGAAAGGAGTAAGCATCATTGAGACTACAGTTAAGAAGACTTTTCTTCCTACCTTCCCTACCACACCTAGAGCCTCCAGCTCCACCAAGGCACCTCCACTACAACCACCTTGTCCTGATCGTGCCTCTTATTTGTATCCAATGAAGCTGCCATGGGATACATGATTCATCCACATGCGTATAACCTTCATGTTTAGAATCATCTCCACCAACACAATAGCTAGATCATGTCAACCATGAATCTATCCTATATCCATCCCTACCTTACCTACCAGGTGTACCCTAGAGCTGACTATGCCTCTTATGCATACAATGAGTTCTACCTGGACCCTCCAACTTGTATTGTTTCTACTTCCACCCCTACTTCTGATGGTGGACCTACCCCTACCCCTAGAACTTTTCCTTTACTAGCTTTGCCTACTGGTCCTACTTTCACTATGCTTCCTAGTCTTCATCGGACTTCTTCTCCCTCCTTTGATCAAGTAAATGCATTACATGCATGTGGCATGTAATGGACTGAGAAGAATGTTAAGTGTCTTGGTCATGCTTTTAGACCTCCTACTGATTAGGAGATTCCAGACCAGGACGCTACTGATGATGTTGAGGGAACCAATGATAATGGTTCTGAGGATGGTTCTAATGATGGATTTGATGCTTCTTGTAGTGATGATGGTGAGGCTACAATTGTTGCCTCTGTTGCACCATATGATGATGACAAGGACCACTATCCCAAGGATGAGGATGATGATGTAGCTGATGTCATAAATAGTGTAAATGTTTAGTTTCATGATCTTTAGAGTGCTCCTATATATATATATATATATATATATATATATATATATATATATATATATATATATATATATATATAGACTATCATGTATTAGACATTTGGGCAATGTGTATCTGAGGCATACTACTTTATCTTTTCATTGTTTCTCATTTTATTTTAGAGGGGACATGTTTAGTGTTTTACTCTGAATCCCATGTACCCTTAACTCTATGATTGACTTTATCTTATGAGTTCTTGGTCTATTATCCCATATTTTGATTATGATACTAGATTTCTTATTTCACTCTATGTTGTCTCTTTTTGGTGTTTGTTATATGTGGTTGCTTGTTTTAGCTTGTGCCTATGGATAAGACATGTGCTTTTAGATCTTCTGCCCCCTCCTTTTTTTAAATGACAAAGGGGGAGAGATATACTTGTTTTATAGCTTATATGATCCCTTTCTTGTCAATTATTTGAATACCATGTGTCTTGATAGAGGACCATATAGTATGCATATGTTCTATGGATATTTGTGGAAATATTAACCAATCAGGCATAGGCATACATGAATTGATGGGGGTCAAATAACATTTTCCATTCATGTATTCCCTTGTAATACACAAGGTAAAGGTTTAACTTTCATACCTTTTTCAATATGTTGAAAAATGATTTGTCATTGCCAAAAAGGGAGAGAATGCGGACCTATGTGTTACACATTGTTCATATTTTGATAATGACTTAACCATTTTATTCATATGTATATAATATGTTTGATTTAGATTGAAATCGAGCATTTGTTACATGAAAAGGATCAAATCTATGAAGCCCTAGCTTGTTCTAGTTCAAGTGAAAAGAAATGTAGACACATTTTTGTGGAAAAACTCCAATTCAAATTAGATTATTTTTGTAATCATTTGTATTGATGATAAGGCTTGAAACTAAGATTAAAAAAAATCAAGAACCCTTAAATCAAATATTTGATCACTCAAAAGTAATTTTATAAAATTCATTACTTGTTGGTTGTCGATCAAGATACAAACATGATTATTCCTTGTTGGATTTTGAGAATTCTTGGATCAGTCAAGTTTGTGGCTCAGATAAATAGATCGATCCTTGCACTCAGAAAAACTTTTTTCAAGCGATCGTTTGAGTTTCACACATTACATACTTGATTGATGCTTCAAATTGGCTTTGTCTCATAGTGCAATCGGTCGAGTTGCCTTTGTGATAACTCGACCGACTACACTATACAGAAAACACAAAAAAAAGTGATTCTAACTATTGGATCATTGCAAAACTTAAAATTATATCTGTTGCAACACCTCGAATGGTCAGAAAACGTTCCTAAGTGTTCTACCCTCTAGTGTGTACCCTCAGCTATAAATTAGACCTCTTGGTGTTCATTCCAAGGTTTCTCCTTCACGCTGTTGATCCACTTCCTCTCTCTTAATTACACTTAAATTTGTCATTATGAGCAAGATATGATCTGTGTTGGCGAGCTACTTCATTGTATACTTGTAAAGCTCTCAAGGATTCTCTCTTGGCAACCCATTTCTACAAGATCAAGTTTATGAAAGCTTCTTCATGTTGTAGAAGGTGTAAAAAGATTATATGAGTGAAGGAGGAGGACAAGGATGAGGATCCGTGAGTAGAGTTGGTAAATCCTTCAAAGATAAAAACTTGTTGCAAAGAAGGGATCTCCTTGGAGAATGTGTCATGTTTCTTACAAGAGTGGGTAAGACCTTTTGAGGTAGAAGACTCTAGCTCTGGATAGGTAAGACCTTGTTTATAAGGTTAATGGCTCCCTTGACCTGAAAGGGAAGTTGGGTATCATTGTCCTGGAAAAGGAGGGTCAATTACATATCTTATAATGGAATATAAGTATACATAGGTTGCCAAATCCTAGGGCTTGACCTCTCTAGGTAGTGGAATGACTCTCTCCTAGTTTGAAGAGTGGAACCACTCTAAATAACTTGTTAAAGTGCTTGTTTCAATCACTATCATCCTTTCTATGCATGTCTAGATTACCATAAAATTGACTATTTGCAATTGTGCCTAGTGGAAATAACTTGAAGATCTAATGATTTTTTTGCAAGTGTTTTTAGATCTATTCACCCCCCTTTAGACCCCTTTGATCGAACAATATCTAGTATTAATATTTAAATAAAATATAGTTTATATGTTGATTAGAATACTAATTAACTATTATAATAAAAGATCCATATACATTTCTTTGGTAACATACATTCATTATCTAAAATTTTACCCCCGACATCAATCAAAGTTCAACTATTTTTTGATATCTAGTTTGATCTTTATGCATTAACAAGCCAATGTTTGATCACTACTGACTAATCTTGATCACTAGGATTTTCCTCTAAAGTTAAGTCCAGTCAACCAAAAGTTTGTATCATCCTAGGGGATATTGATCCCCAAGTAACATTCATAGGAATCCACAAGTCTACCTACTTGTGGTGATCTTTAATAGTCAAGTTGTCTTATAAAGGTAAAATTCCCTTTTTGAACAATGTTTTTGTCACCTACATCCATGGGTCCATTTGTATCACAACAACCTTTTCTCCATCTTTCATCTATCCTTATAGAACTAATGGTTTAATCATACATTTACTTGGTTGATAACAATTAAGGGCATACATGTTAGTCTTAATGTTATTGATTTTTTATTATGATCAACCAATCAAAAACCTTTATTTGGTGCAATTAGATATATGTATTACATATATTACATCTGTAGTGTTCTATGGAATAAAAATTATTAAATATATGTATATATATGTATATATATATATATCAATTTAGGGTTTTACTTACAAATATTTAAATCAATTCAACATTTCAATCGAAAGTATATGTTTGAATTCTTCTAAAGTGATAGTATTACAACTTCTACCATCCAAAATACAATTAAACCCAATAATTCATCTCCAAAATCCATGAACTATTGATTGTACATTATACAATGTAATGTTGTACAACAGTTATAGAATAAAAACATAGAAATGAATCATCATAATTGTAGAGAAGGATTATGGTTTCACTAACCTTAGGATTATATGATCCAAATACAAATATTGAATAATCCATACATATTATCATCGTAACAAAATTTAGTCACACATTTGTTTTGTGTTAAACAATAATAGAATGAAGCATTTCTATCACTATGTGATATATTCTTTTATTAGAATTGAACATCAAATTTTAAACTAAACTAAACCTCCAATGGTATCTTGAAATCTTACGGGATGGAAAATATGCATATGTATTTTTTGTTTGTATTTGTCTAAATGGTAGAATATATGAAGTCAAACGTATATTCAATTAAAATAATTGTATTATAATGGCACAAATCATTAAAGATACCAATGGTATAGTGAATTTATAGAGGTTGATAGAATTTGTGTTCATGTGCTTCTATTTCATATTGACACTATATTATTGAGTCATGATAAAAATGATTCTTTAATTTCATTGATATAACATTTACATTCCTCAAAACCATGTAATTATAGCATTTATGGATTGCATTTGATGGAACAAGAAACTAATTTTGGTTACTATTAGATCACATGATAGTGGGTTAGAGATACATTATAGTTTACCAGACAAGTGGATACAACTTGAGAACAAGATCAGTGAGAAGGAAATGGTTGGTTTTATAAAAAATAACCTAAATTTCAAACTATGGGAATGGATAAGTATTTTCTCAATATACTACATGCAACATTACATAAATTATATGTAATACTATGAGTGGTAATAGTTAGGACACTTTTCTAAGCTTTTGTAGTTCTTGATGCTAGAAATAGGGCCTTAAGGTGGAAATTGGGTTTTCTTTCATCGTAGGTGTTGAGTAATCTAATACTATATAGTGGGATAGAGTTGTCCCAATAGTTTTGAGTACTTTTTCTAAACAAGAAAAAGTGAAGTGAATTTTGAGACATGCGGTAAATAGATAAAGAAAACACATTTTCATATGGGATCCAGCTTTACAAGGATAATAAATCAGTATAGATTGTAATAGGATTATGGATTTGATCCTAACCAAGTATTAGGTTTATGATATAATACATAACTTTAAGATAATGAGAGAAGTAAAGATCGTGACACTAGATAAAGTGTATAACACAAGAAAAAGTTAATTGAACTACATGATCAATGAAAAATCAGTTACATGAGGACGTGTAACATGAAAACAAGATATGTTAGGCTTCATATGGGATCACTCTTTTTCATGGTTCAAAAATGTAAACACGGCTATCCAATCAAGGATATCAGACTTTAAATTCATAGCTGACTAGAAGAGATGTCCATAACTCAATAAGGAGTCTATTGAAGTAGTACATGGTCGAACACCAGGATAATGAGAATAAAAAAATAAGAACATGTGATCTTAGCTTAGTTTAGTCTAATTAAAAGATTTAATTTCATGGTATTCCGGTTAAGGAATGATTTAATCTAATTCAACAGTAAGGTCTAAGTTTAGAAAGAAAAAAAAGACAAAATAAAGATGGTTTAAGAGCACTATGATAAAAAGGAAATTGGGTTGAGTTTAACCAATCAAACCAACCAAAACCATGTAACAACCTTCACTCCTATTTTATATATGCTCTCTACTCATTTTGCAAACAACCATAAGAAAATATATGTTCCTTCCTTTCATGATATCTGGGATGATTTCTATCAAATGGGTTTCTCTCTCTCTTGAGGTAATAACTGAAACATCAAGGAAAAAATGTATGAATTTTTGCATAGCAACTCCTCACTCTCGTGTATCATTACTATCATATACTCTAGTTCTAGTTGAATTCATTCTCTCAAAAAATATTTATATCAAATGTCAGAAGAGAGTAGCTAATCTTAAATTGACGCAATAAAACAAGAGTATATGAACAAAACATTAAAGATCATATGCCATAAAATAGAAAGATAAACAATTACATGATTGGGGGGGGGGCTAATGGATACTCAAAAACCAAGTTATGGAGTTTAGCCATGCATAAAAATAGAGAAGAAATGAATTACATCTTGAAATAAATAATGATAAGGAAAGAAAAATGAAGGGGTCGATACAAAGGTAGATCAAGTGATCGATCTACCACCCTCTCGACTGATCAGGCAAGCAGTTGACAACTCTCCTCCTCTCTTCAATCCTTGCTTAGAAAAAAATAGGTCTGTCAAATTGTTGATGGTGATGAATCGAACCACCAAGGAAAGAGGTAGATAGATAGGTCAATAGAACTAGACTAATCGATGGCTCTTGACCTTGGGCTCTGAACTTGGCAGTAGCTTTTTGGCTCTGATGACTCCCCTGGATCAATTATGCCTTGAACTGACACCTTGGGGGTACATTTATAGTCCTCTACTCTTGTCCTATCAAGATAACTTATCCACTTGGAATCAACCTCAAATGTCAACATTCAATGTCAATGAAGATCTTCGGCAAGTCTTTGTCTATAGACAATTGTCGGTCCTTTCATGGCATTGACAATGATTCTTTGATAGGAGCCTATTAGTGTTCGGTTTTGTGAACAATGATATTGATTGGTGCCGTTAGGAGGACTCCTCAATAGGAGTCTCAAGGATTTTTGAATGATTTCAACCAAAGTGTCGACATGGTCATCGATTTTATGTTCCTCGATGATGTCTTGTTGGATCTACTACTCGATAGGAGTGCTTAGTGACTCATTCGATAGCTAGGTTGGCACAACTCTATTAGTGTCATCTTTAATGAGGTAGACTTTTGATGTGCTTTTGAAGATTTTGATGATCATCTTTGATAGGTGGGTGGTTGAATTGCTCGATAGCCATCACTCGACATGTAGATTTTGAGGTTCTTCTACTCAACAATGTGGTGCTCGATGCATCTTTCGACCATGACTGGATAGTCTTTTGTCTATTGTTTGGAGGAAGGATTGTATGTCGACCTTCCTTGTTGATGACAATTTGGAGTTTGTCGAGCAATTTCTGATACATCATCATTTTCATTGAATTTGTACTAAATTCCTCCAAATATCAACAAAACTAAATTAGAACCTAATAATAGGTGAATTGTAGTTAAAATGAGTAAAAGCAAACATCAAAGCATTAGTTCTAAGGATTTTTCTTATGAAAAAGGCTATGAAAAGTGCATCAATACAGATGTTATCAACTCCCCCAAACTTAGAATTGAGCCTGCCCACAAGCTAACAGAATCACTATTTAATCGAACAAGAAAATAGAATCCAAAATTTAGTGAAAATAAATTTTTATACAAACCTCTTATCAAAACTATTCACTTTTTCATAAAATTATCTAACTTATCAAGAATATCAATTTGCCAAAAGATTCTTTGTTTGATGTTTTTCTTAATTCTTTTTGAATCATATCTTTATCTCTGGCATATATGTCACTTTTCAAAGTAGCTTTCACTCTCATTAAGTTATTATGTAGAACATATAGGTAGGAAAAAGTCTTATGAATATTCCTTTATTCTTTTTGGGTCATTCAAGTATAGGTCCATTTAAATGGGCAAGTGATCCCAGTGTTTCAAACTAGTTGGTTTTAGTGCAGTGATTCCACATCCTAAGTATCATTGCCCCAAATTTTATTACCTTTAAATGAACTCCATTGGAATTGAGGTAGTGTTTTTAGAAACTAGATAAAATTGAAATATTTGTGTTCATGAGAACAACAATATACTGTTCTAATAGCTCTTCATCATGGCACATCTCTCTGATTCTTTTTCACTACTCACTCTTTTTGGGATTGCTAAACTTTTTAGAAAAAGAAACGAGGTACCTCTTTCTTTGTTTCTATCAAAACATGTCTAAAACATGATATGATTCATTTTATATTAATTTAATTTTTTTCATAAGAATCATTTGATGACATCTTGAAGTTAACATCAAAATAGCAGAAAAATTGACGTTTTGCTAAGAGGAAAGCATGATAGTAATATCAGTAATGAAAAGATTCTTCCTATGATATCATGTAATAATGAAAAAAGTTATAGTTTTAAAGCAAACAAGATTGTTGTAGAGGGAGTTTTCCATCATATACATCTTAATGGCTTATACAAGAAAATTTGAAAATTGTGATGGAAATAAAGAAATTATCAAAAGAAATGCTAAGGGAAAAGAAAGTGAAGTTTGTGATGTTGTAGATACCCATCTCACGCGATTACACCCCCCCAAACTTACAACACACTTCGTCCTCAGAGTGTGAAAAAGAAAGAAGGAAAAATGTAAACACGTGAGATGTTCAACAAAGGTCAGTCGTTGCCCATGGAGACTCGACAAACATCATGACGTAATTCCCTCAAAGGAAATGATAGTTATCATTGTGAGCTCCCTCTACTACACCATGGATCACTCCAATGTTGCACATATAGTACAACACATTTTTGAGGACAATGATGCCAAAATATTGGAACCTTCCACCTTTTGGGTTCTTGAGAACCATATCCACTGCCACGTTCTCTGATTAATGGAATGAGTTGTTTGGTATATGCATCAACATTGTTGTTGTACACTACAAAATAAGACAGAATAGTGAGACCCTTCAATGTCAAAAGAAGCATCAGATCTATTATAAAGCATGACCTCCCTTTCACAAGTTAAGACAATAAATAAAGTACAATGAGCATCTTGAAGTATATGTAAGAAAATATTTCAAGGAATATAGTCATACATATGATGATGAAGCAATCTCTTTTCACTAGAATTGGTGCCTTTGCAGAGGTCATTTACAAGATTGTGGAACGATTTGTATAGATATCATCAAATTTTGGCATATTAGAGATTGATAGGCCACCATGAGGCTATGAGGTAAGCATCCCATGGGTGTAAGAGTTTCAAGGAGGTCATATTTGTTGACCAACAAATCATCTCGACTGGAAAAAAATAGAATTTCCTCTAGGATGGCACATCTTCATTAACATCAAGAGCTAAGGCTATGTGAGTTCACAACATGAGTTGCACTTAAAGTTATCAATATTGGGCTCTATGGTTGATATCCGACCATAATCCGGGAATTACTTAGGTTCATTTAAGGATTCCAATATGTAGAAGCCTCTCTTTCTTTTGTAGTATCTATTATTGTGATAGGAGGATCAATGACTAAAGGTGATGGTGTTATTTGGTCCTTCTTCCACTTCTTCATTTTGTAGAACATTACACAACGACTTTGTGGCATCCAACTTATAAAAACAAGATTTACTTAAGCGGAAGAGAATCATTTGCAACGTATTACTGAAAAGCACTAAAAATTAAAACTTTTTCATAGAGATCCACACATAGGAAACATCTTTCATAAAGAACCAAAGTATACATTTACATCATGGTTCATAAGTACATAACTTGTATCATCTCTTCTCAAGGATTACAACATCAAATGCACTATTAACATTATATACAGACATCATAAGAACCTCGAGGCATCAAGCCAAAATCTCATATTGATTCATTTAAAACACTAACTATAAACTTCGAGGACCTGAGAGTACAGAGACGACACATAGGACTACTATCTATACAAAACTTGCAGCCAGTGCCTCCACCTGAGTTATCACTGTTGTCCCTGTTGTTGCTACTACTTTTCCCTTGCTATAGGGTTCCTACTTCTTCTTCTGTGTTTACCTAAAAATTTAGATCCCACGGGGGAGAGACAATTGTAAATTGCCCCAGCGGGAGATATAACTCTCCGCCAAAACATTGTTATAGCATTTTATTATAATAAAACTAAGATATAGTTCTTATATATTAACAATAGTATTAATCATTGAATGAACAGAGTAACGTAATAACCTATCCTAAGGAGAGCATTGCATTTATCAATGATAGAATCTCAATTCATCCATCTATTTGCAATGAATATAAAGAGATATAAATAACATCTATCAACTAGAGATGCATAAAAGAAATGGAACATCAACCAATTAATTTTTGTATTCTATCTTTAAGCAAAATTCTATACATCTAATTACATTTTACAATCACACTTATGCCCTGAGAAGATGAGGTATACCACTCATACTCCAACCGACCACTGCGAAGTCGAAATTGGTACCATACAAGGTCAATGGAAGAGTCAACTTCCAAGACCTCTCACATCTCAGTCAGTGCGAGACAACATGCAGGACATCTTGTGTCTCTCTTAGATAGCTTTCCAGGGTATACTGGCAACTTCGCTATTAGAATTATAGTGGCGTGCTGCACTGTCTTCAAAATTGTGAGATTTCTTGTTTATCTCCATCGATCCAGCATTAATATTATTGGGAGATGTGTACTGAATCTATCCCAATCATCAGGAGATTTGTGGTACATCCATCTCGGTACAATAATGAAGTATGGAGTGGTTTAATGTTTACCTTTCCTCAATTCCCTCATTAGGATGTCAAGATACATTCGCCCATTGCCCCCACATATTCAAAATATGTGTTCCGGGTTTTGCCGCGGAGCACCCGTTTCACCATCACCTATTGCTGACGATGATGGATCTATGGTCAGGGCTCTACATGATATAATTTCACTTGATTAATTAAGTACATTAGCATATTATTTTAGCATGAGTCAAGTTCTCAAACGGGAATTATTATGAAAATTGCTACAAAGAAACATGTATGTTCTTATATATAGCTTTACCAGAACTTATAGTGCATTAGGATCTTAATCCCTTATCTTATTACTTGAAAGTTCACATCTCATAGCAACATCATTATCATACTTATCAAAATTAGGTATTCATACCCGCAACTCATCACTATGACTGTTTCCACTTGTTAGGTAACTATTACCTCTAGGTCCTCAGACTGAGATATACATAATACTTGTTACACAAGCATCTCATATGGCTCACAAGGCCCATTAAATGTCTTGTCACCTTTCACTAGGAAACAACTTACTCATATGACTCATAGATTCCATGCCAATTTAGTTACTTTTACTAAGCAACAACAACATCAAGGAACATAAGGCCAATCAACATTTTTATTATATAAGTGTCATAGCTCAAATATGGCTATGTTCATTATCTCATGATATCTGTATGGCTAATAGACATAATAACATTCATAAAAGTCACTTATCACATCATGTGATACAATAGTAACACCATCATTCCTTTATCAGGATTAGGTTTTACTATCAAATATGATTTTCCATTCCATTACCCAATTGAGGGTTAGGATTTCCCATTTCACATTAGTTAGGGTTTCATGTTTACATCATTAGTCCAACCCCAAAATATTGCTCCACAACTCTAGGAGTATTCATTGCTATCATAAGTATTTACTCATGATCATTACTTTTATCATATATCATTTATGAATATCAATATAAGGTATAAGTTCATTTGTTATCCTTACCATGGTATGATTACATCATACTCATTAGTTTGGCTTAACCCCTTTCACAAGACATATTAACCTATACTTATCAAAGTATATCAAACTCATTACAATCTTATTGTAATTACTACATAACACATTCTTAATGTGTTTCTTATCCAAGTATGTTGGATTGAGATGCATCAAGATATATCAACCCTGAATTGCTAAATGTGATATCTATCATGTCTTGATATATCACTTTTCTCCTCATATCCATCTTACTTAAGATAATCAACTGATCTTGTATTAAGGTATTTTCCTCTTAATACTTTATCCTCTAACCTATCACTTTTATCATGTAGTGCATAGGTTACGCATTAGAATTATCTAGCTGTCTTTAATGATATGAACTTATCCAATGGTTAGGTATTGTTGATATAGAATAAATCATTATCGTCCACTTTAGTTATTTCAACTCTTAGGATGTTATCCACATCATAATTTGGTGTTGCATACATAATTCATAATAGTTTCATGTCCTCATCTCATTAAGGTGTATAGGGTTGTTACACATGTATAGAGTTAGACATATAATGATCTAGGCATTATCTTCTCCCTTATATCCTTACTCATTATCGTATCAATATTACCATTCATATGGTTTATCAATTTTACCCTTCATGGATGTAGCATTCTCATCTTACTTGATTATATTAGCCACACCCTCTTTTAGTGTATTGGCTAATATACCATCACTAAGGTTTCATATATCAATACACGACATCACCCTGAATTTGAGTCTCACATCACATCATTATTCAGGGTTCCACATAATATCATTCTTATTTAGTGTTTCATATGACATTACTCTATATTAGGGTTTCACATTCAATAACACACAATTAGGGTTTACTACTCATCCCAATTAGGGTTTTGAATCACATTACCCTGAATTAGGGTTTTACATGTCATCACCCTTAATTAGGGTTACATCCTTACAATAGATTAGGATTATACCTAGAATTGCCCTAATTAGAGTTAAGGTTCATCAATCTTCTTGATTAGGGTTTCATGATCTCTTTATCATGGATCATTACCTAAAATTCATAGTTTATTCATATTGAAAGTATTGAGGCTTATCCATTACATGATTATTCTGCATGTATGGATTCCTCTTTCTTTCATCCTCTCTAGGATATCCACTACTCAATTTTTGATTAAATTGAGCCTACTCTTTATTCAAATACATACATTTAGGGTTAGCATGATATATTGAATTATTGTATCATTATGCATCAATGATTAATCCCACTAAGGATATTAATCATCTAAGTACATCAAGTCTCCAAATGGTTTAATCAATTGAACCTTTAATTAGATGAGGAATCCAAATGAATTGATCAATTGAACCTTCAATTACATTAGGTGATCAATTGGATTAATCGATTGAATCTTCAATTTCATTAAGTATCCAATTGGATTGACCATATTGGACCTCAAAAGATTTGACTACTTAGACCCTAAATGGTCTTAGATCTCATAATTGAATTGGTTGAAAACCATTTAGACAAATTTCCCTTGAAACTAATTGGACAAGAAAAGTGTTGAAACCAGTTGAATTTTGGGTCAACAAACAGTTTGAGACTTTTTGCTCCAAACAATGTCAAAACCAAATGGACCAAAAAGTCCTTTCAACACTCACACGATTCATAATTTCAATGGATGAACTGATTATCAATTGAGTCCTTGATTTATTTATCACTTGAATTGTTCAATCATCCATCAATTAGACCATCAATTAAGGTTTTGAACCCAACTAATCTAGGATTTCAACTCAAGGAACCTTCAATTAGAGCTTTGAATCGAATAGCCATCAATGATCAACATTGTGGAATTGATTCCATTGCAACTAATGAATCATCATCAAATTTTTTATATGACCAGACCCCAAACGGTCTTGAGGTCGTTTGGATGACCTCCAAACGTTCTTGAGACCGTTTGCCTCATCCTATCCTTGGATTTTGTGAAATTCCATTAGGGTTTCAATCATTAGATTGATCATCAAATCATCACTTAATTGCATTTCAATTTGGTATCTTTGGACCTTCAATTACTCAACCATACTTAACCCTAGACCTCTAAACGGTCTTGAGTGACCCCCAAACGGTCTTGAGAACGTTTGGGTGACCTCCAAATGGTCTTGAGATTGTTTGGTCTCAATCACCCAAAAATCTAAGTTAACCAAATTGAATTTCAGCACTTAACCCGATTAGGGTTTGCTAATTGATTAACCTTCAACTGATGAACCCTATGGAATTAATCAATAAAATTTGATGGGTCATCAATCATCAATATTAGCATCATTTTTTTCCAAATGGTGAACCCTGGTCAACTCTTACAAATGGTTTGAAATCGTTTAGTTTCAAAAGGTTTGATGAAACTGTTTGCTTTCAAACGGTATTGTTGAAATCGAATGAGCAACTTGTTGAAACCGAGTGAGATACAATTTCTTTAGGAAATGAGTCCAAGATGATGTCATCATAATATGCCGTCATGCCTGAAGGTCTTATTACTTCTGATTTCATGGAATTACCAATTTCAACCAATAATTAATCAAGAAGAAAAAGGAATCAACCAAATTGCAAGATTGATAATTGAATAACAATGTAGAGGGGTTCAAGTTATATAACCCACCTCCAATTGAGATCCAAAGCTTCAATACCACATCCAAAATGGTGGATGCAACTCCTTTCACTATCCCAAGGCTCTTCCTCAAGCTTTCAGTGAAAAGGAATGGTTAGAATTGAAGAGGGGATCGAAATAAGAAGAAATTGTGCATTGATTTTCGATTTCCACCATGGAATCAAGGTGAAAGGAAGTCAAGAAGCTTACCAACAGGTTGGGTCTCGTTCTCCTCTTTCTCCAAAGCTCCCAAGGTCGTTTTTCAAGCAAAGGGTGGAAGTGAATTCGAAATTCCCCCTTTACTCTATGGATAAATGAGCTTATATGCAATTTTTATTAAAAATTAATTTAGGAGAGAGAAAGTAGGAATTATCTCCCCCATATCCTTGCCACTTTACCCCTTCTCTTCCTTAGGGACGAGGCTATCCTCTTTTCCTCTTATTCTTCTCAATTATCCACAATTTATAGAAAAGCAAATTAAGCACCTAAGATCATATTATACTAATATCCATATGTGAGTGGATATTTCTTTTTCTTATAATAATGTGAGTGAGTTATCCACTTCCTTTGGATATTTTTGTGCCTTTGCAAGGCAAAAGCTCGTCCAACCTCTTTGAAAATCCATCATTTAACTTTTGGTTGAAGGGTTCTTTAACTAATATATTTCTTTTTGCATTAAATTGAATTAGGGTTTCAATTATGCATAAATATTGATTATTATAATATCAAGATTCTCTCTCCTCCAAATTAATTCAAATGAGGCGCCCCTCTCATTTTAATTGCTATACATGATGTAAAGAAACATAAGGGACCTTATTGAAGTGGTAATTTGCATATTGAATCCTAGGTTTTGGGTAAATTGCACTTTACACCAAAACTAGGTTTTAATGCACAAACATTGCTTTATCAGCTCTTTCTTGGTATTCAGGCTTGTGAAAGTCATACCACTACATAATAATCATTCCTATGATGTTTCAACAGATGAGGAACATTTTTTGATGTAACAGTTGTAAGTTAACCCCTCACTTTGGGTAATTTGCACTTTAGTCCAAAATAAGCAAACATTGCTTCAATATTATTCAAACATGACCAAAATTGAAACATAAGTTCCTCTTGAGCCTTAATTACTTTTCACAAGATAAAATTAAGGATCTAATTAACTTTCTTAAACAAAACTCCCAGGGTTAATGTGACGTCCCTGAATTTTCTAAAACTTAATCTGATGTGTGACGTCCAAAATGAAACCCTCACCTCAGCGAGAATCCCAATTTAAACATCCCACACTAGGATAAGAGGAAGAAAATCAGAGGAAGTCATAAGGAAACAATCAGTAGCACATGTACATGAACAATAATAAAACCATACACACATATAATTACAACATGAATTGTTACAATATTTGATATTACATATTTAACCGCAAAATTATACATATACATGTACTACATCTAAACTACATGATCTTAAGACAATAGGTCCACCTGTACATCATCTCGCCACACAACTCTCAACTATCCTGGATCTTCAATAGCATAACCACAACATAAACAAAAGATTACATTGGGTACATGTCAGCACAATATTCAAGAATATTGTACTGAGTACGCCTCCGTGTCTTTTATATACCTCTCATCATATCTTCGCAATAAGATAAATCTAATACTTGGCAGTAACAGAAGAATATAAGAAAAGCATATACTTGCACAAAGATATTCATTAGCAAAAGAGAACACATATTTTAAGAACATTTCAATCATACGTCTCGTGCGTCTGCCACCAAGTGTCTTTGACGTCTTTAGGCCTTATGATGTACCATCAAGTGGTTTGTGATCATTATACAAACATCATATGATCTACCACGAAGTGGTTTGTGATCATTATGAATGCGCTCTACCACCAAGTGGTTTATGAGCAATCTTATGATGGAACATTTATATTATGTTTGATGTGTTCATAACAATATGTATGGAGAATCATGCAACATATCATACAAGAACAATCATCTTATCCAATATCATATGCCAAGTATTTTACTACACATATAACACAAGCATATTGTATAATAAGCCAAGTAAGAGGTAATGGTGTACCTTCCAAAGAGATATCCTAATCACATATTCCTCATGTCATCTATATCCTGGTCAATCCTGGTCAAGACAAGATCATATATTGTCATCAGATTCACATCATCTTACATCTCATCTTAACCCTAATCATGTTCATTAGAGTTTAGCTTAGTATCTTTAGGATATGTGTATTATTACTTGTATTCTAGTCTTAGAATTATCTTACTGATGTCATTTTCCGAATTACATCTCATTATCAAAGTTCATCATCTGAACATTAGGTTCCAAAACACTTTTTGCATATATATTAACCCTAGGTTATATTGATTAATCCAATTAGGGTTTTATATCACATGAAGAGTCATTATCATGTTTCCATTAATTCCATATACATAAACTGACCTCAGAGTTGCATATTATCTTCTAATTACTGATATGATATTACTCTGTAAATTTCATCATTTATTGATCATTAATGTATTTCTACATTTTATTTAGGGTTATTAATCCTAAATAGACATTCTAAGCAAATTACATGATTTCGTGCATCAACATCATGATTACTGACCTTATATGGACTAAAACATGATTTATGATTTATAAACAAGTTCTCAAAATTTTAGGCCATCATTTAATATTTATAACAAATGGTATAAGCATTATACAACTTACATGATATTCTACTCATTTTTTTGAGAATTTAGGTACCCTATTTGTATTTTTCTGACATCGGAGCTATTTTCTAGTATTTATTGAAGAAATGCATATTCACTGACCTATTTGTCTTCGACGGCCAATCAGAGGCCGACACCTGGCTACAAAGGCTCACGCTTCTTTGATTGATCCGCATTGATGTGGGTCGGCTGGTTCACTTGGTTTAATCTTGGTTTTGGGTTGTGGAACCGGTCCTCCCTTTCTTTCTCACATGGTCGCTGAGTCCTAGAAGGACTCTGTTCTCACACGAGGCATCGCGCCGCCGCTGCGTTCGTCTGGGAGCGCTACCGCTGGAACGGACCATGACGAGGAATCCTCCACCTCATGGTCTTCCTCACGAGCTCCTCACGATGCCAACATCTTCAAGGTCTCCTCCATGACCTCCATGTCCATTCGCCTGCTTTGCGCTGACTCGTGTTTGGGATCTCTTGGAAACGTATGCCGCCACTGCAGCTTGCCTCTGTGGTCTTCCTCTCCGGGGTCGAATTCAATTTTGATTAGGGTTCGACTCGAAGTCAGCGTCAATCACTGGACTACCTGCTTTCTCCCCCAGGTCACAAACTCACGGGTGCCTCTGTTTCCTCTGTGAAACAGAGCACCGCCTCAAGCAGACGCCTGTCTTTCAGTCCGGTGAGCAAACCTTCCTCGATTGGCGCCACCTCACCATCATCTTCCATAGCCAAAAGGTCATATTGTGCCTTCCCGGTGCCACTGACATTGTGGATTTCCTGGAGCCTACTCCCGTGATCCATGTGAGAGAGCGCCAACAGCCGTTACAGCCACATGAAAAGGGGGAAAAACCGCTCGCAAGGCCATGTCTGGAAGCTAAGGCTTCCAAGAGGTTCACTTTGCCTTCAGGAACTGGGTCTCTATCTCCGCAGGCCGCACCCTCCTCTGATCGATGCTCTAGCTCCCTTCCTTTCCTCTTGACCAGACTTGCTCATCTCATTGGAGAGGTGGAGAGGAGCGGGAGCTCTTTCTCCCTATTCTCTTTGTCATATGCCCCAAATGAGCGGTCACTCGGGTCGTGCTCTCTAGAGGATCCCAACTCCTCAATTAGTTCTTGCCCACGACCCCCATTCTTGATTAGTGGTGGCTCGGAAGACCGTGGGGTCAGCTGTCCCACGATCTCCATTGTGGCCGGAGGTAGGAGGAGAGCTCTTAGTTCTCTGATCGTCATCCAAGGGCTCAGCACAGTCCCTTCACAAGGTCAATCCGTGTCTCTCCCTTCCCAAAGGCCATGATCACTAGGTTAGAGTTCTAGGGCCATAAAAGGGCCACGCCGCCGGCTCCAAAGAAAAGGGGTCTGTGACACCAATATCAAGCCCAACTTATGTCTATAAATCCTCAAAATAAAATGTGCATTATTTCACAAAACTCAAACCTAAATATCTCTCTCTAGGAATATCTGATTGCCACTAGTTTTTAACCATACCTTCTTTATCTCTCGATCTACCTTCTACTCAAATTTGGTGACCAAAACTCAATCGTTAGACCATTCAATTAAATTCCTCAAAAGGCATTGAAAGAGATGTCTTAATCATTATGTCGACCTCACATCAACACTCCTACTTTGTCAAAAGCTTGGAACTCTCCATATAGCTCAACCATATTATTTCTCATATGTCATTGGACACTTAGGATTCTAAAAGTCCACTCCATCACTGTTGGTATGTATGCCCTGAGAGCCAATCATGTGATGATTGGTGGGATACATTAAAATTGATTTGATAAACATAAAAGGAAAGCTTCCAATTCTTTCTGGTTCAGTCATATGAGATAGTGATAGAACAGATTGAATGTCTAGAGAATGACAATACTCAATGACGTATGCCTTCTGGTTCAGAAGCTGAACGATGAGACCATACAGATGCTAAGAGTTTGTACATTCTTGTTATGTCCCTAGTCGGATGTCATTGTGGAAGGTATATAGACAACAATGACACACAAGACTAGATTGTGGTGTTGGTTGATGACAAAATCTCATTAGTCATGATATAGAGATATCAAACCAAACACATAGGTACTTGTTGGAGAACAAGTGTACCGGACAGACCCACCGTGAGTTTGACACATGGAACCATGACATGGTAGTCACAGTCAGTACTCACAGTGATGATGGTGAGTGTGATTCTTTGACCTAAAATCACTACATTCAACACATGTCGTTGGGCACACATTGAAATCATCAAATGTAGTCCTGAAACATGGCTTGTTATAAAGGTGATGACTGGGTGGCTTCGACACATGGGGCTTTTGAGGGGTGAGTGATAGATATGGGATTTGTCCCTCCTAAGGGAGTTTGATATCGATGGCCACTTGATGAGTAGGATTGAGAAAGGTGTGCACGCATGTGTGAATCCGTATGTGATATCGATGTCATACATATCTCTTCCAATCTACTCTGAGATCAAGAAAGTGAATGAACATTGACAGGATGACTGTTCCATACCTCGAGTTCATTCAAGATATCAGTGACAAAGGAATTATACATTCACTGTAACACCATTCACAGATTGTAGGATTGAAAGTTTTTCTCCAACTTTCTATTTCACTTGGGTAGAACTGATGTGTTACTAGGCACCGCTCTTTGCTTGTGAAGTCATAAGTGTTATGGACTTTCACTTCCAACGTGAAATGGACCTGCAGGGTCACACACATAGGATTTAACATGGGAGAGGAGTTTTGTCCACAAACAATGTTTAGATTGATTACTAAAGGAGTTTAGTAGTTCAATTAAATACTCAATTAATTGATAGCTATATGTCATAATGTTCAAGGTGTTGGACACATTGATTGGAGTATCAGATTGATTGAAACTGTAATTGACTAATTTGCACAATTTGCACTCCCAACCGATCAGCTCATGTGATGAACCGATCGGCTCAGCTTGGTGAACCAAGTGGCTCAGGTGGTGAGTCGATCGGCTCATGGACAGGGTGAAATGATTACTTCAAGTGTTGAAATGATCAGTTCAACTATTGCAACCGAGCAAGTTGGGAGAGTAAGATTGGTGAGAAATTTCCTTTCGTTTCACTTGCCCAATTTGATCGGAACAAGGATTGGTATTTGATACCAATTAAAAACAAAAGAAGAAAAGTCAACCGGGAACTGATCAAGACCACAAACCGACCAATTCAGAAGTGAACCCACCATTTCATGGGTCCCAACCAATCGGTTGAGGTGTCAACCGACCGACTCAGGTCCCCAACCGACCATTTCAGAAATGAAACGATCGGTTCAGGTTATGTAGTTGGTTTTTTTTGTGGAAAATCTCGAACCCTTCTACTCCTGCTTTAGTCCCGCATTGCCCGGGATGGAGAACCCTGTCCCATGACCCTCCTATATATATAGGGGTATTGGGGGCTTCTCAGAGGACAACAACACAGTGCAACCAGTTGCTCTGCAAAGTCATCGTTCTCTCTGGTTTTGGTAACTTAGAGAGCCCGAGCAAGTGCTACCCGATAAGGGAGGCACAGCAAGGGAAATACAACTGCAGAAAGCGACTGGTGGCAGGAGAGTATGTCAGTGACTAGTACGCTCAAAGGAGGGTGTGACTCCTTCCAATTCCTTGTGGGACAAGGAGATTGGAGTTCCAGGTGGTCCGTGTGGACAACTTCAGAGGCGTGAGATTTCTTCTGCTTGGAGGACAGCTGTCAATCCCGACAGTCCCGGTGAGACCAGGAGTTGTCAGTCCCGGTGCGACCAGGAGCTGCACAGACACCGTCCAAGACTGGAGGTGAAGACCGTGCAAGCCGTGAGGTATTTTCGCCGAGCAAGCCTCGGGACAAGGTATGATTCCACAAACCATCCTTTCCTATTGTATAGACGTTGACGCGTTTCCTTGTTCTGGGTTTGGGGAGGAGAAAATTTTTGTTTCCGCTGCCTTCTTGGCCTCCCCTAAAACCCAACAGTGGTATCAGAGCCACATCAACTGCTCTATACTTTAGGGATTATCTATATGATCAATTTTGGTTTGTCACCTTTATTTATTGCATACGATGCAAATAAAATTGGCTTTATGCATGTCTAATCCTAAATCCACAAATCCCAATTTACATATATGATATGTATTATTAATGCACTCGATACACATATCCCTTAAATGAGTTTTGTGGTGGATGTATAGCATGGTTATGGCCAATAAACCCTATCTGTGTATGGTTGTATGTGGTTGCTTACATCTCAAGTTGCGCACCGATCTTCCTTCTCCTATTCCTGAAGTAGCTCGAAATGATTCGAGATTTCTTTCCTACCTTTGCTCCCCTCAAATGTAACTCGAGGTTTCTCTTTTTACAATGTAAAATAGGAAATAATTTTATTTCCTATTATGTCAAAGAATGGAGGACATCCTAACGACAGCTGAGACGATCGGTTCAAGGCGTGAACTTATCGATTGATGTTTCAGACGATCGGTTCAAGGAGTGAGCTGATCGGTTGATGATCGGTTCGAGGAGTGAGACGAGCGGGTGGAGGCCATGATGAGATGCACGGCGACCAGGCGAATCGATCGGTTGGAGGAGCCAACCGATCGGTTGGTGGCACCTAGTCGACCGGCCTGATGGCGAGCCGATCAGTCATGTGATGAGTTGATCAAACCCAGAAAGGAAAAGCATAGAGTTCATATTGTACAGGTTGCATGTGATGTAGACCTAGATGACTGTTATTCCTCTTGGCTCGAGGAATCACATTAGGATGGCCATAATCATCGCTTTTATCATTTTGCATGTTTTTAGTGGGATATAGAATGTATATGATACGTACTATATATTGTGGTGATTGGATATGTATTTGTATATAAAACCAAATCACTCATTAAATATTAATGTTTTAGATGCCTTCCAAATGTGACACACGTGAAAAGCTTGATCGACCAAGTGTGGGCACGCCCAAGCGTGGTGCACCGTCTATCTCGTGGAAGCGTGAAGGATGGATACGTGGGTCTGCCCTAACAGGGTGCATATTCATCGTGTTGGCTTTGGGTCGGACTTAACAAGGTGACCTAGATAGGGTCTAGCACCTTGAGGCATGGAGATGATCATGGCAATGAGTTGCATATGACATCTTATTAAGAGTTGCATATGATGCAATTGGCAAGAGTTGCCTACCTGAGAGATCTAAGTTGTGGGTGACAGCCCTAGCTGGTCCATGACTTAGAGGATTTTAGGATCTTGCCCACTAGAAGGTTGTACGCTACAATCTTCCGAATTGATGGTGAGGGCTATTAATTTGAAGTAAAATAGTGGGAGCGATAATTATTTAAAGGCCTAATTATATCGTCAACTTTTCAAATCAATCAAATAAGTCAAAAATGAGTTTTTGGACTAAAATTGCATATTTCCATTTGTAGTACAAATGACAACAAACAATAATCACTTTTCTTTGCGATCGGTCCTTGAAAAGGACAGGCAAAATGGGACAAACTTCCAGGACGGGTATAGGACATTGAGAATTGTTCTCACTCAAGAGGGAAAGCTCTATGTCCTGGATACTCCAATTCCAGAGGAATCTGCTCCTAATGCACCAAAGACAGAAAGGGATGCTTACAAGAAGCATTATGATTATGCCATTGATGCAAAGTACTTGATGTTGTGCTCTATGAACCATGAGTTGGAGAGACAACATGAGAACATGGGTGTCATTGAGAGGATTCAACATCTCAGGAAAATGTATGAAGATCAAGCACATAAAGAGAGATACGATGTCACAAGGGCAGTGTTCAAGTGTGTCATGACAGAAGGAGAACCAGTTGGTCCTCACACACTCAAGATGATTGGGTATGTGGAGAACCTGACAAGACTGGGATTTCCACTGAGCCAAGAGTTGGCTACTGACGTGATACTGCAATCGTTACCAGAATCCTACAATCAGTTTGTGATGAACTACAACATGAACAACTTTGATAGGTCACTGTCAGAGTTGTTGGGCATGCTGACGACAGCCGAGACATAGATGAAGAAGGACAAGCCTAACTCTGTGATGGTGATCACGAACAAGAAAGGCAAGTCCAAGCACAAGGGCAAGGGAAAAGCTAAGAAAGGTTCTGATGCTAGCTAGGAGCCCAAGTCGTCTTCAGCTCTCAAGGCCAAGGGAGGCGTGACCAAGAAAGGCAATTGCCACCATTGTTGAAAGCCAGGATATTGGAAAAGGAATTGTCCTCTCTATCTGGAAGAACAAAAGAAGAAGGAGGCGACAGACGTCTCTACTTAAAGTTGTCATGAAAGTAAACTTGTAACACTTTTGAGGTATATGATACCAAGATGTAAAGTGTAAAGAACTCAATAAATGGGGTAAGTGTTGCCGCCATAGTAAGGAGTAATTTAGTTTATTTTCAGCATAAAAGGCATGTAATACAATTATGAACTGCTATTTCATATTTTCCAATAGATAGAAATACTTTATTTTTGCATATTGTATGACAATGATGGCAATCAATAAAGAGATGTTTGAATTTCAAAAGATATGATCTTTGTGGCAATGCCTTGTTTATCTTGTGGTATTTGATATGCATAAGATAAAATGATACCTAAAAGTTATAGATAACTCAAACAATCAAATTAGCATCAATCATGAGAAATTCATTTCTAGTTTTCATGTGATGGATAAATCTAGACTCTTTTAGTTAGAGAACCAGTAAGAGACATGAATATCTTGGACATGATTAATCAATCTTCACTAATGGTAGTGGGAGAATGATTGTCCTAGTAGGTATAATACATGTGATATATTTACATACCTATTGGAACAAATGCTAATACTTCAAATGGTGTTTATAGAAATACCAATATGAATATCTTGAAGTGTTCAAGATTATCATAGATGAAGTGCAAATTTGGTAAAGTGTTAATTCTTGATGAGATCAATGAATGAAATACCTGGACCAAATGTTTGAGATCCTTATGAGTGATTATGATAGTGTATCATAATGAACTCATGATTAAGGCATGGTGTTGTTTAAATCAAGAAGGAATCATACTCTAAGGAGTTAGAGAATGATTATCAAATAACTGAATTCTTCTTAATAAAAGAATACCTCTCACTAATAAAAGAAATTATGAATCACAAGGGTTGTGAATTCTTATATCCTTACACCTCAATTATCTATGTGATAAGTTGTTCATGTGATTAGTCAACTATCTATATGAATATGAGGAACCAAATTTTGAGTTATGGTTTATGACCATTACATCCTAAATGACATCCATGTGAACCATAAGGTATGACCTTGATGGTAGCACCCATTGGATGAAATCCATAAGTGCGAATGAATGTTAAGTGTTAAGACACATGGATAACATTTTGAGAAGGATGATGCTTGTTGATTGCAACTTAATGACTAAGACATTTGGTATATGGATGCTAAATCCGGATTCCTATGAGGAATAAAACAAGGATGTGTATGTGACACAATCTATAAGGTTTATGAATCCACTAATTCAAATGAAGTCTATAAGTTACAATGGACTAATAAATGTGATTGATTGAGTACATGCAACTCAAAATTGGATCTTTACTTTGATGATATAGTCAAAGGGTTTGACTGATATGTCAAAGATAAAGAAAGATATGTGATTTTGTGGGAGCATGTTCACATCCCACATGTTCATGTGAAATGGAAATGTTCTAGAATGGACATCCAAAAGTGGAAATTATCTTAAGGAAGATAGAGATGTTTCCTATGTGATAGGAATAGAGATCTATAGAGATAGTTCTCAAAAACCTCTTGACCTGAAAAGAGAAAGAATACATTGTCAATCTGTATTGAAGGGTTCAGTATGCATAGATTCAGTGGGAGAAAACTTGTCCATGTTACATGGAGTTAGTATCCCAAGGCCAAGTGTCCAATTCTTATGAAGAATGGAAACACTAAGAATAGATATGGATCTATCATGTATGTAATCATCCCATTATCTTGCATATATCGACATGGCAAGAACAAAATGCATTCATCATCTTGTATGTAGGTCATGGCAATATGATGTGCTCATCCTGATAACTCGTATGTAAGACATGACGAGTGGATGTTTGTCTACTTCCAGTAAGGGTTACTGGAATACCATGAGAACTTGATAAGTACTTAAGAAGTACTAGTTCCATGGAGATAAGGAAGAGTTCAATGTAAAGAGTTACATTGATGCGAACTTCCGAAAGGACAAAAAATTGATAGCAAAATATATATAGGATATATATAAAAGTGAAAGTTTGTTGATAATTGCAAGTGTTCCAATAAAACCATTTAAAAGAAAATGTCGAGTATTTATGTGTTAGAGAACAGCAGTGGATATTATATAGATCTAGAAGTTCATGAGATGAACTTATAGATATTCGGCTCGTTGATGACAAGTATGGAATCCTTGATCATGCAATGTGGCTAAAGGTTAGCAAAGGAATACTAGATCGCATATTACGGCAACTCCATCTCATATGTGTGACGTACAACGAAGAGATGAGAGACATGCAATTTATACTGACTTTGGTAAGGTGTTTCCATTACTCACTATGTTCGCACTAGAGCACAGTAACATGTGGGACATGTTTGAAGATCACTATGAATATGATTCAAGGGTGATTGGCTCGCAGTGCAAGTGGGAGTCTATTGGTATGTATGCCCTGATATCCAATCATGTGATGATTGGTGGGATACATTAAAATTTATTTGATAAACGTCAAAGGCAAGCTTCCAATTCTTTCTTGTTTAGTCATATGAGATAGTGATAGAACAGATTGAATGTCTAGAGAATGACAGTACTCAATGATGTATGCCTTCAGGTTCAGGACCTGAACGATGAGATCATACAGATGCTAAGAGTTTGTACATTCTTTTTATGTCCCTAGTCGAATGTCATTGTGGAAGGTAGATAGACAGCAATGACACACAAGACTAGATTGTGGTGTTGGTTGACGACAAAATTTCAGTAGTCATGATATAGAGATATCAAACCAAACACATAGGTACTTGTTAGAGAACAAGTGTACCGGACAGACCCACTGTGAGTTTGACACCTGGAATCATGACATGGTAGTCACATTCAGTACTGACACTGATGATGGTGAGTGTGAGTCTTTGACCTGAAATCACTATACTCAACACATGTCGTTGGGCACACTTTGACATCATCAAACGCAGTCCTGAAACATGGGTTGTTATAAACGTGATGATTGGGTGGCTTTGACACATGGGGCTTTTGAGGGGTGAGTGATAGATATGGGATTTGTCCCTCCTGAGGGAGTTTGATATCCATGGCCACTTGATGAGTAGGATTGAGAAAGGCATGCACGCATGTGTGAATCAATATGTGATATCGATGTCATACATATCTCTTCCAATCTACTCTGAGATCAAGAAAGTGAATGAACGTTGACAGGATGACTGTTCCATGCCTTGAGTTCATTCGGGATATCAATGACAAAGGAATTATACATTCATTGTAACACCATTCCCGGATTGTAGGATTGAAAGTTGTTCTCCAACTTTCTATTTCACTTGGGTAGCACGGATGTGTTACTAGGCACCACTCTTTGCTTGTGAAGTCATAAGTGTTATGGACTTTCACTACCAACGTGAAATGGACCTGCAGGGTCACACACATAGGATTTAACCTGGAAGAGGAGTTTTGTCCACAAACAATGTTTAGATTGATTACTAAAGGAGTTTAGTAGTTCAATTAAATACTCAATTTATTGATAGCTCAATTTCATAATGTTCAAGGTGTTGGAAACATTGACTGGAGTATCAGACTGATTGAAACTGCAATTGACTGATTCTGCACAATCTGCACACCAAACCGATCGGCTCATGTGATGAACCGATCGGCTAAGCTTGGTGAACCAATCCGTTCAGGTGGTGAGTCGATCAGCTCATGGACAGGGTGAAATGATTGTTTCAAGTGTTGAAACGATTAGTTCAACTGTTGCAGCCGAGCAAGTTGGGAAAGTATAATTGGTGAGAAATTTCCTTTCGTTTCACTTGCCCAATTTGATTAGAACAAGGATTGGTATTTGATACCAATTAAAAACAAAAGAAGAAAAGTCAATTAGGATCTGATAAGGACCACAAACCGACCGATTCAGAAGTGAACCGATCGTTTCATGGGTCCCAACCAATCAGTTGAGGTGTCAACCGACTGGCTCAGGTCCCCAACCGACCGTTTCAGAAATGAAATGATCGGTTCAGGTTACGTAGTTGGTTGTTTTTGTGGAAAATCTCGAACCCTTATGCTCCTGCTTTAGTCCCGCATTACCTGGGATGGAGAACCCTATCCCATGACCCTCCTATATATAGGGGTATTGGGGGCTTCTCAGAGTACAACAACATAGTGCAACCAGTTTCTCTACAAATTTGTCGTTCTCTCTGGTTTTGGTAACCGAGAGAGCCCGAGCAAGTGCTACCCGATAAGGGAGGCACAACACGGGAAAGACAACTACAGAAATCGACCAGTGGTAGGAGACTGTGTCAGTGACTAGTATGTTGACAGTAGGGTGTGACTCCTTCCAATTCCTTGTGGGACAAGGAGATCGGAGTTCCAGGTGGTTCGTGTGGACTACTTCAGAGGCGGGAGATTTCGGCCGCTTGGAGGACAGCTGTCAATCCCGACAGTCCCAGTGAGACCAGGAGTCGTCAGTCCCGGTGCGACCAAGAGCTGCACAGACACCGTCCAAGACCAGAGGTGAAGACCGCGCAAGCCACGAGGTATTGTCGCCGAGCAAGCCTCGGGACAAGGTATGATTCCACAAACCAACCTTTCCTATTGTATAGATGTTGACGTGTTTCCTTGTTCTAGGTTTGGGGAGGATAAAATTTTTGTTTCCGCTGCCTTCTCTGCCTACCCTAAAACCCAACAATCACATCCTACACACCTTAAAAGAAATTTCATCCTCGGAATTAAGATAGAAAACCACTTTGTCACATCATATACATCTTAAAAGAACTTTCGTCCTCGAAAGTCAACCATACTCGTACACCAAGGAAAACTACCATGTCTTCGTCCACATGTAGGAACTATTCTATGTGTAGCATATCCACAAAAGTTACCTATAACCATGTATCTGAAGCACTATTAGGAGGTTTCAAAAGCATCAAGGGTGAAACCTCACTCCAAGGAAGCTCAAACAAGGGTTTAGAAACTCAGGTTAAGTTATTACATATCTCATATGTGAGATTTGCTTCCTTATCTTAATCATGCATTAATATTCAACATCATACTATCACATTCCAAAGAAGTTAACTAAAGTTAACCGATGATGTCAAGGTGCCGTCAACATTATGTTGTGCTAACTATCAAACAATATTTTCCGTCTTTGTTAAGCACTAAGATTAACACATCATGTAACATGCTTCATTCGTATGATCTTATTTCATTATTCATATTAAATTGCAACCTATACTAGTGATTTCATCACAAGATTAACCAACAATATCACATTATCATCATTATTCATGTATATGGTTAACCATTTATACATTGATATATATTAAACCATCTCTAGGTTTCCATAATATCATGTCTATATACAACATAATGAGATTAGATCACATCTTTATATTTATTATACCATGGTTGTGCTAAAAAAACTTATGTGAGTAGCTTGTCAAACATATATCAAAAGTTTATCTAGCCCAATTGAGGTTCTTCTATCCCATATGATGAGGGTAGTTACATGCTCAGTCTCTCTGAGCTCACTCAACTATATGAGTATCTCATAACAAAAACTTTATCTTTCCTCTTTGATCAAGGGTTATTAGGTCTACCTCATTGGCACTAGTGATTAACTTCACAAGGTCTAGCCACATAAGCACAACCAAAACATGACATGATGTTCTCATCACAGGTCTTCCACCCATGAAACATGCTTACCCAAAACTCTCTTATATACACCACTAGATTCCTATGTGGGAAACCACTAACCCGAGCATGGGGCTTCACAGAAAGTAACATAGATACCTCCTCTAGGGTCTTGGGCTCTCTCCCTCACCCAGATGGCAGACACTCATATTGATGTTCACATATGCACATATAGCCAGCCTCTCTCTGACTCTAGGGTTTGGTCTTCCCAAGGACATCTAGGGTATAACAAACTATAGGAATCATGCATTAGGAAACTCAACTCATTCACTCAGGAGTATTCAAGTTTAGGACATATCATATCACATATCTCATAATTATCATATCATGGGTTCTAGGTTCTATGACCTTCTCCCTGTGGGTCTCACTCTTTCTGGAGTTAACCCCAAAACTGGTCCTAACACTAGCGGTCCTCCTTTGTAAAAGAGCTTGAGGCTCATGCTGACTCACAACCTTGTCTTAAAAAGTCTTATCTCATAAAAATCCTAGTTACTTACATCATCAAAACTCATCTTGCATCCTCAAAAATGAACTTAAGTCCTCAAAGACAAACATATATCATCATAAACTGTCTTATATCATCTCTATACAACTAAGATCATCATCTAATCTTATTCCATCTATCACATATATTCCAACAAGGCTCTAGACATCTAATCTAGAACTACTCTCTCTTTTAGACTGATGTCATTCACTTTCACTTAGGTTGCATGATCACCTCCTACACATACATGCGTGGGGACACATTTTTGTAATACATATACATAATAAAATATTATATAGTTTTTCTCTGATAAAACAAGCATCAAAGAAAACTACCAAGGTTCGATCCGATTGGAATAAAAAACCAAATCCAGAAAATGAGTGTCCCACACATAGTAGAGAGTCCAGTGTCATGAAAACTAATGAAAAGGGTGAGAACATGGTGTAGACTAGCGTAGCTACTCTAGAAAACAAGTGTCATATGTCTAGGGTTTCTCTTCCCTTGATGTACATCATTTCCAAATAATGCAACGTCCCATTCCATTGCACTATAAGGAAAGAATAACATCTAAGGACTTTCTATACAACAAGCACCAGTCTAGACCTAATTCTCGGACATCTAGGTGCTAACCTAGAGGCTAGGTCAGATCTAGTCTCTAAAAGACGACTAATCTAACCCTAAAAATTATTAAGTTCAAGGTTTTCTTTAGTTTTGAGTTGCATAATGAGCGAATGTCAGGCTTTTCTATTGTTCATACTCTAATACCACCTGTGACGTCCCCGGATTTTCTAAAACTTATTCTGATGTGTGATGTCCAAATTGAAACCCTCACCTCAGTGAGAATCCCAATTTAAACATCTCACACTAGGCTAAGAAGAAAAAAACCAAAGGAAGTCATAAGGAAACAATCAGTAGCACATGTACATGAACAATAATAAAACCATAACACATGTTCACCATTCAACATATAATTACAACATGAATTGTTACAACATTTGATATTACATATTGAACCACACAATTATACATATACATGTACTACATCTAAACTACATGATCTTAAGACAACAGGTCCACCTGTACATCAGCTCTCCACACAAATCTCAACTATCCTGGATCTTCAAGAGCATAACCACAACCTAAACAAAAGATTACATCATTGAGGGTTTCAATTTGGACGTCACACATCAGATTAAGTTTTAGAAAATCTGGGGACGTCACAGGAAACAATCAGTAGCACATGTACATGAACAATAATAAAACCATACATGAATGTTCACCATTCAACATATAATTACAACATGAATTGTTACAACATTTGATATTACATATTGAACTGCAAAATTATACATATACATGTAATACATCTAAACTACATGATCTTAAGACAATAGGTCCACATGTACATCAGCTCACCACACAACTCTCAACTATCCTCGATCTTCAAGAGCATAACCACAACCTAAACAAAAGATTACATGTGGTACACATTAGCACAATATTCAAGAATATTGTACTGAGTACGCCTACGTGTCTTTTATATACCTCTCATCATATCATGGCAATAAGATAAAGATAATACTTAGCAGTAATAGAAGAATATAATAAAAGCGTATACTTGCACAAAGATATTCATTAGAAAAAGAGAACACATATTTTAAGCAAATTTCGATCATACATCTCGTGCATCTGCCACCAAGTGGCTTTGACATCTTTAGGCCTTATGATCTACCACCAAGTGGTTTGTGATCATTATACAAACATCATATGATCTACCACCAAGTGGTTTGTGATCATTATGCATACACTCTACCACCGAGTGGTTTATGAGCTATCTAATGATGGAACATTTATATTATGTTTTATGTGTTCATAACAATAAGTATGGAGAATCATGCAACATATCATACAAGAACAATCATCTCATCCAATATCATATGCCAAGTATTTTACTACACATATAACACAAGCATATTGTATAATAAGCCAAGTAAGAGGTAATGGCGTACCTTCCAGAGAGATATCCTAATCACATATTCCTCATGTCATTTATATCCTGGTCAACCCTAATCAAGACAAGATCATATATTGTCATCAGATTCACATCATCTTGCATCTCATCTTAACCCTGATCGTGTTCATTAGAGTTTAGCTTAGTCTCTTTAGGATATGTGCATTATTACTTGTATTCTAGTCTTAGCATTATCTTAATGATGTCATTTTCTAGATTACATCTCATTATCAAAGTTCATCATCTGAACATTAGGTTCCAAATCACTTTTTGCATATATATTAACCCTAGGTTATATTCATTAATCCAATTAGGGATTTATATCACATGAAGAGTCATTATCATGTTTCCATTAATTCCATATATATAAACTGACCTCAGAGTTACATATTATCTTCTAATTATTGATATGAGATTACTCTGTAAATTTCATCATTTATTGATAATATGTATTTTCTACATTTTATTTAGGGTTATTAGCCCTAAATAGACATTATAAGCAAATTACATGATTTCGTGCATCAACATCATGATTATTGACCTTATATGGACTAAAAACATGATTTATGATTTATAAACAAGTTCTCATAATTTTAGATCATCATTTACTATTTATAACAAACGGTATAAGCATTATACAACTTACATGATATTCATATCATTAGTGCATCAAAACATTGGTTTTATGGTGCCATGTTATTCTACTCATTTTTTTGAGAATTTCGGTACCTTATTTGTATTTTTCTGACATCGGAGCAATTTGCTAGTATTTATTGAAGAACTGCATATTTACTGACCTATTTGTCTTTGACGGCCAATCGGAGGCCGACACCTGGCTACTAAGGCTTGCACTTCTTTGATTGGTTCGCATTGATGTGGGTCGGTTGGTTCACTTGGTTTAATCCTGGTTTAGGGGTGTGGAACTGATCCTCCTTTTCTTTCTCATGTGATCGTTGAGTCCTAGCAGGACTCTGTTCTCACGTGAGGCATCGTGCCGTCGTTGAGTTGGTCTGGGGAGTGATGCCGCTGGATCTGACCACAATGAGGAATCTTCCACCTCATGGTCTTCCTCACGAGCTCCTCATGATGCCAACATATTTGAGGTCTCCTCCATGACCTCCACGGCCATTCGCCTGCTTTGCGCTGACTCGTGTTTGGGATCTCTTGGAAACGTATGTCGTCGTTGCATCTTGCCTTTGTGGTCTTCCGCTCCGGCTTCGACTTCAATTTTGATTAGGGTTCGACTCTAAGTCTGCGTTGATCACTGGACTACCTACTTTCTCCCCTAGGTCACGGACTCACGGGTGCCTATGTTTCCTCTGTGAAACAGAGCACCACCTCAAGCAGCCCTCTGTCTTTCGCTCAGGTGAGAAACCTTCCTCGATTGGCGCCACCTCACCATCTTCTTCCACAGCCAAAAGGCCATATTGTGTCTTCTCGGTGCCACTGACATTGTGGATTTCCTGGAGCCTACTCCTGTGATCCATGTGAGAGAGCACCAACAGCCGTTGCAGCCACAAGAAAAGGGGGAAAAACCCTTCACAACACCATGTCTGGAAGCTAAGGCTTCCAAGAGGTTCGCTTTGCCTTTAGGAACTAGGTCTTTATCTCCACATGCCACACCCTCCTCTGATCGATGCTCTAGGTCCCTTCCCTTCCTCTTGACCAGACCTGCTCGTCTCCGTGGAGAGGTGGAGAGGAGCGGGAGCTGTTTCTCCCTATTCTCTTTGTCATATGCCCCAAATGAGTGGTCACTATGGTCGTGCTCTCTAGAGGATCCCAACTCCTCGATTAGTTCTTGCCCACAACCCACGTTCTCGATTAGTGGTGGCTCAGAATACCGTGGGGTCAGCTGTCCCACGATCTCCATTGCAACCGGAGGTAGGAGGAGAGCTCTTTGTTGTTTGATCGTCATCCAAGGGCTCAATACAACCCCTTCACAAGGTCAATCTTTGGCTCTCCCTTCTCAAAGGCCATGATCACTAGGTTAGAGATCTATGGCTATAAAAGGGCCACACAGCTGGCTCCAAAGAAAAGGGGTCCATGACACAAATATCAAGCCCAACTTAGGTCTATAAATCCTCAAAACAAAATGTGCATTATTTCACAAAACTCAAACCTAAATATCTCTCTCTAGGAATATCTAATTGCCACCAAATTTTAACCATAGCTTCTTTATCTCTCGATCTACCTTATACTCAAATTTGGTGACCAAAACTCAATCGTTAGACCATTCAATTAAATTCCTCAAAAGGCATTGAAAGAGATGTCTTAATCATTATGTCAACCTCACATCAACACTCCTACTTTGTCAAAAGCTTGGAACTATCAATATAGCTCAACCATATGATTTCACTTATGTCATTGGACACTTAGGATTCTAAAAGTCCACTCCATCACATCCTACACACCTTAAAAGAAATTTTGTCCTTAGAATTAAGCCAGAAAACCACTTTGTCACAGTTAAGGCATAACCCAAGTCAGGGATGTTACAAATGATAAACCCCTAACAAGGATTTCGTCCCTGAAATCCCAGATAAAGGGAGACAGATATTATTCATTCTTCATACTATATAGTCCCCATATAACGTTTCATTGTTATGGAGATACCATAAAACTTTGATCAACATAAGGTTATTCCACACAAGTTTATCATGGAATAGTTCACACGGGACACATACTCCCATGCTCCTTTTTATTATTGATTGTGGAGTTGATTTTGTGTCAGGTAACACTTTACTTATTACTTGTACTAACTATCTCATTAGTTTTACATTTTATCATCATAAGGATAAGTTACTTATCAATTAAGAATTTATTTTAAAGATATCTTTAATTAGTATGTTTATGCAAAGCATAAACCCCTAGCATGTGATGTTCATACTATTTTACATGATTAATCTGATTTCATGGTTGACCATTCCAGGTAGTCAACATAAACCATCTAATATTTCTTTAGATACCAGAATCTCTTACCTTGGTATCTATGACATGTGTTGAAAACACATCACATATTATCTCCCTTTCAACTTGGGACATTACTAGTTACATATATCTTCACTTTGGAACCAAAGTCCAAGATAACGGATACTTCTCTAAGTATCTGTCACATGAACATTTTTATCTTACGCATATCAAGTGTCCTAAGACCCACTTGATTACCATGTCCTTGAAAGGAAAGAAAACAAGGAATCATTTTCCTCTTGTTATTTCATGTATTTTCAACTATTCATGAATCATTTACTCTTTATGTCATTCTAGGTTCCTTGCCTTCAGCATAGGAATTTATAAGGATGTTTTCATAACATTATTCCTTTCTTTGTCATTATCTAACATGTTCATGAGCATCTTGTGATCTTCATCACATTTCCCATTTCCACACTATGGAAAAGACCTTTATTATACTTGTAAACTTTATTGGATGGAATCATTTCCCTTGTTCCCATTCCTGCCTTATGAGGAGTATACTTTTAATTCCTCGTACACACATACTCATCTCAAATTATTTCAGATTTCTCTTTCTTGTGCTTAAGATATGACACATTTATCCATACCATATTTCTAATTTCATGATACTCATTAGATTGTCTCAGAATGACTACTTGATCAGAGCAATCAAAAAGATGACGATCTAAGAGTTTCCATACTCACTTTATCATCAATAGTTGTATACCTGGCCAGGGTATATAAATATTGAGATTAAGTAGTATGCACTTTTTATACCATCATATTGCTTCCTTTTTATATTATCACAAGCATAAGATTTATCATTCCTATGTTTTTATCCAGGCACCTCTCCTATACCTCATTTTCTCTCATAGAGGTAAGAACAATATGAAGCATTTATAATGTTATTGTACAAAATGTATGTCCTCATAGGACTAATCAAGGAAAACTCAATCAATTATTTTCTCCATTTAATCCAGGAAATCATAAAAAAATATATTAGAATGACATTATTTTATCTAACCTGTCACGATTCATGGATTGTTCACTGCCTCAGGATGATTCTGCCTCAGAGGTTGATTTACCATAACATTTCTGGTTGTACAATATCTTGCCAGATGTCCTTCCTATCTACACTGGTGGCAAGTTCTGAGCTCTAGATGTGGTTTAGAATGTTCTTTACCCTTTCTGGATAGCCATTGCCTTGGTGGATTAGGCCTTGATTCTACTGGTGGTACCAAAAACTTCTTCTTTTTGGAACTACCAGGCCTCTGTTCCTGTATTTGGATAGGCCTTTTCTCAATTCTTC
Organism: Alisma plantago-aquatica; assembly: GCA_963693085.1. Classification (NCBI taxonomy): domain Eukaryota; kingdom Viridiplantae; phylum Streptophyta; class Magnoliopsida; order Alismatales; family Alismataceae; genus Alisma; species Alisma plantago-aquatica. The sequence continues at coordinate 169,800,307 of OY856410.1, forward strand.
CTGTATATTCCTTTTCTGGACAATTAGGTCTGATATTTCCAGGCTTCCTACACCTATGGAAGATATTGGTTTTAGATTATATCCTATTCCTTTCATCATTATTCATTGCTCCAACAGGCTGATGTTGAACAAGAAACCTATTGGAGTTCAACACTTCATCATTAGGGGTTGGTAGTCTAGGTTGCATTGCTAATGCACAATCTACTATGTGTATCATATTTGTACTAAATTGCTCAAGCAGAGTAGGGAAAGATGGGCTCTCTATCATGGCTAGGTAAAACTGGGGATGTGCAGGTGTATGTTCTTCTCTTCTTCGATCCCCTGCACCCCTTTTTGGGTTAACATTGTTGCTTTCTGTAGCAAACTCTTCATGTGACCCAGTCATCTTCAAGTTCTTCTTCTCCTATATGAGCAGAAGACATTATCAGATACACTGGAAGACACTAGAATAGACTCTACTATCGTAGTCCTATGTCTCTATAGACTCAGCGAACCTAGAGCTATGATACTACCAAATTGTGGCATCCAACTTATAAAAGCAAGATTTACATAAACAGAAGCGAATCATTTGTAGCAGATTACTGAAAATCACTAAAAACTAAAAAGTTTTGCAAAGAGATCCACACATAGGAAACATCTTTCATAAAGAACCAAAGTATACAATTTACATCATGGTTCATAAGTACATAACTTGTATCATCTCTTCTCCAAGATTACAACATCAGCTGCACTATTAACATTATATACAGACAGCATAAGAACCTCGAGGCATCAAGCCAAAATCTCAGATCAATTCATTAAAAACACTAACTATAAACTCCGAGGACCTGAGAGTACAGAGACGACACATAGGACTACTATCTATACAAAACTTAGCAGCCAGTTCCTCCACTAGAGTTATCACTGTTGTCCCTGTTGTTGCTACTTCTTTTCCCTTGCTATAGGTTTCCTGCTTCTTCTTCTATATTTACCAAAAAAGTTGGATCCCACGGGGGTGAGACAATTATAAATTTCTCGAGTGGGAGATATAACTCCCCACCAAAACATTGTTATAGCAGTTTATTATAATAAAACTGAGCAAGAGTTCTTTTATATTAACAAAAGTATTAATCATTAAATGAACAGAATAACGTAATCTCCTTTCCTACGGAGAGCATTGCATTTATCCATGATAGAATCACAATTCATCCATCTATTTGCAATGAATATAAAGAGATATAAATAACATCTATCAACTAGAGATGCATAAAAGAAATGTAACATCAGCCAATGAATTTCCATATTCTATCCATAAGAAAACATGCTATACGGCTGATTACATTTTACAATCACACTTATGCCCGAAGGAGATGAGGTATACCGCTCATACTCCAACCGACCACTATGAAGTCGAAATCGGTACCATACAAGGTCAATGGAAGAGTTGTATTCCTAGACCTATCACATCTCAGTCAGTGCGATACAACATGCAGGACATCTTGTGTCTCTACTAGATAGCTTTCCAGGGTATACTGGTAACTTCTCTATTAGAGTTACAGTGGTGTGCTGCACTCTCTTCACAATCGTGAGATTTCTTGTTTATCTCCATCGATCCGGCATTAATATTATTGGGAGATGTGCACTACATCTATCCCAATCATCGAAAGATTAATGGTACATCCATCCCGATACAATAATGAAGGATTGAGAGGTTTAATGTTTACCTTTCCTCAATTCCCTCATTAGGACGTCAGGATACATTCACCCATCGCCCCCACATATTCAAAATATGCATTCCGGGTTTTGCCGCGGAGAACCCATTTCACCATCACCTATTGCTGACGATGATGGATCTATGGTCATGGATCTACATGATATAATTTCACTTGATTAATTAAGTACATTAGCATATTCTTTTAGCATCAGTCAAGTTCTCAAATGAGAATTATTATGACAATTGCTACAAAGAAACATGTAAGTTCTTATTTATAGCTTTACCAGAACTTATAGTGCATTGGAATCTTAATCCCTTATCTCATTACTTGAAAGTTTACATCTGACAGCATCATCATTATCTTACTTATCAAAATTGGGTATTCATACCCTCAATTCATCACTATGACTGTTTCCACTTGTTAGGTAACTATTACCTCTAGGTCCTCAGACCGAGGTATACATGATACTTGTTACACAAGCCTCTCATATGGCTCACAAGGCCCATTAAATGTCTTGTCACCTTTCACTAGGAAACAACTTACTCATATGACTCATAGAGTCCATGCCCATTTTGTTACTTTTACTAACCAACAACAACATCAAGGCACATAAGGCCAATCAACATTTTTATTATATAAGTGTCATAGCTCAAGTCTAGCTATGTTCATTATCTCATGATATCTGCATGGCTAATAGACATAATAACAGTCATAAAAGTCACTTATCACATCATGTGATACAATAGTAACACCATCATTCCTTTATCAGGATTAGGTTTTACTATCAAATAGGATTTTCCATTCCATTACCCAATAGAGGGTTAGGATTTCCCATTTCACATTAGTTAGGGTTTCATGTTTACATCATTAATCCTACCCCAAAATATTGCTCCACAACTCTAGGAGTATTCAATGGTATCATAAGTATTTACTCATGATCATTACTTTCATCATAAATCATTTATGAATATCAATACAAGGTATAAGTTCATTTCTTATCCTTACCATGGTATGATTACATCATACTCATTAGTTTGGCTTAACCCCTTTCATAAGACATATTAACCTATACTTATCAAAGTATATCAAACTCATTACAATCTTATTGTAATAACTACATAACACATTCTTCATGTTTTTCTTATCCAAGTATGTTGGATTGAGATGCATCAAGGTATATCAACCCTGAATTGCTAAATGTGATATCTATCATGTCTTGATATATCACTTTTCTCCTCATATCCATCTTACTTAAGATAATCAATTGATCTTGTATTAAGGTATTTTCCTCTTAATACTTTATCCTCTAACCTATCACTTTTATCATGTAGTGGATAGGTTACACATTAGAATTATCCATCTATCTTCTATGATATGAACTTATCCAATGGTTAGGTATTGTTGATATAGAATAAATCATTATCGACCACTTTAGCTATTTCAACTCTGAGGATGTTATCCACATCATAATTTGGTGTTACATACATCATTCCTAAGAGTTTCATGTCCTCATCTTTGTAAGGTGTATAGGGTTGTTACACATGTATAGAGTTAGACATATAATGATCTAGGCATTATCTTGTCCCTTATATCCTTACTCATTATAGTATCAATATTACCATTCATATGGTTTATCAATTTTACCCTTCATGGATGTAGCATTCTCATCTTACTTGATCATATTAGCCACACCCTTGTTTAGTGTATTGGCCAATATACCATCACTAAGGTTTCATATATCAATACACGACATCACCCTGGTTTTGAGTCTCACATCACATCATTATTCAAGGTTCCACATAATATTATTCTTATTTAGGGTTTCATATTACATTACTCTAGATTAGGGTTTCACATTCAATAACCCACAATTAGGGTTTACTATTCATCCCAATAAGGGTTTTGAATCACATTACCCTTAATTAGGGTTTCACATGTCATCACCCTTAATTAGGGTTACATCCTTACCATAGATTAGGATTATACCTAGCATTGCCCTAATTAGAGTTAAGGTTCATCAATCTTCTTGATTAGGGTTTCATGATCTCTTTATCATGGATCATTCCCTCAAATTCATAGTTTATTCATATTGAAAGTATTGAGGCTTATCCATTACATGATTACTCTACATGTATGGATTCCTCTTTCTTTCATCCTCTCTAGGATATCTACTACTCTATTCTTGATTAGATTGAGCCTACTCTTTATTCAAATACATGCATTTATGGTTAGCATGATATATTGAATTATTGTATCATTATGCGTCAATGACTAATCCCACCAAAGATATTAATCATCTAAGTACATCAAGTCTCCAAATGGTTTAATCAATTGAACCTTTAATCACTTGAGGAATCCAAATGAATTGATCAATTGAACCTTCAATTACTTTAGGTGATCAATTGGATTAACCAATTGAATCTTCAATTGCATTAAGTATCCAATTGGATTAACCATATTGGACCTCAAAAGATTTGATTACTTAGACCCTAAACGGTGTTAGTTCTCATAATTCAATTGGTTGAAAACCATTTAGACAAATTGCCCTTGAAACCGATTGAACAAGAAAGGTGTTAAAACCAGTTGAACTTTGGGTCTCCAAATGGTTTGAGACCATTTGGACCCAAACGGTCTTGAGACCGTTTGGACACAAATGGTCTTGAGACCATTTGTGCTCAAACGGTCTTAAGACCGTTTGCTCCAAACCATCTCAAAACTGAATGGACCAAAAAGTCCTTTCAACACTCACATGATTCATGAGTTCAATGGATGAACTGATTATCAATGGAGTCCTTGATTTATTTATCACTTGAATTGTTGAATCATCCTTCAATTAGACCATCAATTAAGGTTTTGAACCCAATTGATCTAGGATTTCAACTCATGGAACCTTCAATTCGGACTTTGAATTGAATAGCCATCAATGATCAACATTATGGAATTGATTCCATTGCAACTAATGAATCATCATATAATTTTTTATATGACCAGACCCCAAACAGTCTTGAGGTCATTTGGATGACCTCCAAACGGTCCTGATACTATTTGCCTCATCCTATCCTTGGATTTTGTGAAATTTCATTAGGGTTTAGATCATTAGATTGATCATCAAATCAGCACTTAATTGCATTTCAATTTGGTATCTCTGGACCTTCAATTACTCAATCATACTTAACCCTAGACCTCCAAATGGTCTTGAGTGACCCCCAAACGGTCTTGAGACCGTTTGGGTGACCTCCAAATGGTCTTGAGACCGTTTGGTCTCAATCACCCAAAAATCTAAGTTAACCAAATTGAATTCAGTTTTGTTGAAACTGAATGAGCAACTTGTTGAAACCGAATGAGATACAATTTATTTGGTAAATGAGTCCAAGATGATGTCATCATCATCTAACTTCGTCCCTGAAGGTCTTATTACTTTTGATTTCATGGAATTACCAATTTCAACCAACAATTAATCAAGAAGAAAAAGGAATCAACGAAATTGCAAGATTGATAACTGAATAACAATGTAGAGGGGTTCAAGTTATATAACCCACCTCTAATTGAGCTCCAAAGCTTCAAGCTCACGTCAAAAATGGTGGATGCAACTCCTTTCACTATCCCAAGGCTCGTCCTCAAGCTTTGAGTGAAAATGAATGGTTAGAATTGAAGAGGGGATCGCAATAAGAAGAAATTGTGCATTGATTTTCGATTTCCACCATGGAATCAAGGTGAAAGGAAGTAAATAAGCTTACCAAAAGGTTGGGGCTCGTTCTCCTCTTGCTCCCAAGCTCCCAAGGTCTTTTTTCACGCAAAGAGTGGAAGTGAATTCGAAATTCCCCCTTTACTCTATGGATAAATGAGCTTATATGCAATTTTTATTAAAAATTCAATTAGGAGAGAGAAAGTAGGAATTATCTCCCCCATATCGTTTCCACTTGACCCCTTCTCTTCCTTAGGGAAGAGGATATCCTATTTTCCTCTTATTATTCTCAATTATAAAAAATTTAAAGAATAGAAAATTAAGCACCTTAGATCATATTATACTAATATCCATATGTGTGGATATTTATTTTTTCTTATAATACTGTGAGTGAGTTATCCACTTCCTTTGGATATTTTCGTGCCTTTCAAAGTCACAAGCTCGTCCAACCTATTTGCAAATTCATACTTCAACTTTTGGTTGAAGGTTTCTTTAATTAATATATTTCTTTTTGCATTAAATTGAATTGGGGTTTCGTTTATGCATAAATCTTGACTATTTTAATATCCAGATTCTCTCTCCTCCAAATTAATTCATATGTGGTGCCCCTCTCATTTTCTTTGCTATAAATGATGTAAAGAAACATAAGGGATCTTATTCATGTGGTAATTTGCATATTGAACCCTAGCTTTTGGGTAAATTGCACTTTACACCAAAACTAGGTTTTAATGCACAAACATTGCTTTATCAGCTCTTTCTTGGTATTCAGGCTTGTGAAAGCCATACCACTGCATCATAATCATTCCTATGATGTTTTAAAACATGAGGAACATTTTGTCATTTAACATTTGCAAGTTAACCCCTCACTTTGGGTAATTTGCACTTTAGTCCAAAATAAGCAAACATTGCTTCAATATTATTCAAACATGACCAAAATTGAAACTTAGGTTCCTCTTGAGCCTTAATTACTTTTCACAAGATAAAATTAAGGACCTAATTAACTTGCTTAAACAAAATTCCCAGGGTTAAGGCATAACCCAGGTCAGGGATGTTACAGGCTCCTTTGCAGATCGTGGAATTAACAGGTGAAGATCCCATAAATTCTCAGGGAGTTCTAGAAAGATTAAATCAAATAAACACAGAGGCAGAACTGACAAAATGATGGAGAGATCACCAACATCCTCATCTAGAAGAAGCATCCTCATCGTCTAAAGGACTGTTAGGATCCAATTCTAGATCCAAATTGGTGGTATACATTCCAACAAATATATCCTCCTCTGTGGTGTGGTGATCGAGGAGGCAACATATAGGCTTAGATTGACCAATGCCACATTTAATTTCTTCATCATGTCCTTTTTGAAATAATCAAGGGAGGATGGTGAAGATGGAGGTGGAATGTTCTCTGATGGGTGAGCAAGGATATCATTAGATGGATTGACAATGGGTGTAGTGTCAGACGGGGAAATCCACACGGTTGTAATTGAGGGTACATTGAATGTTGTCTGATGGTAGAGGTTTAGTTATGCCTATAAATGTTTTAGAAACATTGGAGATAGATTCCTGAACTGATCTAGCGAGTTTCTCTAGTGAGTGGCGATGAGAATTGTCACTTGTAGTGTTAAGAACATACAAGTTGGTTTGAGAAGAATGATAAGATAGGGAAGATGATCCTTCAGTTGAATGAGAATGAAATTTGCGATGTTATTAGCATTGAAGAGTCTGCTATTCTTCTTTATGCTTTCGAGCATTTTCCTATCCAATGATATGCATTAAGATATGATGTTGAACAGTCGTGATTTCATCTAACTGGCACGGAAGAGTTACCATGTGGAGAGGAATGTTTCCAAGCTCACTAACTTGTTGTTCTACAAACTAAACTTGTTTAGCTATGTCCTGTACATCTTAATGAAGTTTAGGAGTAGTATTCATAGTTGCGGCAGTTACCTTACTATGATGTTGAACTCGCTTCTAATGACACCCCCAATGGTCTCAAGATATTCGTGATCAGACGGGGGTGAAGAATGACTTTTAGATCAGTGAGAAGTAGAAGGGCAATCACTATGATGACGATGTTGTGGTGGACTATAGACAACATCATGTATCTTCCTTTTTGGTGGAGAAATAGGTTTGCTTTTCACAGAAGATGGAGCTAGGATGGAGGTTAGGCTCTATCAAAGAACCGTTCTTACCCCAATCCCAATCTCACTACCTAGACAGTGGTAAAGGGATTGAAGCGCCTATCCCTAAGTGGCCTGATAAGATCTATCACACTGGAATATACAATTAGAAATAATAACTTAAAAACTAGAGACATAAAGAACAAACTAACCCAATATTGAGATTTTTGCAATATATCCTTGTCATTAGAGTATGTAGAATGTGGAAGCGATCTTATTCAATATTCCATTTGTATTTCCTAAAATCAAGAAAATGAAGACACAATCATGCAATTACACGGTATGCTATCAAAATCAAGTAAAGCAGTTTATAACAAAAAGGTATACTTGGCATGACTTATTTTCAAAAGAATAATAAGCAATTTGCAAAACCAACATTTATTCAACAAGTTTTTCAAGCAATTCAACTTTTGTTATGAGTTCCCATTATGTTGTAATCTGAGAAGCATGCTTATATATTTTGTGTGACTCTATTACCCAACACGATGGGGAAGGTCACTAGTCTCCTTCTCACCATAGGAACATAGGACGCCAATGTACAAGTCCCACCTCTCAATGAGGGGGTTTCTTGCACCCAGTATCAACATCATCAACATTATCAACATCATCATTGTTATCAATATACGGGCAGTCATAATGGGCATGCAATTTTTGTTTTCATGTTTTTCAAAATATAGTATAGAAAAATGGAAGACTAATCATAGGGAACAATAGCTCATCCAAGTAAGTAGCCAAGTATACAGTTAACAGATACATAAAAGTCTCTTCAATACAATCAAGGAGGAGTTGTATAATAGCGTACCTTTCACCAAGGATTTCAAGTGTAGATCATCTAGTAATAAGTTGACCCTTCGAGTTAGATCCTAAAACACAATGTTTGGATCAAGGGTCAAGATCAAGATATTTGGATATCATGTTTCAATATTTGAGATTAGGGTTACATTTTCCTAGGTCAACTTTAGGGTTAGGTCATCCACTGATGATTCATACTATATCAATATGTCTAACATTATTCAAGTGTCAAGAATATTTCAAGTGTGGATGACCTACTTAGGTTTTCTAGGATCACATGTGTAAACCCTAATTTTATGATCATTATCCAAGTCATCATCAAAGGTCTAGATTATCATGATAGTTAGCATCATTGGATATCAATATTAGATTGATGGATCAAATGTATATCAAGTGTGTTGTAAGATTAGATCCATCATCATAATATTAATGTTAATCCTTAGTTCAATGTGCATGATTCACATTCTAGTGGAGATGAGTTACAAGATAAGATCTAAACTCATATTTAATCAAGTTTGGCTTCAAGATGATCATTAGAGTCAAATATCAGTATTTCAAGGGATTGATCACTAAAATAGAGTCATTTGACAAAATAAAAAAGAAAGAGATCAAGATTTAAGTATATAAGTGACAATCATTTGGAATCAGGTTTCAAAAGTATTTTTAATCGATTCACTAGATTTTCTGATCAAAATGGACTACTTATTTGTAGTTTTAGGATTTACAATGTAATTTCTATTATTTTATGAAGATTTGGGTATTTAGATTATTATTTGTCAGAGATGAGAATAATACCTTATTTCAGAAGAAAAGGATGACTGTTGGATGCAAAAGGAATGTCTGAGCTTGTGCCACATAGGCAGGACAACTTGCTAGCTAAGATGCCCTGGTTTGATCTTGGTTCAATGCTCAAATTCTTGGTTCAATCAGTGACTCGCTGGTCTTTTGGACCGGCCGATCTTGCGCTGAGTTTGCGGTTCAGGGCTCTGTCTCCTATCTGCACAGAGCCTAGCGCAAGACGAAGAATAGTGTGGAGGGGCTCACCGACATGGAGAAACTCTAGGAGATGGAGTGGGTGAGGGAGTCAGCCAAGGTGTCGCCCAAATATGTCTCAACCTCACGAACTAGAAGAGTGCCTTAGGTGGTGGCCTAACACTGCGAGGACGAAATGCCCAATTTGGGCTTTGCGGTGACGCCACACAACAACAGGGAGGTTGGGGAGATAATCAGGGGTGTTCAGAGGCAAAACATCGAGAAATGGAGAGACCTTGAGAAAGGTGTTGTGTATTTGAATCATTGGGAGCCCTTTTATAGGATGTAGGGGTCGATTTTAGGGCTAAAGAGTGCTTGCACTTAGCCATGGCCGCCGGAGTGAGAAGGCTAGCCAAGGGAAATGTTTTGGCGGCTAAAGAGAGAAATAATAGTGGTCAAAGTAGGGTTTGTTTAATTCGAAATCATGAGAGGAGAGATTTGGCTCGCTCATAACTTTGGTTTGTGGTTGTAGACGGGAGATTCACCATAAAGGTTGCATTCATGCCTCCCCGCAATCAGTGAGAGGTTCAAGACAACCCCTGGGCCACTAGATTTGGCCCTGATCCATGGGAAGGAGATCCAAGGGCTGAGAGGTGCCCCTAATCCCTTGCCACATATCGCTGACTTGGGCAAGTCAAGAAAAAGAGAAAATAAAAGGGGAATAAATTAGTTTTCAACACATAAACTTCAAGAAAGCATAATAATTCGTAGGAAAGCCCAATTGTTCTTAAATTTGGATCACAGCTCCACAAAAAAGTGGAGAATCTTTAGAAAAAGTTTGAGAAAAAAAAGATTAAGTTTGGTTGACAAATTTTTCTCCTTTTTACAAAATGATGAATTGATCAAATATAAGGTGTTATAATGTGTATAAAGTTCACATTGTTGACCATAGTTTGTACTTGAATCTCAACTTTGATTATGAAGCCAAGAAAAATAAGTTGAGTTCATGAGTGATCCCAATGAGGGTGAAAAGAGTAACTTGGGCAAGGATTGGTGAAAATCCACTTTGTCACAGGCTCTTTGATGCTGATGGAGGGTCATCATATTTTAGTGATGACTAGAGTGCTTCCAAATAATAATTGACTATTATCTCTTTCTAACTCTACTTGGATATCTTAGATAGAGGATTCTTGGGAGATTTTCGCACAACATGCTTATGATGGACTTGGCTGGATGATCACCTTACTGTACTAAATTGGCCTTGTGAGGTTTATTAATAAGTGTAGTGATTTCATCCTCAGAATACAACAACTTTTCTTTCTTGTAATCATCCAATCCTAGTAAAGAAATAGATATGTTGGTTCTGGTGAATCGGGAGTGGTTGGCATTGTTGCGGTGGACCAAAATACTAGAAGATGACAAATACTTTGTTGTGCTGAAACTATTTCCATTCATTTCTCTAAAACCTTTAGGAGGAGGGTATCCAAATGCTTAATAGATGAGTTGGATTAAACCCCCCATGTAGTATTCCTTTTGTGGAGTGGAAGAGATAAGTTACAATATGTCAATCAGAAGGGAGCCAATATTGACCTGTCTACCTCCCAAGATGAGAGTGAGTACATAAAACTCCTCAAGATAGATGTTTCCTGCCTATAATTTTATCAAGTGAATATTGGCAAATATCTTATGCATAATCTTCCAAAACCTAGAATGCACTACAGATGCTTTGGAGTGTCCAAATTGGTACTTCTTTTGTCATGTCAACCTTGCCCAGAATTTAGAGGCATGAAAATTGGAATCTTATTTTTCAAATAATCATGAAGCAGCCTTAGTAGCCTCTACCTATGAGCCATAGAAAATTGTATTCAAGATCTGATCAATGAGAGCATGATCGAAATTTTTGATGTGAACTTTCAGTTGGTGAGTCAAGACTTATTGGATAGAGGATATGAATTCCATCATCTCCTCTACATAAGCTATGGGTTTGGCAAAGCAGAGATGGGCCAAGTTGGACTTGGTCAGTTAGTTTCATATGTTTGATGATATGACAAACACCTCAAGGGTAGTTGAATAAATGAAGAGGGTAGATTTGAAGGTTCCACTTCTCATTGCCTCGTATTCCTCCAGATGTCCATTGCTGTGAGGCTTGAAAATTCCATAGTGAGGAAGATCAAACTGTGAGCCCTGAGGTGTATTAGATGCAAGCTCGTGAGCTTTGATCTCTCATCACCTTCATTTGAGGATATTTTAGGATGAGGCCTTTTTTCTCCTTTCTTAGATGAGCCTCCAATAGCTGAGACTGAACTATCTTGGTGGGACATCACTGTGAAACTAAGGAAAATGAGTGTGACATTAGATTTGAAAGGAAATACAAAATTATCATGCATTACTGTCAATAGAAAGAAAATAGTATCAACCAGGTACAATAAGAAAAAGTACACTTGTCCATACACCATATCAACAAAGACACATTTTTCGATAAAAATAGAACATAAAGATCGACATAACCATCAATCATGAGGATCGACATGGCTGTTACCTATTTTTTAGATTTAAGATAAGGTTGACACAAAAAAGAAACTTATCGACAAGGATATCATGTCGATAGGAACTACCCCAAATGATTGACAGGATTTTTGACTAGAATCAACATATACATGTCGACTGGAAAGCGTGAGAGATAAAGGTCTAGGCGGCAACTAAGAGCATATCAATCTGAACCGTCGATAGGAAATTGACAATCAAACAATTAGACATGTAGGGATTTGCTCTGATTAGGGTGTGGTATGGATATCTTTATGTAGTTCTCATATCTATAGCCAAGGGTTAAGGTTAGTGAAACTTAATTTTGTACTCAGATAGAGGATCCTAGTCTATCAAGATGGTTATTTGAGATGAATTGACAGCTAAGAAGTAAGGTCGACAGAGGTGTCGACTAGAAGAGTCGACCTCTCTATTGACTATCCATGTCGATTAAACTCTATGAGATTTATCGATTTCTCAATCGATAGACTACACACCAACTCTATTGATCTCGAACATACAAAGATGTCAACATTTAGAAGAGGACAAACTTTCGATCGATGTTGACGATGCTACATTGATAGGGCATTTAAAAACTTGCTAAGCTCAATAACGTAGATCATAATTTAGGTCGATAGATCATAGTCAAGTGATTATCATCCAATCTTCATTTAGAAAGAAAAAATAGTTGTCCATATTTATTTAGATGTGACAAACTTAAAATGTTATTACAAAAAAAAAAAAATTAGTTGGAAAATAAAATAATACTAGAAGATGGAAAAGAATAATGCTTGGGTTGCCTCCCAAGTAGTGCTTGTTTATAGTCGATAAGCTTGACTCTTGGACATCTTATTCAGATTCTGAGGTATCTGATACTTGAAGGTATGCTTTCTGGTGATAGCTTCATCTTTGTTGTATCTCTTTAGTCCATGACCATTGATGCAATAATCATGCCAAATCTTTGAATGTTCTTTATAGATCTTGGTGTTTTTATAAGCGTGTAGTTGGAGTTCTTCTAATTCCTATATTTTTAGGAAACACTTCTCTTTTAGATGGTCATCATCCATATTTATAGCTTTAATTGCCCAGTAAGCCTTATGTTCTAGTTCCAAATGGAAGGAGAGATGACTTGCTATAGATGAGGCGATAAGCAGTCATTCCAAAGGGTGTCTTGTATGCAGTTTGATATTCCCACATAGCACCACTCAGTTTTGACGACCAATGCTTGTGGGATCTTCTGACTATTTTATGAAGAATTTGCTTAATTTTTCGATTAGAAACTTCCACTTGACCTATAGTTTGATGATGATATGGAGTAGAGATTTCATGTTTGACTCCATACTTCTTAAAAAGAGCCTCAATTTGTTTCTCTACCAAGTGCGAACCTCCGTCCCTGATAACTATTTTGGCAACTCCAAATCGGGGAAATATTTTTTTTTCAAAAGATGCATGACTCTCTTGGAGCCACATGTGGATGATGGTATAGATTCCACACATTTGGAAATGTACTTAATAGTTACCAAAATGTATTTGATTCCAAAACATCATGGTAATGGTCCTACAAAATCTATTCCCCAAACATATTTCAACATCGATCCATTTGGCCGTTCACCTTTGGTTCGTTTTCCTAATGTACCTAGTGCATTGACATGTATCACATTGTTTGGCATAGGCATGTGCATCCTTTAAGATAGATGACCAATAAAAATTAGAATTTAGGATTTTTAGTGTTGTCCTTTTAGCACCCAAATGTCTTCCATAAGGAGCTATGTGACATTTTTCTAAGATAGAACCAGCTTTGTCATGATCTACACAATGACAGAAGACTTTGTTGGCACATTTCCTGAACAATAGTAGGTCATCCCAATTAGACAGAATATAATTTCTTCTTTTGATTCTTCTTTTGATTGTAAGTCATTTTGGGAGGCAACTGTTGGCATGCAAGATAATTGCATAAATTGGCATACCATGGGGTTACATGGTCAAGAGGGTGGATAAGAAGTACAAATTCATCTTGATAGGACTTGTTGATGGGAATAAGATAGTTGTCTTCAACCCTTATTCGATAGACATGATTAGTCACAATTTTATCAGACCCCCTTTTGTTGATGATTTCATGTTCAAATTCTTGTAACAGAAGGGCCCACCAGAGGATGTGCGGTTTAGTATGTTTCTTTTACATGAGATACTTAATTTATCCATGATCTGTATAAATTATTACCTTCCCTGCTAGGAGATAAGACATAAATTTGTCGAAAGCATAGACAATTTCCAACATTTACTTTTTAGTGGTTTTGTAATTCACCTGAGCTTCATTGAGAGTTTTACTAGAATAATATATGACACAATGTTTCTTGTCCTTCAATTGTCTTAAGATGGCTCCAACAACGTAATTACAAGTGTCACACATTTTCTCAAAGGGAAGATATGAATCCAGAGCTTGCATTATATGTGAGGTAGTGACGTCATTCTTGAGAGTGTGGAAAGCCTTTAGACAATCTTCGTCAAAGATAAATGGTGTATTTTCAATAAGTAGCTTGGAATGAGGTTTTGCAATTTTTAAGAAATCTCTAATGAATCGACAATAATATGTTCTGTGTCACAGAAAACTATGAATAGAAGAAATTGACAAAGGAGGTGGGAGTTTGGATATCACTTCTTTTTTTCTTTTATCTACTTCTATACTTGCCTCAGATACTTTATGCCCAAGGACTACTCCCTATCGTACCATGAAATGGCATTTTTCTCAATTGTGAACTAGCTGCTTTTCTTCACTTGTCTAGAGAACACATTATTGGTTATTCAAACAAACTTTGAAGGATGCCCCATACAATGAGAATTCGTCCATGAAAAACTCTATAATCTTTTCTATTAGATCAAAGAAAATAGTTGACATACACGTCTGGAAGGTGGCTAAAGTGTTCCATAGGCCAAAAGGGATGTGAAGAAAAGCATATTTTCCATATAGGAAAGTAAACATAGTCTATTCCTGATCATCTAAATGGATAGGTACTTAATAAAAGCCCGAGTACTCATCTAGGTAGCTTTAGGGTGAGTGATGCCCAATCGTTCCAAAACATGGTCGATAAATGGGAGAGGAAAGTGATCTTTGTGTGTAGCTGCATTTAGTAATCTATAATCTATGCACATACACCTACTAGTTACCATGTGAGTGGCTAGTTCCTTGCCATCACTATACTTTACCACAATCATCCCTCCTTTCTTTGGCACCACATGTACTAGGCTAGCCCAGTTACTGTCATTGATGGCATAGATGATAAATGCACTGATAAGTTTGATGACTTATAGTTCTTAGTTATTAATTAAGTGTGTGGTTTCATCTTTTACTTCTTTTTCCTTAGTTATTTTTGTGAACTATCCCTTGCTAGTAGGTGACTCATTTCTACACATTCATTGAGTTTTATCTTCTAATTCTTTGTCCTTAGTTATTTATTGATATAAACCACCTAAATGTTAGAGCCTTTACCAAATCCCATTATCTTTTATGAACTTCTTAGGAACCCCTTCACTTTTTTAAACTCCCAGAAACATTTTTACTTATCAGAAGTTCTAGATTCCAATTTCCTTTTTTTCATTACTAACTGAGGAAGGGCAATATCTTTTGTTTGAAGGAAATGACAGTTCTTATATTGTCCAAAATTATGACCCCTATCTTATTTCCACTATGGGTACCTAATATGACCCCTATTTAATGAGCTATCTAAATTAAGATGTTGGCTTATATGGCATTGGATCAATAATTATAAGTACCTGGAATATTTTAGTCATTCTCGGGATACACCTTGAAATATTTGACATTCCTAGCCATGTCCTAATATTGACATAGGGGTTAGTTGTGGGGATGACAAGGTGAAATAAGTATAATATAAAGTGTTAGTTTCAACTCTCTCTTGAAAATCTTTGCATATTCTATTTTCTTAATTACTCCTTAGTTATAAGAGAAATATGAAAAATAAGAAAGAGACTAGGTTCATATATTTAGTATCAAGATGACAACCTTTTTTATGCTTAGAGGATGTCTAATCAATGGCATGATTCCCGTTTGAGTTTTATTCAAGGATTATGACTTAGTTTCAATGATATAAGCTCCAAAGATAGGATTCATAGATGCACTCTATAACATGACATCTATAGCAAACCTTCGGTCTAGGAGTCGAAGCAGATGTGGTTGGTTAGTCTATCGAGTTTAGTGTACCCATGTTCCAAGTCATGGCTATCGAGGCATCAAACTTAGGTTCCTACACCAACAAATCTTGGCCTACATGATGTTGCATTTAACTGGAACCTTGGATTTCTTCAATTGTAATGTTCTCTAAGAAGAGTCTACTTCTGCCTTATTTTGTTTGTCAAACAAGGTCAACCGCAAAAACTGTTCACTACCTTATATATTGTATGTGGGCATGTTAAAAATGCATTAGACCCCCTCAAGTGAAGCCCACTTTGCCCTGCCCTTTACCAAAAATCTATCAACAATGATCAACAACCTAATATGGCACACATCTTCTGACTTCATTCAAATCAGAATCTCAATGTCCACAAGATACTCCACTATCTATCCTTGAATCACTTTCCTTCGTAGTCACTATATAAAAAGAAGATTGAAATTAAACTCGAATTCTAGAACAAAAGGTTCCAGTACAAAAAAAGTAGCTATCTCTTCCCATACAACTTGTCTCTATCATCATAACAAACTCCCCTTCATCGTGTGTCATATCCTATTTTCATGTATTTTTCCAAATAACATCATCCTAGAGAAGCTTTTCCAGGTCTTAGAGACATGTAGATCATAATTCCTTACCAAATTTCTAGAGGCCATGTCCACTCCCTACGAATCCAAAGCACCTACTAGAGCTTTCATTCTTTTTGCAATGTTTCTTGGAGTCCTTCCTTAGTTGTGAAAGATCAAGCTCTAACAAATCAGGCAATCGACCAAGATCAACACCCACCAGTCTAATTCTCAAGTCATAACCATTTTTAAGCTTTACACCTCCTCTATTTGTTGTGTGACCCCATATAATTCGAATAGGGTACAACTTACAGCCATATGGGGCTATTAAGATAATAAATGCTTCTACTATTACCTTCCAGATCAAAAGTATGTTAGATTTCAGCAATCCAAAAAAAAACAATGAAGAAGCATATTCCTTTCTCATCATTGTATTCAAGAGCATAAGCCATTACAATTATGGTTGTTAACCCTGAACTCCTTCCAACTTGCACATCTTTTCTATGATTGAGTCTGTTGATAGGCGACTGCATCAATATTATCTGATATCTTCACAAAATATACTGTCTAAAAATATTCTTCATCAATATTATCTGATATCTTCACAAAATATACTGTCAAAAAAATATTATTCATCAATATTTTTTATTCACAATCATGTGAATAATAGTTATAGTTCTTAATTTGCTTAAGCTCCTCAGAAGAGATTATTGACAGCGTTCAACTCCACACAGGAGATTACTGAGAGTGGTAAGCTCCTCATAATACACTACTAACTATGTCAAATAAAAATGGCACACATAGGTCAAGATAGTAGGATCTTTAGGTCTGTATCACCCATTAGGTATTCATGGCATTATATCATAAGAGTTTTTGGACATACAAAATTTATCTGATATACGTTGTTCTATTTGAGATGTTAATGCTATATGAAAATCTTTTTGTTATGACTTCTGGTTTGAAATCACAAATCCTTTTGCATCATAGGTATGTGTTTGTTGTTACTCAGATTCCACATTTAGAGGATTGGCCTATAATTCCTATGGTACACTTAGAGTTCATTTTCTGGTAATGGTGTTTTCATAGGCAATGAATGAGGAAGTAATCACATACTATATGATATATAATAGATTTTTCGCCATTCAATATTGATCTTACAATATTTTTTTACTAATCCTACAATAACTTTTTCCTTGCTTCTCCTACAGTTTTCAACTTGCAGCAAATGTTGACTATTTTCTTAGTTTAATTTGTTGGATTATTTATTTGCACGCTTTGATTGCTAATGTTTAGTGGTTTTGAACATCCTAAAGCAACAAGATTGGATGTGAAATTTTATAACTCATTGTACCTATGTATAGTGGTTGCACTTCCATAAGGCAATAAGTTATGTGTGCACAACAGTGCACTACGAAGTGGCTGCATCTCCCCTCCTATTTTTGCATTCTAACTATCTCTCAGTTCTTCATAGCCATGTACTCTATGCCTACTCCTTGCATGCTCCTCTACCCTTCTTTCTTTCATTCCATCCTCTTCCATCTTTTTCCTACATGCTCATTGTTGCAAGAACTTGTAATAGTGATTGGAAAACCAAAAGGGTAGGAGGGGAAGAGACTTTAGGGAAAGGACAACGGAGGATCAAGTGGTTGAGTGGATGAGGGGTGAGGGGAAAATAGGGTCTGGGAAGAGTGTAGTAGTAAGTCGGATAGAGGGTGGTTTAAGTAGGATGATTGGAGGGGGAGGAGGTGTCGAGCACTAAGGCTTATATTAATATCAAGATTATAGAGTTTCAGTTGCATTATGATTATATTCAGGATGCTTTTGATGAGTTGACAACTTGATACTTTGTTGAATGATTTCTGTAGCTGACCCCCTTCCATCTCTAGAATGTAGTAAGTGGTTTAGTCATGACACGAAATCTTCCATTATTACTATTTCTTACATTTTTAAAATAAATTACAATTTGCAATATGGTTCAATGTCTCCATCAATAAATGAAAAGGGAACTTCTTATGAACATACTTTCTTGAGACAAATTTAGCCTTTTATTAATTGGGGGTTGTTACTCTATCTTGACATTCCTAGTAACAAAAGTCTAGATGAGACATGTTTCTTATTGTGAAACTGATATTATATGCATAGTTCTAGAATATCCGGCTTAATGGGTAAGAATTTAGTTTCATTATGTCTCACATGATTGACTATTCTCGACACACACAACATCTAAAACATGATCACTTTTGTTTATTCTATGTTGTTCTCCCTTATACATTATCATAATGTGCATCCTACGACTAAGACACCATATTTTTTTATACATAGGAAAGTTTAGGTGGTTACATGATTAACCAACTACCATGTACCCAAACTATTTAACCCTTTCCTTTTTAGGTTCTTCAGTTGTCCTGGTTACATAGTCAACTCTGTCATGAGCCTTTTCATAATATTTTCTATAGTGAATCTATAGTATATATTGCAGCCTTTGTACGTATGCACCATTTGCATTTCATTCGTAGAGTCCCAAATATGGTCTTGATTAGAATAGAATGAAGGATAGAATTTAAAATGTATTGAAACATGAGCGTGATGGCTAGTCTAGTAGGTTGGCAGGCTGGGTAAGAAGGAACCTTCTCCAAACCCAAGTGAGGAGTAGGTGGCTGTATAAGCAAGTTAGTGGGCATATTACAAACCCAAGTTGATGTAACAACAAATAAAATAATTTTCTAGACAATATATAGTAGTAAAAAGAGCCTCCTTTATTGCTCTCTAGGCTTCAAGGCAGAGAGTGATAAACTATGTGATAGTACTGAGTATTCAACTATATCTTTTGGAGACATTAAATGATTTACAAACCCTATGGATGAGTGTCTCATGCAAACTGAAGTCCCATTTGTGTATCAAATATGAATTTTTTGTTTTCCTTTTATTTAATTTTTCACTTAAGCAATAGGATGAGACTAGAAATCTATTAATAAAATCAATCAAGTTCATCCCCTATTGAGATCACAATTTTAGTTTCCATATAGTATTGTAGCTTTCCCTGCCAGATAATCTTATCTTAGTTTCATCTTTTAATACTTTAATTGACTTGGCATCTTAGGTCTTATATACAAGCAAACTTATTTTTTGTTTTTTTCTAGAAAATATGATCATCTCATAGCCATTACATGATCCTTGGACTATTTTTTCTCCTAACTATTTCTACTTCCTTAATATGCAATATTTGATCCCCCAGATCCTTAATTTAACACTGTTTTGCTCCTAATAATTTCTATTTAATAGCCATTACATGATCCTTATTTTTTCTCCTAACTATTTCTACTTTCATGAGGCATCAAAAATTCTTAGCAAAGTAGCACAGCAGCCAGGGGACAATCATGCTTGCAACTTTTAGACCTGATATGGAGGTTAAATAGCACAAATCCTCGGTATGGTAATGAAAATGACATTTGACATCTAAATAATAAATTAGGGATTAATACTATTAAACATGCAATACAAAATTTCTATTGGGATGGAGATGGGAACTGATAAATCACACATTAAGGGATATTTTATTCAATATTCAATATAGTTCACATAACTCCAACCCACATACCCGGTGTAAAATTCATGCAACAGTAATAACAACAGTGGATGAGGACATGTCTTACTGTGTGAGGGTGAATAGGGAAGAAAGTGTGCCAATTTTAATAAAGATTATTGTTGTCCTTACCTAGTTTTGAAATCATAGATTTGTTTATGGTAACTGAACCAACCCTTTTGCATACCTTCCTTTATAATAGTCTGGTGGTAGTAGAAGATACCAAATACTTTAGTTATGAATACCTCCCAACTATCTTCAAATTTCATTGAAGCTATCAATTGATAAACACATTTAGTGAGACTCTTTGGAATCTCATAAAGCAGACATTTTAAGCCTGCAATCAAATTTAGCCTCTACCTTGTGTTCTTTTTTCTCTCTAGCTAGTTATGAACAGATTGTATCAATTTTCTTGCTGGACTTTGTAGACACGAATGCATCACTTAACCACTTAATAATGAAAAAGTTGGAGCAGTATCCCAAGTGCATTGAAGAAGGTAACATATATTCATATGCAAAATGGTTGAACTTCGACAAAAGAAATATGAATCATCCAAGTATTTCTCCACAATGTTATTATATTAGTATTTTCCCTAATAATTTTTTGTTTTTATAGTTATGCACTAACATGTGTGGAATAGACCTTGTGATGAATCCTTAGGCTATTGATCTACGTCTATATTGCTAGTATAAAACTAAATGAACTAATTGACAAAGGCTCTTTTGGCATCCCAAACTAAATGAACTGATTGACAAAGGCTCTGTTGGCATTGCTCTGTCTGATTAAATAGCTGATTGAACAAGTTTCTCAAACATGGTATGCCATATGAAAAGTCCATAATTCATCATGCCTTAATTTACTACAACAGAGATGAGGTAGACCCCTTAATTATAGAAAATTGGGTCTATTTATACAATGGGATTCACTACTCCTAGTATAGCATGCTAGGTAGACCATTAACCAAGCTCGAATGATAATGGGTTTAGGCCTACATTTTCCTTGATGGCAATACTAGTATCTTGTGGGTCCTTCCTAACTTGAAAACATACCTTTTCTTAATTTTTTTTTCATGAGGTGATGAACTTCTTTAGATTTTTCCCTATTTTTCACACCCAAGAGCTTACATTTGAGTAGGACATCACCTTGGCCAAGAATATCATGAGCTTTTGCATTACTTGCTTTAGTTCCAGTATTCATCATGTTATGATATTGCTAGAGACAACTCATTCACCTAATATGGATTTGCTTTCTTTATTGTTGACTTCTTTGTCTCGATGGGCAGCCAATTCAAATTATCATCTGCAATGGTCTCGTTTTGTGTTATAATTAAAATAGAGGAAGCTTTTCAATGTTAAGTTGTCTGCAGTGGATATATTATTTTGCATTTATGATGTGTGCATACGATATCCATTTCAAATGCACTTATTAATTATCTGAATTTGTTTGACATAATTTAACTTGATGTACAGTAACATCCTAAGCTTCTAACTTCTACAATAACCATCTCCATATCATCCTCATCCCTTCCATCCCACCTCTATTGGATGCTCACACACAACCATTAGAAGTATTTGTTGTAAGTAGATTTATCCATTGTCATCTTATATTGCTAATTATTGACTGATTATATCAAGCTATCTGCTGGATGCAGGGTACTGAAATGGGGATTGGCCACCCACAAAGCACTTGTCTGATGGGAAGATGGCAGATCTGTAGGGAAAATACTACTACGGTTGTTCTTGGTTTCTTTGATTTTCATATCATCCAACTAAAGTTGAGTGCATTGTTCCAACTTGCTTTAACTACAAAAAAGGACCATATCATATATTCTCTAATGTTGGAGTGATAGTCTCAGTTTTGAAGACCTTAGAAAAGAAGAGGTGGGTTCTATTTTACACTTATGTTTATGTTCTCAGTTCTATATTAGTCGACTTCCATTCACCTTGCTTCAGAGTGAGACTGATATTTCCTTCAGGAGAATAGATGTTGAGCGGCATGAGAGAGTTTTGAAATTAAACTTACAATAATGGATCCTATGTACACCATAACTTCACTAAGGCCTACCCATATGTAAAATTATGTATGTGCAAAAAAAGCTCAAAAAAATACAAGCTAGACATCCATAAGAATAAAAACTCATTGTAGGGGCAATTGATAACTAACATGAAATGCTCTAAGGCTATGCTGACCTGAAGAGAAAAACGATGTTAGGATATGGACTGCATGTCAAAACAATTAGTAGTTACCTTTCGAACAATTCTTAAGATCAATGAGCTAATACCACCATATTTTTTAGTAGAAGAAATATTTATTACATCCATCTATCTATATGAGACTAATATGACATCCATGGGTCCTCACTAGCATAGCCATGAAAGAAAAGCATTATTATTCGTATTCCAGCAAGAAGATGACTTACTTACTTTAATTCTGTAATAACTCCGACTGCAATGTATCGTATTCACATGACTATAACCTACTACAAGGTTGGATTCTATTACCATACAATTACACCTTATTAACAACTTTGCTGGCCTTAAATTGGAAGAAATGTACCATTTTCACATAACCAAATAAAACCAAAATTCTAACATCTTAAATGCAGATATAACTTGGATTGCAGTTCAACATGGAAATACAAGCACATCTGGATGTTAATCCTTTTTCTTAACAACCATTGACATAGTAATATGCAATCAACTTTGGTCACTATGTTCCATACATTGACTATGTCAGAGTTGCAACTAGATGCATTGAAGAATGAATGAACACGGTTCTTGAGAATCTCAATTAGCCAAACTCCCAAGTAACTCCAATTGTTAAACTATGTTGCAAAACCCTTTGAACTTGCTTTTGGATGAGCTTGTTGGGTTTTAGAGGAGGCAGAGAAGCAATAGAAACAAAAAAAAATTCTCCCCAAACCCAGAACAAAAGGAATCGCGTCAACGTCTATATAATAGGAAAGATGGTTTGTGAATCATACCTTGTCCCGAGGCTTGCTCGGTGAAAGTACCTCGCGCCTTGCGCGGTATTCACCTCCGGTCTTAGACGGTGTCTGTACAGCTCCTGGTTGCACCGGGACTGACTCCTCCTCCTCCTACCGGACTGTCAGATGACAGTTGTCCTCCTGAGCGGCAGTGACCTCCTGCCTCTGAAGTAGTCCACACGGACCACCTGGAACTCCACACTCCTTGTCCCATAAGGAAGTGGAAGGAGTCACACCCTCATGTTAACGTACTAGTCGCCAACACACTCTCCTACTGCCAATTGCAACTGTAGTTGTCTTTCCCTTGATGCACCTCCCTTTGTGGGAATCTCTTTCTCGGGCTCTCTCTCGGTTACCAAAACCAGAGAGAATGACAACTTTGCAGAGCAACCGGCTTGCACTGAGTTGTACTCTGAGAAGCCCCCAATACCCCTATATATATAGGCGGGTCATGGGACAGGGTTCTCTGTCCCCAGCAATATGGGACTAAAAGCAAGAGTAGAAGGGTTCGAGATTTTCCACAAAAGCAACCAACTCGCAACCTGAACCGATCGGTTCATAAGTGAACCGGTCGGTTGGGGACCTGAACCGGTCGGTTGGAGCACCAACCGATTGGTTGGGACACCTCAACCGATCGGTTCACAAGTGAACCGGTCGGTTGGTGGTCCTGGTCGATCCCAGATTGACTTTTTTTCTTTTGTTTCTAATTAGTATCGAATGCCAATCCTTGTTCCGATCAAATTGGGCAAGTGAAATGCAAGGAAAATTCTCACCAATCCTACTTTCCCAAGTTTCTCGGTTGCACCAGTTGAACCAATCGGTTCAACACTTGAACCGCTCATTTCACTCTGTGCATTAGCCGATCGCTTCAACAATTGAGCCAACCGGTTCAGCAACCTCAGCCGACCGGTTCATCACATGAACCGATCGGTTGGGAGTGCAAGTTGTGCAAAATCAGTCAAATGCGGTTTCAATCAATCTGATACTCCAATCAATGCGTCCAACACCTTGAACATTATGATATTGAGCTATCGATTAATTGAGTGTTTAATTGAACTACTAAACTCCTTTAGTAATCAATCTAAACATGGCTTTTGGATAAAACTCCTCTTCCAGGTTAAATCCTATGTGTGTGACCCTGCAGGTCCATTTCACGTTGGCAGTGGAAGTCCATAACACTTATGACTTCACAAGCAAAGAGCGGTGCCTAGTCACACATCATTTCTACCCAAGTGAAAAAGAAAGTTGGAGAACAACTTTCAATCCTACAATCCGTGAATGGTGTTACAGTGAATGTATAATTCCTTTGTCACTAATATCCAGAATGAACTCGAGGCATGGAAAAGTCATCCTGTCAATGTTCATTCATTTCCTTGATCTCAGAGTAGACCGAGTGAGATGTGTATGACATCAATATCACATATTGATTCACACGTGCATGTGCATGCCGTTTCTCAATCCTACTCATCGATTGGCCATGGATATCAAACTCCCTTAGGAGGGAAAAATCCCATATCTATTACTCGCCCCTCAAAAGCCCCATGTGTCAAAGCCACCCAATCATCACCTTTATAACAACCCATGTTTCAGGACTGCGTTTGATGATGTCAAAGTGTACCCAACGACATGTGTTGAGTGCAGTGATTTCAGGTCTAAGAATCACACTCACCACCATCACTGTGAGCGCTGATTGTGACTACAAGTCATGGCTCCATGTGTCACTCTCACGGTGGGTCTGTCCGGTACCTTGTTCTCTAACAAGTACCTATGTCCTTAGTTTGATATCACTATATCATGACTAATGAGATTCTGTCATCAACCAACACACAGTCTAGTCTTTAGTGTTATTGATGTCTATGGTTATTTCCACAATAACAACTGACTAGGGACTAAACAAGAAAGTATACTCTTAACATTTGTATGATCTCATCGTTTAGGTCCTCAATCCAAAAGCATATGTCATTTAGTAAAACAATCTTTAGACATCTATCATGTTACACTATCATCTCCGAAACAGTTTAAAAATATAGATTGGAAATTGCCTTTATTATTATTCAAATCATTTACAAAGTATCCCATTACAATCATCATATGACTTGCTCTATGGGAATACATACCAACAGACTCCCACTTGCACTTAGAGCCAGTCACCAAGGAAACACAGTCCTTGTGACCTAGCATGACCATCATGCTTCTGTTGAGAAAGGGCCTTAGTCAGTGGATCATCTATGTTGTCTTCAGTTGGTACTTTGCAAATCTTCACATCTCCTCGCTGTACGATCTCTCGTATGAGATGGAAGCAGCACAGTATGTGCTTGGACCGCTGATGTGATCTGGGCTCCTTAGCTTGCGCAATAGCTCCATTATTGTCACAATAAAGCTCAATTGCATCACAGCTACTGGGAACTACACCAAGTTCAAAAACAAACTTCTTGATCCACACAGCATCCTTTGCTCCATGCGAAGCAGCAATATGCTTGGCCTCTATAGTAGAATCGACAAATGTTTCTTGCTTGGAACTCTTCCAGCTCACAACTCCATTATTAAGTCAAAACACAAATCCTGATTGCGATCTGTAATCATCTTTATCGGTTTGGAAGCTTGCATCGGTGTAACCCTTTACAACCAGCTCTTCCTCGCCGCCGTACACAAGAAACTGATCCTTAGTCCTTCACAAGTACTTGAGGATGTTCTTCACGGATATCCAGTGAGCATCCCCAGGATCTGACTGGTACCTGCTCGTCATGCTTAAAGCATACGAGACATTTGGGTGTGTGCACAACATAGCGTACATGATGGACTTGATGGCTGATGCATATGGGATCCCATTCATACGCTCCCTCACTTCACAAGATTGGGGACATTGAGGTCTAGAGACGGTGACTCCATGTAACATGGGGATGTTGCCTCTCTTTGAGTTCTCCATGCTGAACCGCTTCAGCACCTTGTCAATGTACGTTCTCTGACTTAGTCCGAGAAGCCTTCTAGATCTATCTCTATAGATCTTAATTCCTAGAATATAGGATGCTTCTCCTAAGTCCTTCATTGAGAAAGTTTTCCCAAGCCAAGTCTTTACCTTCTCTAAGGCTAAGACATCATTCCCCATCAAAAGTATGTCATCCACATACAATATGAGGAATGTGGTCGAGCTCCCACTAACCTTCTTGTACACACAAGGTTCATCTTCATTTTGAATAAAGCCAAACACTTTGGCTTTATCATCAAATCGAAGATTCCAACTCCGAGATGCTTGCTTCAATCCATAGATTGACCTTTGCAGTTTACAGACTTTATTGGCATTCTTTGGATCTACAAAACCTTCAGGCTGTGTCATGTACACATCCTCATGTATATTCCCGTTAAGGAATGTGGTTTTAACATCCATCTACCAAATCTCATAGTCATAGTAAGCTACAATAGAAAGCATGATCCTGATGGACTTAATCATGGCAACTGGAGAAAAGGTTTCGTCATAGTCAACACCTTGAACTTGTCGAAATCCCTTTGCAACCAATCTACCTTTATAAGTTTGCACATTGCCATCCATGTCATTCTGTTTCTTGAAGACCCACTTTCACCCTATGGGTTTTACCCCTTCGGGTGGTTCCACCAAAGTCCATACTTTGTTGGAGTACATGGATTCCATCTCGGATCTCATGGCTTCAAGCCATTTCTCAGAATCTGGTCCCTCCATAGCCTCTATGTAGGTAGTTGGATCATCATCTATGATCAACTCTCCACCTTCCTGAGTTACAAGGTATCCAAACCTCCCAGGTTCAAGGCGAGTCATACTAGATCTACGAGGTCCTTGTGTTACCTGAGGAGACTGAGATTCCACAACACCTTGTGAATCTGCATTTTCCTCTGGTACATCTATCGGTTCAATGTTTTCTTGTTGGGCTTTAACCTCTTCAAGCTCTATATTCCTCCCACTGTTTCCTTTGGAAATAAATTCCTTCTCTAGGAATACATCATCCCTGGCAACAAACACTTTGTTGTCAGTAGGGTGGAACAGATAATATCCCTTGGTCTCCTTGGGATATCCAACAAAATAACATTTATCAGATTTAGGTCCAAGCTTATCAGGAAACATTTTCTTGATGTATGCCTCACAACCCCAAATCTTCATAAAAGACAAATTGGGATGCTTCCCAGTCCATATCTCATATGGTGTCTTTTGAACCGATTTAGTTGGTACACAGTTAAGTGTAAACATGGTGGTTTCAAGAGCATAACCCCAGAAAGAAATTGGAAGATCAACAAAACTCATCATTGATCGCACCATATCTAACAATGTGTGATTCCTTCTTTCAGACACACCATTATGCTGTGGTGTTCCAGGTGGAGTCCACTGTGATACAATAACACGGGCTCGCAGAAGGTCCCCAAACTCCTGGCTCAAGTATTCTCCACCTCGATCGGAACGAAGTGCCTTAATACTTTTACCAAGCTGGTTCTGTACTTCATTCATGATATCCTTGAACCTTTCAAGGGTTTCTGACTTATGTTTCATCAGGTACACATAGCCATACCTACTGAAGTCATCAGTAAAGGTAATGAAGTATTGATAACCACCTCTGGCATTAGTTCTAAAAGGCCCACATACATCAGTATGTATAAGTCCTAATAGATCACTAGCTCTCTCACCTTTACCTGAAAAGGGAGTCTTGGTCATCTTGCCCAACAAACAAGATTCACATGTCTCTATTGATTCATAATCAAAAGAGTCTAGATAACCATCTTTATGGAGTCTAGAAATGCGCTTCTCATTTATGTGCCCTAGACGACTATGCCAGAGATATGTTTTGTTTGAGTCGTTGAGTTTTTGCTTTTTGGTGTTTACATTGTATACACTTGTCTCCAAGTCTATCAAGTATAGACCATAAGACATAGGGGCACTGCCATAAAAGATCCCATCTTTAGAAATGGAAAACCTTCCATTCTTAATAAGAAATTCAAATCCATCTTTGTCCAAACAAGAGACGGAAATGATATTCCTATTTATGGCAGGTACATAATAGCAGTTCTTCAACTCTATTATTAGCCCACTTGGTAGAGTTAACTCATAGGTTCCTACGGCACTGGCGACAACTCTTACCCCATTAGCAACACGTAGTTCAACCTCGCCTTTCCCTAAAGGCCTACTTCTCTTAAGATCCTTCACATTTGAACAAATGTGAGATCCGCATCCGGTATCAAGTACCCATGAAGAAGAAGTAGTAAAGTTAATCTCTATCACGTATACACCAGAAGTAGAGATCTCTATCTCCGAGTTCTTCTTCCATTGTTCCTTCCATCCTCTCCATGTAGAAGAAATTGGTTTGGTGAGAGAACACTTCTCTCCCTTACCTTCTTTCTTCTTCACCAACGCATTAAGCGTACATAGAGTGGATTCTAAGGCCCCTAGTATATCTAGATTGTGCAGAACACTTCTCACAATCCTCAACCAGTTATGGAATTTATTCTCAATTAATTTGCCCATTTTAAAAGATGATTCCTTTGCCATTCTACAAGAGAAAATTTGCATTTGTCAAAACCTTTTTGATTTGATTTGAATCAATTTGACGATAGTTAATTAAGCCTTTAATTAATTACCGCTCCCACTATTTTGACTCAAATTGACAGCCCTCACCATCAATTCGGAAGATTGCAGTGCACAATCTTCTAGTGGGTCAAGATCCTGGAATCCTCTAAGCCATGGACCAGCTTTGGCTGTCACCCACAACTCAAATCTTCTGGGTAGGCGACTCTTTCTAATTGCATCATATGCAACTCTTGATGAATGAACATGCACAACACCTTGCCATGAACATTTCGTGCCTCTGGGCTTAGACGCTCTAAGAATCACCAATTAAGTCTAACCCAAAAGCCGACACGGTAAACATGCACCCTGCTTTGGCAGAACCTACATGTCAACCCTTCACACTTCCACAAGATAGACGCCGCACCACGCTTTGGCGTAACCTACGCTTGGTCGATCAAGTTTGCCATGTGTGTCGCTAATGGAAGGCGTATAAGACTTAATATTTTAATGAGGGATTTGGTTTTTATATACATATACATATACAATCACCACAATATATAGTACGTATCATATACATGTTATATCCCACAGAAAACATGCAAAACGATAAAAAGCAATGATTATGGCCATCCTATTTGTGTTTCCTTGAGCCAAGAGGAATCACGGTCATCTAGGTCTACATCACATGCAACCTGACAAGATGAAATTTGTGCCTGCCTTTCTGGGTTTGATCAGCTCATCTCTATGACTGATCGGCTCGCCATTAGGTAGGTTGTTCAGGTGCCACCAGCCGATCGACTGGCGCCTCCAGCCGATTGGTTCACCGGTCGTCGTGCATCTCCTCAGGTCACCAACCGCTCATCTGGCTCCTCGAACCGGCCGTCTGGATCACCAACCGATCGGTTCACTCCTTGAACCGATCATCTTCAGGTCTTCTGTCGTTCTTTGACATAATAGGAAATAAAATCTATTCTATTTACAATTGAATTGAGAAAACCCCGAGTTACATTCAGGGGGAGCAAAGGTAGGAAAAGAATTCTCAAATTATTTCGAGTTACATCATGAATAGGAGAGGGGAATCAGTGCGCAGACCGAGATGCAAGTAACCACACAAACAACCATACACAGATATAGGGGTTTATAGGCCACAATCATGCTACACATCCACCACAAAACTCACTTAAGGGCGACGCATATCGAGTGTATTAATATTACATATCATATATGTATATTAGGGATTTGTGGATTGGACATGTATAAAGTCGATATTATTTGCATCGCATGCAATAAATAAAGGCGACAAACCAAAATTGATCATATCGATAATACTAAAATATAGAGCGGTTGACGTGGCTCTAATACCACTGTTGGGTTTTAGAGGAGGCAGAGAAGCAGCGGAAACAAAAAAAAAATTCTCCCCAAACCCAGAACAAAAGGAATCGCGTCAACGTCTATATAATAGGAAAGATGGTTTGTGAATCATACCTTGTCCCGAGGCTTGCTCGGCGACAGTACCTCGCGCCTTGTGCGGTCTTAACCTCCGGTCTTGGATGGTGTCTGTGCAGCTCCTGGTCGCACTGGGACTGATGACTCCTCCTACCAGACTGTCGGATGACAGTTGTCCTCCTGAGCGGCAGTGACATCCCGCCTCTGAAGTTGTCCACACAAACCACCTAGAACTCCACACTCCTTGTCCCACAAGGAAGTGGAAGGATTCACACCCTCCTGTTGATGTACTAGTCGCCAACACACTCTCCTGCTACCATTTGCAACTGCAGTTGTCTTTCCCTTGCTGCACCTCCATTTGCGGGAAGCACTTGCTCGGGCTCTCTCTCGGTTACCAAAACCAGAGAGAACGACAACTTTGCAGAGCAACCGGCTTGCACTGAGTTGTACTCTGAGAAGCCCCCAATACCCCTATATATATAGGCAGGTCATGGGACAGGGTTCTCTGTCCCCGACAATATGGGACTAAAAGCAGGAGTAGAAGGGTTCAAGATTTTCCACAAAAGCAACCAACTCGCAATCTGAACGGATCGGTTGGAGCACCAACCGATCGGTTGGGACACCTCAACCGGTCGGTTCACAAGTGAACCGGTCGGTTGGTGGTCCTAGTCGATCCCATATTGACTTTCTTTCTTTTGTTTCTAATTGGTATCAAATACCAATCCTTGTTTCAATCAAATTGGGCAAGTGAAACGCAAGTAAAATTCTCACCAATCCTACTTTCCCAAGTTGCTCGGTTGCACCAATTGAACCGATCGATTCAACACTTGAACCACTCATTTCACTTTGTGCATGAGCCGATCAGTTAAACAATTGAGCCGACCGGTTCAGCAACCTCAGCCGACCGGTTGATCATATGAACCGATCGGTTGGGAGTGCAGGTTGTGCAGAATCAGTCAAATGCGGTTTCAATCAATCTGATACTCCAATCAATGCGTCCAACACCTTGAACATTATGATATTGAGCTATCGATTAATTGAGCGTTTAATTGAACTACTAAACTCCTTTAGTAATCAATCTAAACATGGCTTGTGGATAAAACTCCTCTTCCAGGTTAAATCCTATGTGTGTGACCCTGCAGGTCCATTTCACGTTGGCAGTAAAATTCCATAACACTTATGACTTCACAAGAAAAGAGTGGTGCCTAGTCACACATCATTGTTACCCAAGTGAAAAAGAAATGTGGAGAAAAACTTTCAATCCTACAATCCGTGAATGGTGTTACAGTGAATGTATAATTCCTTTGTCACTGATATCTAGAATGAACTCGAGGCATGGAACAATCATCCTGTCAATGTTCATTCATTTCCTTGATCTCAAAGTAGATCGAGTGAGATGTGTATGACATCAATATCACATATTGATTCACACGTGCATGCACATGCCTTTTCTCAATCCTACGCATCAAGTGGCCAAGGATATCAAACTCCCTTAGTAGGGACAAATCCCATATCTATCACTCGCCCCTCAAAAGCCCCATGTGTCAAAGCCACCCAATCATCACCTTTATAACAACCCATGTTTCAGGACTGCGTTTGATGATGTCAAAGTGTACCCAACAACATGTGTTGAGTGCAGTGATTTCAGGTCTAAGAATCACACTCACCACCATCACTGTGAGAGCTGACTGTGACTACCAAGTCATGGTTCCATGTGTCACTCTCACGGTGGATCTGTCCGGTACCTTATTCTCTAACAAGTACCTATGTGCTTGGTTTGATATCACTATATCATGACTAATGAGAATTTGTCATCAACCAACACACAATCTAGTCTTTAGTGTTATTGATGTCTATGGTTATTTCCACAATAACAACCGACTAGGGACTAAACAAGAAAGTATACGCTTAACATACGTATGATCTCATCGTTTAGGTCCTCAACCCAAAAGCATATGTCATTGAGTAAAACAATCTTTAGACATCTATCATGTTACACCATCATCTCAGAAATAGTTTAAACATATAGATTGGAAATTGCCTTTATTATTATTCAAATCATTTACAAAGTATCCAATTACAATCATCATATGACTTGCTCTATGGTCATACATACCAATAGAGCTTCCTTTCCCAATCTGCAACATTTGCAAAAGCATAATCAAGCATACTCTCAAAAGGTTCTTTTTGAGAAATGTGAATCATTCTTAGCTAAATGATAGGTGGCCCCTCGAATAGCCCTCCTTATATCCACACTTCCTCTTTAAAGTCAGAAATTATAGGAAGGATCAAAATCTATATTCCAGAGCCAAAAAAGGTAAGTTATCACCACTGTAGGAGTTTGACCCGATCCAACTACAAATGGACATATTCATTTCCTTTCCCTTCAGATATGGTCCACTCAAGAGATGACACAGTTTGGGAATCTTGATCTTAGCTAATCTAGATCAAAATCTATAGCACGTCTTCTGATGTGTTTAATTCCAACTTCTCCCCATGGATTTCTGGCAACCGAAGATGGTACCATTATGCATTGGGAGATTGGAAAGGCCGCTAATTAATACCACTATATGAATGAGTTTTCATCAATTTGCTGGACTAATCTGTAGCACATGAGACTCAAACAAGTCTTGGGAGTTTTTTGGGTTTTATTAAGGGATATCATTTGGGAAAGATATGTTGGGTTATGTGCTTATTTTGAAAATAAAGACATTATTCTTTTAACTTCATAATTTGGTTTACCTACTTTCTCTATCAGCTAGTCATCTTGTTCCTTGCATTAATGTTTGCAGGTTGAATCTGATTCCAGATTCTCTAGTTCCATCAACAAGTAGCATAGAGGACTTCTTAAGACTTTACAATATTGCCCGAATAAATTGATGGAATTTCCAACTAAACTTCCACTAAGGAGGATGTATAAGTGCAAAATGAAACAAAGAGGATTAAGGAAATGGCAGTGTAGATTCAGAAAGGTGAAGCCATTACACGATTTGATTTGTGATGTTCAATATAAGAGTTACTTTTTTGACTAATTGAATATAGAATGATGTTTTGTTGGGTTATTACTCTCATTTTGATATCATGCATCAGGCATCACAAATTAGTATACATATATATTCATGATTCTATTTTAAGTATTATAGGTAGAGCCACTGCAACTGCTGGCTTTGGAAGGTGATGAGATAGATGTCAATATTTCCTATCACGAAAGAACATGAACCTTTTTCTTCATTTAGATGTTTATGATTAGCTACACCAAAGACTATTTTTCCATCCTTGCAGCCCCCAGTTCCCTTCAATTAAGGTATAGAGCTAGAATTCTCAGTGGATATGTGGATTTGAAATAGACATAATTATCTACTAACACCTAGACAGGGTATGGATATAGTTCATGGTCGAGAAGAGCAAGGGTTCTTGTTGGTGCTTACCCTTGATGGATGAGTGAAATTATTCATATCATAATTCACCAAGATATGTGCTTCAACATTGATCATAATTACTCTTGGGTTGCTGCAGTCCTAGTATGTTGACCTTGTATGCTAGTATATCTTTTATCATGAACACCACTGCTTTCAAATAAAATGTCAGGATGAGATGTGGTGACACTAAAAATTTCTGTAAACATATTTGACATAGACCAGACAGAGTAAAGAGGTGACTTTAGAATGGAAATACTTGAGATAAGACGTTAATCAACATCACATGAACATCTAAACCCAACCATGAGGTGAGCTATATGGATCATACTTTCCCGTTCAATTCTAATATGGGATTAATGGGTCCAAAAGAAATCCAGAAAGGCACTTAGTGTATCACACTTTAACTTGAATTTACTCCTATCAAAATCTAGTGGAAGCCTTATTGCATAGCAAGTGAAAGCAACTCCTTAACTTGGACTACCAGACAAGGCTGACTCAATGTAGCTTTGGTTGCTTGAGATACATATGGCAGAAGGGTTATTGTCTAGATTCTAATGGCCATTTCTACTTGAGATATAGAGGAACCCACAATGCCTTTATGTCTGTGACCATGTGCTAAGGCCTAGAAGGACTACTCACCCCAACGATAGGTCAAGAGGAAAGAAGCATCATCCTTGATGCATCACATTTAGGGATAGTTAGAATAGATAGTCAACTTGATGGCATCTAAGTATGTTGTTGGGCCATATGGTACTGGATTCTAACTGTCTAGTGCATTAAAATTAGGATTGGTTGTAGGATGTTGAATATAGCAGAAATACGAACAATCC
Source organism: Alisma plantago-aquatica (assembly GCA_963693085.1). Lineage (NCBI taxonomy): Eukaryota > Viridiplantae > Streptophyta > Magnoliopsida > Alismatales > Alismataceae > Alisma > Alisma plantago-aquatica. The sequence goes on from OY856410.1 coordinate 169,834,686, forward strand.
TATTGACTATAATGAGAAATTTTATTTTAGATAATTACCTGGTCATCTGGATTTATTACCACAATCTTTCTACTCTATCCATATGGCGTGTTCTTTCCCAACATCACCAGTAACACTATCACAAGCTAGTCTCTGCCTCAAGTGCCATTTCTTAACAAATACTTGTTTTTTAAACACCATCAACTAACAAAGGCCTTATGAATACATAGCTTACATATTTTCCTTTATTCCACTTCATGCTTATCTTTTACCTCATTTTGTTTAATTATATTTCAAATGCCTTCTTTTATGTCAATTACTATAAACTATTTGGTAAGTTCGGTATTTGCTCAATCTTCCTTAGGAAATAGAGAAGTTACCACTTTTATATGGTCGTCTTCAAATCCTTAATAGCTAAAATAGAAAGACCAAATGGTATCATATTCTTCTAGGCCCCAAAGGATAGTAATGAAATCCACAACTAATAGTAGAGTCTATGAGTGGGTGTTAGTCATCTTGGCTATTATGAATTTTTCTAGAATCAACATGCTGGCCTGTTCACCTGCCCCCCAGGGCACCCCCCATGCTGACCTACTTGAATTCCAGTTTATATTATGTTAATCATAAATATTTCACACAAGGTGGACATATTTGGATATACCAGCTGATGATACAACCAATTATTTTGGTACTTGATATTTTCTTTTAGAATCTCTAGTGTCTATTCAGACAGTGGAACAGATGAATATATATGCTTCCACATCGAATCAAGAAACTAGATGTTTCTTCCCTAGAAATACTTATTGTAATACGATGCTCAAGAGATATTTGAGTTGTTTTCATGAAGTCTGATTTCTATGTTCTTGACAATTTATTGCCTCCTATTGGACAGTGAGCTGAAGGCTAACGTCAACATATGGAGCATCTGACACCTACTTCTCAGCCGGAAATTGGTGTTGCATACAGTAATCTAGCATACCAACCTGCCATAATGGTAGGAACTGGTTCTGTGGCAGTTGGTTCAGGATCTCCTACTTCTCCATCACATCTATCAAGCCAGTGACAACTTGCATATCAATAGGATCAACAGTTGCACCACCTGCAACAACAGTAGCAACAACAACAACTCTAGGCATTTTGGTCAATCAGATAGTCGAGGTTGAACAAAAAATATTTATACCATATTCTCCTCAAGATGCTTACTTTACATCATAGGCATGACTTTCCCTTATCATTTTCTCTCACATTTCCTGCATGATAACCAGAATTCTATTCATATCACTTTGTTGTAGCTTAAATTTACTGTAGGTGCATACTGCCAATAATGTTATTGGGTTGTAATTTCAAATGGTCTAAATGAATGACCTTATTGTGCAGGTTATAGACTAAAAATTCTGGACATGACAAACCTGAATCGTACAAGTGAACTATCTTACAACTCTCCCATAAAATGCTTGTGCTGCAACAAAACATGGATGAACTGCCTAGGTACTTCTTGTCTCTTCAAGGTACTAATTTTGTCATCTTATTCTTGTAGAAACCTTCATTTATGCCATGTATGAATGCTTATATATCTTTATTAAACTATTTGGATGATCTTTACCTTATTTTTAATGCCTCCCCATTTGTAAAACTTTGTTTTTAGGATTAAGAGAAGTACAAGCTTCACCATCGTAGCAACTTCCATTACCTGAATTAGAGATTGAGCTTAACAATGTCAAGAATTTAGATAAAGAGTATAAGAAGTATCTAAGACAGCCATGACGCAACAGGTACTCTCCTGTGAAGCATGATGATGGATCTCCATTTGAAGCCCAAGCATGCCTAGTCACAGCTGCAACAACAGCGACAAACGCAACAATGTATCATGATATGTTGCAATTTGATATGGCCCTTTGCTGCTATTAAAAGGTTGCATTTCATAGACCTATGTATATATTTGAACAACCACTGTCAGCATCTACAAAATAGTGACCAACTTCATAGGGATGATATTCCTTCTATCTCTGCTTAGAAGTTTCTTTTCAAATTCTTATTTCGGGTGCTTTTGGGCGATGCTGGCCGAACAACAACAACTCAAACAAAAGAAGAAGACAATAAGGATGTTAAAACTGGCTGAGAAAGACACAACTTTTTTGCAAAGATGTTAGTAGACCACTGAATCATTGATATATGTATATACTTTTCTTTGTACACATTGTGTAATAGGGGCAAGGTATATGTCCTCCCCATGTACATTTGGCGTTTCATTATAAATGAAAGTAAGACTTTTGGTATAATGAGCATAACTTGTTCCAAATACTATAATTTTGTTACTAAAATAGCTTGTGTACTAACAAATTATAATATATATATATGAATATATAGTCGAGCTAAGCTTATATGTATGTGTACTAAATGGCACTACATATGTAGCTAGATGCATAATCAACTACATATATATGTATATAGTAACTGCTACCTTTCCCTACACACTAAATACATATAAAATGTATTAACTTCATGTTTTTGCTACATACTAACTATATATACAATTTTAGTCATACATTTAGCTATAATTATACTTATATTTAAATATGTAAGGACAATATCTAGCTACGCTTTCGGATACATATGAATTTGTAGCAAATGGATTATCTAACTGCATATTTGAAATATATAGTTAAAGGCTTTAGCTATACGAGCATATACTACAAATTGTATGTGTAAAGAAATATTTAGTTAAATCCTTTAGCTACAAAATATGGGGTTTTCGCTACAATTTTTTTTATAGTTAATGACCCTTTTTTTGTAGTGAGTATGTACTTTCATCATCAGGACTTATCTTAGATTCTCCAAAATTGGATTCAGCTCATACACAACTTAAATCTGTATAAGGAAACTTGTACCATCAGAGATCAAACTTAGATTAGATTACACATGCTAATTTCATATATAAATCATTCTAATTGTTACATTTTCAATAAGGCTCTAGACATCTAATTTAGATCTATTCTCTTCTAAACTAATGTCACTCCCTTTTACTTAGGTTGCATGAACAGTGACTACTCTCCTGTGTGAGGGGCACATTTTCATATTTAGATATGTATAATAAAATATCATATAGGTTTTATCTAAAAGGCAGGCATCATAGAAAACTATCGAGGCTCGAGCCGATTGGAAAACAAAACCAAATTAGTGAAAATGTGATGATATTGATTTTAGGGTTTTGATACTCAATCTAGTATTTGAGACATAATTGGTGTAAAATTATTTTTTTATGGAACTTGAGGTCTTGTATGGTCAATTTGAGTAAGTCGACCTTCCATAGATAAAGTGATAGGTTATTTTGAGGCATACTCTGAGTCGAATATCCTTAAATAAAAACTTGTTGGGATAGTTAGGACTTCACATGTCAATTAAGGATGTACATGGACCCCAATGGTTGAACCATGAATCTTGGTATGCATCATAATTGAAGAAAGTGGATTGAACATGGTTCATTGTAGTTTGATGATTAAATTGAATTTTAGTCAAGGTTTATATAATGATTAGTAAGGTTGTTTGGATTTCATTTACATGATCGGACAAAGGAGTTTTGATCTCAAATTTTTTGAAAGAAAAATTATATGATAGAAGAGTTGTATCTCAAATTTTAGGATGATTGGTGGTACTTATAAAGAAATACAATTATTTGAAGTTGAAGACATCCATAATATGCATATTGATAATTCGTGGTCTTTAAACATTTAGTATCTAGGTTGTATGGAGGTGTCACGTTGTCTAATTCCCTCTTTTCATGGACGCAAACTTCAATTGCAGCATGACCTGATCCTATCTATTAGTTGGAGATCTGATGGAGAGTCCAACCTAACTCCTAAAAGTGAGTAGCAGGTGGACATTTTCCTTGGATTTAGAAGGGGAAACCTCGCTAGAAATCTGGGAGCATCGGTGAGATCGGTTGAATCTACCATGCTTTTAGGATCACAGTGACGACTCATCGGTGGTGTGTGGTAACTAGGACTAGAGGTTGACTCCCCCTCTTTTCTGCTCATCTCCACTACGTTTCACAGTACCCAAACAAAGACAATAGGAATTCCTCTACCATTAGTCTCTCTATCACCCTTCTTCACAGTCGAGAAACACGCCTCCCATCATCTTAGCACCGAGCCAGCGGGCTTTGTCGTGCATCTACCTACATAAGGGGCTCTTTAGAACTCCACACAGAGGCATAGGGCAGTCGTGATTCCGTGTTGTCACCCCTACGTAGCTGCTGGAGAAGAAACGGATTGCAGGTCTATATGATGTCGTAGACCTACAACTAGCATGAGTTCCTATTGCAGATTACAACATGGAGACGGTGAGGCCGATTCCTTTAGATACCCTGGAGCTTCACTTCAAGCATCGCCTAGAGGAACATGACGAGAAGAAGCCTCGGCGGCGTCCATGAAATAGGTGTAGATGAAGGGGAGCGAAGCATCACTGAACCTTCATTGAGTTCCAGCTTGGGGGCGGTGGTGCTCAAGGCACAACTGGAAAGGCGAGTGACCCCATCTCAGCACGAGGAGGTGGAGGTCCACGCCGGCGGCCAGGAGTGCGGCTCACGCCGGAGAAGGAGCAAGTGTCTTCGTGCAGAAGAATAGAAAGTCCAGAACTGGAGACCCAGCCGTGGTGGTGGCCTGTGCAAGGGAGAGAGAGAGAGACGACAGCCAGGCCGTGTGCTCACGGCGGTGGCCGTGAGAATGAGTCTCGTGACTCATACGATCGTTTGAGCACGCGAGAGAGAAAGGCAAGAGAACCAGACCTAAACCCAGACAGAACTGGTCCAAGTGCTCTTAAACCGTCTGACTCCACCAGCAAGCAAGAGCAAGGAGCTGCACCGCAATATGGACACATGGCGGCCTCTATTCGTCGAAAAAGGTAAATATTTAGTTAATATGCAGATCTTCCAAAATTCATAGAAACTAGCCTACTTATCAGAAAATTACAAACAAGGTACTATTTTTCTCAGAAAAATGAGTAGAACACATTAGAATGATAATATTAGGCTTTTGATGCATTAGTAACAGTGATATCATGTAAGATATATAATGCTTATTTAATGAGTAATAAATATCAAATGATGATATAAAATTATGGAAAAATATCAGTAAGTCTATAATCATGTTTATAATGGATATGATGTTAGATATGGTCATGTTGATGTACGAAATTACATAATTTGATTAATATGTCTAATTAAGGCTAATAACACTAAAGATGATGCAATTAATGCATACATGCTCAATAAATGATGAGATTTACAAAAAACCCTCATATCTGTAATTGGAATAGAATATATAAATCTGAGATCAGTTATATGCATAGAATTCATGTTATATGAAGATGACCCTTAATACATGGGTTGTAACCCTATATTGAATAATGTATATAAACTAGGGTTAATATGCGCACAAAAAGGATATGGAACCTAATGTTCAGATAATGAACCATAATCTGGAAAATGACATCATTAAGATAATTCTAAGACAAGAATGCAAGTAATGATGAGAATATCCTAATGAGTTAAGAAAACCCTAAAATGGATACGATTAGGGTTAAGATGAGATGTAAGATGATAAGAACCTGATGATAGTATATGGTGTTGTCTTGATCAGGTGCTGACCAAATTATTTAGATGATCATGGATATATAGGAATCTCTAAACTCAGGTACGTGGGTATTTATTTAAGTATATGACTATGGTTTTCTTGATTGCAATCATGATATGTATGTATGCTCTCTTCTATTAGCAAATATTGGATGTAGTATTACTATGTAGTACTCGTTGTTTTGTCACTTGAAAACATAAATTATGAGTAGATGTTTTGTAGTTATTTAAGGTGATCATTATCCCCCTTATGAGGGAATGGATTAATGTTGGCTAGTACACCTCCTTAGAGCACACAGTGTACGGGGAGTTTCCCTAGAGTACTTGGTACACGAGGATGGGCCCAATATTTATGTTTTGGTACTATTCCACCTTGATAATGCAATTCATCTAGGAAAAATGACGTAAATTGTCATATTTCGCTTAATAAAAAAGTGTTTTCTATGATTTTCTTACCTTATGCTAATCTTTTTCAAAATTATGAAAGCCATAAATATATGTATCTTTCTGCCCATGTACACAACACCTCGTGTGTTGATTTGTTGTTTCACGTATGTTTTAGGTTCAGCGATAGCATGGGAAAAACAAAGTATAGGATGTGAGCAAGTTGTCTAGGTAGTACCTATTGTCTAAGATCCTAGTTAGCATACATGTTTAGAGTTGTGTAAAAATTCCCTTTCAATATGCAATTGTAAATAATGTTGTAATAATGTACATGTTAAATGTTGAGATATGTTATGGTTGTATGTTCATGTATGCGTATTATGCTTCCGCATCGCTCTCTGGTATGATTGGATGATGTCTTCAGATTCTGACATCTCATTCCCAATAGGGTTTGGAGAAGCCAAAATCCGGGGACGTCACAGTTGGTATCAGAGCATGAACAATAGCTACACCTAGCAATTTCTCACCATGAAACATTAAACCTAAATCTCACCTTTCACTTTAAACCTTAGAAACTTAGTAAGTTGTTCTATAGGAATAAGGTTTGACTTAGCCTCTAGGTTAGAACCTAGATGTTCAAGAACTAGGTTTAGACAAGTGTCTGAGACCCTTTCCGTATAGAGCTCATATGTATTGGGTAGATACACTAGTCTACACCTTGTTCTCACCATTTCACTAGGTGACATGGCACTAGACTATCTGCTGGTTTGGTTTTGTTTCCCAATCGGCTCGCACCTCAACAGTTTTCTCTGACGCCTTCTTTCTCGGAGAAAAACTATATAATATTTTATTATATATATGTAAATATAAAAAAATGTGTCCCTCACAATGGAGAGTAGTTAGTGTTCATGCAATCTAAGTGAAAGGGAGTGACATCAGTCTAGAAGAGAGAATAGATCTAGATTAGATGTCTAGAGCCTCATAAGGTTATGTGATAGATAGATAGACAAAAGAAAGACAAAGGAAATAAGTATATAGAATCTTACCTAAGTTGATCTATGATGGTATACGTTTCCTCATTAAGATTTGAGTTATATATGAACTAAATCCACTCTTGGGAGGATCTATGCTAAGTTGTGATGATGAAAGTACATTCCTTTTTCTTATTTAAGATAAGCCATGTTAAGATACAGATGAGTGTGCATGAGACTCAAGATCTTATACAAGGAGGATATCTAGTGGTAGGATGAGATATGTGGTGAACTCTAGAGAGAGTAAGACCCACAGGGAGAAGGTCATTGGACCTAGACTCCAATATATGAGATATGTGTTAAAAAAAGTGTCCTATACTAGATTACTCTTGAGTGTTGTGTTGAGTCCTTATGCATGATTCAAATCTATATGTGACGATTGGGTAAAAGAAAGGGAAGGGTAGATGGCCCATATGATAAAGTCAATCCTTTGGATAAGTTAGGTTCTAGATGGAGTGACATATTTTGCAAATCTCATCATTAGTTGCAAGTGAGGTAATATATGAACTCTAGTTATGAGAATATGATGCTTTGTGCAAAAGATACTCAAAATACATGTTCTCCCTTCTTCTTCTCTTCCTAAATATATGATGATAGAAAACTCACTTGAGCTATATAGATGATTTATATCCGAGGGGTCACTCATATAAGCTTGATCTATTCTATATTTCCCCCTATATCATACATGTACTACCCAAGATTGAAATCATGATAAGTTTGACTCTAAAATATTCTCTTCCCCTTCATATGAAACATGAAAGATATGATGCTGAGATGATGGGGTAAACTTAGTATATTCTCTTTTTCGCTTCACATAATACATGCAAGACATAAAAAGTTGAACTCATGAACTTGATTTAAAGATATTTTTGGATCATAGGATATATGATCAGAAATATAGTTCATAACTTTGATCCTTCTCAATGTATGCTTCTAAGTTGAGTATGAATATCACACCATATGGTGAAACCCTAATGGTAAAACATATTATGTAATCCCTTATTAAGTGGAAAAAAAAATTCTAATATCAAGGATAAAGATAAATCTCCTCTAATGCTGAAATCATTGTAAAGATGTTAATGATGTTAGATTTGAACGATCTGAATACCATGGCATATAAATGAATTCCTCTTGAACTTTAAAGGTATGAAAAAAAACATGTACCCTTAGGGGTGATGTAATCCTAAGATATCATAATGTCATGTTATGGCTAAGACATTACGTGATGGTTCCACATATATATAAGGTGGGGTGGACACACCCAAGAATCTCTAGACCCTGAGCTAACAACTTAGAGTGCATGCAACTATGGTGGTCTTAGAACCTAAGCAATAATGATGTATATGGAGTTGAACTCCTAAATAGCCTCTTAAGGATGAGATTAGTTGAATTTTGAGGATGAAATTCCAAATAAGGTGGGGTGAATGTGATGATATTGATTTTAGGGTTTTGATACTCAATCTAGTATTTGAGATATAATTGGTGTAAAATTATTTTTTTATGGAACTTGAGGTCTTGTATGGTCAATTTGAGTAAGTCAACCTTCCATAAATAAAGTGATAGGTTATTTTGAGGCATACTCTGAGTCAAATATCCTTAAATAAAAACTTGTTAATTTAGTTAGGACTTCACCTGTCAATTAAGGATGTACATGGACCCCAGTGGTTGAACCATGAATCTTGGTATGCATCATAATTGAAGAAAGTGGATTGAACATGATTCATTGTAGTTTGATGATTAAATTGAATTTTAGTTAAGGTTTATATAATGATTAGTAAGGTTGTTTGGATTTCATTTACATGTTCGGACAAAGGAGTTTTGATCTCAAATTTTTTGAAAGAAAAATTATATGATAGAAGAGTTGTATCTCAAATTTTAGGATGATTGGTGGTACTTATAAATAAATACAATTATTTGAAGTTGAAGACATCCATAATATGCATATTGATAATTCGTGGTCTTTAATCATTTAGTATCTAGGTTGTATGGAGTGAATGGCTGCTCTCTCCACTCTCACCCTAGCAGCACTAGGGTTTCTTCTTGCATAGGCGGCTGCTTGGGGGGAGGGGGTTTGGCCGCCGTAAAGTGGTGCCCCGCTCCCCCTCGGCCTGTTCTCGCCCGTCATCAGCAGGGTCTCTTCTTCGGGAGGTGTGTGGATGTGGTGTCTTTGGAGGCAGCGGTCTTCTTCTTCCCTGTCGTTGAGCCCGGCTGTGACGAGTTTGCTATCCCTTTCTCTTTTATTGGCTTTGTATTTTTTGTTCTCTTGTTTTGTCTATCTCGCTGTTAATTAGCATTACTTTCTCTTCTCGTGGTAGATTTCTCTTTCTCGGTCAATTTTGTTGTGGAGTTTGTATGGCAGCAAGTGCGGGGATAATATCCTTTTGGAACACTGATTTGGTGTAGGCACTCTACCACATATACATACTCAAGATGAAGGTATTCCTCATAGAAAGCTGTCTTAGCCAGCGAAGGAGAAGAGGAATCTATACATCATTGTCCTTATCAGATTCTGATATGAGTTTTTGTGGTGGTTTGTATCTGTTCTTGATCTTTGTGTGGTCTTTTCGTTTGTTTTTCTCCTCATGTAGATGTTGTATGGCCCCTCCATAATGAAATTTGTCTATTTAACTTCAAAAAAAAATCTAGGTTGTATGGAGGTGTCACGTTGTCTAATTCCCTCTTTTCCTGGGTGCAAACTTCAATTGCAGCGTGACCTGATCCTATCTATTAGTTGGAGATCTGATGGAGAGTCCATCGTCACCTAACTCCTAAAAGTGAGGAGCCGGTGGACATTTTCCTTGGATTTAGAAGGGGAGACCTCACTAGAAATCTGGGAGCATCGGTGAGATCGGTTGAATCTACCATGCTTTTAGGATCACAGTGACCACTCATCGGTGGTGTGTGGTAACTAGGACTAGAGGTTGACTCCCCCTCTTTTCTGCTCATCTCCACTGCGTTTCACAGTACCCAAACAAAGACAATAGGAATTCCTCTACCATTAGTCTCTCTATCACCCTTCTTCACAGTCAAGAAACACGCCTCCCATCATCTCAGCACCGAGCCAGCGGGCTTTGCCGTGCATCTACCTACATAAGGGGCTCTTTAGAACTCCACACAGAGGCATAGGGCAGTCGTGATTCCGTGTTGTCACCCCTACGTAGCTGCTGGAGAAGAAACGGATTGCAAGTCTATATGATGTCATAGACCTGCAACTAGCATGAGTTCCTATTGCAGATTACAACATGGAGATGGTGAGGCCGATTCCTTTAGATACCCTAGAGCTTGACTTCAAGCATTGCCTAGAGGACCAGGACGAGAAGGAGCCTTGGAGGTGTCCATGAAATAGCTGTAGATGAAGGGGAGCGGAGCAACACTGAACCTTCACAGAGTTCCTGCTTGGGGGCGGCGGCACTCAAGGCACAACTGGAAAGGCGAGTGACCCCATCTCAGCACGAGGAGGTGGAGGTCCACGCTGGAGGCCTGGAATGCGGCTCGCGCTGGGGCAGCACCGGAGAATGAGCAAGTCGCTTCGTGCAGAAGAATAGAAAGCCCAGAATCGGAGACCCAACTGTGGTGGTGGCCTGTGCAAGGGAGAGAGAGAGAGACAACAGCCAGTCTGTGCGCTCACGGCGGCGGCCGTGAGAATGAGTCCCGTGACTCATACGCTCGTTTGAGCACGCGAGAGAGAAAGGCAAGAGAACCAGACCTAAACCCAGGCAGAACCGATCCAAGTGCTCTTAAACCGGCCGACTCCACCAGCAAGCAGGAGAAAGGAGCCGCACCCCAATATGGACACATGGCGGCCTCTGATTCGTCGAAAAAGGTAAATATTTAGTTAATATGCATATCTTCCAAAATTCATAGAAACTAGCCTACTTATCAGAAAATTACAAACAAGGTACTATTTTTCTCAGAAAAATGAGTAGAACGCATTAGAATGATAATATCAGGCTTTTGATTCATTAGTAATAGTGATATCATGTAAGATATATAATGCTTATTTAATGAGTAATAAATATCAAATGATGATATAAAATTATGGAAAAATATCAGTAAGTCTATAATCATGTTTATAATGGATACGATGTCAGATATGGTCATGTTGATGTACAAAATTACATAATTTGATTAATATGTCTAATTAAGGCTAATAACACTAAAGATGATGCAATTAATGCATACATGCTCAGTAAATAATGAGATTTACGGAAAACCCTCATATTTGTAACTGGAATAGAATATATAAATCTGAGATCAGTTATATGCATAGAATTCATGTTATATGAAGATGACCCTTAATACATGGGTTGTAACCCTATATTGAATAATGTATATAAACTAGGGTTAATATGCGCACAAAAAGGATATGGAACCTAATGTTCAGATAATGAACCATAATCTGGAAAATGACATCAATAATATTATTCTAAGACAAGAATGCAAGTAATGATGAGAATATACTAATGAGTTAAGAAAACCGTAAAATGGATACGATTAGGGTTAAGATGAGATGTAAGATGATAAGATCCTGATGATAGTATATGGTCTTGTCTTGATCAGGTGCTGACCAGATTATTTATATGATCATGGATATATAGGAATCTCTGAACTCAGGTACGTGGGTTTTTATTTAAGTATATGACTATGGTTTTCTTGCTTGCAATCATGATATGTATGTATGGTCTCTTCTATTTGCAAATATTGGATGTAGTATTGCTATGTAGTACTTGTTGTTTTGTCACTTGAAAACATAAATTATGAGTAGATGTTTTGTAGTTATTTAAGGTGTTCATTATCCCCCTTACGAGGGAATGGATTAATGTTGGCTAGTACACCTCCCTAGAGCACACGGTGTACGGGGAGTTTCCCTAAAGTACTTGGTACACGGGGATGGGCCCAATATTTATGTTTTGGTACTAGTCCACCTTGATAATGCCATTCATCTAGGAAAAATGACGTAAATTGGCGTATTTCGCTTAATAAAGAAGTGTTTTCTATGATTTTCTTTCCTTCTGCAAATCTTTTTCAAAATTATGAAAGCCATAAATATATGTATCTTTCTGCCCATGTACACAACACCTCGTGTGTTGATTTGTTGTTTCACGTATGTTTTAGGTTCAGAGATAGCATGGGAAAAAAAAGTACAGGATGTGAGCAAGTTGTCCAGGTTGTACCTATTGTCTAAGATCCTAGTTAGCATACATGTTTAGACTTGTGTAAAAATTCCCTTTCAATATGCAATTGTAAATCATGTTGTAATAATGTACATGTTAAATGTTGAGATATGTTATGGTTGTATGTTCATGTATGCGTATTATGGTTCCGCATCGCTCTCTGGTATGATTGGATGATGTCTTCAGATTCTGACATCTCATTCCCAATAGGGTTTGGAGAAGCCAAAATCCAGGGACGTCACAGTTGGTATCAGAGCATGAACAATAGCTACACCTAGCAATTGCTCACCATGAAACATTAAACCTAAATCTCACATTTCACTTTAAACCTTAGAAACTTTGTAAGTTGTTCTATAGGAATAAGGTTTGACTTAGTCTCTAGGTTAGAACCTAGATGTTCGAGAACTAGGTTTAGACATGTGTCTGAGACCCTTTCCATATAGAGCTCATATGTATTGGGTAGCTACACTAGTCTACACCTTGTTCTCACCATTCCACTATGTGACATGGCACTAGACTGTCTACTGTGTGTGGGACACTTGTTTTGTTGGTTTGGTTTTGTTTCCCAATCAGCTCGCACCTCAACAGTTTTCTCTGACGCCTTCTTTCTCAGAGAAAAACTATATAATATTTTATTATATATATGTAAATATAAAAAAACATGTCCCTCACACTGGAGAGTAGTTAGTGTTCATGCAATCTAAGTGAAAGGGAGTGACATCAGTCTAGAAGAGAGAATAGATCTAGATTAGATGTCTAGAGCCTCATAAGGTTATGTGATAGATAGATAGACAAAAGAAAGACAAAGGAAATAAGTATATAGAATCTTACCTAAGTTGATCTATGATGGTATACATTTCCTCATTATGATTTGAGTTATATATGAACCGCATCCACTCTTGGGAGGATCTATGCTAAGTTATGATGATGAAAGTACATTCCTTTTTCTTACTTAAGATGAGCCATGTTAAGATAGAGATGAGTGTGCATGAGACTCAAGCTCTTATACAAGGAGGATATCTAGTGGTAGGATGAGATATGTGGTGAACTCTAGAGAGAGTAAGACTCAAATGGAGAAGGTCATTGGACCTAGCCTCCAATATATGAGATATGTGTTAAAAAAAAAGTGTCCTACACTAGATTACTCTTGAGTGTTGTGTTGAGTCCTTATGCATGATTCAAATCTATATGTGAGGATTGGGTAAAAGAAAAGGATGGGTAGATGGTCCATATGATAAAGTCAATCATTTGGCTGAGTTAGGTTCTAGATGGAGTGACATATTTTGCAAATCTCATCATTAGTTGCAAGTGAGGTAATATATGAACTCTAGTTATGAGAATATGATGCTTTGTGCAAAAGATACTCAAAATTAATGTTCTCCCTTCTTCTTCTCTTCCTTAATATATGATGATAGAAAACTCACTTGAGCTATATAGATGATTTATATCCGAGGGGTCACTCGTATAAGCTTGATCTATTCTATATTTCCCCCTATATCATACATGTACTACCCAAGATTGAAATCATGATAAGTTTGACTCTAAAATATTCTCTTCCCCTTCATATGAAACATGAAAGATATGATGCTGAGATGATGGGGGTAAACTTAGTATATTCTCTTTTTCCCTTCACATAATACATGCAAGACATAAAAAGTTGAACTCATGAACTTGATATAAAGATATTTTTGGATCATAGGATATATGATCAGAAATATAGTTGATAACTTTGATCCTTCTCAATGTATGCTTCTAAGTTGAGTATGAATATCACACCATAGGGTGAAACCCTAATGGTAAGACATATTATGCAATCCCTTATTAAGTGGAAAAAAATTCTAATATCAAGGATAAAGATAAATCTCCTCTAATGCTGAAATCATTGTAAAGATGTTAATGATGTTAGATTTGAACGATCTGAATACCATGGCATATAAATGAATTCCTCTTGAACTTTAAAGGTATGAAAAAAACATGTACCCTTAGGGGTGATGTAATACTAAGATATCATGATGTCATGTTATGGCTAAGACATTACGTGATGCTTCCACATATATATAAGGTGGGGTGGACACACCCAAGAATCTCTAGACCCTGAGCTGACAACTTAGAGTGCATGCAACTATGGTGGTCTTAGAACCTAAGCAATGATGATGTATATGAAGTTGAACTCCTAAATAGCCTCTTAAGGATGAGATTAGTTGAATTTTGAGGACGAAATTCCAAATAAGGTGGGGTGAATGTGATGATATTGATTTTAGGGTTTTGATACTCAATCTAGTATTTGAGACATAATTGGTGTAAAAATTTTTTTTATGGAACTTGAGGTCTTGTATGGTCAATTTGAGTAAGTTGACCTTCCATAGATAAAGTGATAGGTTATTTTGATTCATACTCTGAGTCGATTATCCTTAAATAAAAACTTTTTGGGATAGTTAGGACTTCACATGTCAATTAAGGATGTACATGGACCCCAGTGGTTGAACCATGAATCTTGGTATGCATCATAATTGAAGAAAGTGGATTGAGCATGATTCATTGTAGTGTGATGATTAAATTGAATTTTAGTCAAGGTTTATATAATGATTAGTAAGGTTGTTTGGATTTCATTTACATGATCAGACAAAGGAGTTTTGATCTCAAATTTGTTGAAAGAAAAATTATATGATAGAAGAGTTGTATCTCAAATTTTAGGATGATTGGTGGTACTTATAAATAAATACAATTATTTGAAGCTGAAGACATCCATAATATGCATATTGATAATTCGTGGTCTTTAATCATTTCGTATCTAGGTTGTATGGAGGTGTCACGTTGTCTAATTCCCTCTTTTCCTGGGCACAAACTTCAATTGCAGTGTGACCTGATCCTATCTATTAGTTGGAGATCTGATGGAGAGTCCATCGTCACCTAACTCCTAAAAGTGAGGAGCATGTGGACATTTTCCTTGGATTTAGAAGGGGAGACCTCGCTAGAAATCTGGGAGCATCGGTGAGATCGGTTGAATCAGCCATGCTTTTAGGATCACAGTGACCACTCATCGGTGGTGTGTGGTAACTAGGACTAGAGGTTGACTCCCCCTCTTTTCTGCTCGTCTCCACTGCATTTCACAGTACCCAAACAAAGACAATAGGAATTCCTCTACCATTAGTCTCTCTATCACCCTTCTTCACAGTCGAGAAACACGCCTCCCATCAACTCAACACCGAGCCAGCGGGCTTTGCCGTGCATCTACCTACATAAGGGGCTCTTTAGAACTCCACACAGAGGCATAGGGCAGTCGTGATTCCGTGTTGTCACCCCTACGTAGCTGCTGGAGAAGAAATGGATTGTAGGTCTATATGATGTCGCAGACCTGCAACTAGCATGAGTTCATGTTGCAGATTACAACATGGAGACGGTGAGGCCGATTCCTTTAGATACCCTGGAGCTTGACTTCAAGCATCGCCTAGAGGAACATGACGAGAAGGAGCCTCAGCGGCATCCATGAAATAGCTGTAGATGAAGGGGAGCAGAGCAGCACTGAACCTTCACTGAGTTCTAGCTTGGGGATGGCGGCGCTCAAGGCACAACTGGAAAGGCGAGTGACCCCATCTCAGCACGAGGAGGTGGAGGTCCACTCCGGCGGCCAGGAGTGCGGCTCGCACTGGGGCAGTGCCGGAGAATGAGCAAGTGGCTTCATGCAGAAGAATAGAAAGCCCAAAACTGGAGACCCAGCCGTGGTGGTGGCATGTGCAAGGGAGAGAGAGAGAGAGATGATAGCCAGGCCGTGTGCTCACGGCGGCGGCCGTGAGAATGAGTCCCGTGACTCATACGCTCGTTTGAGAATGCGAGAGAGAAAGGCAAGAGAACCAGACCTAAACCCAGGCAGAACCAGTCCAAGTGCTCTTAAACCGGCCGACTCCACCAGCAAGCAGGAGCAAGGAGTCGCACCCCAATATGGACACATGGCGACCTCTGATTCGTTGAAAAAAGTAAATATTTAGTTAATATGCAGATCTTCCAAAATTCATAAAAACTAGCCTACTTATCAGAAAATTACAAACAAGGTACTATTTTCTCAGAAAAATGAGTAGAACGCATTAGAATGATAATATCAGGCTTTTGATGCATTAGTAACAGTGATATCATGTAAGGTATATAATGCTTATTTAATGAGTAATAAATATCAAATGATGATATAAAATTATGGAAAAATATCAGTAAGTCTATAATCATGTTTATAATGGATATGATGTCAGATATGGTCATGTTGATGTACGAAATTACATAATTTGATTAATATGTCTAATTAAGGCTAATAACACTAAAGATGATGCAATTAATGCATACATGCTCAATAAATGATGAGATTTATAGAAAACCCTCATATCTGTAACTGGAATAGAATATATAAATCTGAGATCAGTTATATGCATATAATTCATGTTATATGAAGATGACCCTTAATACATGGGTTGTAACCCTATATTGAATAATGTATATAAACTAGGGTTAATATGCGCACAAAAAGGATATGGAACCTAATGTTCAGATAATGAACCATAATCTGGAAAATGACATAATTAAGATAATTCTAAGACAAGAATGCAAGTAATGATGAGAATATCCTAATGAGTTAAGAAAACCCTAAAATGGATACGGTTAGGGTTAAGATGAGATGTAAGATGATAAGAACCTGATGATAGTATATGGTCTTGTCTTGATCAGGTGCTGACCAGATTATTTAGATGATCATGGATATATAGGAATCTCTGAACTCAGGTACGTGGGTTTTTATTTAAGTGTATGACTATGGTTTTCTTGCTTGCAATCATGATATGTATGTATGCTCTCTTCTATTTGCAAATATTGGATGTAGTTTTGCTATGTAGTACTAGTTGTTTTGTCACTTGAAAACATAAATTATGTGTAGATGTTTTGTAGTTATTTAAGGTGTTCATTATCCCCCTTATGAGGGAATGGATTAATGTTGGCTGGTACACCTCCCTAGAGCACATAGTGTACGGGGAGTTTCCCTAGAATACTTGGGACACGGGGATGGGCCCAATATTTATGTTTTGGTACTAGTCCACCTTGATAATGCAATTCATCTAGGAAAAATGACGTAAATTGGCGTATTTCGCTTAATAAAGAAGTGTTTTCTATGATTTTCTTTCCTTTTGCAAATCTTTTTCAAAATTATGAAAGCCATAAATATATGTATCTTTCTGCCCATGTACACAACACCTCGTGTGTTGATTTGTTGTTTCACGTATGTTTTAGGTTCAGAGGTAGCATGGGAAAAAAAAAGTACAAGATGTGAGCAAGTTGTCCAGGTTGTACCTATTGTCTAAGATCCTAGTTAGCATACATGTTTAGACTTGTGTAAAAATTCCCTTTCAATATGCAATTGTAAATCATGTGGTAATAATGTACATGTTAAATGTTGAGATATGTTATGGTTGTATGTTCATGTATGTGTATTATGCTTCTGCATCGCTCTCTGGTATGATTGGATGATGTCTTCAGATTCTGACATCTCATTCCCAATAGGGTTTGGAGAAGCCAAAATACGGGGACGTCATAGAAATAGAGTGTCCCACACAAAGTAGACAATCCAATGTCATGTCACCTAGTGAAATGATGAGAACAATGTGAAGACTAGTGTAACTACCCAATACATATGAGCTCTATATGGAAAGGGTTTCGCACACTTGTATAAACCAAGTTCTCGAACATCTACGTTCTAACCTAGAGGCTAAGTCAAACCTTATTCCTATATAACAACTTACTAAGTTTCTAGGATTTAAAGTGAAAGGTGAGATTTAGTTTTTTTATGTTTCACGGTGAGAAATTGTCGGGTGTAGCTATTGTTCATGCTCTGATATCAATTGTAATGTCCCTGGATTCTGCCGTCTCAATACTTAGAAGGCCAGAGAGGACAAATCCGAAAATGTTAGGCAATTGTATCAAAGTGTGTTGTGGAAGCAATGTGCACATACATGAACATACAACCATAAAATACACCCTAACATTTCTCAACATTCAACATGTAAATTACTACAAGATGACTTATTGCATAATGAATTACAATTACATATTGAAAGAGGATTTACAATTCTATGAACATGTATGCTAATTAGGATCTACACAATAGGTACAACATGTACAACTTGCTCACATCTTGTACTTTTGTCCCTTGCTAGCTCTGAACCTAAAACATACGTGAAACAACAAATCAACACATAAGGTTTCAAGTACATGGGTAGAAAGATACATATATTTATGGTTTTCAAAATTTGGAAAGATTTGCAGAAAGAAAGGAAGAAAATCATAGAAAATGTTTCTTGATTAACTGAAACACGATAATTTTATTAATTTTTCTAGATGAATAGCAGTAAAAAGGTGGACTAGTACCAAAACATTTATATTGAGCCCATCCTCATGTACTGAGTACTCTAGGGAAACTCCCATAGACCGTGTGCTCTAGGGAGGTGTACTAGTCAACATTAATACATTCCCTCGTAAGGGGGATAATGAACACCTTAAATAACTACAAAACATCTACTCATAATTTATGTTTTCAAGTGACAAAACAACAAATACTACATAGCAATACTACATCCAATATTTGTAAATAGAAGAGAATATACATACATATCATGATTGCAATCAAGAAAACCATATTCATATACTTAAATAAAAAACCACATACCTGAATTCTGAGATTCTAACTTATCCTTTATCATCTACATATATGTTCATCACATGATTAATAGCAATTAATCATCATCAATACAAGGTTCACTATATTGTTTATATCTTAGGTTCAAAATTAGGGTTGTGAACAAACCTAGGTTCAAACTAATCTTAACTGGTCTATGATATTTTTATATTGATCTACAGGTCATTATTTAGGTATGGTTCATTTTTTGTAATTTTTTGATGATTGTTCTATTTACTAGAATTAAAATGAGGCTAATATTTAGTCATATAATTATTCATTAATCCAAAAAGGCATAATATTTAGTCATAATAATCAAATTAGAGCATGTGTTTTTTTTTATATGGAACCATGGTTCAGGATTATTTTTCTCAGATATAATCTCAATAATTTTCTATTTATTCCAATTACTTAAACCCTAGAAAGAAGCATCATCATTTATACAAAATATCACTATCAAAGATGTCTCAAAAGTTTGATATAGAGGTTCTATAAGAAAGATAGAATTTTTCTGAGTCTAGGGATATTTTTGGGGAATTTTTGGCCAATGGTTCTATTTTATATGATTTATACCAAGAATGTGCATTTTTTAAGGTATTCAATGCTATTTATTACCTATAAGTATTATGTGGGCCATTTGATTCACTTATGGGAACTCTAGATGCCTTCCACATGGCCACAAAGAGGGTGTGGTTCAATGCTTCCTGAGCTGGATAGACCGGCTGGTCTGGCTCCTTGGACCAGACTGGTCCGATCTCTATCTCTCCCTCTCGTGACCCGCTCTCTCTCCCTCTCGTGATCCTCTCTCTCTCTTGCTAGCCCTCTAGGTCTCCACCGAATAGGGCACCACCATGGAACAGACTCTAGGCGAGTTTTCCCCCCGCATCTCGTCATCCCAGTACTGAGGTGATGATCCTATAGTACTATCTAGGTATGGGCGCACATCTACACACACCATCAACGCCTGGAGAGGGATCCTCCACGACTCGCTGAGGGATCCGACTTGGATCCATGGTGAAGAAGCTCCCCCAGATTTTGACTTTGTCATTCTATTCTTTTCATGTCTATTTGAGATCACAAGATCTACATCCTTCCACTAAATATGGCGATGGTCTTCGTAGGTGGGTATGATGGGAACCGAACTCCCACAACCTAAACTGTGAAATTCCCTATTATAGACTTGTCGGAAGTTCTTCTGCTCCAGGAGCAGCGTTGCGAGGTGCCAGAAAAAAGGGGTTATCTTCATCTCTTTCGATTTTAGTGGTAGATCTAAGGATGTTCCAAGGAATTCCTTCGTGGTGGTGGGAAAGAGAACCACGTATGGGTTTCAGGGCATGGGGTTGCGCATAGGACAGACAGAGCAAAATGGATTGCTTGAGGTATCTCCCTCAATGTCTTAACCTTGACCGGTCTCGGTGGCTAGGCCACACCATACTTGACAAAAATCAAGATTGTTGGAGCTTTCAGAGGTTGAAGATAATGGATTGCTTAAGTTTCTAAGGTTATAACACCATTACCTAGCCGACTCACTCTACTACAACAAGAAAGGAGAATGATAGATAGAGAGGGGTTTGGTCTCTCCACCCAAAGTTCTAACCCCCACTTCATGTGTGGTTGTGATCTAAGGGGTGTGACTGAGTCAGCCAACAACTTGTCTCCCTAGTTCTCACAATGACTCCTTCCTTAGGAGTACCGATTGTAACAAAATTTCTCATATAAATTCAAAGCTGGAAGATGATGCAGCCAGGCCCCACGTGCCATAGTGACACAACCCCAATATAGGTTCAATCGATAATGTTTGAGTGATTGTAGTTCTCAATGCAATGATTTGTATTTACCTATAATATAAAAACCTAATAATGTATGGCAGAATCATCATTTATTCATTACACTTCAGATATAGGTTCCTCATCATCTAAATCCTCACATTATCAAGTCTGCACCCGAAATTTGAACATTTCATCATATAAATTAACACTTAGATAGTCTCATAATAATTTTATGGACCTTAAACAAAAGTCACTTGATCCTAAACTCTTGATCAAACAAATCCAAATTACCTTTTATGATACTAACATACCTCAAATTTCATCAACTTGAAACTTGAGTTAATTGAGACTTTTAAATGGGCCACTTGGACTCATAAGTACCCATATCAATTAATATAAAAATATATATTCATTATAATTGAATTCAATCCGTGTCCTAATCATCAATTGCATATTTACTTACACTTTATATGTGAAAAGAGTCAATAATTGAACAACCAATTCCTCAATTTGATATCATTCATCCATGCAACACTCATGGTTTTAAGATCCCACCTTATATGGAATTTCATCTTCAAAATTCAACTAAACTTATATTTCAAGCTCATGATTTCAAACTTAGATAGTGCACATCATATATAGGAAGGGAATATAGAATATCTCAAGCTTATATGAGTGATTCATCATATATAAATAATCTATCTAGGTCAAGTGGGGTTTCCAATATCATATATCAAGAAAGATAAGTAGAAGGAACAAAATTTATGAGTATCTTATGCACAAGGCATTTTACTCTCAGAACACTATTTTCATATATCACCTCACTTGCAGCTAATGGTGAGTTTCACAACATAAGTCACTCAAGATAGGACCTAACTTAGTCAAAGGATTGAATTTATCATCATGATTTTTTCCTACCCATAATTGTTTTTTACCCAAGTCTCACAGCTAGGATTTATACCAAGATGGGAATCATGCATAAGGAATCAACTCATCAACTTAGAGGTAACCCAACTTATGACACATTATTTCACATATATCTCATATTTTTCATATATTGTCAGGTAGGTCCTATGACCCTCTCCTGGCGGGTCCCACTCTCTCTGGAGTTCACCACATATCTTGTCCTGACACGGGAGGTCCTCCTTTGTAAAAACGCTTGAGGCTCATGCATATTCAACCTTATCTTAACTTAACTCATCTTAAGTAAGAAAAGAATATGTAATTTTATCATCAGGACTTATCTTAGATTCTCCACAATTGGATTCAGCTTAAATCTTCATAAGGAAACTTATACCACTAGAGAGAAAACTTAGATTAGATTACACATGCTAATTTCATATATAAATCAATCATCTACTCTAACAGTCACATATTCAATAAGGCTCTAGACATCTAATTTAGATCTACTCTCTTCTAGACTGATGTCACTCCCTTTCACTTAGGTTGCATGAACATTGACTACTCTCCTGTGTGAGTGACACATTTTCAAATATATATATATATAATAAAATATTATATAATTTTTCTCTGAAATGTAGGCGTCAAAGAAAACTATCGAGGCTCGATCTAATTGGATAACAAAACCAAATCAGCAAAACTGAGTGTCCCACACATAGTAGATAGTCCAGTGTCGTGTCTCCTAGTCAAATTGTGAGGACAATGTGTAGACTAGTGTAGCTACCCAATACATATGAGATTTATATGGAAAGGGTTTCACACACTTGTCTAAACCCAGTTCTCAAACATCTAGATTCTAACCTAGAGGCTAAGTCAAACCTTATTCCTATAAAACAACTTACTCAGTTTCTAGGATTGAAAATGAAATGTGAGTTTTAATTTTTTTATGTTTCATGGTGAGCAATTGTCAGGTGTAGCTATTGTTCATGCTCTAATACCAACTGTAACATCCCTAGATTTTTCCATCTTGAGACATAGAAGGCCTGAGAGGACAAAGCTGAAAACATTAGGCAATTGTATCACAGTGCATTGCGAAAGTAATGTATGCATACATGAACATACAACCATAACATACACTGTAACATTTCTCCACATTTAACATGTAAATTATTACAACATGAATTACAATTACATATTGAAAGAAGATTTACAAGTCTGTGAACATGTATGCTAATTAGGATCCACACAATAGGTACAACATGTACAACTTGCTCACATCATGTACTTTTGTCCAATGCTAGCTCTGAACCTAAAACATAGGTGAAACAACAAATCAACACACATGGTTTTGAGTACATGGGTACAAAGATACATGTATTTATGGATTTCAAATTTTGAAAAGATTTGCAAAAAGAAAGGAAGAAAATTATAGAAAACATTACTTGATTAACCAAAATGCACCAATTTTATTAATTTTTCTAGTTGAATAGCAGAACTAAGGTGGACAAGTACCAAAACATATATATTGATCCCATCCCCATGTACCGAGTACTCTAGGGAAACTCTCGTACACTGTGTGCTCTAGGGAGGTGTACTAGTCAACATTAATCCATTCCCTCTTAAGGGGGATAATGAACACCTTAAATAACTACAAAACATCTACTCATAATTTATGTTTTCAAGTTACAAAATAATGAGTACTACATAGCAATACTACATCCAATATTTGCAAATAGAAGAGAATATACAAACATATCATGATTGCAAGCTAAAAAGACATATTCATATACTTAAATTAAAACCCACATACCTACGTTCAGGGATTCTAAGTTATCCTTGATCATCTACATATATGTTAATCACATGATTAATATCAATTAATCATTATCAATACAAGGTTCACTATATTGTTGATATCTAAAGTATGTATAGAGGTTCTTACTTGAAATTTCATAGTTCCACTACCAAATTGTTTTCAACTAGGGATCAAGCCTATAATTTTAGTACTTCTTCAAAATACATACAAAATACTAATATGTGTTCCCCTCTTATGAACAAAGACCAATCTTCTTTTAATTAGTAATGATATTTTTCTCCTTGTTTGCATTAAACTAAAAGGGCACCAGTTGAAGAAGATCACATTCTCCTCATCCACCTTTTAGACACAACATTCTCATAGCAAGTAGATACTGAGAAATTTTTAGAGAGCATTCTCATATGAAGTATCTCCAAAATAACTTTGACACAATCATTTGGAAATAAGTATCCAAAAAAAAAATAGGGAACAAGATAGAA
This sequence comes from Alisma plantago-aquatica, assembly GCA_963693085.1. NCBI lineage: Eukaryota > Viridiplantae > Streptophyta > Magnoliopsida > Alismatales > Alismataceae > Alisma > Alisma plantago-aquatica. Next base: position 169,858,553 of record OY856410.1, read on the forward strand.
GAAGTAAATGGAAATGTAATATCATTATATATAGAATATGTGGCATCCATGTAATTTTATAGTCAATTCACATGATTATCAAATGTCATATTTGGTGGAGTAGGTGTGATGATCCTCAATTTTGAGTTTTCATACCAAATATAGTATCTTAATACCATGAGTGTTGCATGGATGAATGATATCAAATTGAGGAATTGGTTATTCAATTATTGACTCTTTTCACTTAGAAAGTGTAAGTAAGTATGCAATTGATGATTACGACACGAATTGAGTTCAACTATAATGAAAGTATATTTTTATATTAATTGATTTGGGTACTTATGAGTCTAAGGGGCCCATTTAACAGTCTCAATGAACTCAAGTGCCAAGTTGATGAAATTTGAGGTATGTTAGGATCATAAAAGGTAATTTTGACTTGTTTGATCAAGATTTGAGGATCAAGTGATTTTTGTTTAACGTATATACAATTATTATGAGACTATGTGAGTGTCAATTTACACGATTAAATGTTGAAATTTTAGGTGCAGACTTGATAAGCTGAGGATTTAGATGATGAAGAACCTATATCTGAAATGTAATGAATAAATGATGATTCTTCCATACATTATTAGGTTTTTATATTATAGGTAAATACAAATCATTGCATTGAGAACTACAATCACTCAAACATTATTGATTAAACCTATCTTGGGGTTGGGTCACGCTGATATGAGGGAGAGATAGAGATCGAACTAGCCTTGTCCAAGGAGACAGACCGACCGATCCATCCAACTTGGGAAGCATTGAACTGCACCCTCTTTATGGTTGTATGGAAGGCATCTAGAGTTCCCATTAGGGAATCCAACGACCCACATAATTCTTACTATTAATAAATAGCATTGAATACCTTCAAAAATGCTCATTCCTGGTATGAAACATATAAAATAGTACCATTGGCCAAATAATTCCCCAAAAATATCCCTAGACTCAGAAAAATTCTCTCTTTCTTATATAATCTCTATATGAAACTTTTGAGACATCCGTACTAATGATATTTCATATAAATGATGATGCTTCTTTGTAGGGTTTAGTTAATTGGAATAAATAGAAAATAATTGAGATTATATGTGAGAAACATATTCCTGAACCATAGTTTCATATAGAAACAAAACACATGCTCTAAATTGATTATTATAACTAAATATTATGCCTTTTTGGATTAATGAATAATTATATGCTTTTAGCCTCATTTTAATTCTAGAAAAATAAAACAATCATCAGAAAATTACAAAAAAAATGAACCATACCTAAATAATGACCTCTAGATCAATATAAAAATATCATAAACCAGTTAAGATCAGTTTGAACCTAGGTTTGGCCAAAACCCTAATTTTACAATCATTATATTTAAAGTTGCATTAAATATAATTTCTCTATTGACACTCCCTATTGAGCTCTGAAGCATATGATCAAACTATCTCATGTGATTAAATATGCTTGGTTTGGGAGTTAAATACATGTTGATAAATAAGTCCACCATGCTTGAAATGTCATGAATATAAATGTTTATGTTTAAGCTATTTAGGGTAAAGCTCTAGGCTTGAGGTATTTTCAATACAAAGTTGAATTTTGGGTTAGGTTCATGAATAATGAGTATGAGACATTATTTGAATTTAATATTCCTTTCTAAATTCATTTAGTATATATATTTTAATCATAGAATAGAACAAACATCCAATATACATGAATCTTATCTTGTTGTAAAATGAAATTTTCAATGACAATGGAATTAACAATACTATGAAATTTGAATATGAATAGAGCCCATAATTTTATAAAATGTGTCGTACCTTCAATCATCGCCAAGGAGAACGGGAAAAACTTGTGACTAGGAATCAGGAAAAGACAAACCTCCTATTGATAGTCAAGTAAATTTCCATATACCTATGAATCAATAATTTGCAATAGAGGCTAATAAACAACAACTTTTGGTGGAGGCTAATGTTGCAATCACTGATGGTTTACTTGTCCATTGACCCCTCTTTTTTTAAATAGGGACAAAATTCTAATTACTCTTCATTCTTTGGTAGAATGCAATCATAATTTTAGAAAGAGAAGATGCCATTGAATAAATGTAATTAAAATTTTAGTAAAAAGCAAGTGGTATGGCAGTATCCTCGTATAGTTTCAAATGTTGGAGTTATTGGTTCTAGTAGAGGTCGTAAAAATGAAGGTTATGTGACTATGTATATAAATCCTCTAGAGTCTATTACAAATGATTGATCACATATATATATTTAATCATGGAATGTGTGAGGATCTCATAAAATAAAATGGAAAATTGCCATTAAAGAATCTAATCACGAAAATGCTAGTTCTATTGTTTGTATTCTTGAAACCAAAATTGCCATATTTGTGAATTATGTTTGGCATTTTTTCAAATGGATTTTACATCATTCACTTAATTCTTTGGTAAGGATTTTTATGGCTTGGTTTAGAGATTATATCCAATTAAGATTTATACAGGACAATGAACAATTTATAAGTTGTCTGGTTGTTTATCCTAATGGTTCCTTTTTTTCATTTTTGTGTATGATCATAATCATGAGAGTAAGAGATTTATTATTTGGATATAGTTACATAATATTAGCAAGAGTTTATGAATTACATCTTGGATTGTAGCAGAATATTTCAACTCAATCAAGTAAACATATGAATGTTTCAGTGTGGTCGAGTCTTCATATAATGTAGGACTATCTTTTATTAGTATAACTTGATTATATGATTTTATATGAATGTGATTATACTTGGGATAATAGAGAAGGTAAATCTAAACTTAATCTGTTGAAGATCAATAGATTTTTTTTTATAAGAATAACTTCATTAAACATTTCTCTTGTCGTTGAGGTGTGTGATGGGGTCCCATTCATAGTGATTACATGATCCTATCTGTTCATATGAGAAAGAAGATTTTCTTAGACGACTCCATTCAAGATTGTTAGTGCTTGGACGTATATTCATGCATTCCTTTCTACTACTGTGTTTTCTCTTTGTGAGTGGAACTAGAATGTGGTAGGTGATATTAGTGAAAAAAGGTGTATCAAAGAAGTTGAGACATGTATGGCACATAGTATGGGGTACTATGATCCGAATGATAATAATCTACAACTGTTTTCTATGAAATTATAAATTAAATCTATTGAGTCTTGTTTCATTGAAAAGTCCTTTATCAAATAGAATTCTAGGATTTAATGGTTGTAATAAAGTTTCTTGTTCATGTTATTCTTCTCTCAGAACTAGAATAAAAAGAAACTCTATAATAGCTTTATCATTGATAGAACTATGTTCTATGATAATGATATCATTGAAAATCATATCACTAGTAATTATAATGATGTATTTTATTCTCTATGTTATTAGACATGATGAACGAACTCTTCCTGATCTAAGTAATTCACATCTAACCAACATTGAGATCTATTTGCCAATGAAGAGATTGAATGAGTTATGTAAGAGTCGAATCATAATAAGGCACTAGGTCTTGATGGGTTTCATTTATATTTATATAAATCTTGATGGCATATTATATGTTCTGACATTATAAAGTTGTTGAAAAAAAAATTTCTAGTCATCATATGTAAAAGGAAGACAAAACTCAGATTACACTCATTCCTAAAATAATAATTGCTTCTTATATTAAATATTAAAGACCTATTTTTTTATGGAATTTTTTGTATAAGATAATTTATTAGATTTTATCTAACAAGCTTTAGCATATTATACTGTATATAATATTGCAAAGAATGCCTTTTATTAAATGTTCATCCATTATTGAATCTACTCTCATTTAGAATGATATCATACACAATTTCATTATAAGTTTGAAACCCATATGTATCGAAATGGATTAAATGGTGGCCCACTATGTGGTTAATTGGATTTATTAAAACATTGTGTGCATAATGAATATCACTTCATGTTCCATAAACTAGATTTAATAGGTGCTTGATACTACTCACATGCAAGTACTAATCAATGGGGCACCTTTTGTTTCTTTTAAGCTAGAAAGAGGTATTAGGAAGAGTTATTTTGTTGAGCCTTACCTCTTTTATATAGCCATGGAGTTCTTATCTAGTATTTCGAAGTATGATCAAAATAATAGTTTATTTATTCCTATTAAAGGGTCATGTGAACTTGTTGTGTTACATGATCTCTCCGTGGATGATGTGTTAATCTTCTCTCAACTTTTCATCACTTCCATCAAGTGTTTGGGGTATCTATATAATGAGAATAGCTTTGTATCTCATACGAACATTAGCACAAAGAAGTGTGTTATCTTTTGTGACAAAGAACCTAGAGTTGGATCTATTGAAGCTAGTGTTAATATAAAAAAATTGAAGCTTCCTATGAAATACTTTGGACTCCCTATATTTATTGGAAGTCTTACTAGAATTTTAATGTTATCCACATTTAGATATGATTAATTCCAATATGGAAGCTTGAAAACCCATCTTTTGTTGTATGTTGGCAATATAGAGATAACGAAATCCACTCTATCCTCTATGCATCTTAATTGGACTTTATCTTTTCTTCTTTCTACTTCTTTATCAGCTAAAATTGACAAAACTTGCATAGACTTCCTCTGGTGTGGACCAAGTCTGCATAGTACTATTTGTATCGTTTCTTGGATGAATGTTTCAAACCAAAAGATGAAGGGGGTCTGAACATAAGGCATGCCTAGGATCTTACTAAATCTTCTTTTTCAATAGAATATAGATATGTAAAAAGATTCTCTGTGGTTGAAGTGGATTATGTGGATGCATGCTAAATACCTTAAAGAAGATTCAATGTGGATAGTTAAGACAACATCCAATCAATCATGTATGTAGAGATAGTTGACTTATTTGAGAGAAATTCAGCTTCCTTATATATCTATTACAACTGGTCGTGATGTGTCAATTCTTCTTTAGAGGGATCCATGGCGGCCAAGAGGATAATTCCTTGATATTATAGATAAAAGAAATACTCTAAACATTGGAGAAACTTGTAAAGCTCAATTTTAAACGGTACTTGGAAATGGATTTAGATATATGTAGTAATTGGGATAGAGTTTTGAATTCTTGAGACATTTTTGTGATCCATCTTCGAAGGTTCTAAAATGTTTTTTGATTTAAAATAGGATGAAGAATTTACAGGAATTTTTAAGAACAAAGACTTTTAAAGTTAGCTAGTTTGGTTGGATTCAGAGAACTAAATCCCTCAAAGGCTTCACATTCTTGAGTAGGAGACTTGTGATGCATAATTTTCTCACTCAAGATCACCTTAAAAAAATGGGGTTTAGTTTCCCTTCTAGATGAGAGTTTTATAGGGTGTCCACTGAAGATATGAACCACTTATTCTCTATTTTCTCATTTTTCATAATTTTTTTTTGATAAATATGTGGAATATATATACACCTATACATAGACACTTATATCCTAGGTTTTCTACACTCAAAGGAGGGTGGAAAACCATTTTTTCTCTTATTATTTTATATAAATTTGATGAGAGATAAATTACATGATTTTAGGATAAATTTTATTTACAATTCATCTGTTTGAAAAGATGTAAGCTAAATGTTAATATTCTGACCTACTCTCCTTCTTGTATAAACAAATTTTCTTTTCTTTTCCTATTTTTATTTTTTGTTTGTCAAAGCTTTTTCTTTCCATGTTTTGAAAACTTTTACATAAAAAATTCAAACAAAGAGAGGAATATGCTTTAGGAGACCAAAAGAAACTATCAAATATGTCTGAGTTAAGCTTGAGTGAATTCATGAAGATTTTAGAACTCATTATGGTGTCAAGTATTGTGACAAAAAAATATGCTTAGAGAACGACACAATCTAGGATATGGTGGCCAGAGTTCACTATGGGTTTGTTGGGGGTCCGACCTCCCATGGAAAGTTCACCTAAATATATAATAGAGCAATTCAACAATAAAAAGAGAGATTGGTTATACATAATGACAAATTAGAAATAATAAGGTACCCTATAATAAACAGTAGATCCTACTAGTATCCATTATATGTGATTATGTATAATGATAGGATAGTATATCCAACTTACTAGGTATCGTAAAATGTGCATACCTTTTTTAATCTTATCAATATGTCATTGTGGTATGGTAGAGAGTTTGAACTCACCTCCTTTGTACAAATTATATTGTTTCATGATTTTTTTTACCTAACAAATATTTAGCTAACAAGGATAGATGTGGAAAGTCCTATAGAATACTAGAGAGCTAGTATACCCGTTTTAAGGTTCTTAGGTTTTATTGTAAGACTTTTTTGGTGATTATGTAGGTCAACAATGAGAAACTCATTTTGATTTTATTTTTCGGGACCCAATATTTTGATCAGCATAAATGCCAACCATTAGAGATAATCCTTAAACCTAAACCCAACTTATGAAATAAAACAATCAATTTTTGAAAAAGGCAATTAATCCATATATGAAAATCAAAGGTATATTTTTCCTTTTTCTTTTTTCATAATACCTTGTAAAAAAATGTCACAATAAGGACATCACATTCATATATCACAAATCAGATTTGACTTTAGCAAAATCAAAATCAAATCGTATGCCTCATGTATAGTTCAATTTACATCAGGTACTTGTACATTGATGAACCAACTTAGTATACACCCCATCCTGGGAAAGAGAGTGAACATCAAAATTCTAATCTATCTAGATTATGCAATTTATATCTTCTTTATCACGTCCTCTCTGTTTGGTAGAATTATACCTAAAAACATTTGAAACAACCTCGTGAGACTCATATAGAGCCCAAGTGAGTGCATACCTCCCACACAAGCTAGGTACATGTATCAACAACAGATTAAGTATATTAAACTTAACAAAAGCATGCATATATTGAAAAGTCTAGCAGATAGTTCAATCACAAGTCAAATCTATCTTACAATGGTAATATAATCTGGTATATAAGCTGATCATGTAAACCAATTATATCTTTGAAACATCTTTTAGAGTGTGTCCATGAACAAATCAACAAATACATATTAGTTCAGATTAAGAATTTTAGTACATGAGTAGTATGTCAAGTTCTAAGTATTTTGAATCAATACATAACAATAAAATTATCTATGTGACACTCCACCAGTCGGACCAGAAACACATCCTGCAGTCCTAAAGCTGAAGTACACATAATACAAATATATCAAACAATACTATCAAATAGCAAGAAAACCAATTGATATTCAGAATGAATATAAATCCCAACATTTATAACTTTTCAACAAGATAGATCATAATATGAAATAGAAAATGTCCATAGAAACATGATTACTTTCCACAACAAGATGCAAAATCAACAATGACAAATCATCAAGTACCAGTAAAAGTAATGTAACAACCATTCATATCATGTTCTAAACGGCTTATCATCTTTTGTTCATTTGCCTAGAAACTACATCACTTGTACCTCACCAAGTAGAAGTCGTCATGCCTGATTCTCATGTCAAAGACTCACCATCATTGTCTTAGAGTTTAGCCAACCACCCTAAGATATCAACAATAGACCCTGGCCACCTCAGGGTTGCCTATAGAGACTCACATCCTCATCTTAGGTATACGAGATAGGAACCAACAAAACAGTATATCACATATCACAATATTTCACATAGTTTTCATTTCACATTTCACATATTTCATTTCATAAAAGTCTATACCATCTAGACATAGACTTTCACAACAAGTATTTAGGGCCAAAGCCACTCCAGATGACTCACTCCTAAATCCCGGTGGTCTAACCTTTAAGGTCTCAACCCACACTCTGGAAATCCTTCTCATAATTCATTGATTTCTAAAAGGAGATCCATTTTGTTTCCCCAGTGTGGTCCTCAGGTGGAACTCACAGTGTTCAGGGCACCTAACTAGATGTTCCATCATTTCACTTATTATTATTCTCTTTTACTCATCTTAAAAGAATTCAAAACATCATGTATCATATGTGTGTATTCTCACGTAACTAGAATAACATGAAATATATTAAACTTATCAAGAAAACAATGATTAAAGAGGGAAACCTAATAAATCTATAGATTATGAAACATATGATCATTTCAATATTCTACATCATGTCATAGCAATCATCAAAAGTGGGCTTTCAACCCGAGACATAATCTTATTGTTCAACATTTAGCCAATCAAGATTTTTTCATAATCAGTGGACTTTCAGCCATAGTTATATCTCATTATGCAATATTTACCCTCGTCAGGGTTTCACAAATGCAAGGAGTTCATATTAAATTCAATTTCAACATATTTATTATCAATTTATTGTATATCACAGTTATTAACAAAATATTCAAAGAGGCATTAGAATTGCCAATAGTAAAAGCATACAGATATCTTATATCATTCATCATACTCTGAGTGGATAATCATAGAACATCTACTTATTCCATCCAAATTCAATAGATGCAAATTAGTTTCACGAATATGTATGCATAACACATAGTTCTCTTCTTTTATTTCACATTCTTCATTTGGGGTTACTAATGAACACATGTTGAATACAATTAAAGTCCATCAAATAAGCCATCTGCATAATATAAGTATTCTATCAGACAATCACAATCCAACAACAATTTTTTATAAATCAATTAAAATGCTCGAACCTCATCTTTGAATAGAATTCAACTATAGTATGTGCATACTTTAATCCATCATTTGAAATTGTCATCTACTAGCATCATCAAACTCATCATTTTAGGGTAAGAGTTAGATTCTTAGCATTATCTACTAATTCCCATCTTTTTCCTTCAATTTTTATTCAATAGTCTCAACTTCTTTAATTTCATGTTCATTACATTATTCAGATCAATCTCTCTTGATTCACTTTACATCCAAAGTTTCTCTTCTCATTAACATTTATCAAAGTCCAGTTCTTAGTATATGTATTTCAATTTGGGTTAAGCCACATATAACTAAATTAAAATACTAAAGACTTCATCGTAATAACTTCATTAGATTCATCTTTAACTTGCAATCACCATTCAATACACTTTGTTCATATTGTTCTTTTATTTAGATAAGTGTACCATGTCATCGACTTCTAATGTCATTTCCTTAATCAACAATGATCATTCATTATAATACTAATCGCTTTAGCTTAAAATAATGGTTTAGGTTACATATTCTAACATCATAATCTCTAATCACTCTTCCCAATTCATCATTGTGTAGCTTGTATAAAAGGACCCCCATTCATGTGAGGATTTACTCATAGTTTTGTAACTCATACTAAAATAGATGCATTAGGATTATATTATAGTAGTAAGACCCATAATACTGAATTGAAGTATTCATACCTACACTTCAAAATTTCATCATGTTTATAATATCATATACAAGCTCTAGCTTTATCACTCATACTCTTCTTAATACTAAACATCTAGGATTTTCAAGAAGAAATTCCTTCGTTAAACATATCATAAGAATCATAACCTTTAGTATTTCAATCATGATTCATAGGGGTTCATTCGGGCTACTTACAAATAAGAAAACCCTAATTTCCATTTTCACATATTTCATTCATCAATCTTAAGTATACCATGTTTAATTGACTCATTTGATTTAATCTCTCAACGCAAACCCTAAACATGGAATTTTCATACCTCATATTGATCCTTATGTATATATTTAATTCCATTAATACTCAACAAAAAACTTGTATATTTTATGCTAATATAATTCAAATATGATTATATACATGTCAATTCAATTCCTAAACATATCGGCCATTAGGATGATTTTTAGGCAATATTCACATGAAATAGCATATTAATCTATCCATAGGATTCTCCATGGATCCGCAATCATTATATTAGGAACTAATCAAGTCCAAATAAAAGATAAACAACCAAAATTAGTAGAATTTGATTCCCTAATATCTTCCCAAATTAATTTCCAATCACATATATATACAAGCAAGGCATCTGCATATCTTAGCCGGATAGAATTACACTTTCAACATAAATACAAAACTTAGGAGGGAGAAAAACACTCATCTCAGGTGCAAACACCTTAAATTTCTAGGTCAAACTCTGAATATTCAAAAAACCAATCAAACACTAGCAACATAATCCATTTCTTCTTCCTCTTAACTCAAAAACCCTATAAACGAAGATCAGAAGAGAAAGAGTTAGAAAAGTGGATGATTTGATGTGAATTTGAATTAAATCATAGGAGGTATGGAATATTGATATGTGAGAGAAGATTCACCATGAAAGGTTATGCAAAGAAGCTAAACTTACTAGATTTCATCATATTTCAGATAGAGAAACCCTAGGTCAACATCTCCACCACATTCTCTTATCAAAACCCTATCTCTCCTATCTCTCTCTAATTTCATTTCATTGATGGGAATTATGAGTTATGAGAGCTCCTTATGTGTTAGGTTAGTAATATATATGAATTGAGGTGCTTAGAACAATTGCAAGCAAGCCCTTCATTTTATTTTTATTTTTCTCAGACTGGTTGGTCGGCTGAGTTATAAACTTGGCTGACATCATATTGTTCAAAACTCAAACATCGTACAAAAATTATTAAACAATAACCAAATGTATGAACTTTTGTTTCTAAGCTATAGCTAAATTGTAGATCAGTTAGAGTTACCAATAAATAAATAAAAATCCAATACTACACTATTATATTGGAGTCTGTAGCATGGTCGGTCGAGTATGTCCTAGACAAAACTCGACCAAGACCCCTTTCTGTAGAGAACAAACATCATACAAAAATTACAAAAATTTATCAATGTGTATATAATGGATTTCAATAATAACATTTAGAATTGCCACACCCCGTCAAAGCATGTTTTCTAAAGGATCTAAGGATAAGAAAAGATCCAGCAGGCACCTTGGGGAAACTCGACCGATAAATAGGTCATAGAATTATTCAAAATTGCTCATACTTTTCAAGAGTGACCAAATTTGAAATATCCAAATCATATCCAAATTTCAACTAAATCATATTTACATAGAAAACACTAAAAATCATTTAGTGAGCCACTACACGTATCAAACTTTGTATTCATATGTCATCACAACACTAAATTGGGCATATTAGGGTTTCCAATTCTTAACCCTAATTATGTGAATCAATTATGTTAAATATTCTCATTTAGTTTAAAAAAAATCATAATTAAGTTACCATCATTAATCATGCTTTAAACAATACTCAATCTGATTAAGCATGCAATCATCCAAGTAAATATTGAGTAGATGACTAATTTGAAAACATGTCATTACGAATTCTCTCCTTCTTATATGATTTCATCCTAGAATCCAATAAAAGATGTGGAAGAATATCATATCATCTAATCATTTATCTCTGTCAAAATTAAGTTAGAAATTCTTCTATTTTATCTTTCTTTCATATGATATCCTTTTTTTATTAGGTAGATATTTCATCCCTTGTCATCATCATATCTCTCCTTAGTATTACAAAAACTTAAATGACAAATATTAGTAACACATTTTTTATCAAGATTTTGTTCACACTACCTTCCACATTCTTTTTAAATTTGAGTATGTATCCCATGGATCAAGATTATGACACATTCAGTATTATTATCCACATTCATCAGTTTTCTTCACAAGGAAGATCGTTTAGCATGCATCATTCTTAGTTCATAGCTTTTTCTCAAAATTTCAGATTTAATGCTAAGATTCAAACTCATTAGAGATTGTCTTCATAATCCTATAAACTTTCGTCTTTCTTATATAAATTTTCCTTCTTGCCATAGGTTTCAAATTGACTTATAAAATCCTTTTTTTCATCGTTATATCAATATTCTTTTTTTTCAGGCATCTTATTATACTACCAAACTGCTTCGCCAAGATACTTGGTCAGGGCATCCAAAAGAAGTATAGCCAGTAGTTTCATACTAGCTTACTTCAATACACAAATACATGACCAAAGTATCTGAATATTGAGTTCAATCATTATGCACATTATTTAGGATATATTCAACATTCAGATTATTATTTAGTCCTAGATCCTATTGTCCCTGTAGACTCATCTAACCTAGGCTTTGATACCTCATTGTTGGGACCTACTCTTTTGATCAGCATTAATGCCAACCATTAGAGATAATCTCTAAACCTAAATCAAAATTATGAAATAAAATAATCAATTTTTGACAAAGGCAATTAATCAATATACAAAAATCACTGGTAAATTTTTCCTTTTTCTTTCTTGACAATACCTTGTAAAAACAATGTCACAATAAGGACCATATTCAAATATCATAAATCATATTTGAATTTATCAAAATCAGAATCAAATCATATGGCTAATGTTTAGTTCAGTATACATCATACACATGTACATTGATGAACAAACTTAGTCCACAACCCATCCCAGTAAATTGAGTGTACAGGGACATTCAAATCAATCTAGATTATGCTATTTATATATTTTTTTTCAGGACCTCTCTACTGGATAGCATTATACCTAAAAACATTTGAAACAACCTCATGAGACTCAGATAGAGCCCCAATGAATGGATACCTCCAACTCAAGCTAGGTACATGCATCAGCATCCGATTGAGTATAATAAACTTAAGAAAAACATGTAGATATCAAAACGTCCAGCAGATAGTTCAATCACAAGTCAAATCTAGCTTACAATGGTAATATAATCCAACAAATAAGGTGATCGCGTAAACCAATTATAACTTTGAAACATATTTTAGAGCATGTCTATGAACAAATAAACAGATACTTCTTAGTTTGGATTAAGAATTCTACTGCATGAGTACTAAGTCAAGTTCTAAAAATTTTGAATCCATACACAAAAATGACATTAACTTTGTGACACTCCACCAACTGGACCAAGAACACATCTTCCAGGCTTGAAGATGAAGTACACATAATACATATCTACCAAATAGTACTATCAAATAGCAAACAATCCAACTCATATTTAGAATGGATATAAATCCCAACATTTATCACTTGTCAACATGACATATCATAATATAAAATAGAAACTTTCCATAACAACATGATTACTTTCCACAACAAGAAGCATAATCATCAATAACAAATCATCAATTAGCAATACAAGTAATGTAACAACCATTCAGATCATGTACTACATAGCTTATCATCTTTTATTCATTTTCCCTAAAACTACTTGGGTTGCACCTCACCAAATAGAAGTCACCACAGTTGATTCTCGTGTCAATCACTCACGGTCACTATCTTAGGGTTTAGTCGGGCACCCTAAGATATCAACAACAGACCCTAGCCACCTCAGGGTTGCATAAAGAGGCTCACATCCTAATCTCGGGTATACGAGATAGGAATTAGCAAAACAGTAATCACATATCACAATATTTCGTATATTTTTCATTTAACATTTCACATATTTCATTTCATCAAAGTCTATTCCATGTGGGCATAGACTTTCACATTAAGAATTTAGGGCCAAAGTCACTCCAGATGACTCACTCCTAAATCATGATGGTCTAACCTTTAAGGTTTCGATCCACACTCCAGAAATCTTTCTCATAATTCATTGATTACTACAAGGAGATTCATCTTATTTCCCAGTGTGGTCCTCAGGGGAAACTCATGTTTTTTCGGGCACCTAATTAGATGTTCCGTCATTTCACTTATTATTAACCTCTTTTACTCATCTTAAAAAAATTCAAAACATCATGTATCATATGTGTATTCTCGCATAACTACAATAACATGAAATAGATAAAGCTTATCAAGAAAGACAATGATTAAAGAGGGAAGCCTAATAAATCTGTAGATTACAACACATATGATTATTTCTATCTTCTACATCATGTCATAGAAATCATCAACAGTGGACTTTCAGCCCGAGACATAATCTTATTGTTCAACATTTACCCTGTTAGGGTTTTATCATCATTTGTGGGCATTCAACCGTAGTCATCATCTCACTATGCAATATTTACCCTCGTCAAGGTTTCACAAATGTAAGGAGTTGATATTAAATTCAATTTCAACATATTTCTTATCACTTCATTGTATATCATAGTTCTTAACAAACATTCAAAGAGGGATTAGAACTGGAAATAGTAAAAGCATATGGATATCTTATATCATTCATCCTACTTAGATTGGATTATCATACAACATATAATTATTCCATCCAAATTGAATAGATGCAAATAAGTTTCACGGATATACATGCATAACACACAATTATGTTCTTCTTTTGTTTCACATTCTTCAGTTAGGGTTACCAATCAACACATGTTGAATATAATTGAAGTCCATCAAATCAGCCATCCTCATAATATTAGTCTTCGATCAGACAATCGCAATCCCATTACACTTCCTTATATATAAATTTAAATACTTGAACCTCATCTTTGAATTGAATTCAACTACAATATGTGCATACCTTAATCCCTCAGTTGAAATTGTGATTAACCACCATCATCAAACTCATCATTTTAGGGTAAGAGTTAGATTCCTAGAATTATCTACTAATTCCCTTCTATTTCCTTCAATTAATATTCATTAGTCTCAACTTCTTTCATTTCATGTTCATTACATTATGTGGATCAATATTTCTTGTTTCACTTTACATACAACACTTCACTTCTCATTAACATTTATCAAAGTCTAGTTCTTAGTATATTTCATTCAATTTGGGTTAAGACAAATGCAACTAAAATAAAATACTAAAGACTTCATTGTAATATTTGCATTAGTTTCATATTTAACTTGCAATCACCATTCAATACATTTTGTTCATATTTTCAATTATATTTAGATAAGTGTACCATTTCATAGACTTCTAATGTTATTTCCTCAATCAACAATGATCATTCTTTATTATACTAATCATTTTAGCTTAAAAGAACGTTTTAGGTTACATCTTCTGACATCATAATCTCTAATCATTCTTCCTAATTCATTGTTATGTAGCTTGTATAAAAGGGCCCACATTCATGTGAGGGTTTACTCATAGTTTTGTAACTCCTACTAAAATAAATGCATTAGGATTATATTATAGTAGTAAGAATCATAATCTTCAATTGAAGTATTAATACTTACACTTCAACATTTCATCACATTTACAATATCATATACAAGTTCTAGCTTTATCACTCATCCTCATCTTAATACTAAACATCTATGGTTTTCAAGAAGTCATTCCTTAGTTCAAAATATCATAAGAATCATATCCTTCAGTAATCCAACCATGATTTATAGGGGTTCATTCGGGTTACTCACAAATAGGAAAACCCTAATTTCCATTTTCACATATTTTATTCATCAATCTTAAGTATACCATGATTAATTAACTCATTTGATTCACTCTCTCAATGCAAACCACAAACATGGAATTTCTATACCTCATAATGATCCTTATGTATATATTCAATTCAATTAAGAGTCAACAAAACACTTGTATAGTTCATGCTAATACAATTCAAATATGATTATATACATGTCAATTCAATTCCTAAGCATATTGGCCATTGGTCTAATTTTAGGTAATATTCACATGAAATATCATAGTAATCTATCCATAAGATTCTCCATGTATCCTCAATCAATCTATCAGGAACTAATCAAGTCTAAATCAAAGAGAAACAATCAAAATTAGTAGAATTTGATTCCCAAATATCGTTCCAAATTAATTTCCAATCACATATATATACAAGCAAGGTTTATTAATATTTTAGATGGATGAATTAGGCTTTCAACATAAAAATAGAGCTTAGGAGGGAGAAAAACACTTACCTTAGGTGCCGAGCACAATAAATTCGTAGGTCAAACTCTAAATTTGTAGAAAACCAATCAAACTCTAGCAACAAAATCCATTTCTTCTTCCTCTCAACTCAAAAATCCTAGAAATGGAGATTAGAAGAGAAAGAGTGAGCAAAGTGGATGATTAGATGTGATTTCAAAGAAAATAAGAGGAGGGACGGAATCTTGACATGTGAGAGAAGATTCACCATGAAAACCTATGCAAAGAAGTAAAACTTACTGGATTTCATCATATCTTGAATAGAGAAACCCTAGGTCTACATATCCAACAATTTCTCTTCTCAAAATCCTAGCTCTCCTCTCTCTCTCTCTCTCTCTAATTTCATTTGATTAATAGGAACGATGATATCGGATATCTCCTTGTGTGTTAGGTTAGTTATATTGATGAATTGAGGTTCTTAGAACAATTGCAAACAAGTCCTTCATTATATTTTTATTTTGCTCAAACTGGTTGTCGGACTACTTATAAACTCGATCGGCACCACACTACTCAAAACTCAAACATCGTCCAAAACTTATGAAAATTTACCAAATGTCCAAAATTGAGTTTGTAAGCTAAACTAAAAAAAAATTAGATCTGTTGGAGTTACCGATAAATAAATAAAAATCTAATACTATACTTCTGTATTGCAATCTACAACATGGTCTGTCGAGTTTGTCCTGCACAAAAATCGAATGACACCAAACATCATCTAAAAATTACAAAAATTTAATATAATGTCTATAATGGATTGTACCAAAAAAATTAAAAAATTTAGATCAATTGGATGTACCAATAAAATAATAAAATACCATATTTCTAAGTTTCAATATGAATACATGATCGGCTGAGTTTTTCTTGGGGAAACTTGACCGACAAACAAGTCAGAGAATTATTCAAACATTCTTATTTTATTTATTAGTTCCCACCTTTAAAATATCCAAATCACATCCAAATTATATATAAATCAGGGTTACACATAAAAAAATAAAAATCATTTAGTGAGCCACTATATTTATCAAATTTTGCATTCATAGGTCATCAAAACCCTAATTTGGGATGATTCAGGTTTCCAATTATTAACCCTAATTATGTAACTCAATTATGATTAAATATTATCATTAGGTTTAAAAAATAATAACTAAGATATCATAATTAATCATGATTTAAAAAATACTCAATCCAAATAAGCATGCAAACATCGAAGTAAACATTGATTAGATGACTAATCTGAAAATGGGCGATTACATTATGATTCATTTAATTTTGGGTAAATATAAAGTTAAAAGAGTTGATGTTAAATTTTTTTATCAGATCACCCTAAATTATAAAAAGAGAATTACATAAAAACTATTATAAAATAATAAATATTTAGCATAGGGTGATTTAAATCAATAATGTTTTATGTAAGTTATACTTGCAATTTTAAGTTAGCTATTGATGCATATTTTAAATACTAGTTAATTCCAATATCTATCTATACATTTGCTAAAAATGCTCTCTACTATATTCTCATGTAAGCTTATTAACTAAAAAATGATTGTGTAAATTTTAGTAGAGAGGGACTTCACAAATAAAATTATGGTCCCCATTCATGAATTTAGTAACTCGACCTTTTACTTAATTATTTTAGGTTGGTGAGCACAAATGACATTCATAGATTTTTTTAAATTTTAGTTCTTTAGGGATGAACATGTCCTTGCTGACTATAGTACCTCAACCTTCTAAGGGAATGGAAATTTTGTGTAGATGGTGTACATTTACCAATTTTATGTAGTCTATAAAAGAATTTGAATTCATATATGATTGTTCAGATTATAAATGTCATATAATGGATTTCATTTGCAATAAAAATTCAATGACTTTAATGTTGTGGAATGAGAAGCAATTGAAACGATATGAATACTTCAAAATTTAATCGATGTCATTATTCTTTTATGAATAATATTTATAGTGCATTATTCGATTTTATAAATATACTCTTCAAATTATTTTTCTTGTGGAGGAATCTGAGTTATGGTTTGGTTCCCAAAACAAGGTGTTCTTAAAATTGTAGTAAGAAATTTTAAAGTTAAAACTTTACTCTTTCATTCATCCAATTTTGACATTGTCAAAATGGGAATGTAGTTATTTTTATGTCATTATATATAATAGTTTTTGAATTTTTTATGGCATATATATATGAACTAGGTTATTATTTAAAACACATAATACTTTTTTTAGTAGTTTCTTATATATAAAAGAACAAGCTAATAGCATCATAGACCTTCAATCTAAAATGAGATTACATTTTGCCTATTAGAAAGGAACATATTAAGAATATATTCACACTAACAACATCCTATCATAGTAAATTCTGGAGGTAAACATGCCATGAGGGGTCACCCTTACACCATAGTGGGTTAATCAACATTACAATGCTAATCTTGATAGTTTACTTGATAAGAAATTTGTTACCCTTATATTCATCCTCAAGTAGAAAAATAACCCAAGATGTCATTTTAAAGTTTGCCTCACATACTACGTATGGAAAACCTAAATGTAAATGAAGTCTCTCTTAATACCATAATATAAAGGAGATTACTAGATTGGGATGCTTGAATTTTGTAATATTCTAAGATTGAGGCTTCAGATAAAACTATCCTAAAAGTAATAATTGTACTGGCCATACCTTACTAATGTGTGCCTTACTTTTAGGTATCTCATCAATAAATTTCTATAGTTAGTTGGTCAGCTCAAAATAGTAATGGGATGGGTGACCTATTAGGAAGTTGAACTAGGGTTCTGAGTAAGGAAAAAGCACTTAGTCATAACCAGTGCTTCTTTGTGGGGATAGTCATCATTTAAAACTCTACTTATGCCTTTAGTTGTGCACCTGGGAGTTACTAATGGTATTCGATTTATTTGTCCTCGAGTAAGCGTGGCCTAAATGGACATGTTGCAGTATAGATGTGAGCCTTGAGATCTAGGCATGATGCTAGTGTAATCTAGTTAGATGAGATGGAACCACCCTTTCATTTATAGTGATGAATGGGAGATAAGTGTGCATGGATAATTCTAGGTCTTCCTTTAAACAAAGAAGAGATCGTTCATAGTTAAAATCTTGATGAGAAGATAAAGAATCTAAATAATGGAAACTACAACACCGTAGAATTTTGAGACTTAGACAAAATGATCTTAAAAAAATTTATTGAAGTACCCACATCACTCAAATGTAACTCCTTTTCATGTAGTCCATCAATAGGTACTATATAGTTATGCATTCTCATCTCTAGGTAGTAATAAGATGGACTACGTTGCAAAAATAAATTTTAGCTATTTATGGGTGGGAAAAGAGAATGCATCCAAAGATATTTATGGTCTATGGGAACTGTCCTAATTCATGAAGGTCTACTAGATCCTTGGGTGGTAGGCTTTATATAATTTTAACCATAATTTTCTTCAACGGTTTGATACAATTATAAAAAACTAGGATTTATTAGCCTTAAATCATACTTTATTCATAAAATCACAATCACTGGAAAATTTTTTGATTGATATAATCTATATAGACAACTTTACTCATAGCAGAGTTCTTCAAAATCTTATCCTATTAATCTAATATTATTGTTACCTTTTTAAGAAAAAAATTGCCATGACTCAAAATAAAGCTTTTTTATATATAATATATCACCTTTGAAACAAAACAAACATATATGAATAAAAACCATTCAAAATATAGGTGATATTCACAATGTAAATCTTACAATGTCATGATTGATACTGAATGATATCAAATTAGTTTGACAAAGATAAAAAAAGTATGTAATATACACAAAATTTGTTATCCAAACACCATATATGGATCTCCTATCAAAATAAAGTTTGTTAAATTGTATCCACTAATCATATTTAGTCAAAATAATCATGATTCGATATTAATGCTATCATTCAAAATTGGAGAAGATAAATAAGACTAATGTAGTATTCACATCAAATAAAAATACAAGGATTATGACAACCTTTACAGGCTGCCCCCCATCCTTTGCCCAGCCATATCCGATTAAAAGTGATGGATTCCAGAGAAAAGTGATGCCTACACCGTCGATGGTATCGAGGCAACATTAGAGAGAACCTCGAAGAATCACGCAAGTGCCAATGCCTCATGTAGGTCGATACCATCGACCCGCGTCGATGGTATCGATGTTGTCAGATCAGGTTCTGCTAAAGATCATATATAATCATATGGTGGTGATTTTTGGGTGACCTAAAGTGGTGCATATACCTAGTTAAGGAGGCCCTAAATGAAAAATCATGTCATTATCCACCGGAGAAGTCTCAAAGAGGAGAAGAGAGAAGAACAAAGTCGATAACGATGCCCTGATCATTTTGATAGCTATAGAAAACATTTTCCACCACTGGAAGGCTGTAGAATGCTCACTCCACGCCAAGGAATGCCCGGATCTCCTCCGTTAAGGGGTTTACATCACATCTATTCAAGATTTAGGTAGTGAATTGTATCACGACAGTGAACAATTCTGACTACAGGCCACTACCCAGAATAGGATATAAATTAGGATAATTGTGTAGGAATGAGTACAACGAGAACCTATGGTGAAGCCGCCGTCCTAAAGAATCCATATTTAATTGATTAAACCAACCATTTAATCGATTGTTTTGTTTTATTTTATTTTTCTTTTCTTTTTCAATCAACTCTCAAACCTTTTTAATCGGTCTAGCTGATTGCAACTAGTTATTAGTAGTCTACTGAAAATATATTCCCTGAGTTCGACTCGGGCCTCACAAAAGGCCTATATTACTTTAACGCGTGCACTTGCATTTTACGCACGGTAAAATTGTGTATACATGATGTTCTATGTTTTCTAAAAGCCATCACATATGGCCTATGATGTGTGATACAACAAATAGTATAGTCTAGGATGACAATTACATTCCCAGGTTGAAAGGTACTACCAGACCTCTACAGGTGGCACAACAGTTCTTATGTTGAACCAAGGTGACACATGCAAGAGTTGACAGAGAAGAATATGTCTTCTATGAGAATGATGTGACATCAACATGTTATGAAAGTAACCATGTAAAAAATTGAGGATGACTTGCATGAGAAGTGGACATATATGTGTACCTTGTATTTTGGGGGTGAAATCCATGTTAGGGTTACATGGTTGCGAGACCTGTAACCTTGCTTAAATTGTTGAAAATGCTTAATTACCATAATTTAATGATGATATCTATAATTTAACCTTTTTATATGTTTTTTTATCATGTGATAAGCTTACGTTTCAAATTTGGTCCAATTTGGACATTATTTGTGCAAGTTATGCAATTTTATGCACATTTTGGACTTTTATTTAATTTACCCAACTGAAAGGTTTTGTTTACAACTTGTTACTTTCATTATGGTCCTTGAATGTAATATTATGATTATTGAGATTTTGGAGCCATGGGGAGCCTAGTTGAACCTTGGTTTGGAGGTGTTTTCTTCAAGGATATTTTAGGGTTTACCCCTTTATGGATGAGCTACCTTTAGGAGCTATCAACCAATGATTTATTTGATTGGCTTGGAAATTAATCAAACGGTGTCTAAGATGGTATCCATGAATGGTGCGACATCTTCTTGTGTGACTCCTTGTATATTCTTAATAGTTTAAGGCCATGGACACGTGGAGAGCAACTAGGACACCTCAAGTTTTTCTTTTTCTTTATCCTATAGTTTTATATACCTGTCCTTAAGAACCCTAACGAAAACTTTGGTCCCTTATCTGTTCTTATCCATCCAAAACTTGTCTTTCCTCTTCTGGTCGGCAGAGGAGCTTCCCAAGGAAGAAGAAGGTGCTCATCTACTTGGTGGAAGTACCTAGGATTATGTTTTGCTTCCTTTAGGGTTTCTAAAGCTCCACTGCAACAATATGGTCATATACCAGCAGTCAATAAAATGTTGTTATAGACCCATAAATTTTGGTATATACTATAATAGTGGTTATAAAATGTTGGCTACAATGATGTCGGCATATCTCTTTACCAATATTTTTTGAGTCTATACCAGCACTTGTGGATGTTGGCATAAGTATGTCGGCTTAGCTCCTACCAGTCATTTTTCCTCTATGGTGACACTTTTTCAATGTTGGCACACATTTTATGGTCATCAGTATATGTATTCAGTATATGTACCATTGGCGCCAAAATAACTAATTTGTGACCTATATGCTAGCACTAAGAAAGTGAAGGTATAGACACTATAACCACAAACAAGTTGTGGTTTTGGAGATATTGCGAGAAATATAAATTTGGTTAGTAGTTTTTTGGTTTTGAGTATCTCAACACAATGTGTCAACTTAGAAACTCTATCTTACCATTTTTGGTTTGCTAGTATTTATATAATTGTCAACATATTTTGCAACTGGTTGGAAAACAAATTAGAGCACACTAACGAACATACAATTTGCATTGAAGTTATATCCAAAATTGGGAATCAACATTGAATCTATATATTCTTGTAACACTCATAATAAAAGTTTATACAAGTAGAGCCATAAGGATTCTTGAGATAAACAAAAAGGACCATATATCTTTTATTTGAAAGGATTTCCATAGGTACATCCACCAAGTTGTTTTTTTGGGTGATGATTAACCAAGCTCCTTTGAACTTGGATGGCTTCACGTGCCAATTGAGTCTTCAGTGTCTTGAATGAGTAGCAGTAAGAAGGCCTAAATGACCGAATCAAAAATCTGTATAGACTAGTATGGACCTTAAAATGCATTAGTTTCGATGTCATCCTCTTGGTTAATTCTGTATCCATTCCTCATGTTGTACAAGCCGGCATTGATGTGGTTGAACATGGATCCACCTCAGAGGTCACTGCTAGACTCTGAACATCCTCAATCTCTTCTCTTAATGATTTAATTGTCAGTCTTGGGCTTCTCCTGTTGGCCTCATTGTTGTTTCTCCCTGTCCCACTCCTCTTCATCTTTGTGCCGCTTCCTTTAATTCTCCTACCTGCTAATATCTTTGGTGTGACATCTATTTTTCCTACCTTGCTTTCATTTACTACAGGGGTTTGAAATGAATGCTTATTTATGTGTGAGGCATTCTTCTCTACATCATCTTGGATAGTTACTACTTCTATTACTTCATCCAATTCTGGATAGACTACTATGTGATTATTGGATTTATCCACTAGCATGGCTTCTTCAGCCTGATGGACATTGCAAACATTGCTCACTATCTCATTTAACAGGACACATTTTTGGTCAGTAGTCTCCACCTGCGTAGACATCTTCTTCTTCTTCCATACTTTTGCTATCTTGGTAGGCATCTCATTTGTCCTTGCTTGACTAGTCTCCATGGTATGCCTAACATTATGTGTCTCAGAAACCTCCTCCTGGAACAAGTTGTCAAACATGTTAGTGCTCAGTTTTATAACATGCATTTTATCTGATTCCTTCCCAAGTCCTCTCCGAAACTTTCCTCGGCTACATTGTATCTTCCATTCGCTAGTTTCGGTTTGTGACTGGGTGATAGACTGAATTCTAGAATTCTATTTTGAAGGTTGTTCTGCCCTCTCCTCTTGTTGAAACTTTTATTTGCAGTACTTTGATATATGACCCTCCATACCGCATAGTTGGCAAGCGAAAGGAAATCCTTCATACTCTATCTCATATTAGATACCATTAATTAGTATAGCTGGTATAAGATTCTTCCTTGTGTTGAATTTCACAGCAAGCCTGGCGAACCTCCTACGAGTCCGACTAGCTGTATAAGTATCTACCTTCATCAAACCACCCATGGCTTGACTGATATACTGGAATATTGTAGATACATAAAGATGGAGTGGCAGATTCAAGACGCACACCCATGCCACGATCTGTTTTGGAAGATCTTCATATGGAACAAATGATGGAGACCATTCCCAAACCGCCATGTTGCTACCAAAAAGCTTCCATGGACCCCCTGTAATGGCAGTATCGAAGTCTTTCTTACAAGAAAGTTGAACCACGAAATGGCCAAGTTCGAGTTCATACATATTGTATCGGCCAATTAAACCCCACAATGATTTTAACCTATCTTTCAGGGTCATATACACTATCTCCGCTCCAATCAGTCTTACAAAAACTGCATATTTCCATAGAGACGTCAACCTTTCCTCTGCACCCGGGCTAATCGCCAAGGCTGGCTTTCCTTCAACTTCCCTCAACGTGACATCGGATGGTGATACTTTTTCTTCAAAAAGCTTATCCAGGAAATTAGTATTGGACTGCATATGCGGATAACCCTCCACCACACTTGCAAAGTAATATGTCTCCTTTCCTCCAGATGAGTGATCTGTTTCCTGCTGAACCTTATCCTGCAGAATAGAGCTCGAAAACGATAATATATCTGGAGTTGCTCCGTCGGTAGCTTGCGCTTGTCGAATACACGTCGTGTTGTTCCGATCATCACCCTGATCATTCTCGGATCATATATGATTTTGATTTTGACCCCCACGCATACCCGTGAATTGAAGCAGGAGACCGACTTCAGGCACCGGGATTCCAGATCCAATGTCTCACTTATCCATTGATGTTGATGATTCGCTTCCACTCCCCGTTGCTACCATCACCCCCTTGTTGGAAATCGGCAGATCCAACGAGCAGCCTTGGGGCGTTCACTCATTCGCCGTCGCCACCAGTACCCCCACGGCCCCTAGGTCTCACCATCTGATACAAAATATCCACCTAGTTGTTTGTTACAAGTCTAATAATAAAAAATCATGAACTTTATTTAAAAGTTTCAACGAACAAAAATGGGACTTGTATCATTTTGAATGTGAATAAAGCATTCTTGCTTCAACTTTCTTCACCCTTGGTAGATTTTTCCTACATAATGAAGATCATAAATTATATATGGTTTTCATTGAAATTATAAAGCTTATGAAATTTGATTCAAGTAAGTAAAAAATTACATATTGTAAAATGATTGTAAAATATAATTATTGGAAACCATCCAAAATCACTCTATTCAAGTATGCATTAGAATGGCAAACATTGTATAACGATATAATATAATACTTTTGCAATTGAAAAATATTTGAATCTCTATGGTTCAAAATATAAAAATGGTTGATTTACTTTAGATTATGTTATGTAAGTATTGACTATAAATACCAATATGTTACTAGCATTGTCAATTTGCCCTTCTTTGGAAAGTCTATCATCAAGAACTTGAAGTATCTCTTGAAATTCTTGATTCTGGGCATGTTGTTTATTTACACATACATGATGAATTTCTACTTACTTTCAAGACATTGGGACTAATTTTTATTGTATACAGCTTCCCTTGTATTTTCATAACTTGTTAGTCTTAATATGATTTTTTGTTCAACTGAAAAATACATTTTTAGTTACATTCAATTGCTTTTGTAAGAACACAAAAAGGGTGACCTGAAATGTCAATAGTAATTGATTACCAAATGACACTCCTTCCAACAGTAGGCACCTTCACCACCAACTATTATACATAATGGAAATAAAAATGGCTAGAAAAGAAATGCACATAAAGAATGCGAACATGGAATACTAGGGCTTTTACTTTGAGATGTCTCCATATGTCATTCTTATAGAACATCTGTCATAAATACTAATGCGTAATATATGGAGATGAAATTACCTTTATGAATCTTCAAACCGCTCTATAATTCGTTTTCCATTCCAGCTACAAATGCTCCTGCTGGTTAATCTGATTAGGTCAGTGGAATATGGGCTTAAAGTACATACTTCTTGTTTGATACAATGATTTGGCTGCAAAAGTATCATATATTAGATAAAAGTTGAGTTGAAATATTTAGTTCTAAACTAAAAAACATTACATACCTTGTCTATGTCAGGTAATAAAAAATAACACTTGCATTTCTTTTACATAGATTGATGCAAGTGTGTATTAAGAGGAACTAAATGATTTCATATACTTCAATAAGCAACCAAACAACATAGATCTCTTAATGATAACTTGTTCACTTAGTTTTTCTATTTCCTTTTGGCAAGAAGTAAAAATAGTACCCTTATTTGAATATGTACAATGTTCATTACATTATTATTTTAATGGTGTATAAGAAACACACCTAAACTAGAAGGAAATATAGCTGACCCGTCCAACTCTCCCCACAGTTGTCCTGTCAATATGGCGATTAGGGTTACGTGCTTGGGAGCCCTATCTCCACCTGTGGTTTTATCTCTTGTAGGTCTAAGGATCAGGTAATCACCCTGGTCTTTTCCTCATGATGGCAGAAGACCTAGCAGACCGCTACACCATGCTACAATTGACACTGGATGAGGAAGAACTGATAGAGTTCTCACAACAAGCAGGAGACAAAGAAAGGGGTCATCTTCAACTTGCGTGGGTAGAAAGGATCTTGACGGACAGGCCGGCTAACTTCTGGGCCATGAAGCGGATGCTTACACAAGCCTGGGGGCTCGCCGGAAAGGTTGTCTTCAAGCAACTGGAAGGAGACTACTTTATTATTCAGTTCCTCGATTGGTGCGACAAGCATAAGGTGGAGGAAGGCGCGCCATGGAACTTTGATAACAAGCTGCTTTTATTCAAGAACATAGAAAATGAGGAGCAATTGGGGAACATCACAATCAACAAGAGTCCTTTCTAGATCTGCCTTTATAGAATACCACTAGGGTTTCGATCAAGGCAAAGGATAGAAGAGATGGCTACCAGGGTGGGAACTATCATCACCATGGATATGGATGGACTGGGGTGAGATTCATCGGTGAGGGTGACAATTAGTTTGGACGTCAGCAAACCTCTAAAGCATGTCCTACGCATCAGGAGCAGCCAAAATAAGATTCTGGAAGTTGAGATCAAATATGAAAGGCTAGCCAATTTCTGCCATGGATGCGGCTGGCTAGGGCATGTTCTGAAGGACTGCATTGAAAGGGAGGAAGAAGACGATCGAGGGAATCAATGGGGTGCCTGGCTCAAGGCACCACTGAGGAAACCTTGACAAACACTACAAGAGGAAATCTTTGACAATTTGTGAACGCAGTGGAGGATCCTCTTCAAGAACAAACCAGAGGCTTCAGCAAAGAGTGATTCCAAAGAACCTAACAAGGAGCTCAGGCTAAGATGGATAGGAAGTGCTAGAAAGCAGTGTGAAGGAAAGAAGAAAGGCAAAAAACTTCACATATCAATGGCAACAAGCAAACAGAATGAAAGGGGGGAATCTGACTATGACATTGCGGAGCTATTCCCAGAGGTCCATGTCACCCAATGTGGGGATCTGGCAGACAGAGGAGGCGGGATAGAGGCAGTCATAGTCCAAGAAATCAGAGGTCAGGGAATGAGCTTGCATGAGAAACCAAATTGGGATGGAGGATTGTCGACGATAAAGTATTCAAGAGAGTAACTTGTGGCAGCAAGGGCAGAAGGAGCAAGCAATGGTGAGGGATCGAAGAAAGCAGGGATAGCGGAGAATAGTGATCCTCAAATAAACATTGCGGACAAACCATGCAACGGGTAGGAGGGCGAGGTCTTGCATACAACGGCTAAGCAAAGTCCACTGACAGTAAGAATAAGAGCACAACGTGAAAAAGAAAACCAATGAAAATCTATGAGGGAAGGACAAAGCAATGGAAGGAAGGAAAAGGTACCGCCGTGGGTGTATAAAATGAGTAGAAGTTAGCGTCTTGGGATTCCTGAAGATGAAGTGGAATGGATTTGTAGTGCTGGGAAAAGAAGTAGACAATCTGAGCCATGCGACGTGTATCTGGATGAGACTGTAGAAATGTCTGAAAGATGCAAGAAGGCTATAAACATGGATATTGAATCACAATGTTGGGGGTCAATGTCAACCCAAGTAGCGGAGGATGGGATATACCAGCAAAGTGAAGAGCAATGAAAATTATGAGCTGGAATTGTCAGGGCCTGACCCACCCTGACACGGTTGACGCCCTTCAGTCTTGGTGCTGGAGGGAGGAGTCGAGCATAGTCTTTCCCATGGAGAATATGATATCTAGTACTGATTTGGTAGTGGTCAAGAGGAAATGTGAATTCACTCAACATTTCTATTTATCTAGTATAGGCAGAGCAGGTGGGATTGGATTATGGTGGAAGGATGTTGATCTTACGGTCATGTCCTACTCACAACATCACTGTTGTTGTGACATATCTGAAGGCAATATAGGTGTGATGTGGAGAGCTATTGGCATATATGGATGGGCAGATCAACAACAAAAGTTTAGAACATGGGATCTAAAGTGGAAGTTAAAAGGTGAAGTAGATACACCGACTCTATTTTTCAGTGACTTTAATGAGATCTTATCTAATTATGAAAAACAAGGGGGTCCACCTAAACCGCTGAGGTATATTCAAGACTTCAAAAACATGATTGATGACGGACTTGGGCTTCAGCGGGAGTGTTTTTACATGGCAAAGAGGTCTCACATGGGAAACAATAGTGCATGAAAGACTAGATAGAGATTTGGGGTGCCCTGCCTGGGATTCTATGTTCTACTAAGCCAGAGTTATTCATCTGACAAAGTATGAATCCGATCATGTCCCGATCATTATCAATACTGAACAAAGCAAAAGGAAGAGTTTCAAACGACAACAACATTTTTTCTTTGAACCTGTGTGGGCAGAGGATGAGGCTTGTGAGCAAATAATAAAGTCAGTCTGGGAAGAACAACATCTGTCAGACATTCAAGGAAAAATGGCTCTATGTGGAACCAAGATAAAGAAATGGGCTACCAAAAAATATAGAGAGTTAGAAGGACTTCTGGGTGAAGTACAACAGTTGTAGCCAAATAGGACGAATCTAGAGAGGTGCATGAACATCAGTAAATAACTTCAAGGATGCCACAGAAAGGAGGAGGCATATTGGCACGCGAGGGCATAGGTTAATGAAATGAAGGTTGGAGACAGGAACACTGCATACTTCCATCACAAAGCTTCACAGATAAGAAAGAGAAATAAAATTGAAGGGATGAATGATGAAGAGGGATAGTGGAGGACAAAGGAGGAGGACATTGAAAAAATTGTTTTACACTTTTTCCAAAATATGTTCCAAAAATCAAACCCAATGGGATGGGAGGAGGCAACCAGAGGGTTAGCTAGTAAAGTTAATGCAGCAGAAAGGGCAACACTAGAGTAGGACATTACTACTGAGGAAATCCTAACAGTCGTTAAAGGAATGCATCCCAACAAAGCACTGAGGCTGAATGGAATGAAGGCAATATTTTTTCAAAAATACAGGCACATAGTGGGAGAGGATGTGACAATCTACGTCAAAGGATGGTGGAAATTAGAAAGAAACATTGAAGATCTAAATTCTACTCTTGTGGTGATGATCTCAAAAGTGCAAACACTGGTGGAGATGGGTGATTTCAGACCCATTAGCTTATGCAATGTTATCTAAAAAATTGCCTCTAAAGTTGTAGAGAACATATTGCGACCCCTCATGGATAGCATAGTTTCGGAGAATCAAAGTTCCTTCATCGTGGGAAGATTGATTACTGATAATGCCTTCATTTCCTATGAACTTTTCCATATTATGAAAGGTGGACATGGAAGAAAGAAGGGACATATTGCTCTTAAATTAGATATGTCAAAGGCTTATGATAGAGTTGAATGGAGATTTGTTGATTACATCCAAGACAGACTGGGCTTTGGAGAAAAGTGGAGGTGGAAGATCTATGATTGTATGTCAACTATAACCCACTCTTTTACAATCAATGGGGAATGAACCAGGAAGACTCAACCATCCAGAGGACTGCGCCATGGTGACCCTCTTTGTCCATACCTTTTTATTCTTTGTGCTAAAGCTTTTTCTACGTCTCTTACTTTAGAAACACAAAAAAAAGTCATCCATGGGATCCGAGCAAGTTGTTACGGACCCCGAGTCTCTCATCTTTTCTTTGCAGATGATTCCATCCTTTTCGCAAGAGAAACTAAAGAAGAGTGCTTGAGATTAGCTGACATCATCAGCCAATATGAGTAGGCATCTTGACAGAAGATTAACCTATGTAATACTGAGGTTGCTTTTAGCAAAGGGGTGGACCGAGAAAAGAGAAGACAACTAACAAATCTTTTGTAGCTAAAAGAGGTTGACAAGCATGGAAAATATATTGGACTCCCCACAATGGTGGGCAGATCTAAGAAACAAGTATTTGCCTACGTCTAGGAATGCATATGGAGGAAGCTACAAGGGTGGAAAGAAAAATTATTGTCTAAAGCAAGGAAGGAGGTGCATATCAAAGCAATGGCCCAGGAAATACCGTCTTACATTATGAGTATTTTCCAGCTACCGGGGTATCTACTCAGTTCCATTAACAACATCATCTTGAGATTTTGGTGGGGGCATAGGGTAAAGAGTGGAAGATGGCATGGGTCAGCTGGGACAATCTATGCAAACCGAAATCACAAGGAGGGATGGGATTCAAAAATATTCACATCTTCAACCAAGCTCTGTTAGTGAATCAAACTTGGAGTCTATTTCATGAATGGGACACACTTGTTTACTGAGTTATCCAAGCCAAATATTTTCTAAGGGAGTCTGTGTTAAGTACAAGAAGGGGACACAATCTATGTTTTACTTGGAGAAGTATATGGAACACAAAAGGCATCATCATGGAGGGATTACAATGGAGGGTGGGGAATGGAGCCAACATCAATATATGGACAGATCCATGGATACCGCAGCTGGGAGGGAGCATTGACAAAGTGTACGGTATATCGAGCACAAAAGTGAAGTGGGTGAATGAACTGATGAATGTGGAATCAGGCTTGTGGAATGAAGACCTGGTGAACAACATGTTTACCCCAGAAATAGCACACAAAGTGCTTGCTATGCCCTTGAGCTCATCACAGCAAGCGGACAGAATCTTCTGGAGATTGAAAAGGAAAGGGGACTTTACAATTAGATCTGCTTATTGGCTGGCTACACAAAGCAATACCAACCTGCGGCTCCAAGGAGAACAGGATGAAGCAAGCACTTACAGGGTGATCTGGAGAAGGGGCCTCATACCCAAACCTGGCCACTTCTTATGGCATTGCATGACGGGCACACTAGGCACAGTGGGGTGTCTATTTGATAGGCACTGTCATCCCGATGGTATATATGGTATCTGCAACTGTGAGAAAGAAGACACTAACCATATGTTCTGCTGATGTCCTCAAGCATGGGAGCTTTGGAAAGAAAGCTCGATGGAAAACCCAAAACAAGATAAGAAATGTTGGATAAATGTGGATATAGGAAGCCATTCTAAACCTGACGACCTCATCCAAGGTGGAGTAAGAGGAAACCATTATTGCCTCTCTTTGGTCAGTCTAGACATGCAAGAATGACATCATTTTTGGAAATCAAGTAAAACCTCCATTAGTGATTCAAAGAACTTACCTGGCACTGATTAGAGATCACCGCGAAGCCATGTCAAAAGGAACTAAACCTGCAACGCAAAGAGAAGAGTAAGTATGGCAACCACCAAAATGAAATGAAGTCAAACTAAATTTTGACGTAGCAGTTGGAATCCAAGGGCATGACGGAGCAGGTCTGGTATGGCAGGATAGCAGTGGCAGAGTGATCCAGGCGGCGGGGCTACGCCATCTAACCCTAAACGACGTACAGTTAGCGGAGGCTTGAGCCATTTGACAAGGACTAAACCAATCACAACACATGGAGCTGGAGAGATTGATAGTAGAGTCAGATTCAGAGACCATCATCAACTTAATCAAAGCCAGAACAGAACATCCAGACCTACTGGGAACCATCGTCAAAGACATTCAGAATACCATAGTTTCTTTTAATAGCATTCAATTTATTTCCAATAGACGGCAAGCCAACGGCTTAGCTCATCGCCTAGCTTGAGAAGCTACTGCTTGGCCTGCCCCTTGTTCTTTTTCTGCATCCTTTCCTTCCTTTGTAGCCGACTGGGTTGAGCCATTTTTGGGCTTGAATTAATAGTTTCAATAGTTTTACCTCAAAAAAAGAAGGCAATATATTATCATGCTAAAAAATCTTGCACAAGACAAAGTAGTCTATGACAGTCTTCATTGGATTGGAAAAAAATTATGAGCAAAATATGTGGGATGTTATTATATTGCGATAAATTGACTAATGTCTAGGACAAAATGAAGGGATGAACAGTGCATTGATAATGTATGTCCCATCACCAAACATGAGGGTAAAATAGAGTAGTAAGGCTAAAACAACACACTAATAATATGTCAAAATAAATGACTGATAAAGTATACTTGAAAACCATCTACCTATAGCTATATTCAAATATTTCATTTAATCCTATCGACATTGCAAGATGAAAGCTTAGGAAGTACAGTTCCTCTTTCTTTCCCAGGATCTGGTCATAGATGTATATGTAAGTTCCTATACATCAATGAGTACATTGAATATCTAAAAACAATACTATTCATTGCATTCTCCTAGTCAATAGTTGCGACATCAGATGGTTTGAGCTAATACGTACTGCCACTTATCCTTATTATAGTGAAGGGAATTCTCTTAATCTGATTCATCTTTATCCATTAGTCATCATACGATAGACAAAACAACTGCCAGAAGAGAGGTAGAAAGATGGCAAGCGAGGACAAGTCAAACAGAATCACAAGGGAATGAGGACGGTGAAGAGTATGGCGACCACAATGTTTAGTTTAGGGTTTGAGAGAGTGGAAACTTTAAAAAAAAATCTACATTGCACCATAAGAAAACATAGAGGATTTGTATTACTTAGGTAAGTTTTAGGTCAGGGACCGGTGATACACATAGATTAAAAGACTTCAAAAGAAATTTATATGTAGTACCAACATCAATTTTATGTGCATTTAAACATAACATATACTATCATATAACACCTTGTGTCAGGATAAGGTGTCAGTATTGACAAGATTTCTTATAGTTCTTCTTCTTGGCGATATTGACCTAAACATGTAAGTATTCCATTCTTTCTTCCGTTTCATTCTCCGTTCTTATTCCTCCTACCTTTCTCCAGGTCGGAACCTTATTTTTCTATGGTAGAAGTTTGTACAACTCAAGAATCTACCTTTATTGCTCTTCTTGTAGGGTTTTTTCTTCATTGTGGAGAAATGTGCCTACTTGGTCGAGTTTAGATCTTAAACTAGGGTTTTCTTGCCTTCTTTGCTTGAGTTTCTTATTGTAAGAAGTTTATTCTTCTCTGTGGAGGCAATTTTAATAACCTTCTTCACTTATATTGCTTACTAAAAGCTTGTTAGTTCATGTTTATGCTTAATAGTGATGATCTAAGCATAAAGAAACCATGTTTGTTTAGGGTTTTGAGTCTTTATGGTGTTCACTATTCTGTTCCAGTTCTTAATGAACATGTAAATATGTGTACATGCTTCCTACGGTTGAATATGATCTACGACAGGTTGGTAACACAACTGATGGTGTTAAGCACCTAACAATGGATGGTCTAAGTTAGGGTTTTTAAGCTTTTTCCTTCACTACCACATGACCCGATGGAGATGCCATGCAAGAATCGATGGTGTTACTATCTTGACAACCGATGGTGGTCACCAAGGGTTTCAACCGATGGTCACCCCATATGTTAGGTTTTGGTTCCATTAGAAGTTTAATGATCAACCACTAAGTATCCTAATGATGCTACCAATCAACGATGACATTAGCTTAACATCTAACAGTGTTAAATGAATATAGTGCTATTCTAACAACCGATGGTGACTTAATGATCACAACCAATGGTAGATCAGGACCCCACCACCAATTGTGAGTTAAGTATGTACCTGTAGCATCAATTAAACCTAAAATAATGGTTTCTTGGTTTAATTGATCTAATGGTTAGACCTATACTCCAATCAATAGTTTTGAGATATAAACCCAGCCCAATGGTTAGGATCAAACACTTCTTCATCTAATAGTTTTGATTAATGGACTTGATCCAATGATTGAGATTAGACGCTTCAACAATCAATGGTTTGGATTGAAACCTATAGTATCACATGTGATTTCTAACAATCTGAATTTGATATTTTCCTTCATGTGATCAATTTAAGGAGCTTGATGGTTGATACAATGGCTTGTTACAAATGTACAACCAATGATGGGATTTAATACCACAACCAATATTTTCCCTTTATGTTGTTAAATAAGGGATGTTTATGGTTTAATGGTGACTCTTTCTATGTCACAACTCAATGGATGTACATATGATTTGTTAAGGTGTTTACTTATGTAAATAAACAATGGTCTTACCTTTACAACATCTAATGGTTTCAGGAGATGTTGTGGTGTGTTGATATGGGTTGAATGATGATGGAGCCAATGGAGGGTTACCCTTAATAAGGTAGTCTTACCTTTGAACTCGTATTAATAGATGGGATAATGATCATATTGTGTTGATATGAAACCCTAATGAGGTGTAATTTGTTATACCTAGTCTTAATATAACCAAATGTTGGTAAGTGGTTATGAATAGTCCTTGAATGAAGAATACAACCATGTAGTACTCTCTTTTGTGGTTGAACCCTAGTATGCTATTATATGATGGTTACATCTTGAGTTATGTGTAGATCCATACTTGAGTATGGTATGGGATGTGATGGTGATGCTTCACCCTATGCATCCATGATCCAATGGGGATGCCATGAGTTAGGGTTTAGGCATGAGTGTTGATTTGTAACATCAAGTAACCTATCTTGTTGAACCTAACCCTAATGAAAATATATGATGGTAGTTAGTTATTGTACCCTTCTTTGAATTGTTAATGTAATGATGGAATATCCTTCCTAATGATTAATTTCAACTCTAGTGTGTTATCTAGTAGTAATCATAGCTTTATGATTTATGATTTCTTATGCAAACTTGTAGATTGTTAGTATGTTGATTTCCAATCATATAGCTTCCGTATATGTTGATATAATAAATGAATGCTCTTAATGCTAAGATAACCCTACAATGTAATCATGTAAACATATTTTTTTTATTTAATGCAACATCATGTTGAGCCTGTGCATCACATGAGTGGTGATGTTTCTTGAGCCTTGTTATAAGGCATGGAAAAATAATGATAAACTTGCATGGAATGATATGATGGTCTTAATGACTTTTGGGCATGGTTGACCCCTGAATGAGGTTTAATCTTATTATGTTGACAAGGGTTGATACCCTATGATATTCTGCTAAAGATTTATATCCTATGATAGTATGATGACAAGTGCAGTCTCATGAATGTCGAGTGAATAGCATCATGTGATGATGATATGAGGA
The DNA here is from genome assembly GCA_963693085.1 of Alisma plantago-aquatica. Lineage (NCBI taxonomy): Eukaryota > Viridiplantae > Streptophyta > Magnoliopsida > Alismatales > Alismataceae > Alisma > Alisma plantago-aquatica. Next base: position 169,893,586 of record OY856410.1, read on the forward strand.
ACAATATGTCTCATATGTTTTATATCTTCTGGAATGGTTACATAGAAATGTTTGTTCAAGATAAATTAGGGTTTGTATGTCCACTTGTATGATGCAACCTTAATTCACCTAATTGTCAATAATTAATCAAGTGAAATTCTAATCATGTAGTGCCTTGTGCTATAGATCCATTTGTGTTTTAGAACATGCCAGATGGTGAAACGAGTATTCCTAAGGGAAACTCGGAGCGCATCTTATTGTGTATGTGGGGTGTTTGTCATCCTGAATCCTAGTGTTTAGGATGACTACAATCATACCTAGCCCTCAGTTTGGGAACAGCTATGGTCATGTCTCGGTTATTCTATATGTGATGAGATTGGAGAACAACTACGGTTGTATCTCGTATGGTAGGGTATGTGTACCCACCTCCTTTCACTAGTGTCGTGACCTATATTGTGATGACCTGACATCGAATCAAACCAAATCACCACCAGTAATAATTTCAGAATAATCATAAGTAGTGGATTAATAAAATCACTAAAAATTAAAACATTTTGCAAAGAGATCCATGTCTAGGAAACTCTTACATTTTGGATAAATTACAATTTGTACCAAAATTGGTGCACAAAACACTAGCATTATTCAAACAAGTTCTTACTTTAGAATTTAGGCTTTCCACAAGCTGCCACTTAGCATCATTCTCTCCCTTATGATGTTAAAACACTTAGGGTACATTCAACATGTAACATTTTGCAATATAACCCCTCATCTTGGGTAAATTGCACTTTACACTCAGATTATCATATAATGCATCAATAGTTTGCAAATAAACTCAAACTTGAAAATTAACTTCACAAAGAGTCTTAATTACTATTCAGAAGATTAAAGCAAGATTGTAAATGACTTACTTAAGAAAAAACTTCTATGGTTAGGCCATAACCTAGGTCAGGGATGTTACATATACCAAGCACAGACTAGGCTATTAGTAGCTTGACTGTATATGTCGTTGTGGCAGACCCAAACTGACCGCGGGTGGAGAAGATCTTAGGAGTCTGGCTCTTCCTAGATCTTGTATGGCACTAACTTTGACTTAGTAGTGGTCAGTTGGATTTTTAGTGATATCCTCAAATTCCTTAGGGAATAATAAAAAAATGTATTATAGTCATGTAGCATATCTGTTTAGTGTTATTGACATGGTTCATACTGCACTAAAAAACTCACCCAGGGCTGAAATCCCTGTGTTTTTACCAAAACCTTGTGCAATAATGCCACCCGCAAGTGGACGGGTCTTATCGCAATATTGTTAATGATCGAATCCCAAGGGACAACGTTTTTAAGAATCTTTTCTAGTCAGATCCAGCTCAATCAAGACAAATATTTAGAACTGAGTTTGGTTTGGGTTTAATTAAACTAATCGCAAGGAAAGCAAAGAGTAGGACTAAAAGTTGATTAAAGATTAATGATGGGAATCACTGTAATGGACCCGGGTTTCACAACCGCTACACATTGAAACATATCTAAACACAAACATCCATGCTGGATATAACCATATAAATGGAGCTATTGCAAACCCTCCATACAGACATTAGGTTCGCGTAAGCATCACCTTAGGCATCATATGTCTCATTGCCATCCAGATCACACACTTACGGCTCCGAAAATACAAAAATTTAATCGAAGTTGTGGGCCCCCCCATACATGCGTTAGGCACAAAAAATCCTCACAGTAGGCTAGATCTCTTGTCACCTCACGGATCACACACTTACAACTTCAGGCAATCCCATCAGAAGTTCTCGTCAGGGAGTCAACCACGTTAATCGATATTTAAAACCTACGCATTGAAGTTCTCACAACATAGGAAATAAAATATCATTTAAGGTAGGAGATCAATCCACAAAGCATGCATTAAACGATTAACAACAAAATGGAGAGTTATATACAAGCCATCAAATGTTTAGTAAATGAACATTTAAAAAAGGGCAGCGAGGCTAGTCCCCGCACCCCAGTGAAAGGAAACTACTCGCTCATGATGAGAGAAACAAAAAGAACAAGAGAGAGGGAAGATTCTGCCATGGTCATGATGAAGAAGAAGAACACATCTCGTTGGAGAGATGGTCTTCTACACAACATCGGGGAAGATCTAGACGAGGAGGGTAGAGCACCACGACATAAGGGGCATATATTCTTTCTCCACCTTCCTTCTCTTCTTGTGCTCCTTGCTCACAGTAGGAGGAGCAACTCGTGGATGCATCGGCGTATGCAAGGCATTGGAGATGTAGATGGATGGCTGCAAATCTGGGTTTCCACCTCAGATCTAGATGAACGGAGGCGCAAGAATGCCACAGGAGTTGAATCTTGGCTATGGAGACTGTACTCCATAGGTTGGGCACAGAGCGGCATCATAGAGGTGTATGGAGTTGATCCTTTAATAAGACAGGTGGGTGGCCTATTTATAGGAACACTCCACCGACTTACTTCTGCGGTCACGGTACTGGATGTGGTCGAGGTTGTATACCGCGGTTGTGGTGTGGTGCCGATCGCGGTCGAAGTCAGGTTGTGGAGGAGCACTGACCACGATCACGGTTATCATTGATCGTGGCCTTCAGCAGGTCGCGGTGATCACTTCTAGGTCCGCGGTCACAGTCCAGTTTAGGTCGTGGTGGTCGTGTTCTTAGTCGCGGTCACGGTCGTCATGAAAGAAACCCACCCCTGTGGGGGGGGGGCTATTGCTGAGGGTCGAATGGCCTGCATTGATGAATCCTCTGACTTAATAGGATGCATTCTGATGAAGGATCTGGCCATCGAAAAATGATACAAATTATCGAAAGTTTCTTGGGACCACCGTCCCTACACCTCCTACACTGGCACACATAGGGCAATGTTCAATTCTACAATAGAGGCAAATAGATTTGATCAAAACTCTAAATAATGATATGGAACTGAGGAAAGTTGTATATGTGCATATTCAAGGGGTGAATATTAGCATTTAGTGCAAATATGTGCCAAAAGTGGCGACTGAAACTAAGATAAATATGCATTCATCAGTTATACACAAAGAGTCACATTGGATGATAACCCTTGTTTGCTTTCCTTACATAGAGATGATGTATAGTAAAATAAGAGATGATAGATTTGCTTATATTGTAGTTATGCTCATGTTGTAAACATGCTTATGTTGTCAGATATACTGACGTTGATAGTTAAATTTGTTGCTGCTAGCTATGTTTAGTATTGCTAGACATGCCTTTGTAATTAGAAATGATTAAACTGCTAAACATGCTTATGTAGTTAGTTGTTCTTATGATGCTAGATCTACTTATGATGTAGATTTGTTCACTTTATTAAACATTCCATTATTGATATCCATGTTATGATACTAGACATATTCATGATGTTAGATATGCTTATACTACTAGTTTTCTAGTGTTGATAGCATGGCATATGATGATAGTCTGACTAATAATGATGATTGCTATAGATGCAATCTTATGAAAATTGAGTAGACATCTGATAGAATAAATTGATTTATCTACTACCTATATATACATTGATAATTATACTTGTTTCTAAGCTTAAGTGCATAATATTGGAAGTTGTAATCAATCTCTTCAATCTTCTCAATTTACTATTAAATACTTCAACTTCTCAATTTATTTACTATTGGAATAATTTGTTGTAATCAATATCTGTTAGAGAGATTTATATCTCTCATTGGGACTGGGTCTCACCTTGTGGGTAACCACATCATTTTAGGTGATCGACAACAACAGAAGCAGAACCATAGCAACAAAGAAAATCTGATGTGATGAACTGTAGAGATGGTAGTTTAGTTGTCTAGTGTGTACTAGATTCATCCTTGTACTCACATGTCCATGTGAAAAGTTTGTATATGATGTTTTGATTTAATTGAGATTTCAATAGCATGTTGATGCTTGTATATGTGAAATATGTGGATAGTGTTCCGTTGAAAAGTTTTTGTTGTAACTGAGGCTACATGGAACTTGTAAAGGATATTGAGCGTTATATAAACATTCGTGAACAATTGGGAAATTTTGAAATCAATTTTAATTTACCCTATTTTCTAGGTTTGTGTTTAATTAATGAGTAATCATGTTTTGTGTTTTGAGTAATCTCGTTTAGTGTAACGGGTTCTTATAGATGTATTTCTTTTCACATATCTACAATGAATACAATGCAAAATTCCATAATAATTTCCTTCATTTGAGGGAGATATGACAAGCAAGAATACACAAACAAACATGTCAATTTTAGGCATAAGAATGCCACCTTTACATATGAAATATATGTACCACGAAATTCTAACATTATGATGTCCATTAAAACAAAATATTTCTAGTTATATAGTCTTACAAACGTCACATACACTAAGGAAATTATTATTTCATCAAAATGCCATCAAACAATCACTAAAGTTGATAAATATAGGGTAAAACATGCATATTTTGTAGAGTTAATCTTTATGTTGAAATGAAAGCTTTTGTTTTTACATCATACGTCATTATACAATACAATGAAGGGTAAGACCATAACATCCAATAAAATCTCCATATTTAGGCATGTTAATCAAGTGCATATCATATCTACGATTTGTATGTAGAGAATGTAGGCAAAAAAGGCTAAAAGTGGCTATATCTCTCACTCTTGATGATGAATGTATGATACAAGAAAGAACTCCAAGAACCAAATACAACAAGCAACCAAATAGCCCTCTAAAATCTCTATGAAGTCTCCCTCCAACAAGATCTATGCACAACTAGGTCAAAGAGAGAAAAGCAGATATCATTAAACATAAGAAGAAAAATCTACCATGGTTCTCCATGAATATTGGCCAAGAGATTGATAACATAGGGTAAAAAAGGATAATAATGAGATAGTATCTTACATGATAAATGAACATAACAAAGATCTATTTCTTTAGATCCACCTAAGGAAGCTTGATCACATTATTTAAAGCACTTGACCTCCAAGCAAAACCTTCAACCTCCAAGAATCCCCCCTTTGACTTGATTTGTCTCTCTCCATGTTCTATAATATTTTTTGATTAAAAATCATCCTTAGGGTCCAGGGGTATAGAATATTTATAGGTTGGAGTAGTCGAAAAGTAAAATCAACCCACTATCTAATGAACCCATTGACCCATGTTAAATCTGTGAACATATCAATAAGTTGGAGCTTGTCTTCCCATCAACCTCAAACCAATTGAGGTCCTCAACCTCGTGACCTATCAAGGTTCACCTTTATTCATGCATTAATGTATCCATCCCTAGACCCATTTGTTGGGTTTGTGAGGAGGTAGAGAAGCAGCGGAAACAAAAAAACATTTTCTCCCCAAACCCGGAACAAAAGGAGTCGCGTCAACATCTATATAATAGGAAAGATGGTTTGTGAATCATACCTTGTCCCGAGGCTTGCTCAGCGACAATACCACGCGCCTTGCGCGGTCTTCACCTTTGGTCTTGGACGGTGTCTGTGCAGCTCCTGGTCGCACCGGGACTGAAGACTCCTCCTCCTACCGGACTGTCGGATGACAGTTGTCCTCCTGAGCGGCAGTGACCTCCCGCCACTGAAGTAGTCCACACGGACCACCCGAAACTCCACTCTCCTTGTCCCACAAGGAAGTGGAAGGAGTCGCACCCTCCTATTGACGTACTAGTCGCCAGCACACTCTCCTGCTGTCAATTGCAACTGCAGTTGTCCTTCCCTTGCTGCACCTCCCTTTGCGGGAAGCACTTGCTCGGGCTCTCTCTCGGTTACCAAAACCAGAGAGAACGACAACTTTGCAGAGCAATCAACTTGCACTGAGTCGTACTCTGAGAATCCCCCAATACCCCTATATATATAGGCAGGTCATGGGACAGGGTTCTCTGTGCCTGGCAATACGGGACTAAAAGCAGGAGTAGAAGGGTTCGGGATTTTCCACAAAAGAAATCGGTTCGCAACTTGAAATGATCGGTTCACAACTGAACCGATCGGTTCGGCCATTGAGTCGATCGGTTGGACCTGAGCCGATCGTTTGAAGCACTCCAACCGATCGGTTGATACCCTGAACCGATCGGTTCATAATCCTAATCCGGCTCAAAAAGACTTTCCTTGTTTCGTTCCCAATTGGTATCGAATACCAATGTTATTCCCAATCGAATTGGGCAATTTGAAACCAAAGGAAAATTCTTGCCAACATGACTTTTTCCCAACTGGTCGGTTGCACCAGTTGAGCCGATCGGTTCAACCCTTGAACCGTTCATTTCAACCTGGGCATGAGCCGATCGGCCTGGATACTCCAGCCGACCGGTTCAGCACCTCAGCTGACCGGTTCATCACATGAACCGATCGGTTGGGAGCACAGGTTGGGCAAAAAATAGTCAATTGCGACTTCAATCAATCCGATACTCCAATCAATGCGTCCAACACCTTAAACCATACGATATTGAGCCATCGACTGATTGAGTGTTTAATTGAACTACTAAACTCCTGTAGTAATCAATCTAAACATTGCTTTGTGGACAAAACTCCTCTTCCAGGTTAAATCCTATGTGTGTGACCCTGCAGGTCCATTTCACGTTGGCAGTGAAAGTCCATAACACTTATGACTTCACAAGCAAAGAGCGGTGCCTAGTCACACATCAGTGCTACCCAAGTGAAAGTAGAAAGTTGGAGAACAACTTTCATCCTACAATCTGTGAATGGTGTTACAGTGAATGTATAATTCCTTTGTCACAGATATCCAGAATGAACTCGAGGCATGGAACAGTCATCCTGTCAATGTTCATTCATTTCCTTGATCTCAGAGTAGACCGAGTGAGATGTGTATGACATCAACATCACATATTGATTCACACGTGCATGCGCATGCCTTTCTCAATCCTACTCATCAAGTGGCTAAGGATATCAAACTCCCTTAGGAGGGACAAATCCCATATCTATCACTCACCCCTCAAAAGCCCCATGTGTCAAAGCCACCCAATCATCACCTTTATAACAACCCATGTTTCAGGATTGCGTTTGATGATGTCAAAGTGTACCCAACGACATGTGTTGAGTGCAGTGATTTCAGGTCTAAGAATCACACTCACCACCATCACTGTGAGAGCTGACTGTGACTACCATGTCATGGTTCCATGTGTCACTCTCACGGTGGGTCTGTCCGATACCTTGTTCTCTAACAAGTACCTATGTGCTTGGTTTGATATCACTATATCATGACTAATGAGATTCTGTCATCAACCAACACACAATCTAGTCTTCAGTGTTATTGATGTCTATGGCTATTTCCACAATAACAACCGACTAGGGACTAAACAAGAATGTATACTCTTAACATCCATATGATCTCATTGTTTAGGTCATGAACCTAAAACCATATGTCATTGAGTAAGACAATCTTTAGACATCTATCATGTTACACCATCATCTCAAAAATAGTTTAAACATATAGATTGGAAAATGTCTTTATTATTATTCAAATCATTTACAAAGTATCCCATTACAATCATCATATGACTTGCTCTATGGGCATACATACCAACAGACTCCCACTTGCACTTAGAGCCAGTCACTAAGGAAACGCAGTCCTTGTGACCTAGCATGACCATCATGCTTCTGCTGAGAAAGGGCCTTAGTCAGTGGATCAGCTATGTTGTCTTCAGTTGGTACTTTGCAAATCTTCACATCTCCTTGCTGTACGATCTCTCGTATGAGATGGAAGCGCCGCAGTATGTGCTTGGACCGCTGATGTGATCTGGGCTCCTTAGCTTGTGCAATAGCTCCATTATTGTCACAATAAAGCTCAATTGCATCACAGCTACTGGGAACTACTCCAAGTTCAGAAATGAACTTCCTGATCCACACAGCCTCCTTTGTTGCATGCGAAGCAGCAATATACTCGGCCTCTGTAGTAGAATCGGCAACTGTTTCTTGCTTGGAACTCTTCCAGCTCACAGCTCCATTATTAAGGCAAAACACAAATCCTGACTGCGATCTGTAATCATCTTTATCGGTTTGGAAGCTTGCATCGGTGTAACCCTTTACAACCAGCTCTTCCTCACCGCCGTACACAAGAAACTGATCCTTAGTCCTTCGCAAGTACTTGAGGATGTTCTTCACGGCTGTCCAGTGAGCATCCCCGGGATCTGACTGGTACCTGCTCGTCATGCTGAGAGCATACGAGACATCTGGGTGTGTGCACAACATAGCGTACATGATGGATCCGATGGCTGATGCATATGGGATCCCATTCATACGCTCCCTCTCTTCACAAGATTGGGGACATTGAGCTCTAGAGACGGTAACTCCATGTAGCATAGGGACGTTGCCTCTCTTTGAGTTCTCCATGCTGAACCGCTTCAGCACCTTGTCAATGTACGTGCTCTGACTTAGTCCGAGAAGCATTCTAGATCTATCTCTATAGATCTTAATTCCTAGAATATAGGATGCTTCTCCTAAGTCCTTCATTGAGAAAGTTTTCCCAAGCCAAGTCTTTACCTTCTCTAAGGCTAAGACATCATTCCCCATCAAAAGTATGTCATCCACATACAATATGAGAAATGTGGTCGAGCTCCCACTAACCTTCTTGTACACACAAGGTTCATCTTCATTTTGAATAAAGCCAAACACTTTGACTTCTTCATCAAATCGAAGATTCCAACTCCGAGATGCTTGCTTCAATCCATAGATTGACCTTTGTAGTTTACATACTTTATCAGCATTCTTTGGATCTACAAAACCTTCAGGCTGTGTCATGTACACATCCTCATGAATATTCCCGTTAAGGAATGTGGTTTTAACATCCATCTGCCAAATCTCATAGTCATAATAAGCTGCAATAGCAAGCATGATCCTGATGGACTTAATCATGGAAACTGGAGAAAAGGTTTCGTCATAGTCAACACCTTGAATTTGTCGAAAACCCTTCGCAACCAATCTGCCTTTATATGTTTGCACATTTCCATCCATGTCGGTCTTTTTCTTGAAGACCCACTTGCACCCTATGGGTTTTACCCCTTCAGGTGGTTCCACCAAAGTCCATACTTTGTTGGAGTACATGGATTCCATCTCGGATCTCATGGCTTCAAGCCATTTCTCAGAATCTGGTCCCTCCATAGCCTCTACGTAGGTAGTTGGATCATCATCTATGATCAACTCTCCACCTTCCTGAGTTACAAGGTATCCAAACCTCTCAGGCTCAAGGCGGGTCCTACTAGATCTACGAGGTCCTTGTATTACCTGAGGAGACTGAGATTCCACAACACCTTGTGAATCTCCATTTTCCTCTGGTACATCTACCGGTTCAATGTTCTCTTGTTCGGCTTGAACCTCTTCAAGCTCTATATTCCTCCCACTATTTCCTTTGGAAATAAATTCCTTCTCTAGGAACACAGCATCCCTGGCAACAAACACTTTGTTGTCAGTTGGGTGGTATAAATAATATCCCTTGGTCTCCTTGGGATATCCAACAAAATAACATTTATCAGATTTGGGTCCAAGCTTATCAGGAAACGTTTTCTTGACGTAAGCCTCACAACCCCAAATCTTCATAAAAGACAAATTGGGACGCTTCCCAGTCCATATCTCATATGGTGTCTTTTGAACCGATTTAGATGGTACACGGTTAAGTGTAAACGCGGCGGTTTCAAGAGCATGACCCCAGAAAGAAATTGGAAGATCAGCAAAACTCATCATAGATCGCACCATATCTAACAATGTGCGATTCCTTCTTTCAGACACACCATTATGTTGTGGTGTTCCAGGCGGAGTCCATTGTGATACAATACCACGGGCTTGCAAAAGGTCCTCAAACTCTTGGCTCAAGTATTCTCCACCTCGATCGGAACAAAGTGCCTTAATACTTTTACCAAGCTGGTTCTGTACTTCATTCATGAAATCCTTGAACCTTTCAAGGGTTTCTGACTTATGTTTCATCAGGTACACATAGCCATACCTACTGAAATCATCAATGAAGGTAATGAAGTACTGACACCCATTTCTGGCATTAGTTCTAAAAGGCCCACATACATCAGTATATATGAGTCCTAATAGATCACTAGCTCTCTCACCTTTACCTGAAAAGGGAGTCTTGGTCATCTTGCCCAACAAACAAGATTCACATGTCTCTATTGATTCATAATCAAAAGAGTCTAGATAACCATCTTTATGGAGTCTAGAAATGCGCTTCTCATTTATGTGCCCTAGACGACAATGCCAGAGATATGTTTTGTTTGAGTCATTGAGTTTTTGCCTTTTGGTGTTTACGTTGTATACACTTGTCTCCAAGTCTATCAAGTATAGACCATAAGACATAGGGGCACTGCCATAAAAGATCCCATCTTTAGAAATGGAACACTTTCCATTCTTAATAAGAAATTCAAATCCATCTTTGTCCAAACAAGAGACGGAAATGATATTCCTATTTATGGCAGGTACATAATAGCAGTTCTTCAACTCTATTATTAGCCCACTAGGTAGAGTTAACTCATAGGTTCCTACGGCACTGGCGGAAACTCGTGCCCCATTAGCAACACGTAGTTCAACCTCGCCTTTCCCCAAAGGCCTACTTCTCTTAAGATCCTTCACATTTGAACAAATGTGAGATCCGCATCCGGTATCAAGTACCCTTGACGAAGAAGTAGTAAAGTTAATCTCTATCACGTATACACCAGAAGTAGAGATCTCTATCTCCGACTTCTTCTTCCATTGTTCCTTCCATCCTCTCCATGTAGAAGAAATTGGTTTGGCGAGAGAACACTTCTCTCCCTTACCTGCTTTCTTCTTCACCAACGCATTAAGCGTACATAGAGTGGATTCTAAGGCTCCTCGTATATCTGGATTGTGAAGAATACTTCTCACAGTCCTCAACCAGTCATGGAATTTATTCTCAATTAATTTGCCCATTTTAAAAGATGATTCTTTTGCCATTCTAAAAGAGAAAATTTGCATTTGTCAAAACCTTTTTGATTTGATTTGAATAAAATTTGACGATAGTTAATTCGGCCTTTAATTAATTACCGCTCCCACTATTTTGACTCATATTGATAGCCCTCACCATCAATTCGGAAGATTGCAGCGTACAATCTTCTAGTGGGTCAAGATCCTAGAATCCTCTAAGCCATGGACCAGCTTTGGCTGTCACCCACAACTCAGATCTTCCGGGTAGGCAACTCTTGCCAATTGCATCATATGCAACTCTTGATGAATGAACATGCGCAACACCTTGCCATGAACATTCTGTGCCTCTGGGCTTAGATGCTCTAAGAATCACCAGTTAAGTCTAACCCAAAAGCCGACACGGTAAACATGCACCCTGCTTTGGCAGAACCTACATGTCGACCCTTCACACTTCCACAAGATAGACGGCGCACCATGCTTTGGCGTAACCTATGCTTGGTCGATCAAGTTTTCCATGTGTGTCGCTAATGGAAGGCGTATAAGACTTAATATTTTAATTAGGGATTTGGTTTTTATATACATATACATATCCAATCACCACAATATATAGTACGTATCATATACATGCTATATCCCACAGAAAACATGCATAAACGATAAAAGCAATGATTATGGCCATCATATTTGTGATTCCTCGAGCCAAGAGGAATCACAGTCATCTAGGTCTACATCACATGCAACCTGTACAAGATGAAATATGTGCCTGCCTTTCTGGGTTTAATCAGCTCATCTCCATGACTGATCGGCTCGCCATCAGGTAGGTTGTCCGGGTGCCACCAGCCGATCGACTGGCGCCTCCAGCTGATCGGTTCACCGATCATCGTGCATCTCCTCTGTCGCCACCCGCTCATCTCGTTCCTCGAACCGGCCGTCTGGATCACCAACCGATCGGTTCACTCCTTGAACCGATCGTCTTCAGGTTGTCCGGCGTTCTTTGACATAACAGGAAATAAAATCTATCCTATTTTACAATTGAAATGTGAAACCCCGAGTTACATTCGGGGGGAGCAAAGGTAGGAAAAGAATTCTCGAATTATTTTGAGTTACATCAGGAATATGAGAAAGGGAATCGGTGCACAAACTGAGATGCAAGCAACCACACAAACAACCACACACAGATATAGGGGTTTAAAGGCCATAATCATGCTACACATCCACCACAAAACACATTTAAGGGCGACGCGTATCGAGTGCATTAATATTACATATCATATATGTATATTAGGGATTTGTGGATTGGACATGTATAAAGCCGATATTATTCGCATCACATGCAATAAATAAAGGCGACAAACCAAAATCGATCACATCGATAATCCTAAAATATAGAGCGGTTGACGTGGCTCTGATACCACTGTTGGGTTTGTGAGGAGGCAGAGAAGCAACGGAAACAAAAAAAAAAATTCTCCCCAAACCCAGAACAAAAGGAATCGCGTCAACATCGATATAATAGGAAAGATGGTTTGTGAATCATACCTTGTCCCGAGGCTTGCTCGGCGACAATACCACGCGCCTTGCGCGGTCTTCACCTCCGGTCTTGGACGATGTCTGTGCAGCTCCTGGTCGCACCGGGACTGAAGACTCCTCTTCCTACCTGACTGTCAGATGACAGTTGTCCTCCTGAGCGGCAGTGACCTCCCGCCTCTGAAGTAGTCCACACGGACCACCCGGAACTCCACTCTCCTTGTCCCACAAGGAAGTGGAAGGAGTCGCACCCTCCTGTTGACGTACTAGTCGCCAACACACTCTCCTGCTGTCAATTGCAGCTGCAGTTGTCCTTCCCTTGCTGCACCTCCCTTTGCGGGAAGCACTTGCTCGGGCTCTCTCTCGGTTACCAAAACCAGAGAGAACGACAACTTTGCAGAGCAATCAACTTGCACTGAGTCGTACTCTGAGAAGCCCCCAATACCCCTATATATATAGGCTGGTCATGGGACAGGGTTCTCTGTGCCCGGCAATACGGGACTAAAAGCAGGAGTAGAAGGGTTCGGGATTTTCCACAAAAGCAACCGGTTCGCAACTTGAAATGATCGGTTCACAACTGAACCGATCGGTTCGGCCATTGAGACGATCGGTTGGACCTGAGCCGATCGTTTGGGGCACTCCAACCGATCGGTTGGTGCCCTGAACCGATCGGTTCATAATACTAATCCGGCTCAAAAAGACTTTCCTTGTTTCGTTCCCAATTGGTATCGAATACCAATGTTATTCCCAATCGAATTGGGCAATTTGAAACCAAAGGAAAATTCTTGCCGACATGACTTTTTCCCAACTGGTCGGTTGCACCAGTTGAGCGGATCGGTTCAACCCTTGAACCGGTCGTTTCAACCTGGGCATGAGCCGATCGGCCTGGATACTCCAGCCGACCGGTTCAGCACCTCAGCCGACCGGTTCATCACATGAACCGATCGGTTGGGAGCACAGGTTGGGCAAAAAACAGTCAATTGCGATTTCAATCAATCCGATACTCCAATCAATGCGTCCAACACCTTGAACCATACGATATTGAGCCATCGACTGATTGAGTGTTTAATTGAACTACTAAACTCCTTTAGTAATCAATCTAAACATTGCTTTTTAGACAAAACTCCTCTTCCAGGTTAAATCCTATGTGTGTGACCCTGCAGGTCCATTTCACGTTGGCAGTGAAAGTCCATAACACTTATGACTTCACAAGCAAAGAGCGGTGCCTAGTCACACATCAGTGCCACCCAAGTGAAAGTAGAAAGTTGGAGAACAACTTTCATCCTACAATCCGTGAATGGTGTTACAGTGAATGTATAATTCCTTTGTCACTGATATCCAGAATGAACTCGAGGCATGGAACAGTCATCCTGACAATGTTCATTCATTTCCTTGATCTTAGAGTAGACTGAGTGAGATGTGTATGACATCAATATCACATATTGATTCACACGTGCATGCGCATGCCTTTCTCAATCCTACTCATCAAGTGGCCAAGGATATCAAACTCCCTTAGGAGGGACAAATCCCATATCTATCACTCACCCCTCAAAAGCCCCATGTGTCAAAGCCACCCAATCATCACCTTTATAACAACCCATGTTTCAAGATTGTGTTTGATGATGTCAAAGTGTACCCAACGACATGTGTTGAGTGCAGTGATTTCAGGTCTAAGAATCACACTCACCACCATCACTGTGAGAGATGACTGTGACTACCATGTCATGGTTCCATGTGTCACTCTCACGGTGGGTCTGTCTGATACCTTGTTCTCTAACAAGTACATATGTGCTTGGTTTGATATCACTATATCATGACTAATGAGATTCTGTCATCAACCAACACACAATCTAGTCTTCAGTGTTATTGATGTCTATGGCTATTTCCACAATAACAACCGACTAGGGACTAAACAAGAATGTGTACTCTTAACATCCATATGATCTCATCGTTTAGGTCATGAACCTAAAAGCATATGTCATTGAGTAAGACAATCTTTAGACATCTATCATGTTACACCATCATCTCAGAAATAGTTTAAACATATAGATTGGAAATTGCCTTTATTATTATTCAAATCATTTACAAAGTATCCCATTACAATCATCATATGACTTGCTCTATGGGCATACATACCAACACCATTGATATCTTCATACATAGACCCATCTATGTCTCCTATATAGACCTATTGACCTCCAAGCCATCAACATTCAACCATAGACATCAATCCACTAACCTTCAACCCAATAACCATTAATCACCAACCTTTATCCCATGATCTTCAAAGCCTTCAACCTTCAACCGTCAACCTCTAAGTCACCAACCATCAGCCTGCCGACCTCCAAGCCACCAACCTTCAATAATTTGACATCCAAGTCACCAACCTTCAACCAATCAACCTCGATGCAACCATTCTTTAACTCATCATCCTCCAAGACACCGACATCAAATTTAGTCTATGGTTAGTGCAAGTGCACAAGGGTGAAGTATCCTAAAACCAATGATACAATACATAAGATCCTCATCATATACACCACAAACATGGAACACATCATGTAGTCATCATACATTCAAGAAATCATTAAATAAAGGAAAACAAAGTGCAACTTATTATGGCCTAATTAAGATTTAACTTAATCAACATATTTGAGTTCTTATCAAGCATTCAATTACGGTAAACAAGCAAGATTTGGGTTAATCTAGGTGAAGGGCCATACAACGAACATGAATTCAACTATGGGGAATGATCCCCTTCCAAAATATACACCAAACAAGGGCTAAAGAGAATGACATCCATGAGGACACCTTTTCCATCTAACACAATGCCCTTTAACCAAGGAATAGCTAGGTAAAACTAGGAAAAAACAATCAGCTTCTAGAATATAGCATAAAAGGCCTACTTCTAAGTTGAAGACAAATGAAATCAACATGATAAACATTCTAATTGATCTAGCGTGATCACCAAAAATTATATCTACCAAGCCATATAAGCCATCCAACTAGGAGAGCATCCTTATTTAGGGTCTACATCATAACATCAACTGCAACACAACTCAATCAGAAAACTCAAAGAGATACTCCTCTTTAGTTAAACTAAGGAGACATCAGCATACTATGAGGCAACCGTAGTCAACCTTCTCATGTCTAGGAATCAAGTATGGTTTCCTCTTTATTTTTTGTATTCTTTTTATCAATCTTCATCTCAATATTCCGTAACATTATGTTTGATATAGTATTGGTGAACTTTTTCATCAACCTCGATAAATAGAAAACATTCTTCTAGGTAAGAGATTGTGGGTCTGGTTATCCATGTAGAGAACCTCAACACATAAACACAGTTATGTAGCTTCATGTTTGCAGCCTTCCAAGTAATATAATGTTACAAAACCATGTGCCACGTCTAATTTTTCCAAAGTCGTGTTCTGTATGAGTTTGTGCGTAGTGATATACTGTTTGCCTAATATTATGGGCTTTCCTCTTCATAAACCGGCAAAGATTTCAGTTTGGAGTAGGCAGCATGCATTTTTATAGTATGTCTTACACAAAGGATACCCAGCCTCTGAAGTCTCTCGATTTCATTATTGTGCTCCGTGGAACTGGATGCAGATGCTTGTTTACATTAGGTGCCCCAAGGGCCAAGGAAATATTCATTTATGATTTAGAGGATTTCTTCGGAGAGGGAGAATGCTAAGGAAATAGGAAACCGAAAAGGGATTGTGTTGAGAAGGTCTAGGTGGCCTTCAAAGAAAGGGATTGCCTCTTGTGCGTACATAAGTGAAAATCAGTTCCTTATGTATTCTTTCCAAATAAGTTTAAAGTCTACTGCAACATCAACCGACGTTCTCATTACCATCCAGAATACTGACGAACTTTCTACTACACAGAAGAGCGTGATGACTACTAATTTAAACATGCAATTTTACAATATATTTGTCATTTTCGAAATAATCTAATATCCTCAAATTCGCATAATATGTAATATTTTAAACTCCGGGCATAGAACGCCTTTATGCATTGTTTGGATTGATCTTCCGCATTTCTCCGATTATCATCGGCCTCCAGTGGAACCTTGAAATATATCCATAGCAATATCGTTCTTAGCATTATTGTATTGTCTAAATATGAATTACCCCACGTGTTTTCTCCGAGAGGCGCGTGGTGGGATCTTCTTTTGTTACTAACATCAAGACGTGAGTCAAGCAAAGGCACCTGTGATAGTGTGAGTAGGAAATACAGAAAAAGAAAGACCCTTTAAAGCAGTTGTCAATTATAACCACAACTTGGAGGGAAAAGTTAAATAATTATACACGATACAATAAACTACGAGTCCATTCACATTGCTGTCCTTTTCTAGAACATTTCTTATCGCATTTCTTAAGGATTGAGGACCCATGTTTGTTGCTACTGAAGGCCCAGGCCTCAGTTTTCTGCTGGACTCGCACTTGGTTAATTAGCGTTTGCTTACTTCAAGAAGTAACCACGCTATTAAACCATACAGCATCTGCTGTGGTCAATTTAATCCCTGTTATACTGGAGTTGTAACTGTCGCTTGGTTTAGAATGTTAGATTGGCTGTATTCGGTTTGTTGGTGGGACAAAAACGTGGGATTCATCTCTGTTTGCATTCTACAGTTGTATTCTTCTTTTGTCAGAATTCGCACATCCACTACATGAGACAATATAAGGCCCACAAAAAGTTGTAGTTGCAAGTATACATAAGTAGTGCTCAGTCCGGTTATATTGTTACGAAGTTGTTCAGCAGATGTACACATATGTAGTTAATTATTTCAACCAACGGAATCAGCATGAGTTAGAATAACCCTCACCTTAGAAAGTAAGATCTTTTTTTTAAGTTTCTCCGTTGGGCTGGTAGAATATTATATCAATCTGGTGTTTTTTACCCTTATATCTGACACTGTATATGACGATTGGGCTGGTAGCTCCCCTCCAAATTACGCGATGCATATGGCAACATCTTATGCTACTTGACATGTTCCATTTACGTATAACACAACTTGGCTAGAAACAGGCCTTGGCAATGTTAGTCTATGTATGGCATGAAGATCTAGGAGCTGGCTCGTTCTTCAAAGATATTGATTTTGTTAATGAGATTGACTTCATGTATAAACTACAAGCTTAAAATGACCGATCAACTCCGAAAATGGCATAGGAATTTGAAAATACTACACGGGTGCTCTACCGAGTATATATAAAGTTCATAGGTGTTTTGCAGGTCTACCTTGTAGATTTTTCTACTGCATAATATGTATGGGTTGCAAGGTCCATTGTCCTATGTAGTAGTGTTATCTTTCCAACATATATTACGTCCACAATCCCTTCTTCCTCTAACTAATGCGGGATAATTATAAGCGTAACCAGATACATGTCAGGTTGATTTTGAGATAGAATAATCCATGCAATAAGAAATCCAAGCAAGCAAGCAAGCACACATATCAAGATCCTAAAATATTCATCCAATATTTTATATCATCGATCATGGTACACAAATCTAATAGACCTAATCGTGCCCTATGGTTACTAGCCCTTTTTAGGGTTTTGACCATAATTAGGGTTTCTCTTCCTTTTTACCACTTTTACTTTATTTTTATCAAAATATCCATAAAACTCTAATTATTCCATTTTATTTTCCATTAAGATATTAAGATCAGATTTGGATCACAAAAACCTTAATTTTCAGATTACTATATCTTTTCTTCCCTTTTTCCTCACCTTAGGGTTACTAAGGGTATTAATTACATTATTAGGTTCAAAACCATAATTCTTGCAATTTCCTCTTTAAAATAGATCAAGATTCGACTTTATCACTAAATAAGTTAATAATGATCGAATTTACCTACTTGCAAGATTAAATATATCTTTTATCAACATTTAGGGTTTCTAACCACAAATTAATACCTTTTCTATCCAAAATATGCACTTTTGCAAAAATATAAAGATTTAGGTGTCCAAACCATTTTTAATACATCCCTTGTATTTGTCTAATCATTTTTCATGTATTAACTTTTCCCATCCGAGTTTCCTATCTCAAGATATGATTTTTATAGGAAAAACCCTTCATTAATGGTTTACTTGCTATTTTTAGAAAAACAACAAACGCCGGATCCGTGGTCTTAAGGATCACACGAAATCCAATGGTTCGGAGGAACCAGCCTAACTCATGATTAAAAGAAACAAAAGATGACTTTGCCCTTACCTCTTCACTGCGCACACAAGGGCAGGAACATAATTGTGCATCATGTTGTCTTCAACCTCGCGTGTTCCTTTCTCGCGCGAGTGAATCCCAACCATGGTCAGCGCCATGGTTGACTTCGGGATCCAGTCTCCCTCGACACTAGACAAGGCCACAATGACCTCTGCCGCACGTCCATGAACTCAACTATGGTCTCGACTATGCCTGAACTGGCCGAAGTTGTTGGAACGATTAGGAGGAGTCACCGGTGATGGTCCAAAGACGGTTGGCCAAGAACGAGAGTTTTGGTCGAGAAATTGGCGGCATGGACTGCTCCCTTAAGCCTTATGCTATCCTGCGGAGAGGTATGTAGCCTCGCAGAAGGGGAACATCCCCTTTTATAGTCCCTGGCTATAGAGGTGGCCGACCAACAAACCAAAAAAGGGGCTTCTTGAGTACCCCTCCCAAAGGTACTAAAACCTAGGATGAAATAGAGTGATTCCTTCTCTCAAATTCCTTCAAGCAATTTCCAGATATGCTCATCGATCATACCAAATGAAAATTGGTTTGGAAATTCCCACGAATTGTTCTTCTTTCATGTTCCTACTAAAGGTAGGTGAGGATACAACCACCGTTGGATCTCAGATCCAACGGCTGTCATGCCATGCGCCCAAAAACAAAAGTGACAATTAATATATATATTTCCTTTACTCTTTCCACTTTAGGTGATTTTGTAAAAATCATAACTCTTATACCGATCATCCAAATAATACCAAATTTTAAGGGAATCTTATTAATGACTTAATATATCATCATGCCAAATTTGGGGACATTATATAAAGAAATCGGGTCCCTTTCCTTAGTTGCAATGTATTACTCAATTAGGTATATTTCTCACCTAATTTCTCTTTCCTTTGTTACTAAATTATTATCTTGGATTTCCATGGACCTCAAGGAACCTTAATGGCTCGAAATCCCATCTTGGGAATGTTTCTTAGCCTTTTGCTTATCTTTTACCCATTATTTCTCATTATCTCACTTATTTCTTTATTAAATATCTCCTTTTGGGGTTTTCTCTTTATTTCTCTTTTATTTTCCTCATTGGTATTCCTTTTAACATTAGGAATCCTTGGGATACAAAATTCCACCAAGGATAACTCAATTATACCTCTTTTCACTTATTTTCCACATTTATCAGTATTTTCAATTTTTTTCTTAATAAAGAAATACTTACTTGGTCTTTTCTTTTCTTATTCCATTCTCTATGCAACTTTGGACTCCTCGGGACCCAAGGAACCCAAGAGGCACGAAATCCAACCTTGGATTATATTCTTTTGTCTTTTGGAGGTTTCCACACCTTTCTTTTCTCAAAAACTTATTTATTCATTTACTAATTGAATTTTGTTGTTATTGAGCCGAATAGCCAATAAAGCCCACAAAGCAATCATCAAGGCTATTGTAACAAAATTCATGCATTCAATCAAAAGAATCATTATTTTTTTATTTATCTTTAATATGAGAAATTACATTTCTCAACAAATGAACCCAAAATTGGGGTTGTAACATCCTTCCCCTCCTATAAGAATTTTATCCTAAAAATTCCATTAAGCAAGCAAAAAAATAGGATAATCCATTCTTATGTCCATTAGGGCTCCCATGTGGCTTCACCCTTTCCATGGTGCTTCCCAAGAACCTTCACCATCTCATATTCTTTCATTTGAGTTCTTTCTTGCCTTGGTATCTCGTACCCTCATAGGTGACTTCAGACTTTTCAGCCTCTCAAACAGCTGAATAGGTTCAGGGCTCAACACATGGCTTGGGTACCTCACACAGTGCTCTAGACCAGACTCATGGAACACATTACACATCATGTTATCCTGAGGGGCAAGGCTAAACACAACCATCTCCACCAATCCATCTCAAATGGACCCATATATCGGGGACTCATCTTTCTCAACTGTAGCTTAGAGGGGTCGGATTTTCACATCACATATTCTCCCACAGTGAACTGCATGTCAGTCTACTTTGGATCAGCTCGCGACTCATGTCACCACTGGGCTTTCTATCTCTCAGCCATTGCATGGTCAAAGTGACTTCATATGCACACACTGTGGTTCTTTTCTGACATTCACGAGGCCTCTTTCACCAGCATCATCTCAATGAAGTGGTGACCGAAACAACCTCCCTATAGAACTTCTTGCATCCAGATAAAGGCTATGGTGGTTAACATCACATCTTAAGAACTGTCTCTTTGTATCATCCTGAACAAGCACACTTGCTCTCATCAGACCCTCTTGTTTGGATCATACTAACCATTAGTTAGGGGTGATAAACTATACTATCATCAAGTTCTTCATGTAACTACTTCCACCTAATGGAAGTGAATCTTTAGCTCATGCTCAAGAACTTTTGAACTCGCATCATGGTGTAGTTGAACTGGCTCTCTCACGTGTAGTTCAACCCGATCTGTCCCTTAGTAGTACTCTTTCTTTCTCATGTCATATAGGTAAGGCGATCTACCATAACCCATATTACATCATGACTTTCCTTCGACAAGGGGAAACTTTCCACATCATCCACAATGATGAACTCCCATTCCCTCTCAGGGACTCTTTTAACCTCTAAGTCAAAGCACAGGGTTACTGGTGTTTGTCCTTCACCCTTGGCTTGCATGGCCACAGGCTACATGCAACTTCACATTAAGCAGCTAAAGTGCTACCATCACTTACTATCTTTGTAGTATCACGATGTTTGGTGATCTTAAAACCATAATCTCTGGTATGTCATGATTCCTTAAGATCGATACCTCAGAAACCATAAACCACTCTCATTAGGGTTTCATCACTTTCCTTTCTAAAGAAGTACATCTGAGGTTCTTCAACCATCCTTTCATTCTATCACAGACTAGACTGGCTAACCAAACAATCATTTACTTGATTAACCGCTATTGATAGATATGGGTGTTAGTCAAACTTATCTCTTTTTCTCAACTTAAGGTTAGCCTAGCAACCTCAACTTCTTCTAGCTTCCCACTAAACTAGGTAGCTAAATCTCAACCAGAGCATTCATTACCACTTCTTATCCTTAGGTGTAAGGTATTGTTGAGTACATACACCTCCATGTATTCCACTTATTATATCATCTCGGTTCTAAGTTTGTCTTCATCGAGAAAACTCTGAGCTCATCCTCTTAGTTTTTCAATTCAACCTTATATGACTCATAGATCATGATAAAAACATCCTCGATGACGACATTATTCCTTTTATTGTTTCAAACCATCCATGTATCATTCACTCCACCGAGGCATGTTATCATCTCTATCCTCATACCTCATAGCAACGTTCCAACTCGCATCATCTTTTATCCTTGGTGTATGGCATGCGTATTGTCCCATCTCTCTGATGGAGTTTTGCAACGCCACTAAAAATCCTAGAGATGATGAATCTCTAAGTTTAGCCTTGCTAGTACTATGGTAAGATCTCCACCCATGTATGCTAAGACACGCGGAAGTCTTATCGTAGTATAGTTAAGGGTCGAATCCTCGGGACAACGGTCTTGATGTAATCAAGATGGAAAATGTTTTAGTCGTACTTAACTACTTAACAGTTGATATTTAGATCAAAAGTTTGATTTGGTTTTAAGCTATGTGCAAGGAAATTAAAGCAAGAAAGTAGAAATTAAGGTTGTAAACAATGGTTAAAAACCACTAGGATGTTGCCGGGTTTCACACCACTACACATGGATCACAAACATGCAACATAATAAAAAGACCTGCAAAGAGAAACTAATCGGCTAGTATCTTTGTAGACTTAGCTTCCTTTCAGATAACCAACTACGAGGAGTGTGGAGTATTGCAATGCCAGCCATCCCCTAACGAATGGTCACTTACTTTGCATTACTCCTTCATGAAGTGTGTTCCTCAACCTTACCAAGGTTGCACTTCCATACGTCAACTGATTCCATTTCATAGTATGAAAGTGCAACGATGGGAGTGAGTTTACTCCATTCGTGAAAGCACTCCTAGATACCGAAATAGACATATGGTGACTACATATATCTAGAACCAACATTCAATCGATATTCAGATCTAAAGGTATAAACATAGACAATTCATACCAAAAGATAATAAGTAACACAAGTTGGTGATCAAGCAACAAGCATTCATTAAACGATAGATGTTGAGCCAAAAAGGAGAGTATCTCTATTGCAAACGATTGAATTACATTGCATGAAATGAAAACATGGGTAGCAGGGTTACTCCCCGCACCCTAGTGAAAAGGACTACTCACTCATCTCAAGAGCAAAGGAGGAGGTGAGAAGAGAGAGAAAGAACGACATCTCCACAGAGGAGGGAAGGTTGAACCCTTGGTGGAGAGAGCAACGATCTTCACACTTCGTGGTTGCTTGATGATGGATCTTCTCCTCCCACCTTCTTTGTTGATGAGAGAGAAGGTAGCTTGATGATGAGATGTGGACCTCAAACCGGTAGCCTTAGGGTGATGGATGAAGGATGGAATTGCTCTGGAACTGGAGAGGCAGCCTTTGGGCGTCTGAGATTCGATCCCCTTGAAGTGACCCTTGAGGTCCTATTTATAGGCTCAAGTTGAGCCCAAACGGTCTTGAGACCGTTTGCCATCTTGCGGTCTTGGGACCGTGAGGCCTTCTCGTGGTCTTGGGACCGTGAGGCGTTCTCGCGGTCTTGGGACCACGAGGCCTTCTCGCGGTCTTGGGACCGTGAGGCCTTCTCGGGGTCTTGGGACCGTGAGGCCTTCTCGTGGTCTTGGGACCGCGAGGCCTTCTCTTGGTCTTGGGAC
This sequence comes from Alisma plantago-aquatica, assembly GCA_963693085.1. Taxonomy (NCBI): domain Eukaryota; kingdom Viridiplantae; phylum Streptophyta; class Magnoliopsida; order Alismatales; family Alismataceae; genus Alisma; species Alisma plantago-aquatica. The sequence goes on from OY856410.1 coordinate 169,916,994, forward strand.
CGCGAGGCCTTCTCGCGGTCTTGGGACCGCGAGGCCTTCTCGCGGTCTTGGGACCGTGAGGCCTTCTCGCAGTCTTGGGACCGCGAGGCCTTCTCGCGGTCTTGGGACCGTGAGGCCTTCTCGCGGTCTTGGGACTGCGAGGCCTTCTCGTGGTCTTGGGACCGCGAGGCCTTCTCGCGGTCTTGGGACCGTGAGGCCTCCTCGCGGTCTTGGGACCGTGAGGAGTCTTTGTAATTTTTTTGTGTTTTCTGTAATGAAAAAAAGAAGAAAAAGTTAGTTTATTGGTGTATCCGCAATAAAGTAAAAAAAGTTTAATGATTCTATCTAATTTATCTAAGAAAGAGTATGGAAAATTAAAGATAACTAAATAAGATAACGTCACAAAATGGGAGGTTATCACCCCCCCTAACTTAGAGTCTAGCTTGTCCTCAAGTTAGATAGAGCTAAGGCATGTAATGGCGAGGCGATTTTATTTGATTAGGGTTTCCATACTCTTGCTTCAATTCTAGGTTAGAGATCTAGCGAGGTCTTATTAGGGCTTCTTCTTACACTAACTCTTTCGAGTATCAAAAGTTGCATGGATCTCAGGTTCCTTTCATATCGTGAATCTCGCATTGGGACCACCTTTCTTATTATGTGCATGTCATCGACTCTAATCAGTTTTATACTTCTTTAGAGAAACCTACCGGTAGCTAGAGTGGGTATGAGGGCTGGCTTAAAAAGGCTTATTGTGTAACTCCCCCTTCAAGTGGGGAAGGGTTTGTCTATGCCTTTTAGAGACTCACTACCGGGCACGACACATATGCCTTCATGAGGGCAGCTGAATGTATTGGCCGGGTGAGCTCTAATATCAGCCTTTTCATATATTAGGAAACCTTATGATCTCATTACCGGGCACGACACATCTGCCTTCATGAGGGCAACTGTATGTACCAGCCGGGTGAGATCTTTGTTGGTTCTTCATATAGGTCCTTATGCGTGGCACAACTCTCATGTTTTTATTCAACACTCTGGCTTTTATTCGAATCTCACAGGCTTAGGAAGTGGGTTTTGTTAAGGTTTTTGATTGGGCGGCCAAGCCTCTTTTATTGAAAGAAGAAAACTGTTCTTAGGGTTCCTGACATGCACTTATTTTTAATTGGTGGTCCGCTCGTGAGATTTCTTGATTTTGGATTTCCCTGATTTCCCTCTTGACTTTGAGAGTTTTCGGTTCACTTTGGCCCTGAAGTTGACCTGTGAAGAGTCTGAGATAGAATTGAAGTAAAAGTATAGAAACCAATAGTGAATGAAATTTATGAATTCGCCATTTCATGCATATATGCTATTCTTATTATTTATTTGTTATTTATTGAGGACTACTTTATCTCTAACTTAGCTAAGGGTGATTCTTTCCAGGATGAAAGTTATACTTAAAAGTTATTTTATTGAAAAAAATTACTGGAAAAAGTCTAAATATGGACAGAAAGTTTGAAAATTGATATGCGAAAAAAATAGAAGGGTTGAAGCACAATGATACCTCGCCCTTGTCCAATGCACTCCCCCCCTAACTTATCACGCACTCTGTCCACAGAGTGTCAAAGTGATAGGTTGAGAAATGTGTGGACAAGGGCATTCAGGCTTTGGTTAATCCTTTATTTGCCCCATGTGTTCTGAGTAAGTTGGCTGTGAACTTTCCCCGTAGTACGTGGTAATCCACCTCTGTCATGTCCTCTACCGGCTTGTGAAGGGCCAGAATTGTATAAATCCAGTAGAGGACGTGGAAGCCGCAGTCATTTGATTCTATGATTTGCTGGGGGCACCTGTGGCAGAAGGTTGGTGATTTGAAGTGATCTCTGTCATATGCCCGCGTGTGCTGACCCAAAAGATCATGTAATTTGTCAGCACACTCCTTCGCCACCTCCTCCGTTGGTGTCTTTGGAGTTGTAGTGTATGCTTTTGGTTTTGGATCATACTGGCTGTCGGAACTATTTTAGATTATTGTTGTTCCTTCGTGAAGATTGGTTGCCAGTAACATCCAGTGCTCTTGATGAAGGAAAGGTAACATGATGAACTTCGGAGTTGTATGTTGGAGATAAGAGATGGTTGACTCCTTTGTTCCAAAGTTCTTCAGCCCGAGAAGATCATCCTTCATGTAAGCTGACACCATATAGACCGTGTTGTGATTCCGTGTAAGCAAGTATTGATAAGCAGTCATTACACTTATAGACATGGAACCCTTGAACTGTAAGGTCTCACAGAGGGCATCTGCCATAACCAATATATCCCCGTCAAAATATACCATCTCGTCTTTTTTGGCATATAGCCGTGACATTATTAGTCGGAGCTCGTTATCTGAAAGAGTTTTGCAAGCTTCCGGATCGAAATCGGGAAATGAAGGTTCAATGGCAGATTGGGGTACCATATGTGATGAAGATGTCTTGATGGCTACCCCTGATATCAGATCAATGTCACCTTTATCTGGAGCCAGATCAAAGATGGAAGGATTCCATTGGCTTTGCTTGGTGACAGTGGATGGGTGTTTTTCTTTTGTCAACGCCGCTAGGGTTTGTCTGAAAGGTCTCCTCTGCGGACGTTGAATAGATGAAAAGAGATAACGAGGGATGTCGTCTGCCGCCATGGTAGGGTCGTTGAAGAACCTTCTATCGCAGATAAGCTCCATGGCGTAACGTCCTCGCAGGGAGTGAAAATCATCATTAACGAGTTCAGCGAAAGGGACCTGCTGGTTTAGTGCTAGGATGTGCCTTATGACGTAAAAAGCGCTGTCCCAGGAACCTTCAGCGGCTTGGACTTGTGGGTTAATTATTCTGAACCAGGGGGAGCTCCCGTCCTGGCGGAGAGAAGGGCACGCGGTCCATATGAGCTTTAGCAGCCGGAAAGGGATGCATCTTGCCTCCCCGGCTTCAATTCCAACAAAATTGATTATCCCGGCCTTTAAGTCACTGACAAAGAAATTGTACACTTTGGCGTCGCGGGCGACAGTGTCCACAATCATGATCAACCAGTGTTTACAAACTTGGAAAGGCACGGTTATGTATCTCGCTTTTCTTGCGATCCCCCTGTGCAACCTTGTAATGGATTTGTGCTGTAACTCTTTGTACAGTAAGCACAATCCCAGTGTGGGTGAGGCGTTAAGAACCGGTTGCTTTCGCCGAGAGATTTTATAGATCTCGATAGAGTTGGCAAGGAGAGTATGAAACATTTCCATCTTCACCGGCGACTGGGATCGAAGTAAGGAACGGAAGTCTTCACGCGTCAGATTGCATTTGGTCTTCGTGTTTTGATATATGACATCCTCCCCTGCTTTGGCATCATCTACTATAGTGTTGAGGATGATGATATCCTGTGCGTCTAAGGTAGAGATGGCCACCATATCTAAATCGTGCATTTTGTGAGGTAGAGGTGGCGGCGGAGGTAGCTCTTGCGGTGTGGGGGAGAATTTTGTTCTATGCTGGCCATGTACTGCTGCAGATCATAATCTTTATCAGAATCAGAAAGAGTGTCTAAATCTTCATCAGTGTCTAGGCATACTCTTTCTGATTCGTCAAGTTCAGGCGCTGACGGTTCGGGTGCAGAGATTTGCTGGGCTGCTGTGGCTGGTATAGTGCTGCTGGTTCCCTGAATACATTTTTCGAACTCAGCAAAAGCCACTTCTTTGGCAGCCTCCCCCAGAGATCCCGCAGAAAATTTGCAAAATTGATCCCCAAAGTATATGTTGACGTTCTCTGTATGAGCAGGGGATTTGTGATCTTTATCACCAGTTTGGTGATCTTGCTGGTGTTTTGGTTTTGCTCCTTGACTGGGGCCTGCCCCAGCATCATCTGGCTTGTCGGAGTCATCAGCTGAGGAGGTACTATTGTTTGAGTCAGCGGAGGAGTCAGAATCTTCCTCGTCAGCAACATCATCGTCATCGTCATCAGTTGTTTTCTTTTGTGCTTTCTTCTTGCACAGACGATGGATGGATTGGAGCTCATCGTATTCCACTTGCACGTGCTCGTGTGTTTCGAGCAGTGCTTCGTGGGTTTCTTTTAAATCAGAGTAACGTTGTTCGGCGGAGAGGATTCGTGCTGTGAGGTCGGTTACTTGAGCTCTTAGTTGAATAAGCTCATTATTTGACGACTCCTCCTGGTGATTATGTAGTTGCGTGAGGGTGGTGTTGATGTCATCCAGGCGCGTGCTGAAAGCTTGTTGTTGCTGCTTCAGCTCGCGGAGGGTCTCTGGCAGAGGTAGAGTCTGCGTAGAGATCCTATCGACTTGCTTTGCCAACACTTCATGTTGGCATTGTACTCCATGGATCCACTCGGGCAAGTTTTTACAGTGGTCGTCGATGTGGTCGACTTGCTTGGCCACTGAATCTTGACGTTGCTGGATTCCTTGGAGGATGCCTGGCATGGCGCGGTTCTGCTCGCCAATCTGGGCAACCTGTTGTGTTAGACCATGCACACATGAAAAAATAGAATTCAAAATGTTAGATGGGTCGGTGAGGAGGTTTCAGATGGTGTCGAATTGACGTCCGAATTCCGCACCGACGTTAGTATAAGGGACCCCAGTAAATGAAGAGTGAGGTGGCTGGGGTCGGGGTGGAATGGTAGTGTCATGCGGAAAAGACACTGTTAATGGACCCGCGAATTGCGTGGTGACTGTGGATGGGGTCACCAGCGATGTCGGGGTGGTGGTGGGTGGGAAAAGTGGTGGCATACTCGGAGAGAGAAATGGATCCAGGAATGTTGATGGAAAGTCGGTGGATGTGAAGGAGGAGAATTCAGGCATTGTGGTGGAGAATGGGGCGCCCGAAGTGAAGAAGGGTGGGGGTGGTGGTATGGTTGTGGAGAAGGGTGGTGTAGTGAAAAGTGGTGTGGAGGATGATTGAAGGGTGGTTGATGGTGGTGGGGTAGTAGATATAGGGGTGGTGGAAGGTGGAGAGGTGGTAGTGAGCTCAACATTTAGACTCATTATAAAAGAGTCTAGTGATGAGGATGTAATATGTTCTTCTGGGGGGGGCTCAGGTTCGGGATGAGGTTTTGATGTTGGTGTCCCTGACAGCTCATGTGCCTTTACGAGCCTTTTGGAAGGTCGTTTGACTAGAAGTTTTGTTGTTTTGGCTGCTGGGGCATTTATACTGAGTTCTGCCTGCCCTGCCGTTGCTTTCTTTACTTTGGCTTTGGCTGAGGCTATGATTTTGGTGATCTCGTCTTCTGTGAATAGGAGCTTGTCCTTGTCATAGTCAGCAAGCTCTGGAAGTGGAAGCAGGGTTCTGGAAGATTTTGTGGGGCAGAACACGTAGTGCAGCTTTCCATCCTTATCTTTTAAGATATAGGATTCTTTAATGTCTGTTCGTTGGTAAGGATGTCGCCCTTGATTGGGTTGCATTTGGGTAGAAGTCTATCCATCTTAAGATATTTGATGATAGATGTGATATGACCACCCGTGCAAATTTCTTTTCCGAGGGCAAAAGCTGAGAGCTTGAGCAGCATATGTCATCCAATGTTAACGGGTATTCTGTTTAGGACTGACCAGAGGAAAAAAAGGTCAGATATAAGAACATTTCCTCCTTCAGATCTGGGGAAAAGTGCGCCAATGATGATTTTGTGGAGCGTGCGCACTAGGCCAGAATGAATGTTGGAGGCCTTTCTTGTCCTTGCATCAAAGGTTGGTAACCCCGTTAGTGTTTTCCAGAAGGTATGCTTGTTGAACTTGGGGTGTTCTGTACCAGCGGCTTTAGCTTTCTTCAGCTGGTCTTGATTATCGATAAAGATTTCATTTATAAGATTTTCAGTGATGACCACCTCGTTTTGAAAGATTCTGGTGGTTATTCTGCGGTCACCACCGTCCCTTTCTTTATCCATGATGTCCACCGCTTCTTTGTGGAAGTAGGTGAAGAATTCTGTTGTTGGCTCAATGTAGGGAATTTCGGATACGAAGCATAGCCGGGAGAGGTTTGAATTGTCAAGAAGAGTGAGGATTCTGTTATAGATCCCCATCTTCATAAGTATGATGGGGCAGACATACTTGGTTGGTTTAAGGAGTTGGCTGATGGAGGGGATGTTATGGAGATGAAGGTTTTCGGGTGGTGGTGCTGTGGTGGTGATGGGAGGAAAAGTAGGAACAGTTATTGTGGCAGGGGTGGTAGTGGTGGTGGTGGATGGTGGGATGTATCCTGCCAGGATTTGTTCCCTTGCAGAGGCGGGGTGAACCTGCTTCCTGGCTCTCTTCTTAGGTGTTGGCTCAGCTGTGGATTCTTGAGCCATTCTCTTCCCCTTAGATTTTGTAGTGGGTGATTCTTTCTCAGGGGAAGGCTGGTATTCTGAGGCTTCGTCGGATGAAATCTCTTCTGCCTCCTCTTCAGAAGGTTCTTCATCGAAGCAACGGTTGATTTGCTTTATGTCTTTCAGGACTTCAATCAGGTTCACTTGTGCTGGGACCTATCCAGTAATTTTGTACTGGTCAACTATGTTTTGGAGATTTGTTCGTTCAACTAGTAATTCCTCTTTTGTCCAGAAAGGAGCATATGTTGTTCCTTGCTTCACAGGTGAAGTCATTCTGAAATGATTGACGATAAAACAAAAGTTAGAAATCGTAAATTTTGGAATTATAACAAAGTAATATTATTTGAGTTTTGCAGGTTAATTGATTTCAAATGGTCCTGAGACCGTTTGGTCTTAAACGGTCTTGAGACCGTTTGGTCTCAAACGGTCTTGAGACCGTTTGGTCATTTTCAATTTTTTTTTACACGGTCTTGAGACCGCGAGGGACCTCACGGTCTGGAGACCGCGAGGAAGACGAACCGCACGGGAGACGAACCGCGCGGTCGTTCGTCGGCAAAGAGTCATGAAAACGACGACGGCGACAAGGGCAAAGAGGAGTTCGAACGCAAGCGATTGTTTATCGGTGGTGTGGAGCGGTGAACTGTCGGGTTGTTAACCTGTTGGTGCGGACAGCGAGGAGCCTGGGTGCGGCGACCGTCAGAACGGGAGTGACGACGGAGCAGAGTGAAAGCGGTGAAGGTATGAAGCAGCGTCGCAGAGACGAAGCTCTGAGCACAGAGAAGGAAAGCGTTCAGAGAAGGAAAGCACAGAGACAATGTCGGAGAAGGAAAATGCAGAGGGGAATGAAATAGGAAGGCTCGGGAAGTCGGGCTTCTAGAAGAGAAAATGTAGGTGAGGGGGGGTGTATTTATAGGTTTATAGGGGGGGAGCCTCATATCGAACGATCTTGAGACCGCGAGGGCCCAAACGGTCTTGAGACTGAGAGAGCTCAAACGGTCTTGAGGCCGCGAGGGCCCAAACGGTCATGAGACCGCGAGGGCCCAAACGGTCTTGAGACCGAGAGAGCTCAAACGGTCTTGAGACCGCGAGGGCTCAAACGGTCTTGAGACCGAGAGAGCTCAAACGGTCTTGAGACCTTGAGGGCCCAAACAGTCTTGAGACCGTTTGGCCCCAAGATTATGTGGATTTTTATGTATTTTTAGATTTAAAGAAGAAAGAAAAACAAAAAACGAAGAAAGTAAGTAAAAAAAACAAAATAAAAGGCTAGAAAATTAGGGAAGGTGATACTCAGGTCTTGGGCTGCCTCCCAAGAAGCGCTTTGGTTTAACGTCGCTGGCTCGACAAGATTTTGCTCCGGCTATGCTGACTTTATAGGATCATGGATCTCTATGGTTTTCCTTGATAATTTGTCTGCCAGAGTGTGGTATTTCTTCAATCTGTGACCATTTACGACCCTTTCTCCTCCATTATCATCGAGAATAATGACAGCTCCTGTCAGGTATATGTGTTTGATTGTGAACGGCCCCGACCATTTAGTATGCAATTTTCCAGGAAACATTTTTAATCTGGAGTTGAATAGGAGGACTTTGTCTCCGACGATTATATCCTTTCTTTTTATGTGGCCATCGTGCAACATCTTAGTTTGTTCTTTGTAAATTCTTGCGTTGTGGTAGGCTGTCATTCGTAATTCCTCTAGTTCTTGGAGTTGTAGTTGTCTGAATTCACCAGCGCCTTTGAGATCGAAGTTTAGTTTCTTAATGGCCCACAAAGCCTTATGCTCTAATTCAACTGGCAAATGGCAAGACTTCTCGTACACTAATCGAAACGGTGTTGTTCCGATTTGTGTTTTGAATGCTGTACGGTAAGCCCATAGAGTGTCAGATAGTTTGGTGGACCAATCGGTGCGGTGCCGATTGACAGTCTTTTCCAGGATACCTTTAATTTGCCTATTGGAGACTTCAACCTGTCCACATGTCTGTGGATGATACGGTGTAGAAACTTTGTGGTTGATGTGACGACCCCAATTTCTACATACTTTCCTTAGTGACATATACAGATATGCGTGCACTCATATCTATAAATGTCAAAAGGGAAAATAATAGAAATCAAGATAGCCAACTAAAATCAGAGATAAGCCAAGATCAAGTTCACATCATAGCAAATTAGCCACACAACATTTCATTCAACAATATAATATAAAGTCATACATACTGATACTGGAGAAAGAAGAAGAATAAGTCTATGATTATTACATTGGATCTCATTCATCCGCAACATAATCTAGGGAAAGAAATAAACTAGCATCTAGCAAGGAAGAGATAAGAGGACTAGGTCTATCTAATAAATCCTCCACGCTTGTTACTTGTGCCTTCATGTACTTTGAATATGCATTGCACTTTAATCATCAATTGTTCCTTGTACCTAGAAAATACGAGAAACAAAAACATCAACAAAGTTGGTGCGTGGAATTAAAGCTATACTATGCTGGTATATGAGAAAAAAATACTCAAAATTGGAGAAAAGAAAGAAACATTATTTAGAAGCCGAAAATCAGGAAATCCCAAGTTATTATCCTTATTTAGAATGAATATGCATTACTATGGTGGACTTAGCACATACATAAATATTGGGCCCTATCCCTGCGTACCTTGTACCATTAGGGAGGTGCTAGTCAACATTAATACTTTCCCTCTCTAATAGGGAGATTAATGAGCACCACTAGTAACTACATTTCACTTATATTCAATTATGTTCTTTCATGTTCAAGGCGATGAATCAGCAATTAATCATATATCCACATCCATCAATGTATATCAATTTCATGCAAACAATTACTTATACTTAACATCCAGCAAAAACTAGTCATATAATTATATCCACGTACCTTTAATTCTCAGATCTGGATTCCACAAGTCCTAAATTAGGAGAAGACAATAAATCACCCTGAAAAGTAAACAAAACCCTATGTTACTATGGATTCTCATTATTCCACATTAGGGCTTCTTATTAGGGTTTAGGTCATTTAGAGGGGGTCACTTAGGATATTTAGGATTCCGAGTTGGGGCCTGAGATTAGAGTCGTCCAGGTTATAAAAGGACATTTCAATTATTAGGGTTTCCATAAATTGTACATAATAATCATGATGAGGTGAGAAAACTAGAAATTAAGGTTCTTCTCAATTATTAAATCATCTATCTTCCTTAAGTAGGATTTCGAGTAACATTATGACCAAGATCATAATTAGGATTTAAATATTCCCAAGATAGAAATAAAATCAGTTATAACCATTATTCCACAAGACAATGTATTAAAAAGGTCATTAGAGATGGTTGGCCATATATTCCAAAAAGGGTTCGGATCCAGGTCATGATCCTATTTTATTTAGATAGATTGAATTTTTCTGATGAAAATGGTGTACTTATTCGATATTTTCTGACAATCCTACCATTTTCTAGAGTTTCTTAAGATCTGACCAATCAGGGAATTGTAAAGGAATTAAAGAAAAGAAAAAAAAGGATTTTGAGTTCTGGCTCGCGGATCATGCGAGGGATCCGACCAACCGGACCCTCTCACTGACCCGCGAGCAAGAGCTCGCTTGAGATGGTCGGGCCAACCAGTGAAAGGTCAGAAGTACCCCCTGGGGGTCACCTATGCATCGTAACCGGGCAAGGGTAGAAGGGGAAGGTCACCCCTTAGATTGTTGCTCGCGCCATGGCTGCAGCGAGGCAACAGGGGGAAGATCGACCAAGGTGGGATGTGGTTCCAGGGAGTGAGTTGGGCTACGTCTTCCATCATGTTGAGTTCGCGAGCTCACGACGATTGCAGGGAGGTCGAGCTCATCGGAAATGGTAGCCTGGGTATCGTTTTTTAATAGCAAGGGATTGAAAACAAGTCGATGAGTGAAATGGAGATTTACCTGCCCTCAGGTTGGATCGAGGGAGTCAGAAGTTTCGCGGCGGTCTGTCGATGTTGTTGCAATCCTCCCGAGGCTCCGAGATAGTCCCAAGCTCGCCGGCGGTGGAGCTTTGAAGCTCAGCTGCGGCGGCTCGTCAACCCGAAGTTCCACGCTTCCGCGGCTCCAACCGAGGGTGGCGTTCGACTCGGCGGGGTCCCGAGATGGTGCGGCCGCTCTCAATTTGACGGAGGAGTCTACCAGAGTGAGAGGGAGGTCGGGGAGCAGGTGAGCAGGGGTGCTCGAGGTGAGGGAGGTAGGGTTGATCTCGATAGAAATTAAGGTGTTGGTGCGACTAAAGGGACGGTGGCGGAGCTGCTGGGCTCCTTAAATAGGCGTGGGGGTTGCTAGGAAGGGGAGCCCTAATTGTGGTTGCCGCCGCCACTGAGAGGCGCGGGGACTCAGGAGGTCGTTCTCCCAGTTGCGTGGATGAGGGGAGGTGAGTAGAGGGTTGTTAGGTTTGTTTTCGAGAGTGGAAGGCTTCCTCCAAGAATCTCGGGGAGAGGGGACGGAATTTGAGTGCTGGATCGCTCAGACGGTTCGTCGATCTGTTGGAGGCGATGACCCGGTCTTGCGGGAGGTTAGGGATGACTCGGGTGCCGTTAGATCGCGCGTGTGTCTCCTGATCCACTGATCGGGTGGCTGGGATTAAATCCCAGTGAGCGGGCTGCATCCAAAGTAGCCCAGAAGCCAGCGTGACAGATTAAATGATCAAAATAAACGTAAACCTTAGTCCTAGGCTAGAGTAGGTGATATAATACACAGAATTTCAAAAGTAAATAAATTTAAATTGGTAGCTCCAATTGAAATGAGATTTTAGGCATAGTTTTATAATGTTATGATTTAGTTATGGTGCAAAATTAGAGTCCCAATTCGATTATTGACTAGGTCAATTTACTAATGTCCTAATACTTATATTATTGACTATATATATCATTATTGATGGTCTTAGGTGAAATTAATGATCCATTTATTCAAATTAGTGGGAGAGGTGATTGAGGGCATAATTGGAACAATTAAAATTGTAATAGAGAGGAATTAAATAATATGTATGTAAAACTCACTCTGTCACATTCTCCCCTCCTTTTAAGAATTTTGTCCTCAAAATTCAAGTTGCCTGAAAAAGATAGGGATACTTCTTCTGGACTTCGGTCTTTAGCTCCCAGGTGGCATCTGTTTCATCATGGTGGCTCCAGAGAACTTTCACCATTTCAATATGACGATTACTACGAAGCTCCTTTGACTTGAAGTCTAGAATTCTAACTGGGGATTCAGCATATGACAGATCGTCCTTCAGTTCAAGAGGCTCATGATTTAAGATATGACTGGAATCTTTGACATAGGGCTTCAGATTAGATACATGAAACACATTATGCATGGCACTATACTGAGGTGGCAAGGCAAGGCGATAGGCACATTCACCAACCCTTTCTAGAATCTCAAAGGGTCCAACATAACGAGGACTGAGCTTTCCTTTGTTCTTGGCCAAAGCTCGAATAGGTTGGATCTTCAGAAATACATGGTCACCCTCCTTGAACTGACGTTCTTGACGGTGAGCATCTGCATAAGACTTCTGTCTATCCTGTGCCCGCTTCATTCTCTGCCTAATCAGTGCAACCTTATCAGAATACAACTGCATCTCCTCGGATTTCATCAGGGTACGCTCTCCGACATCATCCCAGTGTAAAGGCGATATGCATGGTCGACCATAAAGAGCTTCATAGGGAGGCATCCCAATGCTTGCCTGATAGCTGTTATTATAGGCAAACTCTGCTAAAGGCAAGTAATAGTCCCACGAGCCTTCCCAGTCTAGAACACAAGCTCGTAGAAGGTCCTCCAGAATCTGTACTGTACGTTCTGACTGCCCGTCTGTTTGCGGATGGTAGGCTGTACTGAAGTTCAACTTGGTACCCAATTCCTCTTGAACTTGCTTCCACAGCTTTGATGTGAACTTTGGGTCCCTGTCTGAGACAATAGATGCTGGAACTCCATGTAGGCGTACTATCTCCCGTATGTAGAGATCTGCCAACTCAGAAACCTTTGCGGTAGTCTTCACAGGAAGAAAATGAGCTGATTTAGTGAGACGATCCACGATGACCCATGCAGCGTCGTATCCCTTCCTGGTCCTGGGTAATCCCACCACGAAATCCATGGTGATGTGTTCCCATTTCCATTCCGGAATCTCAAGGGGTTGTAGTAGACCGCCTGGTCTCTGATGTTCGGCCTTAATCCTTTGACATGTCAAACACCTGGACACGAAATCGGCAATATCGCGCTTCATGCCCCTCCACCAAAACTGACGTTGTAGGTCTTTGTACATTTTTGTTGTGCCTGGATGAACTGTGTACTTGGACCCATGTGCCTCATTTAGGATTGATGTCTTTATAGCTGACTGCTCAAGAACCCATATACGATTCTTGTAACGGAGACCTCCATCAAGACCCACGGACAGATGTGTTTGCGGCTTTGACAGAAGGGAAGAGAGCTCTGCAAGACCGGGACTAGCCTTTTGTGCCTCAAGAAGTTCGAAATGCAGGTTGGACGTGATGGAAATGTTATTAACATGCACACGATCAGACAAAAACTGTGGCTTCCAGCCCACTAGATCCTCCATGTTCCTCCATTCGGGGACAGAAAGAGACGCACATACTGCCCTTTTTCTACTAAGGGCATCGGCGACTACATTTGCCTTACCCGGATGGTAGGCAATAGTGAAATCGTAGTCCTTTAGGTATTCGATCCATCGACGTTGACGCAGATTCAAATCCTTCTGAGTCAGGATGTACTTCAGGCTTTTGTGATCGGTGAAGATATCGAACGTTGCCCCGTACAGGTAGTGCCTCCATATCTTGAGGGCATGAATGATTGCAGCTAATTCCAAGTCATGAGTGGGGTAATTAAGTTCATTGGGTTTTAGCTGTCTAGAAGCGAAGGCCACTACTTTACCATTCTGCTGCAGGACACATCCTAACCCATTCCTCGAAGCATCAGTGAATATCAAAAACCCTTCGTTGCCAGAAGGTAGAACAAGGACAGGAGCCGACGTCAACTTCTGCTTTAACTGCTGGAAACTAGACTCACAAGTATCTGACCATATAAAATGCTCGTCCTTCCGAGTAAGTTTGGTTAGAGGGAGTGCAATTTTGGAGAAATTTGGAATAAAACGACGATAATATCCGGCCAGACCCAAGAAACTCCGAATTTCAGAAGGATTACGGGGAGGTTGCCAATCAAGTACAGCAGAGACTTTGGCGGGATCAACAGATATACTACCTCCAGAAATGACATGCCCAAGAAACATAACCTTATCAATCCAGAACTCACATTTTGAAAGTTTGCCATAAAACTTCTGGGTTCGGAGAATGTCAAGGACTGCTCGCAAGTGTTCCCGGTGTTTTTCCATAGAATCAGAATAGATCAGGATATCATCAATGAAGACGACCACAAACTCATCAAGATAGGGTTGGAAGACTTTGTTCATCAGATTCATAAACACCCCTGGTGCATTGGTCAACCCGAATGGCATCACCAGAAATTCGTAATGCCCATAACGAGTTTGAAAAGCAGTTTTAGAAATATCAGAATCCTTGCCTTTGAGCTGATGGTATCCAGAACGGAGATCAATCTTTGAGAAAACATTTGCAGTACGAAGCTGATCGAAAAGGTCATCAATACGAGGAAGGGGATACTTGTTTTTAATAGTAGCTTGGTTCAACATGCGGTAGTCAATACACATACGCATAGAACCATCCTTCTTTTTAACAAAAAGAACAGGAGCTCCCCAGGGGGAGACACTAGGACGAATGAAACCTTTGTCGAGAAGTTCTTGCAGCTGTTTCTTCAACTCCATCAGCTCAACAGGAGCCATCCTATACGGTGCCCTAGAAATCGGAGTGGTTCCAGGAAGAAGATCTATGGAGAACTCAATGTCTCTATTTGGAGGCAGCCCAGGAAGCTCCTCCGGAAAAACGTCAGGAAAGTCACGTACCACCTCCAGACTTTCTACAGGCCCGCTACTAGGACTGGTCTCTAAGACTAATGCGAGGAAGACTTTACATCCCTTGGAAATGAGCTTTTTAGCTTTAAGAGAGGAGATTATAATATTATTACAGAATCCACTTCCCCTAGGGATTTTCATAGGATAAGAATGAGGTTGAGAAAGAAGGACCGTCTTGTTTCTACAGTCAATGTGAGCATGGTATGTGTAAAGCCAGTCCATACCAAGTATAACATGAAAGTCTTCCATAGCTAGGAGAATGAATTCAAAGGGCATATCATGATTTTCATACTTAAGGGAAAGTTCATTAGTTTTCTGCAGAGTTGTGAGTATTTTGCCACTTGGAGTAGACACTTCCAGAGTATATCCCAAATCCCTTATGTGAAAATTTAATATGGATGCCAGAGTTTGAGAAATAAAAGTATTTGTAGATCCGGAGTCAAATAAAGCCTTCACAGGGTGACCATTTAATAATACAGTGCCTACATAAGGTAATCAAATTATGAATAATTGCAGGCTTGAACAAGATATTGAATTATAAAGAAATTAGGTTACCTTCACAGAGCTGGTTTGGATTTGCCTTGGCCTCTTCTGCATTTACTGCAAACACCCTGCCATTGCGGTGTCCCTGAGGCTGCGGAGCACCACCCACAGGATTGCCAAAGATGGAGGGAGTGGGGCACTTGGCAACAAAATGACCCTCCTTTTTGCAGTTATAGCAAACGGGCTTGGTGTGGCGACATACTCCACCATGGAAACGTCCACAAGTCTTGCACTTGGGATGATTTGTCCTCGGTTGGTTCTGGTAGCTTTTCTGTCCTCCTTTTCCTGAACCTCCTCGTTTCCCTGATCCCTTGTTGTTATGGCCTGGGTGGAACTTCTTAAACTTATCCTCTTCAGTTGTGGTTAACCCTAGGTATCCCATGCTAGAAGGTTTTTGCATGCCTTGCTCTGTCTCCTTCTTGAGGGCCATATCTAGGGCTTCATCTATGCTTCTGGGACGAGAGGCTATGACTAGGGTTTTTAGGTGGGCGGAAAGGCAGTCAACATAGTGTTCAGTAAGACGATCTTCAGTCCTGATGGGTGCATAACGTTCCAGAAGCCTAAACTTCCGGGTGTAATCAACTACTGAAAGACTACCCTGCCTTAACTCCATGTACATCTTCTCCTTCCTCTTCCTCTCAGCTATGGGCATAAAACGATCTGTGAAGAGGTTTTTAAAGGCTTCCCACTCCATGTTGTCTATTTCCTCACCCCTATTCCCGCCATAATTCTCCCACCAGATTTTTGCCCCTCCCTTAAGCATATGGGCGGCGAACCTAACCTTCTTCTCATTAGGTACTTCTAGGGTATGAAAACCATTTTCTATGGTCAGAATCCAGGCTTCAGCCTTATCCATAACCTCAGGCTGATCCTCACCCCAAAAAGAATCAAGGTTTAGTTTAATAAAATCTATCACTGTCACCTCTTTCTTCTTAGATGGGCTGGGTTCTGGGGTTCCTTTTGTGGCGAGGGTTTCCATAAAATCTAAAAGGATTTTCTTCTGTTCTTCCCACCTTTCCTTGGCCTCAGCATCGGGATCAGGTACTTCAAAGGTTTCACGTTCTTTTCTTTTCTTTTCTTAGAGGATGATTCCCCTGAGCTGCGAGTCTTAGGAGGCATCCTGAAATTAATTTGAATGTATTAGATTATTACTCCAACAATTATTCTTGTCATAATTATTATTATTTTCACATGATATTTTATTATTCTCATGATTTAATGATTAATATCCTGAATGTTATGATTTAGGGAGGATATCCTAAAATCCTTATCATTCGATCCTTAGGACTTTCTAAATAGAGAGACTCCTTCCTAACCTTATTACAGAGGTAAGAGGGAAAGTTTAATTTATTTCCAAGCATAGATGAGAGGGAGGAATTTTTCCTATAGAAGAGGTGAGAGGGAAAATCTATAGATGAGAAAATTCCTGATTTATGGTATGCCCAAGAATAGGGGACACTTAGGATATCGGCCAGGTAGACTTATACTGCCATAAAGGTAGCCTCGTGATTGCCAAGCTAAGTGGCTCGGAGACTTTAGTCAGACCCATGGCAGATGCTATCCTAGACACCTCAACCCTTCACATCCCTAACTCAAGGACTACCCTAGACTCATAATAGGGTGAATGAAAGTCATGTGACTATGATGTGTGAACATTGGCTCTGATACCAACTGTGACGACCCCAATTTCTACATACTTTCCTTAGTGACATATACAGATATGCGTGCACTCATATCTATAAATGTCAAAAGGGAAAATAATAGAAATCAAGATAGCCAACTAAAATCAGAGATAAGCCAAGATGAAGTTCACATCATAGCAAATTAGCCACACAACATTTCATTCAACAATATAAGATAAAGTCATACATACTGATACTGGAGAAAGAAGAAGAATAAGTCTATGATTATTACATTGGATCTCATTCATCCGCAACATAATCTAGGGAAAGAAATAAACTAGCATCTAGCAAGGAAGAGATAAGAGGACTAGGTCTATCTAATAAATCCTCCACGCTTATTACTTGTGCCTTCATGTACTTTGAATATGCATTGCACTTTAATCATCAATTGTTCCTTGTACCTAGAAAATACGAGAAACAAAAACATCAACAAAGTTGGTACGTGGAATTAAAGCTATACTATGCTGGTATATGAGAAAAAAATACTCAAAATTGGAGAAAAGAAAGAAACATTATTTAGAAGCCGAAAATCAGGAAATCCCAAGTTATTATCCTTATTTAGAATGAATATGCATTCCTATGGTGGACTTAGCACATACATAAATATTGGGCCCTATCCCTGCGTACCTTGTACCATTAGGGATCTCCCTGCGTACCTTGTACCATTAGGGAGGTGCTAGTCAACATTAATACTTTCCCTCTCTAATAGGGAGATTAATGAGCACCACTAGTAACTACATTTCACTTATATTCAATTATGTTCTTTCATGTTCAAGGCGATGAATCAGTAATTAATCATATATCCACATCCATCAATGTATATCAATTTCATGCAAACAATTACTTATACTTAACATCCAGCAAAAACTAGTCATATAATTATATCCACATACCTTTAATTCTCAGATCTGGATTCCACAAGTCCTAAATTAGGAGAAGACAATAAATCACCCTGAAAAGTAAACAAAACCCTAAGTTACTATGGATTCTCATTATTCCACATTAGGGCTTCTTATTAGGGTTTAGGTCATTTAGAGGGGGTCACATAGGATATTTAGGATTCCGAGTTGGGGTCTGAGATTAGAGTCGTCCAGGTTATAAAAGGACATTTCAATTATTAGGGTTTCCATAAATTGTACATAATAATCATGATGAGGTGAGAAAACTAGAAATTAAGGTTCTTCTCAATTATTAAATCATCTATCTTCCTTAAGTAGGATTTCAAGTAACATTATGACCAAGATCATAATTAGGATTTAAATATTCCCAAGACAGAAATAAAATCAGTTATAACCATTATTCCACAAGACAATGTATTAAAAAGGTCATTAGAGATGGTTGGCCATATATTCCAAAAAGGGTTCCGATCCAGGTCATGATCCTATTTTATTTAGATAGCTTGAATGTTTCTGATGAAAATGGTGTACTTATTCGATATTTTCTGATAATCCTACCATTTTCTAGAGTTTATTAAGATTTGACCAATCAGGGAATTGTAAAGGAATTAAAGAAAAGAAAAAAAAGGATTTTGAGTTCTGGCTCGCGGATCATGCGAGGGATCCGACCAACCGGACCCTCTCACTAACCCGCGAGCAAGAGCTCGCTTGAGATGGTCGGGCCAACCAGTGAAAGGTCAGAAGTACCCCCTGGGGGTCACCTATGCATCGTAACCGGGCAAGGGTAGAAGGGGAAGGTCACCCCTTAGATTGTTGCTCGCGCCATGGCTGCAGCGAGGCAACAGGGGGAAGATCGACCAAGGTGGGATGTGGTTCCAGGGAGTGAGTTGGGATACGTCTTCCATCATGTTGAGTTTGCGAGCTCACGACGATTGCAGGGAGGTCGAGCTCATCGGAAATGGTAGCCTGGGTATCGTTTTTTAATCGCAAGGGATTGAAAACAAGTCGATGAGTGAAATGGAGATTTACCTGCCCTCAGGTTGGATCGAGGGAGTCAGAAGTTTCGCAGTGGTCTGTCGATGTTGTTGCAATCCTCCCGAGGCTCCGAGATAGTCCCAAGCTCGCCGGCGGTGGAGCTTTGAAGCTCAGCTGCGGCGGCTCGTCAACCCGAAGTTCCACGCTTCCGCGGCTCCAACCGAGGGTGGCGTTCGACTCGGCGGGGTCCCGAGATGGTGCGGCCGCTCTCAATTTGACGGAGGAGTCTACCAGAGTGAGAGGGAGGTCGGGGAGCAGGTGAGCAGGGGTGCTCGAGGTGAGGGAGGTAGGGTTGATCTCGATAGAAATTAAGGTGTTGGTGCGACTAAAGGGACGGTGGCGGAGCTGCTGGGCTCCTGAAATAGGCGTGGGGGTTGCTAGGAAGGGGAGCCCTAATTGTGGCTGCCGCCGCCACTGAGAGGCGCGGGGACTCAGGAGGTCGTTCTCCCAGTTGCGTGGACGAGGGGAGGTGAGTAGAGGGTTGTTAGGTTTGTTTTCGAGAGTGGAAGGCTTCCTCCAAGAATCTCGGGGAGAGGGGACGGAATTTGAGTGCTGGATCGCTCGGACGGTTCGTCGATCTGTTGGAGGCGATGACCCGGTCTTGCGGGAGGTTAGGGATGACTCGAGTGCCGTTAGATCGCACATGTGTCTCCTGATCCACTGATCAGGTGGCTGGGATTAAATCCCAGTGAGCGGGCCGCATCCAAAGTAGCCCAGAAGCCAGCGTGACAGATTAAATGATCAAAATAAACGTAAACCTTAGTCCTAGGCTAGAGTAGGTGATATAATACACAGAATTTCAAAAGTAAATAACTTTAAATTGGTAGCTCCAATTGAAATGAGATTTTAGGCATAGTTTTATAATGTTATGATTTAGTTATGGTGCAAAATTAGAGTCCCAATTCGATTATTGACTAGGTCCATTTACTAATGTCGTAATACTTATATTATTGACTATATATATCATTATTGATGGTCTTAGGTGAAATTAATGATCCATTTATTCAAATTAGTGGGAGAGGTGATTGAGGGCATAATTGGAACAATTAAAATTGTAATAGAGAGGAATTAAATAATATGTATGTAAAACTCACTCTGTCACAGTTGACTTCGTATTTTCTTAATAAGGCTTCAAAGCTCCGTTCCAAGAAATGTGATCCGCCGTCAGATATTATCGTTCTTGGGATGCCGAATCTGGGGAATATTATCTCTTTAAACATCTTGATTACCAGTTTTGAATCACAAGAGATGGTCGGTAGAGCTTCTACCCATTTTGACACGTAATCCACAACAACTAAGATGTACATGAATCCATAGGATGAGGGGAAAGGGCCCATGTAATCTATTCCCCATACATCGAAGAGTTCGATTTCTTGCCATATGTTTAATGGCATTTCATTTCTTCTGGTAATTCCCCTAGATAGTTGGCACTTGTCGCATGATCGCACGTATTCATGTGCGTCTTTTGCGATGGTAGGCCAATAAAAGCCAGATTGCAGGACTTTAAGAGTTGTCTTTTTAGAACTCATGTGGCCCCCAGTGGGGCCTGAGTGACAGTGCTCAAGAACCGAAGTGATTTCCGTCTCTGGAATGCATCTACGAAAGAGTCCATCTGCGCATAAGCGAAAAAGATAGGGCTCGTCCCAGAAATATTGCTTAGAGTCGTGAATGAACTTCTTTTTGTCGTGATAGGATGCGGACGGGTGAATGATTCCTGTTGCCAAATAATTAACAATGTCGGCATACCAGGGGAATCCATTAGAGACTTTCCTTAGTTGGTCGTCTGGGAGGGAGTCTCGGATAGGTACTTTGTCTTCATCCTTGACTCTAATACGGCGGAGATGGTCAGTGACGATGTTTTCCACCCCGCTTTTGTCTTTGATTTCCACATCGAATTCTTGAAGCATTAATACCCATCGCATAAGTCTAGGTTTTGCATCTTGCTTCTGAATTAGATACCATATAGCGGAGTGGTCAGTGTAGACAATGACTTTAGCTCCAATCAGGTATGAGCGGAATTTCTCGAACGCGTAGATGACAGCTAAGAATTCCTTTTCTGTAGTGGTGTAATTTTTCTGTGCTTCATCCAGTGTTTTAGATGCGTAGTATATAACATAGGGTTTCTTGTCGATTCTTTGCCCTAATACGGCCCCTATGGCATAATCGCTCGCGTCACACATGATTTCGAATGGTTGTGACCAATCTGGAGCTCTTAGAATGGGTGCGGAAATCAAGGCATTTTTCAGAGTTGTGAAACTTTGCAAACATTCTTGGTTAAAGTTAAATTCTGTGTCCTTGGTCAGCAGTTGTGTCATGGGTTTTGCTATTTTTGAGAAGTCTTTGATAAATCTTCTGTAAAACCCAGCATGACTTAAGAAAGCATGTACCCCTTTTACATCTTTTGGTGGCATCAATTTCGAGATGACGTCAATTTTTGCTTGATCCACCTCGATCCCTCTGTCGCTCACTCTATGTCCGAGGACAACACCTTCCGTTACCATAAAATGGCATTTTTCCCAATTTAAGATGAGGTTTGTGTCCTCGCATCTTTGTAAAACTTGAACCAGGTTGAGCAGACAGTTGTCGAAAGAGTTTCCATAAACTGAGAAATCATCCATGAATATCTCCATTATAGATTCTGTTAATCCTGCAAAGATAGCAGACATGCATCTCTGAAAAGTGGCTGGCGCGTTACAAAGCCCGAATGGCATTCTTCTGAAAGCATATGTCCCAAAAGGACAGGTGAAAGTAGTTTTCTCTTGATCTTCCGGGTGTATAGGGATTTGGTAAAACCCGGAATAACCATCGAGGTAACAGAAGAATTTCTGATGAGCTAAGCGCTCGAGGACCTCATCTAGGAAGGGAAAGGGGAAATGATCTTTCCTTGTTGCTTTATTAAGTTTTCTGTAATCTATGCACATTCTCCACCCAGTTACTGTTCTAGTAGGTACGAGTTCATTCTTATCATTAAGAACAACAGTAGTCCCCCCTTTTTTAGGGACCACCTGCATGGGGCTTACCCATTGAGAATCTGAGATTGGGTAGATGATACCTGCCTTCAGGAGTTTGAGAACCTCGATGCGAACTACCTCCTTGAGATTAGGGTTCAACTTCCTTTGATGTTCCCTCGATGGTTTGAATTCTTCCACCATAGGCAATATGTGCATGCATAAAGCTGGGTTTACACCAGCTAAGTCAGTCATTTTATATCCGATAGCTTTCTTGTGTCTCTTTAGCTCATCAAGAAGTCTGTTGTCTTGGTCTTCTTCCAGAGTAGAGCTGATAATCACTGGACAAAGTTTCTCGCTGTCAAGGAAGACATGTTTGAGTCCTTCGGGTAAGGCCTTCAATTTAGGGGCCTTAGGTGGCTCGGTCACTTCTTCAACGGTGACAGCCTTGAGTTCTTCAAAGGTGGCTGTTGGGGCTTCTTCAGCTTTTTCTAAATATTGAAGGCATTGTTGCACTAGCTCATTTGCCGAAAATTCTACTTCCGGGTTTGTCAAGGCACTTTCCAGCTCATCGGAGGGTTCGGACATTTCTAACTGGGACATTTGATATATAGCATCCAGGAGAAAAACTTCCTCTTGAATGCTTGGACCTTTCATGATGTTAAGAACTCTGAACTGGAAAGCTTCCTTCCCAAGTCTCAAGATTATAGTTCCTGCTTCAACATCGATAAGTGCTCGGGAAGTAGCTAGGAAAGGTCTGCCAAAGATTATCGGGTATCTCAGGTCTTCTTGGATGTCCATAATAACGAAATCGCACGTGACATAAGAATTCTTTCCTATTCTGATAGGAATATCCTCGATAATTCCAAGAGGGGCAGTTATGGTAGAGTCGGCTAACTGAATTGTCATTGTCGTAGGTAACAAATCAGTGAATCCTAATCTTTTACACATCGAATAGAGCATAATAGATATACTTGCTCCTAAGTCTACCAATCCTTTCTTGCTGGAACCATTTCCAATAGAACACTGGATAACGAAGGAACCCAGATCCTTCTTTTTCTTTGGCATCTTGTTTAGCAGAATGTCTGAAGTGGTCTGAGCAAGTTTCACTATTTCATGCTCTTATGTCATATACTTTCTCGACAAGAGGGTTTTCTGGTATTTGGCCCAAGCGGGCACCTCGGAAAGAACATCGAGGAAAGGAATATTAATGTATAATTTTTTCATAGCTTCTTTAAATTTTTGGAACCTAGTGTCCATTTTGGTCCCTTTCAGCCTGTCCGGATAAGGAATTCTGGGTGGGACCTCTGGCATTGGTTCCTTTTCCTTTTCTTTCTCAGTAGAATTTTCTGTTTCTATGCTTGAGTTTCCTGTTGGGGAAAGAATAGCTACATCATCATCATCATGGATGATTCTAATGGTATCAGGAAGGACACGACCAGACCTCGTGGTGACAGCATTCAGTTGCTCAGGTCTATTTTGGTCATGCCTTGGGTTTGCCTCTGGTTGCCCAGTGAAGGTACCTGCTGGTGGTTTCAACTGAGCAGCAATCTGTGCTAATTGGGCCTCCACCGCCTTTTGTTGAGCTTGTTGATTCGCAAGAATGGTCTGCTGAGATTGCAGCATCTGCCTAATCAAAGATATTTCATCAGATGGTTGGGAAGGAGCACTCTTCTTTTGATATTGAGTGACTTGCTGTCCTTGTGGTTGTTGTAGAGGTGCAGTTAACTGTGGTTGTTGGGGCTGCTGCAACTGAGGTTGTTGTAGCTGCGGGTGCAGACCTGGATGGCCATATTGGTAAGAAGGGTTTCTGGGATAGTTAGATCTTTGGAAACCCTGTCTATAATTCCCTTGACTGAAGTTATTCTGAAATCCTGGCGGTTGTCTATTGAAAGATCCACCTTGAGTCTGCTGTTGTGGGTTGGCGGTCCCTGCAGGATTCCCATATTGGAAACCAGGATGGTTCCTTGGTTTGTCTGGATTGTAGTACACCTGGCCAGGTATTGAATGGATGGAGTTGACTTGCTCTGGCATTTGGTCCTCGGGATGCTCAATAATGGGTTCATATTGTGGCATAGGTGGTTGTAAATCCATCATGACATTGTACAACAAACCACATGATAATGTTGGATGATCATATGCATGACAGGCTTCACAAGTTCCAGTAGCTGCTTTTACTTGTTGAACCTGAGAGCTTTTCTTCTTGTCATATTCCCCGAAAGAAGTTTCGAGGGCTTATTGCTTGCTAGCAATAGTCTTCAGGGTCTCTGTAATGGCCTTGAGTTCCATTGATTCTTCAGCTTTGTATACTTTAAGAACTCCCTTGGGTTCGTTAGATGACCTTCCCCAATTGGATTGGTTCTCGGCCCCTAGCGTTACTATATTCCAAGCATCTTCATAGTTCTTTCTCATAAAATTTCCTCCAGATGAGGAATCTAGAAATTGCTTGATATCATCACTTACTCCTCTGTAGAATGTTTCTATTAGTTGATTTTGAGATATGCCATGGTGAGGACACTTTCTCAGGAGTTCCTTGAATCTTTCCCAAGCTTCCGCAAGTGTTTCTCCAGGTAGTTGGGTGAAGTGATTAATATGTCCCCTAATCTCATAGGTTAGTGAAGGTGGAAAGAATTTCTCAAGAAACTTTTCTTCTAAAGGAGTCCAGGTAGTGATGATGGGATGTCTATCTAAAGCATTGTACCAGCTTAGCGCTCTTCCAGATAAGGTGAAGTGGAAAAGGTGTAACATTATTGCTTCCAGGGTGATTCTTGCTTGAGGTACAAGTCGGCAGAGTGACTTGAATCTCTTAAGGTGATCCATGCAATCATCTCCGGGTGCTCCAGAGAAAGAGATGCCTTGCATGATCTGGATCCATTGCGTCCGGATTTCAAAGTTTGGTATGTTAATAATCGGTGGTCGGACTGGGTGATCATCTTCATAATTCTGCAGGACTACGTAGTCCCAAAGTTGCTTGTTTCTTAGCACAAGTTGAGCAGCAGCATGCTCTGCTTGGATGTGGGCTTGTTCCTCAGCTCGAATCTCAGCTTGCACTTGAGCACGAGTGTCTGCAATAAGTTGTGCTCGTTGTGCTTCTATGGTGGCGTTAACTCTTTCTGCAACAAGGCGTTGCTCTTCAGCCATCTGTCTGGCTCTTTGGCGGTTAAGTCTAATCCTTCGGTGGAAACTTCTTTCGACCTCAGAGTCATACTCTGGTTCAGGGGAGAATCCGATGCTATGCGGGGGTTGCATACACGTTTTCTACCTGAGTAGAAAGAAAATCACACGTTAAGATAATGGAAGGAAATGAAGAAATCAAGAAGATTTGGAGTAGTTATCAAGAAAAAGTGTAAAATGCTAATCAACCAAGAAGTTGTTAAGTAAAAGCTAAAACGTTCCGTTGTCCCCGGCAACGGCGCCAATTTTTGATGGAGTTTTGCAACGCCACTAAAAATCCTAGAGATGATGAATCTCTAAGTTTAGCCTTGCTAGTACTATGGTAAGATCTCCACCCACGTATGCTAAGACACGCGGAAGTCTTATCGTAGTATAGTTAAGGGTCGAATCCTCGGGACAACGGTCCTGATGTAATCAAGATGGAAAACGTTTTAGTCGTACTTAACTACTTAACATTTGATATTTAGATCGAAAGTTTGATTTGGTTTTAAGCTAAGTGCAAGGAAAGTAAAGCAAGAAAGTAGAAATTAAGGTTGTAAACAATAGTTAAAAACCACTAGGATGTTGCCGGGTTTCACACCACTACACATGGATCACAAACATGCAACATAATAAAAAGACCTGCAAAGAGAAACTAATCGGCTAGTATCTTTGTAGACTTAGCTTCCTTTCGGATAACCAACTACGAGGAGTGTGGAGTATTGCAATGCCAGCCATCCCCTAACGAATGGTCACTTACTTTGCATTACTCCTTCATGAAGTGTGTTCCTCGACCTTACCAAGGTTGCACTTCCATACGTCAACTGATTCCATTTCATAGTATGAAAGTGCAATGATGGGAGTGAGTTTACTCCATTCGTGAAAGCACTCCTAGATACCGAAACAGACATATGGTGACTACATATATCTAGAACCAACATTCAATCGATATTCAGATCTAAAGGTATAAACATAGACAATTCATACCAAAAGATAATAAGTAACACAAGTTGGTGATCAAGCAACAAGCATTCATTAAACGATAGATGTTGAGCCAAAAAGGAGAGTATCTCTATTGCAAACGATTGAATTACATTGCATGAAATGAAAACATGGGTAGCGAGGTTACTCCCCGCACCCTAGTGAAAAGGACTACTCGCTCATCTCAAGAGCAAAGGAGGAGGTGAGAAGAGAGAGAATGAACGACATCTCCACGGAGGAGGGAAGGTTGAACCCTTGGTGGAGAGAGCAACGATCTTCACACTTCGTGGTTGCTTGATGATGGATCTTCTCCTCCCACCTTCTTTGTTGATGAGAGAGAAGGTAGCTTGATGATGAGATGTGGACCTCAAACCGGCAGCCTTAGGGCGATGGATGAAGGATGGAATTGCTCTGGAACTGGAGAGGCAGCCTTTGGGCGTCTGAGATTCGATCCCCTTGAAGTGACCCTTGAGGTCCTATTTATAGGCTCAAGTTGAGCCCAAACGGTCTTGAGACTGTTTGGTCTCAAACGGTCTTGAGACCGTTTGCCTTCTCGCGGTCTTGGGACCGTTTGCCTTCTCGCGGTCTTGGGACCGCGAGGCCTTCTCGCGGTCTTGGGACCGCGAGGCCTTCTCGCGGTCTTGGGACCGTGAGGCCTTCTCACGGTCTTGGGACCATGAGGCCTTCTCGCGGTCTTGGGACCGGGAGGCCTTCTCGCAGTCTTGGGACCGCGAGGCCTTCTCGCGGTCTTGGGACCGCGAGGCCTCCTCGCGGTCTTGGGACCGTGAGGAGTCTTTGTAATTTTTTTGTGTTTTCTGTAATGAAAAAAAGAAGAAAAAGTTAGTTTATTGGTGTATCCGCAATAAAGTAAAAAAAGTTTAATGATTCTATCTAATTTATCTAAGAAAGAGTATGGAAAATTAAAGATAACTAAATAAGATAACGTCACAAAATGGGAGGTTATCACTCTCCCTCCCATAACAAGAGGAAATAAGCATTTGGTGGCCGTCTAAACACAAAGTTCTTATTTTTCCAAGAGTAGAGATGATAGATCCCACATTGCCAGTACACCTTCAAATCTAATTTGAAACGTGCAACTTATGTCTCTACATCACAATTTTCTTGATATCAAAGTTACTTCCATGGAAAACTGGTCTCGAACCTACCTGGGTCCACACCCATTCCTTGGTCATCTCCTCTACGTCTATAGGGTGCCGACACTTTAGGGGTCATCACTCTTCCCTTATGCATCTAGAGAGTACCCTACTCATCTTCCCGTTAGGTCCCATGAGTTCATGAAGGTGTTTAATCTCCTAACGCATGGCCCTCAGACAATGATAGTTGTTACCTCCTGACCCTATGGTCATGTGCAACTAGGAATTAGACAACTCCTACTTCCATCGGCCTTATCCCTACCTGACCCTAGGATAGACTTAGGATTCTCTTATAGTACATGTTCAACTTAGAACCTTACCCAAGCCTTCATCATCTCTCTTTCAGCATTCAAGGTTGTCTTTCATCCTTTTATAGGGGTCATGGTGACCTGCCTACCTTGGTCAGGCCCCATATCAGTTACCTCCATGGTAACACATCCACATGAACCTAGAAATGGATATTTATGGGTCAACAAGTTCATTCTCATACCACGTACTTTTCATTTAGCTTCTCAAAATCCTATGAAACCTCTTTAGGTTTCCTCCAACCAACAAAACTGGTAAACACCCAACCAAATGGTCCCTCTCCCAGGATGGGAGGAAACTACCACTCTTGACAACAAGGTCACAATCATTCTTAGGGTTTACATCCATATGAGCATGCTTAACCCAGCAGCTACTAAGGCACAAACGGTCCACCTACTAACCATGCTAGGTCTACTTGTTATCATTCCTCAGCATTGGATCAAGATCATACCTTCCCTTGTCATCAACTTAGTTGTGAGGGGTTCGTCAAACATACCTTTAACTTAAGGGGTTTCCTTTACCTCCACAATCAATTATCATTTAACAACCAGAATTACATTTTAAACCATACTACTCAATCCTTACCTATCCCCTAACTCTATGCTATCCCTACAGTGGACTTGTATGCTACCTCTCTTTTAGGTAGATTCTTACCCCCATGGTCCTACCTTACAGGTAGCCAATACCTAGGGTAATAGAGTCGCATGGCACTACCCGAAGGTAGCCCAATATCTAACTCAATGTGACTTGATGGACCTACCCCATTGGTAGCCATGTACTAAGTCATCCAATGACCTGATGGACCTACCCCATAGGTAGCCATGTACTAGGTCAACTATTAAGCCACAAAGGGGACCAAGATCTGAGCTAGTAGGCACATATCTTATGTGATAGTCATAGCCACATGATATTTTGCATGAATTAAATTCACCCAACAATTCATTCAAGCCACGATGAAAACATCGATAAAATCCTCAGAAAACTAATGCGGGATAATCATAAGCATAACCACATACATGTCAGGCTAATTTTGAGATAGAATAATCGATTCAATAAGAAAACCAAGCAAGCAAGCACACATATCAAGATCATGAAATATTCATCCAATATTTACTATCATCTATCATGGTACACAAATCTAATAGTCCTAATCGTGCCCTAGGGTTACTAGCCCTTTTTAGGGTTTTCACCATAATTAGAGTTTCTCTTCCTTTTTACCACTTTTACTTTATTTTTATCAAAATATCCATCAAACCCTAATTATTCCATTTTATTTTCCATTAAGATCTTAAGATCAGATTTGGATCATAAAAACCTTAATTTTCAAATTACTATATCTTTTCTTCCGTTTTTCCTCACCTTAGGGTTTCTAAGGGTATTAATTACATTATTAGGTTTAAAACCCTAATTCTTGCAATTTCCTCTTTAAAATAGATCAAGATTCAACTTTATCACTAAATAAGTTAATAATGATCGAATTTACCTACTTGCAAGATTAAATATATCTTTTATCAACATTTAGGGTTTCTAACCAGAAATTAATACCTTTTCTATCCCAAATATGCACTTTTGCAACAATATACATATTTAGGTGTCCAAATCATTTTTAATACATCCCTTGTATTTTTCTGATCATTTTTCATGTATTAACTTTTCACATCCGAGTTTCCTATCTCAATTAATACATATATTTCCTTTACCCTTTCCACTTTAGGTGATTTTGTAAAAATCATAACTCTCAGACCTATCATCCAAATAATACCAAATTTTAAGGGAATCTTATAAATGACTTAATCTATCATCATGCCAAATTTGGGCTCATTAGATAAATAAATCCGGTCCCTTTCTTTGGTTGCAAGTTATTACTCAATTAGGTATATTTCTCACCTAATTTCTCTTTCCTTTGCTATTAAATTATTATCTTGGATTTACTTGGACCTCAAGGAACCTTAATGGATCGAAATACCATCTTGGGAATGTTTCTTAGCCTTTTGCTTATCTTTTATCCATTATTTCTCATTATCTCACTTATTTCTTTATTAAATATCTCCTTTTGGGGGTTTCTCTTTATTTCTCTTTTATTTTCCTCATTGGTATTCCTTTTAACATTAGGAATCCTTGGGATACGAAATTGCACCAAGGATACCTCAATTATACCTCTTTTCACTTATTTTCCACATTTATCATTATTTTCAATTTTTTCTTAATAAAGAAATACTTAATTGATCTGTTCTTTTCTTATTGCATTCTCTATGAAACTTTGGACTCCTTGGGACCCAAGGAACCCAAGAGGCATGAAAGCTAACCTTGTATGATATTCTTTTGTCTTCTGGAGGTTTCCACACCTTTCTTTTCTCAAAAACTTAATTATTCATTTACTAATTGAATTTCCTTGTTATTGAGCCCAATAGCCAATAAAGCCCCAAAGCAATCATCAAGGCTATTGTAATGAAATTCATTCATTCAATAAAAGACATCATTATTTGTTCATTTATCTTTAATTTGAGAAATTACATTTCTCAACAAATGAACCCAAAATTGGGGTTGTAACACAACTCTCTTCTGCAGACTCTCACACAAGCCCAGGAGCAGGGCGGAGGGCTCCACAGTGCAAGAGGATCAGGGGTAGGAGAAGGTGAGGGATGCAGCTGAATTGTCGTCTAGGTGTGTCTTTCCATCGCGAAATCAATGGAGGCAGTGGATTGAGGCAAGGAGTCCAGGAGGGTAAAAGCCCAAAAAGCACTGGTGGGGGTGCTGCTTGGAGTAGTAGGTGTTCAATGAGTGAAAATAGAGCATTTGAGGCTGAGATGGCGTGTGAGGCTGAGCTCTAAGAAAGGTGCACTTGTTTCAGACCTTGGGGGGTCCTTTTATAGTGGTAGGGGCTAGGTTTTAGGGCAAAGAGAGATCTAGCACTTAGCCATGGCCGCCGAAGTGCAGAGGCTAGCCAAGGGATATGATTTGGAGGCATAATGGTGTCTGAAAGCTAGTTAAAATAGGGTTTGGTGAGTGTGAAATCACAAGGGGAACATTTTGGCTCACTTAGATTTTTGAAACGGAGTCAAGAGCGGGAGATTGGCCATTAAGGATGACTTGTCTCCTCCCCACAATCAATAGGAGGTAGGAGACAAACTCGCGACTATTGGATCAAGGACCTGATCTATGGGTCTTAGATCTGAGGACTGGGGTTCGCCCCCTCCTTTTGCAATGGATCGGTGATGTGGAAAAGCCCATAAAAAGGGTCAAAAAAGGCATTTTCAATGCATTATCTTCAAAAATTTGTAGATACCTATAGGAATGTCCAAATGAGCTGAAATTTGGACCATAACTTCATAAAAATGTGGAAAATATCTAGAAAAAGTTTAAGAACCAAAAGATGAAGTTTGATAGATCAATATGCTTCTTTGGACAAAGTGATGCTTGAATATAATTTGTGGTGTTATAATGTGTATAAAATTCACATTAATCACCATATTTTGTATTTGAGTCTCAACATTGATTATGAAGACAATAAAAATTATTTGGCACCATGAGTGAGCATATGGAGGATGAAATTGGAATTAGTTCATATTACTGCTAAATTTCAGTTGGTCACATCCTTCCCTCCTTAAAAAAAGAATTTTGTCCCCAAAATTCAAAAACATGCTAAAAATTTGGGATTATTCAACCTAAGTTATTTCCTCAAATACTGGGGTATCCTCAAGTATAAAATCAAAATCATGTCCTCAAATTTCAAGTAATCCAATAATCATAACTGAATTTCCATGTTCCATATCATAACCAAATTGGTATCAATATCATTTATGATCGAGCAATTGAGTATCAAGATCAATACATAATCATTCAAAGTCATCATATGAGTCACAAATATGGAAAACATCATATTGATCACAAATTTGGTGAGATCATAATTTAGGTCAAACAAATGGAGTTCAGTTGTGCAAGGTGACTTTCAATCCCAATATCTTGGGGTCCTAGACTCTACATTGGCCCATGTGGGTTATACATCCATGATTTGAGATTTCATATTTCAACATTTCAAGACAACATCATACTTTTAATATCATGATTTTCAATCTCAATCTCAATGGGGTGTCCCTCCCTAGTCCTAATGAGAGCTAAACCCTAAGTCATAAAACGAGAGGGTAAAAATAGTCATCATTTAAAAAATTTCAAGATTTGGGACTTTGAAGTCATTAGTCATATATCTAGTATGATCTGTAGATCCAAATAATGTGAACACAGGATTTTTATCATTATTGAGATTTGATAATCGTGATTCATAATATTATATATCAGTATTACGAGTCAATATTTTTGGACATCAAAAGTCATAGATCCAAAATTAGAAAATATGTATAAATATTCCAAAGTTAGGTTTTAGATTCCTATTTAGACCTTAGGGAAAGATCACTCATCCATATTCAATTTTGAGCGATAATATTCAGTCTATATTCAAGCAACATATCAAAATTTCATTATCATGGTATCTGAGACCGATGAATAATCTAAACCTAGGTCTATTTAGAAAGCAAACCAAAAAGCTATAGCCAACATTGTCATATATCAAGGTCATTGTTAAATCAATATTCAAGATCGAGTATTCACCATGGTTTTAACCTATTAGTCTTAGGTCAACCAATCCAATTTGGGTGGAAAGGGATATCTTTCCAGACTCTAAATAATCAACCATACAAAAATTTAGAGGTAGTCATAATAGTGATGTGACCTAGTTTAGGGGAGTCATGAGTCAACTACCACCCTAATCCAACACATTACCAACATTAGACATTATCTTTTGAGATTGTTCAAATATGGAGATTATCAATGATCCAATCGTATTTATAAGGTCATAAGATCAAAATTAAAAATAATAGGCAATAATGTCAAGGTTTGCATTCCTTTTCTTTCATGATCAAGGTAGTGATATAGTTTGGAAATCAAGGATTTGAATTTGGCATTCGACGAATTAGAGCATAATAGTGCAAAGTCTTGGCAAATAATCATCATATCAAAATTGACATTGCAAAAGGCATCAATGGTCAATAGGAAAATTATTTTTTGCATCATAGTCTTACATCATGTTTTTGTGAGTCTTAGACTTAGTCGAGTCTTAGACTTAGTCACTTCATGGCATAGCCATGATATGTATCTAATAGGGTACAAGTTTGCTTAACTATGTTTGAGGTTTAATCAACAATAGGGCAACATGGGTTTAATCAAATAAGAACCTTATCAACTATAAGGTATAAGGTATAAGTCGTCTTTATTTCACCATATAATAACCTCAAACATAGGAAGCATACAGTCAAAAATTGAGTGTAAATGATATTAGGGGCCATACATGAGTATTTCCTTTCAAGCTTAATTTATCAATATTGAGTTTTCACATTATGCTCAGATCATGGTATCATTTTTTTAATCAACTTTCATTATTTCTAGTGACATTCGTTTTTCCCATATAAGCTACCCATAATCGAGAAATCATGTAGTGAAAGGTCATGAGAAGGACAGCATGATTAGATGAGAAGACTACCTAATCTTCATCTACATGGGTGGCTTAGGATTTTCCTTAAACAATAGATGAGATGCTAGAAGACTCTATAGGGTTTCACAAGAGAACCTTTAGGTCCAATTCTGGATCAATTAAGGCCACGTAGAGTGGGGGCATAATTCACTTACTTTAGTCTATGATCTTTCTCAGTGTCAAATCTCTCTTATTTTATTGTTTTGAGCATAAATGATTACAATATTAGGTTTTATCTCGGCTTATGTGGTTTTGTTTTGCAATTTCAGGAAAAACACATATTTGTAGCTGTTGATACCATCGACAGTTGTCAATACTATTGACACAACCAAATGTAGCTAGCCATAAGGAGCAACGCAGAGTCGATGCCATTGACAGGGAAGTCGATGGTAGCAACATTCCATCAGGTTTCCAATGATTAGCCAGTCGATACTATCGACCCAAAAGTCGATACTATCGACACGTTCAGCTTCAGTGAAGGAAAAGGGATAAAACTGACGCCTAAGGGTGTCGATACCATCAACCCGCGTCGATGGTATCGAGTCAGCATCAGGCGCAATGAAGAAAAGAAAAGAAGGCTTGCCGATATCGTGAGGTGTCGATACCATCGACCCGCGTAGATGGTATCGACACTGTCAGATCAGAGTTTGTTTCAAATCGGCTCTAATCTAATAGTTGTGATATTTTTGCAACATAACTCAGTGATTATACCTAATGACGACAGCCAAGAGGAGGGTATCACATCACTAGCCACTGCACATGTCCCGAGAAGAGGTGGAGACAAGAACGGAGCCCAGAAGCATGCCCCAGCCGTTCCAAAAGTCGTAGAAGATGTTTTCCACCGCCGAAAGGTTGTAGATCATGAGGTGTCAATACCATTGACTCGTGTCAGATCAGAGTTTGTTTCAGATCGACTCTAATCCAACGGTTCTAATATTTTTGCAACCTAACTCGGTGATTATACCTAATAACGGTTTCCAAGAGGAGGGTATCACGTCATTAGCCACTACACACATCTCGAGAAGAGGTGGAGAGAAGAACGGAGCCCAGAAGCACGCTCCATCCATTCTAAAAACCGAAGAAGACGTTTTCCACCGTCGAAAGGCTGTAGATCGTGCATTCTACGCCGAGGAACGCTTAGATCTTCTCCGTTCAGAGGTTTCATCACTTATTCACATTTTTCTCAATGTTTTCCCTTTCTTCAACCATGTTTTACTCTGAGATGAACATGCGGGGCTAATCCCCTCTATCTTTAGGACCGGGAGTAGCCAGGGGAAGCATTGTATGACATTTTTATCATAGTAATTCATAATTTATCTCTTAAATCCGTGGTATGATTTCGTTTTCTTAATAATATTGTTATGCTTGATCACCATAATGATAATCCAATGCCTTTAATTACTTTGAAAAAAGAATTAACGGTTGAAAAGAGATGAAATTCACATTAATTAACAAATCCCTTGAACAAGGTGATGTACAGTTAATGGTGGAAATCCAGAGTTCGATTCTAAAGCACCTAGTTTAGGGTATAGGTTACTACGACTGTGGAACCGACCTAGACATAGGTAGTGAATTGTACCACGATAGTGGACAATTCTGACTACAGACCACTACCCGGATTGAGAGATGAATCTGAGTAACTATATGGAAATTCATACAATGAAAACCCGCGGTGAAACCGCAATCCTAAAGATCTCCATTTGAATTGATTAAACTAAACATTTAATCGATTGCTTTGTTTTAATTTCTTTTCTTTTATTTAAAAAAAAACTCTCATAACATTTTTATTGGTCTAGCTGATTGCGAGTAGTTAGTAGTAGTCTACCGATAATTTAGTGTCCCTGAGTTCGAATCGGGCCTCACAACGGCCTATACTACATTGATGCGTGCACTTGCGTTCTACGCACGGTAAAACCATGTCAAGTTTTTGGCGCCGTTGCCGGGGACATGAAAATTTTCGGCACTACGAGTTCTGCAAACAGACACTCTAGGCCACATTTTTATTTTTTTTATTTTATTATCATTTTTGAAATTCATAGTTTATCTTTCATATTATTGAAATCGTTTAGCGCGGTAATGAACCTAAATTATTATTTTGCAGGTACTGGTGCATGGTGAGGACGTGTAGCACCGACTACACGCAAAAATCACCAGAGGTTCCACTGCCAGGACCAGACGATGAGGAGAACTATATTCAAGACGATCCAGACAAAATAGATTCTGACTCAGAACATGAAGCTATGGCAGAAGAGTAGACGATATGGGAGAAGATAAAAGCTTCGTCCTCATCCGCTTCAAAGGGGCCAATAAAGAAGCAGACAATCAATATTTTAACTTATAAAATTGATCCTGCATTAATAAATTTGGTCAAATCAAATGCATTTCATGGGCTTAAAAATGAAGATCCGGTGACTCATATAAGCCAGTTCGTGGAGAACTGTGATATGATCAAGATAGACAAGTTTCCACAGGAGACATTGTACTTGAAGCTGTTTCCCAGCTCTCTGGCGGGAAATGCACGAGAATGGCTACATAATCTTGATGATGAGTATGTGGAATCATGGAACCACATGGTGGAAGTGTTCTTTGCAAGGTTCTTTCTGCCCGAGAAGACAAATGATATGATCAAAAAAATTCATAATTTCAGCCAGAAGGCAGGGGAGACTTATTCTGAGACATGGGAACGGTTTCAGATCATGCTAAGGAGGTGCCCGCATCATGGGCTCGACAAGGAGAAGCAGGTCAAAATCTTCTATTTTGCTCTCTCCGAGCATGATAGAAGTAACTTAGATTCTGCAAGTTCAGGTTTCTTCTTAAACAATACAGGCACGAGGTGTTGGGAAATTTTGAAGAACAAGGCTAAGAAGCAATCTTGGGGTGACAGAGACACCGTAGAGCATGTTTGGGCTGTGGGGGAGTCAAAGGCCATCAAAGAGCTAAATGAGAAGATGGACCTCCTAGCAAAGAAACTGCTTGCAAAAGAGAATGCAGAGTCAGATGATGAGGCTCAAGTAAAATTCATGCACCAGCAGCATGGGTACAGAAACAATGA
Organism: Alisma plantago-aquatica; assembly: GCA_963693085.1. Classification (NCBI taxonomy): domain Eukaryota; kingdom Viridiplantae; phylum Streptophyta; class Magnoliopsida; order Alismatales; family Alismataceae; genus Alisma; species Alisma plantago-aquatica. The sequence continues at coordinate 169,952,480 of OY856410.1, forward strand.
TTACTCGTGGAGGAAAGACAAGAAATTTTCATGGAAAGACCCAAATAATTTCTTGCAGGACCCTAACGTAAAACCCCAACCATCACCAGAGGATAAGAGCACTAAGTTGCTCAACCAAGTGATCAAGCAAAATCAAGAACTAATAAGCACGTTTGGTCAGCAGATCAAGCAACAAGGGGAATTCATGAATCAATTCGGGCAGACCCTACAAAGCCATGGGGTGCAGATGAGGACAATAGAGAAATCCATGGCACAAATGGCAGCTGAGATAGAAAATCTGAAGAAGCAAGTGCAAGAAGGCTTTCCGGGTAATACAAACATTCTAGGAGGAAACTAACAGGCTAAGACAAACTTGCTAAGGAGCGGTAAGAAGATTTTAAACCCCAGGGCCGATGAACCAAGCAAACCCCAGTCAGAAAACACAAGTGAGGGCACAGAGGAGGTTCTGATCCCAATCACCGAGCCAGTAGAGGATGTGGTAGAGGATGTTGCAACAGAACCCGTCATTGTTGAGGAGGAGACACAGAAGAGGACGCCATATGTGTTGCCACATCAGAGGGCACAGAATGTCCCGGTCCCATATCCCAATAGCGTGAAATCCAAGAAAATGGACACTCAGTTCAAGAAATTTATGGATAGCTTTAGAAAGATCTATGTCAACATTCCTTTATTAGAGGCAATAGAGAAGATACCATCGTACGGGAAGTTTTTGAAAGACATCATCACAAAGAAAAGGAAAATCCCTGATACTGAGGTTGTGGTTCTCAAGGAGCAAGTGAGTGCTTTCATCATGGGCACATTACCACCCAAAAGGCAGGATCTGGGCTGCTTCAATATTTCATGCTATATTGGTAAAGTGAAATTCGGCGAAGCACTATGTGATTCAGGGGCAAGTATAAACCTGATGCCTCTCTCTACGTTCAAGAAGTTGGGACTGAAAGAATCAAGGCCAAGTAATATGACAATACAGTTGGAAGATAATTCTGTGGTGAAGCCATACAACATTTGCGAAGATGTGTTGGTGAAAGTTGATCGGTTTGCATTTCCAGCAGACTTTGTTGTAATGGAAATGCAAGATGAACAGGGCAATGAGTTACTCCTTGGACGACCCTTCCAAGCCACTACTGACATGATACTTGAGATGGGGAGAGGTCATTTGACCTTGGGCATTGCTGATGATCAGTTTAAAATGGTCATGCCCTCAAGCACAACACAATCTAAAGTAAAGGAGCAATGCTGCATGATGAAGCACTTTGATCAAAATATTTCTATTTGTCTAGGTAAGCCATTTCTAGATATGGCTCATGTGATGACTAAGGTGGAGAAAGGGACACTAGCTGTGGACATTATGGTACAAACTAAAGTTGTTTCTCTGACCAAGGCTGTGGGTTTTTCAAATGATGAAGAGGAGGACATCCCTCCTTCTATTGAAGATGAGGTCATAGCAAGTTCTGTCTTCAATACATATCTAGAACTATCTCTTGAAGCCTACCTAGTTAATATAACACATGATTGGATGAGAAGCAAGTCACTACAAGAATGCACCAAGATGCTTCAGGTGCTGCTGTGTTTCTACACTAGGTGCTATGAAGACCTTGGAGAACTCCCACCACCACTTCAGTCATCCTTGATCAACCCGCCAGATTTAAAATTGAAGCCACTTCCACCTCATTTGAAATATGCATTTCTAGCTTATGGTGAGAAGCTACCAGTGATTATTTCGACATATCTGAGTGCCGAGGAGGAAGATCAACTGCGGATCGTGCTGAAGAACCACCGAGGTGCATTCGGGTGGTCGGTTGCAGACATCAAGGGGATTTCCCCTACATTGTGCCAGCACAAGATCCGACTCGAGGACGGAGCCAAACCTGTAATTTAGCCACAATGCATATTAAATCCTAGCATGATGGAAGTCGTCAAGAAGGAGGTGATCAAGCTCCTTTCTGTAGGTATCATCTATGCTATATCCGACTCGACGTGGGTGAGTCCTACACAGGTAGTCCCTAAAAAGGGGGGAATTACTGTTACACATAATTTCTGAAATGAGCCAGTCACGACCCGTCTGGTAACTGGGTGGAGTGTATGTATAGATTACCATAGCTTGAATGCTGCTACGCTTAAGGATCATTTTCCTCTCCCATTCATTGATCATATTTTAGAGCGATTGGCAGGTCGATCTCATTTTTGTTTTCTCGATGGTTATTTGGGCTACAATCAGATTTCCATTGAAGCAGATGGGTAAGGACCAAGAGAAGTCCACCTTCACTTGTCCTTACGGAACATTTGCATACCACCGTATGCCCTTTGGATTGTGTAACGCACCAACAAACTTTCATCGTTGCATGCATGCCATTTTTTCCGATGTGGTTGAACACTATTTGGAAGTCTTCATGGACGATTTCTCCATCTATGGTGCGTCTTTTGATGAATGTTTATACAATTTGGATAAGGTTTTGTAATGATGTGAGGACACACATTTGGTTCTCAATTGGGAGAAATGCCATATGATGGTTAGCGAAGGGATCATGCTTGGACATAAAGTGTCTAGCAAAGGGTTGGAGGTAGATCTGGTGAAAATTGAGGTTATTTCCAAATTACCCCCACCGAATTCGGTGAAAGGGGTATAGAGTTTTCTAGGTCACGTCGGGTTTTATCGCCGCTTTATAAAAGATTTCTCAAAAATCACCAAACCAATGTCTGAGTTGCTGGAGAAGGATGATGTGTTTGATTTTAACGAAAAGTGTTTACATGCGTTTAATGTGCTTTAAGAAAAATTAATTTCTACTCCAGTTGTGCAAACACTAGATTGGACAAAGCCGTTTGAATTGATGTGTGATGCATCGGATTTCACAGTGGGGGCTGTTTTAGGACAACGTGTGGATAATAAACCCGTTGTGATTTTCTATGTGTCTAAAACTTTAAATGAAGCACAACTTAATTACATGACAACTGAGAAAGAGATTCTCGTCGTAGTTTTTTCTTTTGAAAAATTTTGGCAATATCTTGTTGGATCTAAAGTCATGGTATGGACGGACCACGTCGCCATAAAGTACTTGATGGAAAAGAAAGATGCCAAACCTAGACTGATTAGGTGGATCTTACTGTTACAAGAATTTGGTATTGAGATCAAAGATAAGGTGGGAATAGAAAATGTGGTTGCAGACCATTTGTCTAGGTTGGAAAGGGTAGATGAGAATAACGTGCATATACCCATTACCGAGATGTTTCCTGATGAACAACTTCTTTCTATTAAATCTAAAGATCCCTGGTTCTCTTATATTGTAAATTATCTTGCCTGTAAAATTATCCCAGATGATTGGACATACCAAGAGAAAAAGAAAATTTTCCATTCTTTGTGATATTATTTCTGGGATGACCTCGTTCTGTTGAAGCAGTGTAGGGACGGTGTGTTGCGTAGGTGTGCACCGGAGGTGAAATATTACAGTTTCCTTCGTCATTGCCATACTCTACCGACTGGTGGCCACCATGCTAGTTCTAGAATGGCGGCCAAGGTACTTGAGAGCGACCTTTACTGGCCTACTTTGTTCCGGGACGCATATGACTATGTGCGGCAATGCGATTCCTGCCAACGGGCAGGTAACATTTCAAAGCGACAGGAGATGCCCCTCAATGTATTTTAAGAGGTCGAGGTGTTCGATCTGTGGGGTATTGATTTTATGGGACCCTTTGTGTCCTCCAACTCTAACATGTACATTCTATTAGCTGTTGAGTATGTATCGAAGTGGGTAGAGGCAATACCCACTAGGACTAATTATGTCACTGTAGTGTGCATGTTTGTCAAAGAATACATTTTCTGTAGGTTTGGTGTACCAAGAATGATTATTAGTGATGTAGGTACACATTTCTGAAATCAGTAGTTCATGGCATTGTTGAGAAAGTACAGGGTAAGGCACAACATTTGTACCCCGTACCACCCGCAGACACAGGGGCAAGTAGAAGTCTCCAATAGAGAGATTAAGAAGATCTTGGAGCGCACTGTGGCTTCGACGAGAACAAACTGAAGTACCTTGCTACCAGACACTTTGTGGGCGTACAGGATGGCATTTAAGACACCTATAAGCACTACGCCTTTTAGGTTGGCTTATGGTCGGGCCTGCTATTTGCCGGTGGAATTGGAGCATAAGGCGCACTGGGCGCTGAGGAAGCTGAATTTGAAGTATGATGAGGCAGGAAGAAAACGTTTGCTAGAGCTAAATGAACTCGACGAGGTGAGGATGAATTCCTATGAAAGCTCACGGATTTACAAGGAGCGAACGAAGCTAATTCACGATCGACACATTCAGATGCGTGTCTTCGAGAAGGGAGATCGTGTGCTCTTATTTAATTCAAGGTTGAAGATTCATCTCGGGAAATTGCAATCCCGATGGAGTGGACCTTTCACTGTAGAGGAGGTTAGGCCAAATGGAGCAATCATGGTACGTGATGGCGAGACAACATTTTTGGTTAATGGACAGCGATTGAAGTTGTACTTCGGTGAGGATTACACTAGGAGAGTGCATGAGGTCAAACTCATTGCGCTTACGGATGCATGAGGAGCTTGATTTCGTCTAGCCTAAGACGTTAAATAAGGGTGCTTGTTGGGAGGCAATCCATCCATTGGTAGTTTCGTTTAGTTTCTTTTACATTTGTCAGTTAGTTTGATTTGATTTTGTTTTTAGTGTAAACAAGATACCTTGATTGTTTGTTCAATGTGCATGACTGAGGCAGGGTCGATACAATCGACCCTTCTGTCGATGGTATCGACAGGAGCATAGTGAGGCGACTGCAAAAATTTCTCTGAGTCGATACTATCGACGGCCTCGTCGATGGTATCGACCCACCATCAAGTTGATCTCCAAAACGGGGTCGATAGTATCGACATGGCTGTTGATACTCGCGAGATCTCTGGAGATATTTAGACAAAATTGGTCTCAGTGAAGTCGATACCATCGACGGGTCTGTCGATGGTATCGACCTGATTATAGGCAGAAAGCAGCGGCCAGGTATCACGAGGGTGTGTGTCCTAAGCAGAGTTGATACTATCAACTTACGTCGATGGTATCGACGTGACATGTCACCGATCCGCGAGAGGAAATCAACAGAGATCGCTACATCAAGAGAATCGATCCGTGGGATGGGTCGATACCATCGACACCTGTCGATGGTATCAACACGTCATCGATCTAGGCCCCCACATCAGGCTATCGACAACCATTGATACTAGCGGAAGACCAGATTGGGCTATAGGTGTTGATACCATCGACCCACATCGATGGTATCAATGAGTGCATAGCAACGCCGACTGTGGTTATAAAAGAGAGGGATGGTTGTCATATGACATCACACCTTTTGAGCCTTTGCCCTCCACTTGTGTCGTACATCTTATTGTGCGACCGGAGCCTAGCTGTGAGCATCCAAGGAGCGTGAACTTCTCGAGCCTTCACCGAGCGGAGATTGTCTTCTCCGACCTTCACCAAGCTCCATCTTCTATTCCTTCTTTCTCGGCGATGATGGTGTGTACAGTCGGTGCATCTTCTTCACGGGTGGATCCTGTGGAGATCCCTGAGTTCATTCCTCCACCTACTGCATATGTTCCTCATCCTAGGATTGTTCATCCTTCTGCGGAGGTCTGGAAGGTCTACTAGGAACTGATGAAGAGAAAGATCGAGCCCACACGCTATGTTGATCGGGCAATGGTCCATGAGCTGGGGTTCAAGGCCAACCTTGCCTACATCCTGAAGGGGCAGGCAAGACACACATCCAGGAGGCCCGACGAGCTGTAGTACCACACCGACGGCCAACCTTTCTTCGGCGAGTTTCCGACGTACAAGGAACTCGTGGCGGAGTTCATGGCATCATTGGACATCAATGTGGTGCCCAATGACTTGATCGCCACCGACAGAGAGTGGAGAAAAGGGCGGGTGTCATTTAGACTGTACAACAAAAACTACACCCTCACTCTCGCCTAGTTCAATTCAGTTTATAACTGGTTTCATAGTGACTACCAGTACCGAAAGCCAGACAACAGGACGAACTATGATGATATATTCGCCCAGCTCATGACTGCGCCCCTGGGCAAATCTGTCAGCTACAACAACACTGTAGTGGCAGATTTCGAGCATCCGTTTGTGAGGATTCTTCACCGCATGCTTTGCACCACGTTGTTCGCTCGTGACGACCTATCTCTCAGTAAGTTTCAAGAGATGAATTTGTTTTTCCTGCACAAATTACTGAAGTGCGAGGAGTGCAATTGGGGCACGTTATTCTTAACGTGCATGTTGGCCGTAAGGAGGAGTACGCGGAAGGCTCCAATCCACTTTGGAGGGCTCATCACACCGTTGGCCCTCTATCTTGGGTTAGATTTCTCCCAGCTTACTCCCCTTTCTAATAGGAGCAAGGTCAACCTCCAGCATCTGCACCTCTCCAACCTCCTCCTGCTCCGTGATGGCTTGGCATATGCACATTGCCATGTCAATCAAGCATATCAAGAGTGTTCACTTCCTAGTCCCGTCTTCAACATTGAGGGAGCTCAGCATTTCCGATGGCCTGTCATTGCCATCGATGACTCCGATGAAGACGGTGGTGATGATGAAAACAACGCTGAAGGAGACGAGCATGATGAGGAAGAGGAAGCTTTCACTCCTCTTCGAGCACGAGTAACACCCTGGAAGCGTCCCCACATGCATCCGGGTGCATCTTCTTCTTTACAACCTCTGCCACCTCAGCCCTCTCATCAAGGAGAGGATGTCTATTCCATGCAGGGGATGTATACAATGTTGCAAGAGATCCAGCACACCCAACTGCAGCATACAACTTCATATGCCGGTATTCAGGATACCACGAACCAGCTGTTAGATAACCAGAGGTCCATTTTCGAGAATGAGCGCCTCCTCCTCGACAACCAACAACACATCCAGGACAAGTTGCATAGGATGGAGATGCAGCAGCAGCCCTTCTACTATCATTACTGGAGCTAGAATTATTTTGGGGGGGTATCTGCAACCTCCTCCAATGCCCCAGTACGATCTGAGCTTTCAGGAGAAATACCCATCTTGGGACCCCACGGCTCCGCAGTACCCGCCTCCTCCTGAAGAATGATCGGTATCAGTGTTCCACCTTTTAATATTGTTTTTGACTATGAGGCCATAGTCGAATTCAAGATTTGGGGGGAGTTGGAACATCTCTATCTTTTATTTTTCCTAGTTGTTAGTTTTTATTGTTTTGTCTTTTGTCATTTATTTCTTGTAGTTCTTAGTTTTATTTCTTGTAGTTCTTAGTTTGTTTGTAGGATCCACACTCTATCTAGTGTAATTGCGGATGTCTAAGGTCTTGTTTCATCTCATTGCTTGTACATGGGAATTAGGGGCAAATTTGAATTTTTTTGGTGTTTTTGCAAGATTGTGTTGTTAAACTTTGAGCACATAACTTAAGGAAATAATTGGGTTTGTCAACTCTAAAATAGGAAATCACAACTGTACATTCCTATGATTCATGAAAAGTGTACAAAATTGGTTGTTTGAGCCTAAACTGACCAAATAATAATGAGACTTTAATTTGAAATGAGAAAGAAAAACCTCTTAATTACTACATAGGTTATTAAGGAGGGACACATAATAATTTCCAAAGGTTCAGTCAATCAGTCTTGTGATCTATCCACCCCATTATTTTCATACTCCACCATAAGAACTGGAAGTACATTACGGTTTTTAATCTCTTTGATTGCATACCATGTAGATAGGTCTTGCATTACAACTCTTTTCACATATTTTTGCATAAAAAAAAATTATAGAATAGCAATACATGCACATTATCTTTAGGTGCATGTCATTTAGTTGCATATATGTCATTTTGTAGCTGCATTCACATTTTTGTGCATATAGTACATCATGCATCTTATGTCTTCTGAAACATAAAAGGTGATGAACTTGTTCCATACCTTCTGAATGTTTCAAATGTATAAGTTATGCAACAATAAGTGAGCCCGACAAATGATTCATTGTCATCTATGAAAATAAGGGCTTAGAGAAAAAAAATGAAAAAAATCTAAAAAAAGAGAAAAAAAAAGAATTGAGAAGTAAGTAATAATGAGAGGGAGAAAGGAACCTGTTCTCACTGCCTTTTAAGAAGAATAAGTACATGATGTAGTTCTCTTAGATATTCCATCTCACCTTGAGACAGAATAATAGTGCATGCATCATTCCACCCAAATGTAGGCATTAGGGCATTTTACTTGCATATGCATCATTTAGGTCATTAATGTTTTTTGCATGTTAAAACCGTATAATGCTTCTATTTCTTCCACTAGCCACCCATTCCATCCACCCGTTGCTCGAATTGGTAGGCCACTGTGATTTTCTCCTCACTCATTAATACCAGGAGAGCTGCTTCCATGTAGATGGTAGTTAGGGCAAGCAATGTAGAATAGGAGATCACAAGATGCACTGAGTCTGAACCGGAGAATTTTATTATGTTAACCTCCTTATATGATAGTGTTCATCAATTTTGAGGTAGATATCTTTTATGGATGATTACTGTCGCCTTTAGGGTAATTATCATTATGTGGTTAGTGAGGGCTGGAAGGTGAATGTCCGACGGGGATCATATGGGGATGTTTGTTGTGATAATATGTTCTTTAGATGACCCACACAATTATATTCTAGAGTTTGTTGCTCGAGGACTAGCAATGTTCAAGCTTAGGCAAGTTTGATGCGATGAATTTGAGTCACATCTATAGATTTGATTTACTTGTGTTTTATGTGTTTATTGGTCATTTTGGTGGTTAATATTACATAATTCACTTACTTTAGTCTATGATCCTTCTCAGTGTCAAATCTCTCTTATTTTATTATTTTGAGCATAAATGATTAGAATATTAGGTTTTATCTCGGCTTATGTGGTTTTGTTTTGCAATTTCAGGAAAAACACATATTTGCAGCTGTTGATACCATCGACAGCTGTCGATACTATCGACACAACCACAGGCAACCTGCAACAAGGAGCAACTCAGAGTCGATACCATCGACAGGGAAGTCGATGGTAGAGACATTCCATCAGGTTTCCAGTGACTAGCCAGTCGGTACTATCGACCCCAAAGTCGATACTATCGACACGTTCAGCTTCAACGACGGAAAAGGGATAAAACTGACACCTAAGGGTGTCGATACCATCGACCCGTGTCGATGGTATCGAGTCAGCATCAGGCGCAACAAATAAAAGAAAAGAAGGCTTGCTGATATCACGAGGTGTCGATACCATCGACCCGCGTCGATGGTATCGACACCATCAAATCAGAGTTTGTTTCAGATCGGCTCTAATCCAACGGTTGTGATATTTTTGCAACCAAACTCGGTGATACCTAATGACGGTGGCCAAGTGGAGGGTATCACGTGATTAGCCGCTGCACACATCCCAAGAAGAGGTGGAGAGAAGAACGGAGCCCAGAAGCATGCCCCGACCATTCCGAAAGCCGAAGAAGACATTTTCCACCGCCGAAAGGATGTAGATCACACATTCTACGCCGAGGAACGCTTGGATCTTCTCCGTTCATGGGTTTCATCACTTATTCACATTTTTCTCCATGTTTTCCCTTTCTTCAACCATGTTTTGCTCTGAGATGAACATGCACGGCTAATCCCCTCTATCTTTAGGACCGGGAGTAGCCCGGGGAAGCATTGTATGACATTTTTATCATAGTAATCATAATTTATCTCTTAAATCCGTGGTATCATTTTGTTTTCTCAATAATATTATTATGCTTGATCACCATAATGATAATCTAATGCCTTTAATTACTTTGAAAGAAGAATTAACGGTTGAAAAGAGACGAAATTCACATTAATTAACAAATCCCTTGAACAAGGTGATGTACGGTTAATGGTGGAAACCCAGAGTATAGGTTACTACGACGGTGGAACTGATCTAGACATAGGTAGTGAATTGTACCACGACAGTGGACACTTCTGACTAAAGGCCACTACCCGGATTGAGAGATGAACCTGAGTAACTATATGGAAATTCATACAATGAAAACCCACTGTGAAACTGCAATCCTAAAGATCTCCATTTGAATTGATTAAACTAAACATTTAATCGATTGCTTTGTTTTAATTTCTTCTCTTTTATTTTTAAAAAACAACCCTCATAACCTTTTTATTGGTCTAGCTGATTGCGAGTAGTTAGTAGTAGTCTACCGATAATTTAGTGTCCCTGAGTTCGACTCGGGCCTCACAAGGGCCAATACTACATTGACGCGTGCACTTGCGTTCTACGCACGGTAAAATCGTGTCACCCAATATGAAGATTTTTTCAATATATCCCTGTCATCAGAGTGTATCAGTGTGGAAGCGATCTTATTCAGTATTCCATTTGTATTGCCTAAAATTATGAAAATTGAGACACAATCATGTAGTTGCACGATACACTATGAAAATCAAGTAAAATAGTTAATAAGATAATAAGTATACTTGGCATGACTTATATTTCAAAAGAATATCAAAGGATTTCCAAAACAACTATCATTTGACAAAATGTTTGTTATTTAATGATTCAATTTTTATTACGAGTTCCCATTATGCTATAATCAAATAAGCATGCTTATATATTTTGTGTGACTTTGTTACCCCAACGCGATGGGGAAGGTCCTAGGATCCTTCTCACCATAGGAAATAGGAGTCCAATGTACAAGTCCCACCTCCAAATGGGGGGTTGTTGCACTCAATATCAACATTATCAACATTATCAACATTATCAATATCATCATCATTATCAATATACGGGCAGTCATAATGAGCAAGCAAATTATGTTTTCATGTTTCTAAAAATATAGTATAGAAAAATAGAAGACTAATCATAAGGAACAATAGCTCATCCAAGTAAGTAACCAAGTATATAGTAAAGAGATACATAAAAGTATCTTCAATACAATCAAGGACAAGTTATATAATAGCATACCTTTCACCGAAGATTTTGATTATAGATCCACCAGTAATAGGTCAAACATTCGAGTTAGATCCTAAAACACAATATTTGGATCAAGGGTCAAGCTCAAGATATTAAAGAATCATGCTTCACTATTCCAGATTAGGGTTAAATTTTCCTATCTCTACCTTAGGGTTAGGTCATAAACAATATTTCCAAATGTCTAACAATTATTCAAGCATCAAGCATGTTTCAAGAATGGATGACCTGCCTAGGTATATTTAGGAACACATGTCAACCCTAATTATTATCATCATCATTCAAATCTCTAGATCATTTTCAATATGAAGTTGTATCATTGGACTCAAAATTAGATCATGGAGATTCATGGGTCAGACATATGATTAAGGGGTTTGCAACATTAAGGTAAATCATCATCATATCAAGAGTAATCCTTATTTTGATGTATATGATTCATATTCTAGGATAATGAGTTAAGAAGATTAGATCTCACTCTTATTTTTTCAAATTCGATTTGGTATCTCAATATGATCATTAGAATTAGGAACTAGGGTTTCCTAAAGATTGAACTCAAATTATCGTCATTAATTAAAACATTATGAGCAAGAGATCAAAACTATGGATAACGATGTGATACACAACGAATTAGAATGGGCAAGTATTTTTAATTCATCCATTGGATTTTTTTGATCAAAATGGACTACTTGTTCATCATTTTTGGAGCAACAATATATTTTCTACGATTAAAGGAAGATCTGGCATTTAAGTGAATTTCCAAGTAGAGAGGGGTATAGTACCATATTTGTGAAAAACTAGGGTCGTTGGATGCGCAAGAAATGGCCCAGATCTAGCCACATAGTCCATGTGACTTTCTAGATCATAGGGCCAGTCCAAGCTCGGTTCAGGGGTTCAATCCCTTTGATTTCTTGGTTCAAGCACTTGTTAGGTGGACCCCTCAGACTGGGGTTTCTTTTTTGGGCCGGCCGGTTCCAGATCATTGAGCCAGTGGTTTGGTATCCGACTCTCATCTATAGACTCCCACACAAGCCCTGGAGCAGGGTGGAGGGCTCGCCAGTGCAAGGGGGATCGGGGGCAGGAGAAGGCGAGGGAGGCGGTCGAGTTGTCATCTAGATGTGTCTTTCCATTGCAAAATCAATGGAGGCAGTAGATTGAGGCAAGGAGGCTAGGAGGGTAAAGGCCCAAAAAGCACTGGTGATGGCACTGCTTGGAGTAGCAGGTGTTTGGTGAGAGAAAACAAAGTGTTTGAGGCTGAGATGGCGTGTGAGGCTGAGCTCTGAGCAAGGTACTCTTGTTGCGGACCTTGGGGGGTCCTTTATAGTGGTAGGGGCTAGGTTTAGGGCAAAGAGAGATCTAACACTTAGCCATGGCCTCCAGAGTGAGAATTCTAGCCAAGAGATACGTTTTGGCATCACAGTGGTGTATGAAAGCTAGCTAAAATAGGGTTTGGTGAGCACAAAATCGCAAGGGGAACATTTTGGTTAGCTTAAATTTTTGAAACAGAGTCAAGAACAGGAGATTGGCCATTAAGGCCGACTTGTCTCCTCCTCACAATCAACAGGAGGTAGAAGACAAACCCACAACCATTAGATCGGGGCCCTAATATCTGGATCTCAGATCAGAGGGCTGGGGTTCGCCCTCTCCTTTTGCAATTGATCAGTGATGTGGAAAAGCCCATAAAAAGGGCAAATAAAGGCATTTTCAATGAATTATATTAAAAAATTCATAGACAATTATATGAATGTCCAAATGAGCTGAAATTTGGATTGGAGAATATCTAGAAAACGTTTGTGAACCAAAAGATGAAGTTTTATAGATCAATTTGATTCTTTGGACAAAGTGATGCTTGAATATAATTTGTGGTGTTATAATGTGTATAAAATTCTCATTAATCACCATATTTTGTGTTTGAGTCTCAGCGTTGATTATGAAGCCAAGAAAAATGATTTGGCACCATGACTGAGAATAAGGAGGGTGAAATTAGAATTAGTTCGTTTTAATGCTGAATTTCACTTTGTCACAGACACCCGACTCCTGATCACGGAACACTATCACAAGGGTGGCTACATCACCATGGACAACCCTTTCCAACATGCCTAGACCGCATGGCTCAAGACTGGCATGCCACATGCCCATGTGGGCCCCACCTACTGGAGAGGATATGACTCTGATGCCATTTATAATTCTCGGGCCCACTGCACAAGGCTCTTGTAGGATTTGAGGAATGATGACTGGCCTCACACACCGCCACTAGCCTTAACTGCATGCTTTTTTTCACTCACGTACAAGCCAGGATAAACTTCATGACTGGTCACCCATCCTAGTACTACTCCAACTTGAGCATGCTTAACTATGGAGTTCTTTAGTGATGGGCTCCCTGAAAAGGAGGTGCACCTTGGTGATATGGGTAGTCCAATCATTCCTTTTAAGATCATGTTATACGAGGCCTGAAATCCTGGGATGTTACACTTATTGTCTTATATGAATTGATGATTTCATTAGTGATAAGATGAGGGGTTGCTAACCCAAAGTATGTGATACATGTCATGATAAATATGGTGATTGGGGAATATCAATTGATGATGTGATGAGATCACACCCTCTGTGCTCAAATATGTTAGGTGATGTGTTATGCCCTTATTTATGTAGAATTCATTTAGAGGTTGTATGTTGTCACTTGATTGATGCTAAAACGTAATTAAATGACCTAATTAATCAAGTTCAACCTAATCTTGTAGTTTTCCGTATTTCCTAGATCCATTCAGTGTTAGTACTTGCTGAATGGTGAAACGAGTTTATATCGGAGTGCATATTTTTGAATATGTGAGGGTGAGGACGTATATCCCCTTACGTCCAGGAATATGTGACACATGATTGTCTACAGGTCATATGTTGAAGAGTATGACTTTGGACTGTAGCTCAATGATATTTGATACATGATTGGGTGCAAGCCATACATGGGAAGAGTGCGACTGTGAGCCGTAGCTCAGTTTCACTAGCACCGTGACCTGTACCAAGGTGGGATAAATCTGTATTGCTGGACTATATGTCACTGGAATCATTTGACTTGTGATGTCACTACATGTTCACTCATACTGACTGAGGAAGGTGAGGTTACGGATTCTGACTCTTCCACTAGACCTGGTATGGTGCCAAATTTGACTTAGCACTGGTCGGTTGGATAATAATAAAATACATAATTAGCCATGTGGTATATTTTTATAGGATCAAAATACAGAAATATTGGTTGAGGCCTTGCTTAATCTTTATACAATATTGTTGATAGGAAATATACATGTTCTTCATATTCCTTTTAAATTGTTAAGATGTTTCATAATTCAACTACAATTGCTCATTATGTTGATAATGACTATCTATTTCTTACAGTTGTAATCAAACTGTTTCTTAAATTATCTTATATGTGATAATAATAGAGTTGGTAGACAGTTATATATGTTGCTGAGATTTAGAATCTCACCCCATGGGTTTCCCACATCCTCTTTAGGTGGACGTGCAGGGGGAGGTAGATGTCATGCAACAGAGGTTGAGGAGTATCAAAAGAGGCAGTAGATGAAAAGGTTGGAAGTGTTGTTTGATTTCGTTTGTCCTTAGATTCCTAGAGTCATCCCTGTACACTTAGGTAATTTGGGATGTTTTGGAGATGTTTTGTGAACATGCTTTCGATATGTGGTTGGCTTGTGTGCCCTGTTGAATATAGTTGTAGTGGATATATGTATATATGTTCGGATCAGGTTCCCTAGTAACAGGTTGATGGCACACACAATAAGTTCTTTGAGGCATGAAGTACTCGTATGTAAAGGTTCTTGCTATTTGAAAGTCTTATGAAAATGATTTTAATTTTTAGTATTTTCCGGTAATCTGTTTCTTTAATCTTCTTCTATAGTTTTGTTTTGAGTAATCTCGCTTTGTGTGGTGTGAAGCATCACATTTGGTTGGTATCAAAGCTTGAGCTTTGCTGAGTCTACATGGACCTAGTACTAGAGTTTGTGTCTGTTCTAGTATCCTCCAGTCTATCTTATAGTGACTTATTCTTAAGCAGAAAAAGTGAAAGTTTAAAGATGTCTGGAGAACACAAAGAACACACTGCTAAGAGAAGTGTTGTTGCACTAGGTGGTGGTGCAAGGAACCAGGCATGAGAATATCAGTGACTGAAGTCCCCCAGTTTGACCCAACCATTATTGAAAACCATGCCTTTCAATCCCTTTTTTGGTAGTTTATGGCTACTATGACTCATATGGCAGACAAGATGCATGCACCTCAACTTAGGGCACAGATTCCCCATATTGAATCTTTGGGTACTGGGAAGAATTTTGAGCAGCTTCGCCATGTTGGGGTGGTGGAGTATTCTGTGGCGGCTAATCCGGATGAAGCAGATCTATTGCTTATCGGGCATGAGAAAGCCTTTAAGATCCTTAGTATCCATGAAGAGGAGACATGGATCCCTGATGATCAATGAGTATGAAGCAAGGTTTACGGAGTTGTTGAGGTTTTGTCCTCACATGGATGCTATAGAGGATGAGCAGATTCATCATTTTGAGAAGGCGTTGAACGCTGAGGTGTCTACCCTAGCATCTGCTTTGGAGAATCAGGAGAGGTTTGCCATGTTTGTGGACTATGTTCGGAGGATAGAACAATCTGCAAAGGAGAAATGAGAGGCAAGTACCAAGAAGGGGTCTGCACAGTCTCAAGGGAAGTTGTAAGGAGGCTTTAAGAAGTCGAGGTTTTATACACCGCCAACATCGTTAAAGTTGAGTGCATTAAACTAGTGGTCACCAAGAAAGGGAAGAGTATGTAGTTTTCTGGCTGTAGGAACCCAGAGTGCCGCATCATCTTCGGTGATAGTGCCATCTAGGCCACAATATGGGAACTAGGCTTGCCATAGGTGTGGGCAGATCAGACATCTAAGGTGAGAACATCTGGTGAGAGATGATGAAGTGTCCCAACAACTGATACAAAGCAAGCAGGGTTCGCAGAGACAATAGAATAATAGTGCAGGAGGACGAGGACATTGCCAAGCATCACAGGTCAAATCTTCTACTCAGGGAAGTAGAAGACGGGGACAACAATAGGAAACAAATAGATTCTATGCCATGAGTAAGCCATAGGTGGTGGTCAACCCGCAAGTGGGGATAGGTCATATGGAGCTATTTCATTCTCAATTGTCTTCTTTTTGCTTTGTATCTATTTTGGTTGACTCGGGTGCACCATACTCTTTTATCTCTTGTGACATGCTTAATAATTGTCTTTTTCTAAGATCTTGAGCTCTAAAGTAACGTTTACCATGGACAATAGAGTTCTGACCAAGAGGAAGGTCTATGGAAGGATAAGAGTAAGAAAAATGGATAAGGAATGAAGAAAAGAACATGCCTTGGTCAAAATACCTAGAAGATGACCTTGGAAACCCGAGGTAGGGCTAGATGGATCTCTAAGTGACCTTCTTCTCCAAAAATAGGTCGTCTTCTACCTCATAGCACTTGATTCTACAGAAAAATAGAATGGAGTCTTTGATCTAATTTATAGGAAAGAGAAAGCAAGAAAAGTTTTTGTACTTTGGCAAGGAAGTGGTATATATAGACAATGGATAAGGATGGAAGCAAACATGAGATGTGCAAGTATCTTCCCCATGTGTCCATTGCCTTAAACTATTAAGGATATCCAATACAAAACACAAGAATATGACCCTACATTAATGGAGACTGGCTTAGGTACTATTTGTTGAATTTAGTAGCCAAGAAAATAAACCATTGGTTGATAGCTCCTATAGGTAGCTCATCCATAAAGGGGTAAACCTGAAAATACCCTTGAAGAAAACACCTCCAAACAAAGGTGTAATTGAGCACCCCATGGCTCAAAGAGATTAAGAATTATAAGATAATATCTAAGGAACACAATGTAAGTGAAGAATTAGAAAGAAAACCTCTCAATTGGGTACATTGCATAAAAGTCCAAAATGTGCATAAAATTTAATAACTTGCACAAATTGTGTCAGAATTGGACCAAATTTGAAACTTAAGCTTGTCTTATGATTCCAAAGAAAATCAAAAGGTTAAATTAGGTTTCTAGAAATTTAATTATGGTAATTAAGCATGTTTAACAATTTAAGAAAAGTTAGGGGTCTCACAACCACAAACCCCTAAATGGGATTTGACCCCCAAAATCCAAGGTACACATAGATGGACACTTCTCATGCACTCCATCCTCAATATTATGTATGTTTAATTTCATCACATGGTGATTTCACATAATTTTCATAGAAGACATATTCTTCTTCGTCAACTCTTGCATGCGTCACCTTGGTTCAACATAAGAACTGTTGTGCCACTTATATAGGTCTGGTAGTACCTTTCCAATTGGCACTCTAATTGTCATCCTGAACTATTCTATCTATTGTACCACACATCACTTATAGTTCATACTTGATGGTTTTTGTCCAACATGAAACATCATGTCTCTCTTATCATATGTAACTTTACAAGGTTTCATTTCTATGCTCCTTTAATGATTGTTATAATTAGTATCTCAATCAATCAGGTGGGTATCCCATAATTTTCAAGAACTATAAGGCATATGTATTTAGAAATTCTTCAATCATCTTAATGATGGACTAGCCATCAGTCTAGTTGAAGAATCACACACTTGTCTATAATCTTAACAAATATAGCTTCCTGGTTGACCTTGTTAGTGGTAGGGAAACAACATTGTCTTCATCTTACCAGGTTTCAGAAAACCCACTTAGCCGATGTACCATAACTCCAAGAGGGTACACTAGTTAATCCCCAACTCACTCTTGCTAAACTTGTCACAAATAATGTTGCTTCAACATTCTTAATATTTAGCAAATATGTAACCATGATAGTGACCATCTCTGATATAGTTTGAGATGTCATCGTTCAAAGCTTGTTACAACTTATGAGACATAACTTGATTACTTTGTTGCTCCTATTTATGAATGTTGTTAATGCATTGGTTAGTCTAAATGACATAACCCTAAACTCATCATTTCCATGTAACTTATATCATGCATTCTAACTCTTATCCATTGATATTCTGATGCTAGGTTTATCTTAAAAGATTACGATAACACATGTTTGTTGATCAACAAACCATCCATCCTTGATAATGGTCTTGCCCAACCATCAACAGATTATACATAATATTATAGAATCATTCTTCTTTTCCCAAACAATACTAGGACGATGAACCTCAACTATGTCCCTATATTGGAGAGGAACACTAGAAAGCTCATCTGATAGACATCTTTAACTCATATATGATTGATACAGTCTGGATACTAGGATTCATTACCTTGTTATCCACTACATGTGGTATGAAGAATGCATACCCTAGTCTCATCCACTTCCTCAACATCATAATCGGCTAATAACATATAGGAGGATCCCCCTAACTCTTGGAAGGCTCAAAATAATGCTCATTAAGATTTTGGAACTATAGGCCAAGGCAATCACACATCATATCATGATATCCATTACATGATTATAGTGAAGTCACATGTACCAAGTGTCATGAGATCCTCTTGAAGGCTATGCCTCAAAAATAAGGAACACTAAGGGAAACCCACTTCTTATATCAAAGCAACATGATCCGAGGGTCACTAGAAAAAGGGTAAAATTCTATTTTTCCCATGAAGGTAACACATTTTATGTATCATTTTAACTCTTACAACTTGGGTTCCTTGCCATTAGTATATGAATTATTAAGATTGTCAAATATCATTGCTCTTTTCTCATTAACTATTCATCATTCATTTGTATGTCCTTTCATGTCATCATGTTTCTCAACTACCTATCAAGGAATAGATCATCATATTCCACATTTTATTCTTTAGACAAGGATCATCTCCCTTAATTTCTTTCATATGTCATGAAGATTTTACATTAACACTTCTACCACACATAGGTTGGTTTGAGATTAGCTCAGGTTCCACTTTATTCATCTTCCATTGTTCTCATTCGTCTTCTCATATTATAATTATTACAAGAGTCTTCTCATATTATGTGAATTTCATACCTTGAATCACTTTATTAGCACAAACGTGTCTGTCTTTTACTTTATTATCTTCTTGAATTATGGCTTCAAGAACTCCTCTTTAGCTTATCTGTATTCAGATTTAGGTGTCATGGTGTTGTATCTTTCTCTTATAATTACCAAATATTCAAGTTTTGAAAGGTGATGATGTAATTATCATCTTCTTTAGAGTAAGATTGAGATATTTGCATCATGATTTCTGATTTGCTATGTTTTTTAGATTGTCTCAAAATGACTACTTGATCAGAGTAGTTAGAAGATATCAATCTAAGAGTTCCATACTTACCTTCAATAATTGAATACCTGGCCAGGGCCCCCAAATACTGAGATTTAGTAGAATGCACCATATTTTAAAAATTCCTAACTTAGACATCATCCAAGTCCTAAGTCCTGGTGTCCATGTAGTCTTATTGAACCTAAAGCTATGATACAAACTTTTGAGAACTTGTTACACTAAATGTGATTTCTCAAAACACAAAACTTGATTACTCATTAATTAAACACAAACCCAGAAAATAGGGTAAATTAAAACTGATTTCAATTTTTCCCAATTGCTTAGGAACATTGACATAATGCTCAATAACCTTTTCAACTACCATTTAGCCTCAACTAAAACATAAACATTACAAAGGAACACTATCCACATATTTCATATACATATGCATCAACATGCTATGGAAAGCTCGATTGAATCAAAACATCATATATACACTGTTCACTTAGACCTAAGAGTACAAGAATGACTCTAGAACATAGTAGACACTAAAAGATATCATTTCTCAGGTTCATCACCTCTATTTCCTTTACTACTATGGTTATGCTTCCGTTGTTGCCGATTACCTAAAAAGATGCGATGACCCACGCGGTGAGACCCAGTCCTAACGAGAGATATAACTCTCTCCAATAGATATTGATTACATCAGATTAAATAGTAGACAACTAAGCAGTTGTAGTATTTCGTAATCAATTGAATAGATTGAAAAAATTTAAGTATGCTAAACAAATTAAGCAAATAATCTTAGCAACAAGTATGATTATCCATGTATATATAGGTAATAGATAAATTCACTTCTTTGGATAGATATCTACTCACATTTCATCAAATTGCATCTAATAACAGTCATCATAATTAATTTTACTATCATCATATGCCTTGTTAACAACATAAGCAATCTAGTAGCATTAGCATCCTTGACATCATGAATATGTCTAGTAACATAACATGGATATGAAGATTGGATGCCAAATAAAGGGAATAGATCTATATCATAAGTGGAACTAACATCATAGCACAATTAACTGCTAAAGCATGATTAGCAGTTTAAGCATTTCTAATTATATATGCATGACTATCAATATGAAACATTGCTAGGAACATCATCTTAACTATCAGTGTAAGTATATCTCACAACATAAGCATGTTTACAACATGAGCATAATTACAACATAAGCATAGTTATCATCTCTTATTGTACTATACATGATCTTAGAGAAAAAAAAGAAAACAAGGGTTATCATCCAATATGAAATGTTGTGTATAAACCTAAACATATATGCTACATGACTGTCTTACATCTTTTATTATGCCCTGGGGAGTTTGATTCGTACCTCTCAAAGTCCAACTGACCACCTCTTGGTCTCCGTTAGTTCCATATAAGAACTCAAAAGAGTCAGACTCCAAGATCTTCTCCATACTCAGTTAGTACAAGTCTGAACTGCAGTGACATATATTCAAATTGCAAATCAACGGCATATAGTCCTGTAATGTAACATCCCTGACCTGGGTTATGTACTAACCCTAGGTGTTTTGCCTAATAAAGTTGATTATATGCTTGTTCTTATACTTTGAAAAATAATTAAGGCTTTTGAGGTACTTATATTTCAATTTCAGTCCTTTTTGAATAATGTTGAAACATTGTTTTGTTACTTTTGGACTAAAGTGCAAATTACCCAAGTTGAGTGGTTAACTTGCAAATTGCACATGATAAAATGTTCCTCTGATGTTGAGACATCATATGAATGAATATGATGAAGTGGTAGGGTTTTCACAAGCTTGGGAACCAAGATAAATCTTGTAGAGCAATCCTTGTGCATTAAAACCTAGTTTTAGTGTAATGTGCAATTTACCCAAAACCTAGTGTTCAATATGCAAAATATCACCTCTAGAGGGTCTCTAATGTTTCTTGGCATCATGTAGATCAAATAAAAGGAGAGGGGCGCCTCATTTGAATTATCATGAAGGAGAGAGAAGCTTGACATTAAAATAATCAAGATTTAAGCTTAAATGGGACTTTATTTTAATTTAATGCAAAAAGAATTAAATTAATTGAGGAGCCCTTCAAATAAAAGTTGAAGGATGTGCTTTCAATAGTGTTAGACGAGCTTGTACCATTCTTGGGCACAAAAAGATTTTGGTTGAGTGGAAGCCACTCATAATAATATAATATAAAGCATTATCCACTAAAAGTTGAATAATAATAATAAAACTCCTTAAGGTGCTTAATTCCTTTTCCATTAATCTTTGGATAATGGAGAGGTTTTTGCAAGTAATGGAGGTGGCTTCATGGCCAAGAAATGGACGGGAATTTTGTGGATATTATTTTATATTTTAAGGAAAACAACTCTTTTTGTTTTTCATTGAAAATCCCATACATATCCTTTATACTTGTCTTTTCCCAAAACACTTAAAGGATCGTTTTCCTTAGTCTTTCTCTTTTCATCTTGCTTTGGCCGACCAAAGGAGAGCTCAGGAGTAGAGGAAGGACGACTCTAACCTGTTGGTAAGGTTTTGATAATCTTCTACCTCGGATTCATGGTGGAAACCCTAAAGCAATGCTTAATTAATGGTGTTCTTCACTCGATTTCCAATCCTAGCCATGTTGTTCATCCAAAAGTTGACGGACGGACCTTGGATAGCAAGGAACTCCATCCACCATTAGAGCCGTGGATCTTGGAGCTTGAGATCAGTTCTAGAGTCGGGTTTTATAACTCTAACCCTTAAGCATTGCTAATGCATCCATTCCTTTAATAATCATTGGCTACTTTTCTTCTTTTGATACCCTTTTGAGTTCTTGCTAAAACTTCCGTGAAGAACAACAATTGTTCTTGGATACACGAAGTAAGAAGATGGTGACATCACCTTAGATAATCATCCAAAGAACTACTTTACTAAACAGTCTTATGTTTGTTGCTCCAACGGTTTTCCCAAACCGTTTGGGAGTAAACAGTTTCAAACCATTTGGAATGAAACAGTTTCATCAAACCGCATGGAAGGAAACCGTTTCTAACTATTTTGTGGTGTTGACCAAGCATTGACAATTTGGTGATCTGTTGAAAATAATGTAGGTTATTGACCCATCAATTATAATTGATTATCTCTAATTGGATCACTAATTGAAGGTCCAACAATTACCTAAACCCTAATCGGGTTGAGTGTTGATTTGATTATTGATTGAGTTAGAAACTTGGGTTGATTGACCCAAACAGTTTCAAAACTATTTGGGGATCACCCAAACGGTCTCAAGTCCGTTTAGAGATCACCAAAGACCGTTTGGATGTCTAGGGTTAGGTATGGTTGAGCTATTGAAGATCTAATGATGCTATGTTGTAGAGCAATCAAATGTTGATATGATGATCAATCCAATGAACCAAACCCTAACTAGTTGACTTGGATTTTGATGTTGACTTGGGAAAATGGTCTCAAGAACATTTGGAGGTCATCCAAATGACCTCAAGACCGTTTGGGGTCAGGTCATGTTCAATTGGGATGATGGTCCAATAGTTTTAAAATGACTAGTTACACATTGATTAATGTTGACGGATCATCGATTCCAAACCCTAATCCAATTGATTCAAACCCTAATTGATGACCAATTGAGGGTCAATTTGAGGGTCAAATCAGTTGAAGGTTGACCTAATTAACTCAATTGAAGCATGGTGATAGGTCCAATTGATGAGTGATAACATGGTCACAATCAATGAAGGAATCGATCTTTAAAACCCTAATTCAATTTGACTTGTTGAGACCATACTTGGTCAATGCGGTTTTGAGGAGGTTTGGACCAAATAGTCTCAACACCGTTTGAGTCCAAACGGTCTCAAGACTGTTTGGGACCAAACAATCCCAAACCAGTTGAGGTCATGCAGTTTCAAAGTTGCACTTTAGCAAACGATCTTGAAGTTGCACTTTAGCAAATGATCTTGAAGTTTCACTTTAGCAAATGATCTTGAAGTTGCACTTTAGAAAACGATCTTGAAGTCACACTTTAGCAAACAATCTTGAGGGTTAACTTTAGTAAACGGTTTCAAAGATCCTACTTTGGCAAACGGTCTCCACCACCTACTTTACTAAACGATTTTAAAGGTTACTTTACTAAACGGTTTCAAGGTGGTACTTTAGCAAATAGTTTCATTGGTTGACCAAGACCGTTTGAGGTCTGATTTGGTCATGACCGTTTGGGGTTTATATTGCCAAGACCGTTTGCTGGATAATTAACCAAAACTGCATGGGTAAAGGACATAGTGATTAGTTGATTAATACCTGATTTAATCAAAGATGATTATAATAAAGGTACACTTAATGTATAGGATGATTGGTACCTTTTGAATGAGTAAACCTTAATGATCATGGTGATAATGACTTAACCCATGATATCAATTCTCTTTCATGTTGAGTTGACTTAGCTTTATCAAGGGTGATGTAAGCATCATCTTATAGAAGATGAGAGAGAAGACTTCCTACCTGAATGATAATCATGTAGTGGACTCTCATTATGGATGAATGTCTAATTAGGGTATGATCCTTAATAGTGAGATCATGGAACCTTAAATATGAAGGTTAATGAATCATAACCCTAATTGAAGGTGTTAATAGATAAAATCCTAATACATGATGATGATATGAACTTAATTCATAATAATGACATGAGAAACCTTAATTCAAGGTACTTTGATGATCATTCCTACTTGGGGCGAACAATAAACCCTAATTGTGGTTATTGAACATGAACCCTAATCTAGGGTGATGCAATGTGAATAGTAAACCCTAATTAAGGGATGTTGGTTATAAACCCTAACCAAGGGTGATGTGATGTGAATAGAAAACCCTAATTCCAAACAAGGTGAATGGAAGTGTAAAACCCTAATTCTGGGTTATACTTTTTAACATGAAGCTCAAAGATTTGATAATGACATGATGAGTCATTAATCCTAATTGAGCTAAGAGGATGATTAACCTAATTGAATTGAAAAGGGAAACCCTAACCTTAGTAAGGGCATAGTGGTGCAACCCTTGAATAGTGATGCTATCATTATTTTGCATTATGCTGATATAAAATAGATGTATTTGTTATCATCTATACTAATAATGCAGGATTTATGAGATATTAAACATAGCCATGTCTGAGATATGATGCTTTGTTTATTAAAAATGTTTTATAAGCCTAGTGAGCAATGATATGCTATGTTGCCTAGTGAAAGGTAACAAAAGAGATTGATAAGCTTTAAGAGCCATGTGAAATACCTGCACTGCAATTATCATGATTACACTGCAAATGACTTGATGGCATTAAGTTACATGTTAAAGTGGTACAAGTGTTTTGATGATCTAAGGGTTTGAATACCCATATTCTTGAATCATGATGATGAAATTGTAAGGGATTGAGTTCCCAATACTATTAAAGTTGTGAAATAAACTTGGTAGAAGTAGTACTCTTTCTTTATAGCAACTGTTATAATGGCTTATGTTTGAAAACATGCCTGATGCTAAAAGAATGTTGTAATGTACTTATATAATAAAGTGAAATGATATCATGTAGATCCCTGACCATAGATCCATCATCGTCAGTAGTTTGGTGATGGTGAAATAGATTTTTCTAAGGGAACTCCTGGAGAGCATACTTTTGAGTGTGTGGGGGTTATGGACACGAATATCCTTACATCCTAATGGAGGAATTGATGTGAGATAAACATTAAATGTCTCAATCCTTCATTATATGTATATGTCGGGATGATGTATCACTAATCTCTCGATGATGATGTTAATTCCGAATCGATGTGAGATAAATAAGAAATCCCTCGATTGCGAAGAGAGTACAACATGCCACTGTAACTCTAATAGAGAAGTTGCCAGTATACCCTGGAAAGCTATACATATAGCAGAGACACAAGATGTCTTGCATGTTGTTCCTCACACTGACTGAGGAAGATGAGGTCATAGAAATCTAGCTCTTCTGATGACCTATGTATGGTACCGATTTCGATTTCGCAATGGTCGGTTGGAGTATGAGCGGTATACCTCATCTCCTCAGGGCATAAATATGTTTGTAAAATGTAATCAGCCGTGTAGCATATTTGCTTAGGGTTGAACTATGAAAAACAATGATTGATGATACATTGTTTATATGTCCTAGTTGGATAAATAATATACATGTTTTTCATATTCCTTATTGAATAAATGACTTGCTGCTCAATCAAGTAATAATTGAAATGATTACATAGAGAATACTACTCTACTTAGTTTATTCAATGAATTACCTGTTGTTGAATATTTATACTTCTACTGCACAGTGTTATTCTATTATCTGCAATAACAATGCTTCTGGCGAAGAGTTATAACTCTCGTTGGGACAATTTTTAATTGTTTCACCCCCGTGGGATTCAACTTTTTAAGTAGACATCGATGAAGATGAAACCCTTCAGTGGGTGAGTAGCAACAACAGCCACAACAGTAGCAACAACAACAAGGATAGCAGTGATCCACATGTGGAGACACTGTCTGTTAGGTTTTGTACGTAGAAAGTCGTATGTGTCGTCTCTGTACTCTCAGGTCCTAGGAGTCAGTAGATATTTTGATATAGATCTGAGGTTTTTGGCTTGATGCCTTGAGATTTTTGTATACTGCTCATGTACAGTTTAATAGGGCAGTCAATGTTTATGAATCTCGAGATGAGATGATACAAATATGTACTGATGTATCAGAATGTAAATAAATTACTTTAGTTCTTTATGAAAGAGTTTTACAGTTTGTGGATCTCAGTGAAAAAAGTTTTAATTTTTAGTTATTTTCAGTAATTCTGCTGCTAATAATTTGCTTCTGCATTAGTTAATCTTGTTTTCATGAGACAGTCGTCACAATTTAGTGGTATCAGAGCTCTAGGTTCGCTGAGTCTACAGAGACATAGGACTAAGGTTGTTGAGTCTGTTCTAGTGTCTTCCAGTCTATCTAATAGTGTCTTCTGCTCATATAGGAGGAGAACAGAAAACTAAAGATGTTTGGATAACATGAAGAACATGTTGTTGAAAGTAGTGTCGCTGCACCCGGAGGAGGTGCAAGATACCAAGGAAGGGAGGAACCTATGCCTGAACCACCCCAGATCAATCCAGCTGACATGGGGAACCCAGCCTTCCAAGCTATGTTTGGGCAGTTTATAACTGCCATGATGCATATGACTGATAGAATGCCTATACCTACACCTAGGGCACCTACCCATCAAGAAGGACAAGGATCCGGTAAGACGTTTGAATGACTACGTCGGGTTGGAGCCACGTAATATGCTAGAATAGCTGGCCCAGCAGATGCTGACATGTGGCTAACTGAACTAGAGAAGGTCTTTAGGATCCTGACCATCCCATAAGCTGAGAAGGTTCAACATGTTGTGTACCTTCTTAAGGGGAGTGCTGGTCACTGGTGGACCATAGAGGAGGGGAAAAGGCCAGGAGTGGAGATCCAATGGGAAGTATTTTGACGAGAATTTGTCAACAAATACTTTCCTAAGATGTTCCTAGATGAGAAAATCTCTCAGTTTGAGAGGTTAAGATAAGGACCAATGAACATTAGTGAGTACGAGGCTAAGTTCATGGAGCTTTTGCGGTTCTGTCTGCATATGGAAACTACAGATGAAGAAAGGATTCAACGTTTTGAGAAGGGATTAAATGCTAAATTGACCACCCCTGTGTTTGCTCTAGAGAATAGGGAGAGATTTTCTACTTTTGTAGAGTCTGTCAGAAGGATAGAGAGGTCTGTAACAGAGAAGCGACAGACCAATAATAAGAATATGTACCCTCAGTTCCAAGGATCTTCATCCAAAGGTTTCAAGAAACCGAGGTTTTCCATGCCTACACCACCACCTAGATTAAGTACCCAGATGCAGTGGATGTCAAATAGGGGCAGAGGACAAAGTTTACCACCAGAAGGAGCCCGTAGCTCAGCATATGTGTCTATTACAGGACCATCCAGACCACAACAAGGGATCAGAAGTTGTTTCATATGTGGAAAAATGGGGCATCCGATGAAGGATTGTAGAGCTCGAGAGGCAAGTATGACTCAACCCCAGAGGCAGAGTCAGCAATGTTCCCAAAGGAAATAGTTTCCAGGTAGCGCTAGAGGATGTGGACAAGCTTCCTAAGCTGGATCACCAACACCCAATCATCGAGCACCGAATCAACCACAAGCAACGGTGAGATTCTATGCGATGAATCCACCTGATGCAGTAGTCAACCCTCAGGTTGTGACAGGTCAGATGAAGTTGTTTTATTCTGATATGTCTACATCCTGCATCGTATCTATTTTAATTGATCCGAGTGTTATGCATTCCTTTATCACTTGAAGAGTGATTCATTACTACAATATTACAGTTGGTCATAGTGCAGAGAGTTTGAAGTTGGAAACCCCTTTGATGGGATCTGTTGTGTTGTGGGAGGTGTGATATCCCTGCATTCTTTTCTTTTCTAAACATTGCATTCAAGTGGATATTATACCACTTGAGATGCATGAGTTTGATATAATCCTAGATATGGATATCGTAGAAAGGTATAAGGTTGTCTTGGATTGTGAGTCCAAGCAAGCTATGTTCACAAATGATAGTAACACATGGATCTTTCAAGGAGATAGAAAGATTCTTCCAACCTGTCTTGTATCAGCTATGGTTGCTGAAAAGCTAATGAGGAAAAAATGTTTTGCATTCTTAGCCAATGTGGTAGATACCACCATGGAGAGTCCTAATCCTGATGAAGTTCCTATACTCAGGGAATTTGAAGATGTGTTTCCTGAAGAACTTCTAGGTGTACCTCCGCCCGAGAGATTGATTTTGAAATTAATCTAATCCCGATCACACATCCAATAGAACAAACATCGTATCGGATGGCACCTACTGAGATGGAAGAACTCAAGAAACAACTATAAGAGTTGCTTGAGAAGGGTTTCATCCAAACAAGTACTTCACCCTGGGGTGCTCCGGTCCTCTTTGTTAAAAAGAAGGATGGGTCGATGCGGTTGTGCATTGATTATAGATAATTAAATAAAGTGACTATAAAGAATAAGTATCCTTTTCCATGGATTGATGATCTCATTGATCAGTTACGTGGTGCAACTGTCTTCTCAAAGATAGATTTGAGGTCGGGATATCATCAGCTGTGTATTAAGGAGGGTGACATACCTAAATCTGCCTTCAGGACTAGGTATTGTCACTATGAGTTCACAGTTATGTCATTTGGACTAACTAATCCACCAACTGCATTTATGGAACTCATGAATAGAATCTTTTGACCTTTTCTTGATCAGTGTGTTGTCGTCTTCATAGATGACATCTTGATCTATACTAGAGACGCTCAGTAGCATGCACAACATCTTCGTCAGGCTCTAACTTTGCTAAGAGAGCATAAGGTATATGCTAAGTTTAGCAAGTGTGAGTTTTGGTTACCGGAAGTTTCTTTTCTTGGACACGTAATATCCGCTTGAGGTATACGTGTTGACTTGAAAAGGTAGAAAATGTCTTGCAATGGGAGCAGCCAAGGACACCGACGGAGATCCGCAGTTTCTTAGGGTTGGCAGGCTATTACAGGAGGTTCATTAAGAACTTCAGTTATGTAGCTTTACCCTTGACTAAGTTGACCAGGAAGGATGTTCCTTTTGATTAAGGGCAGAATTAAACATCAATTAAGTCCATTATGAGCTTTTCCATTAAAACTACCATTTTTATCCTCATTAGGCCTAATTATCATCTTTGGTTCCTTCCAGATTAACAACTCATAGTTCATTATGATGTAATTCTCATATGAACTCTATTTATTATTAATTCCACATTATCCATTAGAAAACCCTGATTACTATTTTAAGGGTATTTATCCACAATTAGGATTCTTTATACTTGAGTTAGCTTAGAACCATCATATCTCAGCTTATTCATGAATTTGAATAATTAAAGCCATTAGGAGTCACAATTACTAACATCAGGATTTCAAGGCCCATTATAGCTTGGTTTAGCACTTGGAACTCTAAATTAAACCAATTACATGCAAAGTTCATCCTTTTCGATCTTAATGTATCTTTTTATGATTAACAGGTTAATATCAACTTTAATCATCCATAAAACCCTTCAAAAAACATTAATCATCTCAATTTAGGGTTTCTTAATCATTAATGCATTAAAGTTGATAACTTCCACCACTTTTTGAACTGAAAGAGGAATTAGGTTCTAAATATATTTTTAATGGATTCCTCTCGTCTTTCTGAGCAACTTTCATATTTCACATACATCCATCCGAGCTACCAATATTTAACAATTTTTGCAAAGATTACTTACTCAGACCAATGGGAGGATGCCACGTCAGCCTTTCCATGCAACATAACTCGGCTGGTTTAGAAACATAACAAAAATGTGATTATGCCCCTGTGTGGGTCCTTGGTCTTGCAATGCCCAGAGGGGCAAACCCATCCAACAATGCCCCACCCGTCTTCAACCTTGCGTAGACCTAAAGCTGCTGCCACAACCGTGATTGGCGTTACTTCTCTGTCCTTTCCTGGACCCAAAGGCCACCGACGACTGTCACCCTGCCTCTGACGCCCTCCACGGTGCCCATCCAAGCTTTGACATGTGGCCCGGATGGCCTGGTGCAGGGGTACCAGACCTACGACTCGCGGCCATACTGTAGGCTTGCTGTAGGTAATCGTGTGAGGTCGAGCGCTCAGGGACGATAACTGATCATCCTCAGGTCATTGGGGAACACCAATCCTTCATCAAGATGACTCCACAGCTCCCCATTGCTCCAGGGAAAGCACCAACCACGTGGCTAGGGTTTGCATCGAAGAAGAAGATGGGGAAGAGAAAGAGAAACATGTTGGATCTCCTTGGGCTCAACCATGGGCTCAACCCTTATATAGGGGAGGGTATCCATGCCCCAGCATGCTTGCCTACAAAGAAACAGAGCCCTTTCCCAATAGGAATCCAATTCCTTTATTGAGAAGCAACCTTCTCTCTCCTAATTATTCTTTTAATAAACCATGTTCATTGGGTAATTATGAATTCAAAAATGGTCTCTCTTATTCTCTTTATACTTGACTTTTAAGCCATTGTCACGAAATTATATTTTCTTTTAGTGGAAAATACCTCCTTTTTAACAAAACCACAAAATTCATTAATTATATATCACATTATCCTCTTATTTTGTATTATTGGTATTTTCTCTTTCTTTTTTTCCATTGGGGATCCTTGGACCCCAAGAAACTCTAATATTACAAAATCCTTTTTGGTGGATACTCATTATCCTTCTAGATGCATCTATATCCATTTTTTCTCATTATCATTTTTATTTCTTCATTAAAATATCACTTTTTGAGGATTTCACTTTATCTCTATTTTATTTTCCTTTTTGTAATTCCTTTTATCATTAGAAACCTTATGGATACAAAAATCCACCAAGGATAACTCAATCATAACTCTTTCCACTTATTTCCCATATTTTATCATTGTTTTCAATTTCATTCTGAATAAAGAAATACTTAATTGATCTTTTCTTTTCTTATTGCATTATCTTTGCAACTTTGGACTCCTTGAAACCCAAGGATCCCAAGAGGCACGTAATCCACCTTTGGATTATATTCTTTTGCCTTCTAGAAGTTTCTACACCTTTCTTTTCTCCTTTTCTTATTAATAATGGAGTTTCTTTTGTCTTATCCTTGTTATCGGGCCCAATAGACAATAAAGCCCACAAAACAACCAACAAGGCTATTGTAAATGAAATCCATTTATTCAAAACAAATTATATCATTATTTGTTCAAATATCTTTAATAGGAGAAATTACAATTCTAACCAAAAGAACCCAAAAATTGGGGTTGTAACATCCTTCCCCGCTTATAGGAATTTTGCCCCCAAAATTGCACCAGGCACACAAACAAACATGATAAGCCTTTCTTATGTCCATCATGGCTCCCATGTGGCCTCACCCTTTCCATGGTGCTTCCCAAGACCCTTCATCATCTCATATTCTTCCATTTGAGTTCTTTCTTACCATGGTATATCGTACCCTCATAGGTGACTCAGGACATTTCAACCACTCATCAAGCTGAATAGGTTTAGGGCTTAGCACATGGCTTGGGTACCTCACATACTGCTCTAGATCAGACTCATGGAACACATTCTACATCATGTTATCCTGAGGGGTAAGGATAAACACAACCATCTCCACTAATCAATCTTAAATGGACCATGCAACCATGACTCAACTCTCTTAACTATAACTTAGAGGGGTCATATTTTCACATCACATGTTCTCCCACAGTGAACTGCATGTCAGTTTGCTTTGCATCAGCTCATGACTCATGTCGCCCCTGGGCTCTCTTTCAGCCCTTACACGATCAAAGTGACTTCATCTGGACACACTGTGGTTCTTTTCTAACCTTCGTGAGGCCCCTTCACCAACATCATCTTAATGAAGTGGTGACCGACACAACCTCCTTTATGGAGCTTCTTTACATCCCGATACTGGCTATGGTGGTTACAAGAACTATCTCTATGTATCACCTTGAACAAGCACACAAGATCTTATCAGACCCTCTAGTCTGGATTATACTAACCATTAGTTAGGGGTGATAAAGTGTATTAATATCGAGTTCTTCATGTATCTACTTCCACCTTATGGAAGTGTATCTTTAGGTTATATTCAAGAACTTTTGAACTTGCATCATGGTGTATTTGAACCAACTCTCTCTCTCATATGTAGTTCAACTGGATCCTTCCCTTGAAAGTATTTTTTCTTTCTCATGTCATCTAGGTGAGGTGATCTACCATAACCCATATTGCATCTTGACCTTCCTTGGTCTAGGGGAAACTTACCACAACATCCATAGTGATGAACTCCCATTCCCTCTTGGGGACTCTTTATCAAAACATTGGGTTACATGTGTTCGTCCTTCACCTCATGTCATGCGTGGCAACAAACCACATGCAACTTCATCTTAGGCATCCAAAGTACTGCTTTCAATTATTCTCTTGGTAGTACCATGGGGTATGATGAACATAAAATCATGATCTCCTATGTCATATTTCCTCAAGATTGATTCCTCAGAAACTCTAAACCACTCTAGTCAGGGTTTCATCACCTTCCTTTCTAGAGACGTGCATTTGAGGTTCTACAACTATCCTTTTATTGCATCAAGGCCTAGGCTAACTAACCAAACAACTACTAACTTGTTCAACAAACTTCGTTAGTGTTAGCCAAACATATCTCAAAAACATAGGGTTTACCTAACAACGTCTTCTAGCCTTCAACTAAACATGGCAGCTGCATCTCAACCGGAGCATCAATTACCACCTCACATCCTTCTATGTAAGGTAATGATGAATACATACACCTCCATGTATTTCACTTATCATCTCATCTCAGACTCTAAGTTTACCTTCATCAAGAACACCCTGAGCTCATCCTCTTGGTTATCAAACTCAACTTTGTATAACTTGCAAATTCCACAGAGCTCATGATAAGAACATCCTCATAAGATGACCACATTAGTTCTCTTGATGTTTATAAACCATCTACATATCGTTTACTACACAAGGGTATGTTATCAACTCTGTCCTCATACCTCATAGCAATGTTCCAACTCAAATCATCTTTTATCATTGGTGTATAGCATTCGTATTGTCCTATCTCTCACTCCCATAACAAGAGGAAATAAGCATTTGGCGACCATCCAAACACAAAGTTCTTCATGTTCCAAGAGTGGAGATGGTACATCCCACATTTCTAGTACACCTTCAAAACTAAGTTGAAACATGTAACTTATGTCTCTACATCACAATCATCTCGATATGAAAGTTACTTGCATGGAAAATAGGTCTCGAACCTACTTGGGTCACCACACAATCCTTGGACATCTCCTCTAGGTCTATAGGGTGCCAACACTTTTGGGATCATTCCTCTTCCCATATGCATCCAGAGAGTCCCCTACTCATCTGCCCTTTGGGTCCCATGAGTTCATGAATGTGATCAATCTCCTCACCCATGACCCTCAGACAGTGATAGTTGTTACCTCACGGCCCTATGGTCATGTGCAACTAGGGAATTAGGAAACTCCTACTTCCATCGGTCTTATCCCTACCTGACCCTAGGATAGACTTTGGATTCTAACATGGTACATGTCGAACTTAGAACCTTACCCAAGCCCTCATCATCTCCCTCTACAATCATGGATGTCTTTCATCCTTTCATAGGGGTCATTGCGACCAGCCTACCTTGGTCAGGCCCCATACTAGTTTCATCCATGGTAACACATCCACATGCACTTAGAGATGGTTATGTATGGGTTTACAGGTTCATTCTCTTACCATGTACCATTCACTGAGCTTCTTAAGATTCTATTAGACCTCCTCAGGTTACCTCGGTACCAACAAATTGGTATACACCCTGCAAAAGGGTCCCTCTCCCAGCATGGGAGGAAACTACATCAAAGGTCACAGACATACTTATATCTAGGGTTTACATCTAGGGTTTTCATGTTCATGCTTAGCCCTAGCAAGCTACTAAGGCATGTAGCTCACAAGCATACTACCTTCTAAACCATGCTAGGTCTCAATGGTAGGTCCTACTTGTTTCTATTCTCTCACATTGGACCATCATCATACCTGCCCATGTCACCAACTTAGATGTGAGGGGTTCATCAAACATACCTTAAACTTAAGGGGTTTCTGTTCCCTCTAAACATGAGCAGTGCCATGCTCGAATCTATAGAAATTCAAATCTCATTAGGAGCATCAGGTATACCACTTCCCCTCTTAGGCCTAGGAACCCTAGGTTCACTTCACTGACGTGCAACTTCTTGCTCAACTTTTCACAACGAACCAAGCATGTACAAGGTATGACATGCACTTCCCATTATCATTCCACTTGAACAACACTTTAGAGTGGAGTCCTCCTCAAGGGCAACCAACAAGGTATAAGGCCTCACAACCTATTATTAATCTTCTTCAGGGTCTAAGGAACTCTTCTTCCTAACCCTAGAAGGTGAACATCTCTACCATAGGCTCATAGGTACCAGCAGCCTCATCCTCTCTCTAGGGTTTGGTTGTTGTAAAGGCAACCAAGATATCATCAGTCTCCAGGGATCAAGCATGAGGCAACCACTATCATCCACTTAGGTCGCATCATCCTTAACTCCCCACTGTTCCTCATATCTCAGAGTCTAAGCTTCCAACCTTCTCACTTGGGTCTTGCTCTCTCTCTCTCTAGAGCTAACTCCACAACCATCCTTACTACTAGAGGTCCTCCCTCCATGAAGGTGGGTCAAGCTCACAAGAATACCCCTACATGGGTGAAGCCTATGCTCAAACTTATGTTCTCTCAAGATTATCCATAGCTCTTTATGCTTATCTCATAAGCTACCCCTCATACTCCCCCGGCCAGGGTTTTAGCCTACTGTCGGCACTACTGACGTACTTTGGCTGCATGTTATTCCCTACTTGCATAGGCCCATAGGGTTTCTATAGGTTCTTCTATAACCTCATCAATGAAGGAGCTATCCTTCGCTCTAACAAGCACGATCCTTCCTAGGGTTGGGTCGCCAAGGCACTAGGTCATCCAACATCACATGGCTTAGAATGTCATGGGCATCCAAAAGCATGTCCACACACCTGGTCTATCATGACATCTAATTCATCATACCATCTCTCTCTCTAACCACTACTTAGATTTAGGGTTAACATCATCCTCAAAGGATGTGCCAAGTCTCTACTTATAATGGAGATCTCTACCTCCAAGTCCAACTCTCTTTACTTATCCTCCTGACAAGAAGGTGTAGCCTCAGGTCTCTCCTGACAACATATGTCATATGACCTAAGCATGTATCTATTCTTTAGTTTACATTTAAACTATAAAGATTATGTCCATAACATCTTATTTACATGCTTTTCATTAATTTAGTGGAGGATTCCTTAAACCTTATCAACTTTACCCATACCTCAAGAGAGTGAGGAAAAGAGAGAAAACCCTAATCCTTAAGGTCCTTAACAACATTTGAGTTGAGAAGGGATGAATAAGATGAGAGAGTCCTAAAGGTATCTTATTTCGAGTCAAATGTTGAGACATTGGCCAGACAATCACACTAATCTGGGAGTCATCGTATTCTGACTGGCGGTGCAGAGGAAAATCTTGCCAGCCCCAAGACGTGATCCTTTTCAAGACACCTCTGTCTTTCTAAAAATCCTCTTATAACTCCCTTGGGTTCTACGTAGTTTGTAAAATTTAAAAATTATTAAAGATTAAATGAGGAACCTATGCTCTGATACCAAATGTAATGACCCCACATCCCGGTAACCCCCAATTAAGGGAGACCCAAAGGTCAGAGCCATTATCCCAATTAATAGGATCAAAGGTTTGACAAATAATCAATAATAATTATTAAATTCTACCAAACTAAATTGAAATATGGTATAAAATAAAACTTTGCATACCTTTTTCAAAAACTTGGATATGTACTTCTATCCACATCTGGAGTCTATTCGAACTAATCCTCCTTTGTAATTTAATTCTTATTTAATTCCACATATGCCACTTTACTGTTTGTCCTTTTCAATCTTAAACCTAAAATGCCGACAAAAAAATTTCGGTTAGCATATCCAAATATGCCAGTATGTGGGGACAACCAAAATTACACAAATATGCTAACAATCTAAATATCGTAATCAAGTTAATTAACAAACCAATTTACACTTTCAATGTGATTTTCGCCACCACTTTTTCCCTAACCCTAGAATACCCTCCTTAGGGTTTCTCTTTTTCCATTAACTTAAGGCCACCTTCTCATTCTCGAGCTTGGTGCCTGGGGTCACCTCTCATGGTGCCCATTAGTCATGCAATAATGATCACCTTCTCAATCTCGAGCTTGGTGTCTGCGGTCACCAATCATGGTGCCCATGGGTCTTCCCTCCTGGGCTTGACCTTTTAGCATCATCCATCAGGGTGGCATGTAGGTGTGAGAATACACACTTCTATTATAATTGTGATAATCATAGTCACTCTATAGTTGCATGAAATAAAAGTCATCCAAGCAGTTAATTTCAGGCAACCGATAAAACATCCTGGAATCACCGTGAAACTAGAGCAATTAACGATAAGCATAACCACATACCTGTCAGGCTGACTTGAGATAGAATTACTCCAATCAATGCAAGAAATCCAATAGGTAAGCAAGCACACAAAGAGATCCTGAAATATGCATACAATTTCCTATCATTGATCATGCCATCCAGATCTATTAAACCTAGCTCACTCTGTAGGGTTTCTAGTCCACTTTTAGGGTTTACTTTTCAATTAGGATTTTACTTCATTTATACTATTTTAAACCCTAATTTTATACAATTACTCACAAACCCTAATTATCTCATCTATTCTTCACGAAATTAAGGTTACTTGTTAACAACATATTACCTTAGTTTCATATTCAGGGCACAATTAAATATCAATTAAGACCATTATGCTCTTTTACATTAAAACTACCATTTTTATCCTCATTAGGCCTAATTATCATCTTTCATTC
Source organism: Alisma plantago-aquatica (assembly GCA_963693085.1). NCBI lineage: Eukaryota > Viridiplantae > Streptophyta > Magnoliopsida > Alismatales > Alismataceae > Alisma > Alisma plantago-aquatica. The sequence goes on from OY856410.1 coordinate 169,989,310, forward strand.
CTTTTGAATTAACAATTTAAAGTTCATTATGATCTAATTCTAATATGAACTCTATTTATTATTAATTCCACCTTAAACCATTAGAAAAGCCTAATTACTATTTTAAGGGTATTTATCCACATTTAGGAACCTTTATACTCGAATTAGCTTAGAACCATCATATCTCAGCTTATTCATGAATTTGAATAATTAAAGCCATTAGGAGTCACAATTACTAACATTAGGGTTTCAAGGCCCATTAAAACTCGTTTTAGCACATGGAACTCTAAATTAAACCAATTACGTACAAAGTTCATCCTTTTCGATCTTAATGTATCTTTTTATGATTAACAAGTTAATATCAACTTTAATCATCCATAAAACCCTTCTAAATACATTAATCATCTCAATTTAGGGTTTCTTAAGCATTAATGCATTAAAGTTGATAATTTCCACTACTTTTCGAACTACATGAGGAATTAGCTTCTAAATATATTTTTAGTGTATTCCTCTCATTTTTCTGAGCAACTTTCATATTTTACACTGAGGCAATGGATGAAAACCATACCAACTATTAATATAGTGATATATGGATGAACCTTAATTGTTTTATTTTGAACGTTGTTGTTTCAGTTCAAAGTGACTTGTAGATATTGTGATTTCAATCTTTTATGTGAAATACGTAAGATGATTAAAAATAATTCATCTTAGAAAATTTTAACATCTTCTAGAAATGCAAAAGAACATATTACATACTATATAACAATGAGAACTAAATATTCTAAATTTGAAGTAAATTCTTGCATTACTTATATTAATTATACAATTTTTTTCAATTGCACCTTTCAATCAAATTTAAATATATCAAACATTTCATTAGGAGATTTTGGATCATCTCCATAAGTGTAATTGTAGTGTATTACAGCTGGATGCCCTTTGTTTTTTCATATGCTTCTTTCTAAGATATATTAGTAACCACGACACTTATAATGTCAACTTGTGACTCAAATTACCAAGTTCCACATTTTTTTCCCATCATTAATTGTATCAGATCATCAACAAAAGAAATTGCTAAAATCAACTCTAGTCACATCCATCCGAGCTACCAATATTTAAATATGATTTTTGCAAGGATTACTTACTTGAACCAATGGGAGGCTGCCATGTTGGCCTTTCCATGCAGCGTAACTCGGCTGGTTTAGAAACATAACGAAAAGGCAATTATGCCCCCGTGTGGCTGCTTCGTCTTGCAATGCTCAGATGGGCAAAACTGTCCAACGACACCCCGCCCTTCTTCAACCTTGCGCAGCCCTAAAGTTGTTGCCACAACCGTGATTGGCACGACTTCTCTCCCCTTTCCTTGACCATCAGGCCACCAACGATTGTCGTCCAACCTCTGACGCCCTCCATCACACCCGCCCAAGCTTCGACTCATGGCCTGAATGGCCGGGTGCAGGGGCACTGGACCTGCGACCCGCTGCCATACTACAAGCCTGCTGTAGGTAATCATGTGAGGTCGAGCACTCGGGGACGATAGTTGATTGTCCTCTGGTCATCGGGGAACACCAATCCTTCATCAAGATGACTCCACAGCTCACCATTGCTCTAGGGAGAGCACCAACCATGTAGCTAGGGTTTTCATCGAAAAAGAAGATGGGAATAGAGAGAGAGAAAGATGTGGGATCTCCTTGGGCTTAACTATGAGCTCTACCCTTATATAGGGGAGGGTATCCATGCCCCAACATGCTTGCCCATGAAGAAACAAAGACCTTTCCCAATATGAATCCAATTCCTTTATTGAGAAGAAACCTTCTCTCTCCTAATTAACCTTTTAATAAATCATGTTCATTGGGTAATTATTAAGTTGAAAATCCTCTCTCTTATTCCCCTTATACTTGACTTTTAAGCCATTCTCATGAAATTATCTCTTCTTTTAGTAGAAAATACCTCCTTTTTAACAAAACCAAAAAATTCATTAATTATGTATCACATTATCCTCTTATTTTGTATTATTGGTAATTTCTCTTTCTTGTTGTCCATTGGGGCTCCTTGGCCCCAAGAAACTCTAATATTTCAAAATCCTTTTTAGTGGATACTCATTATCCTTCTAGATGCATCTATATCCATTATTTCTCATTATCCTTTTTATTTCTTCATTAAAATATCTCTTTTTGAAGATTTCTCTTTATCTCTCTTTTATTTTCCTTTCTAGAATTCCTTTTATCATTAGAAACCTTATGGATACAAAAGTTTACAAAGGATAACTCAATTATACATCTTTCCACTTATTTCCCATATTTTATCATTGTTTTCAATTTCTTTCTAATTAAATAAATACTTAATTGATATTTTCTTTTTTGGTTGCATTATCTTTGTAACTTTGGACTCGTTGGAACCCAAGGAACCCAAGAGGAATGAAATCCACCTTTGGATTATATTCTTTTTCCTTCTAGAGGTTTCTACGTCTTTCTTTTCTCCCTTTCTTATTAATAATGAAGTTTCTTTTGTCTTATCCTAGTTATTGGGCCCAACATCCAATAAAGCCCACAAAACAACCAACAAGGCTATTGTAAATGAAATCCATTTATTCAAAACAAATTATAGTATTATTTGTTCAAATATATTTAATAGGAGAAATTACATTTCTCACCAAAAGAACCCAAAAATTGGGGTTGTAACATCGTTCCCCTCTTATAGGAATTTTTCCCCCAAAATTCCACCAGGCACACAAACAAACAGGATAAGCCTTTCTTATGTCCATCATGGCTCCCATGTGGCCTCACCCTTTCCATGGTGCTTCCAAAGAACCTTAATCATCTCATATTCTTCCATTTGAGTTGTTTCTTACCTTGGTACATCGTACCCTCATAGGTGACTCCGGACATTTTAGCCTCTCATCAAGTTGAATAGGTTCAGGGCTCATATAGTGCTCTAGATTGGACTCATGGAACACATTATACATCATGTTATCCTGAGGGGTAAGTCGAAACACAACCATCTCCACTAACCCATCTCAAATGCACCATGTAGCCAGGACTCAGCTCTCTTAACTATAACTTAGAGGGGTCGGACTTTCACATCACATTCTCTCCCATAGTGAACTGCATTTCTATCTTCTATGCATCAGCTCACGACTCATGTCGCACCTAGTCTCTCTTTTAGCCCTTGCATGATTAAAGCGACTTCATCTGCACACACTGCTGTCCTTTTTGGACCTTCCCAAGGTCCCTTCACCAACATCATCTTAATGAAGTGGTGACCGATACAACCTCCTTTACGGAGCTTCTTTACATCCCGATGCTGGCTATGGTGGTTATAAGAATTGTCTCTATGTATCACCCTAAACAAGCACACATGCTCTTATCAGACCTTCTAGTCTGGATTATACTAACCATTAGTTAGGGGTGATAAACTATACTAATATCGAGTTCTTCATGTATCTACTTCCACCTTATGGAAGTGTATCTTTAGGTTATACTCAAGAACTTTTGAAGTCGCATCATGGTGTAGTTGAACCATCTCTCTCTCATATGTAGTTTAACATGATCCTTCCCTTGACAATATTCTTTCTTTCTCATGTCATATAGGTGAGGTGATCTACCATAACCCATATTGCATCTTGACCTTCCTTGGTCTAGAGGAGACTTACCACAACATCCATAGTGATGAACTCCCATTCCCTCTCGGGGATTCTTTATCAAAACACTGGGTCCTTCACCTCCTGTCATGCATGGCAACATACCACATGCAACTTCATATTAGGCATCCAAAGTACTACTGTCACTTATTATCTTGGTAGTACCATGGGGTATGATGAACATAAAATCATGATCTCCTGTATGTCATGATTCCACAAGATTGATTCCTCAGAAACTCTAAACCACTCTAGTCAAGGTTTCATCACCTTCCTTTCCAGAGAAGTGCATCTGAGGTTCTACAACTATCCTTTTATTGCATCAAGGCCTAGGCTGGATAACCAACCATCTACTAACATGTTCAACAGACTTCATTAGTGTTAGCCAAACATACTCACAAACTTAGGGTTGACCTAACAATCTCTTCTAGACTTAAGCTAAATTAGGTAGTTGCATCTCAACCAGAGCATCCATTACCACCTCACATCATTCTGTATAAGGTAATGTTGAAGACATATACCTCCATGTATTTCACTTATCATCTCATCTCAGACTCTAAGTCTACCTTCATCAGGAACACCCTGAGCTCATCCTCTTGGTTATCAAACTCAACTTTGTATAACTTGCAAATTCCACATAGCTCATGATAAAAACATACTCATAAGATGACCACCTTAGTTCTCTTGATGTTTGTAAACCATCTACATATTGTTTACTCTACAAGGGTATGTTATCATCTCTGTCCTCATACCTCATAGCAACGTTCCAACTCACATCATCTTTTATCCTTGGTGTATAACATGCCCATTGTCCTATCTCAAACTCCCAAAACAAGAGGAAATAAGCATTTGGTGGCCGTCCAAACACAAAGTTCTTCCTGTTCTAAGAGTAGAGATGGTACATCCCACATCGCCAGTAAACCTTCAAAACTAAGTTGAAACATGCAACTTATGTCTCTACATCACAATCATCTTGATATCAAAGTTACTTCCATGGAAAACTGGTCTCAAACCTACTTGGGTCACCACACAATCCTTGGTCATCTCCTCTAGGTCTATAGGGTGCTGACACTTTTGGGGTCATCCCCCTTCCCTTATTGATAACACCAAATTTTGTGATGTTTTTGGCCCTTATTTCATTATCAAAACTGCCCTTTCTAACTATTTTCCTCTCTCTTTTGCCATGCTTTTGAATAAACAGACCACACTACACTATTAACTCAATTTTATCATCTTTTGCAAAGTTTTCCTCATTTTTGAACTCATTTAGAAGAAAAACGGCCCGTCCCGGCCCACAAACGTGTTCCACCAACATCGACCTTCTTACCAACCGGTCGACCGATACACTTGCTGCCCAACACGGGTGCACAATACAATACCACGCGACAGAAGGATGTCGCACAAGAAGGAACAAGTGAGAGACACGCCATTTACCCGATAGGGAGCCGGGCTCGCCATGACAACTGAAGTGTGTCGCACAATACAGGCCACCCACCGGCAGGCGCCACTCGTCATGATAACTGACAGCCCGACATCCTTGTGTCGAGCGATACACATATCATACGTCCCTGAAACTGTAATAATGGAGCTGAAGGAAGAACACATGGCGTCCGGAGCACCATAACTTCCCCCAACCGCTACCTATAAATAGCAGCTATAGGACTCCGATGGGACGGGTCGGAATCCCTCAAAAGCGAACTTAGGAAGGCTTCAGGATCTAGCGTGTCGTGCCTTAGAGGTGTGCCAGGCGATTCTAGGTGGGCTCTTTTCCCATCCCAAGAGGGAGGGAATGGTTCACTTAGGGTCGTCTTAGGCACCACTGCAGGTCGATATCGACCAACAAGAGTACCTGATACTGGAAGCAACACTCTGACCCAACACGATACCGAGCCCCAATACGCATCGCCAGTCGCGGCGTGTCACCCGACACAATCGTATCGGGCAAGGGCGCCCCGCACAATACGTCCGAACGTCACAAGGTGTCGCCCGAGAGGGTGTGCCACCCGACACGGGAATGTTGGGCAAGGCCCCTACCCGGTATCGGGGTGGAGGATTGGTTACCGCCTGTCACCCTTCTAAATCAAGAAGGCGGCATTTATCTTTACTTATTTCAGTCATTTACTTTATTTTCTTATGCAATGTAATCAAAACCTTTTATGCTAATGGAATTAGAAGAGCCTTAATTATCTGCTCCTTTATGTTTGGTCCCTTTTGTTGGATGATTGCTATGTTTAACATCTGAACTCTAGCTTGTATGCTTGAATCACATTTTGATTAGCTACCGAATCGTGTTTTCCCATTGCAACAGCCTCGAGAGAGGTGTTTTGGCTCTAGTGTTTGGTCCGATACTGGAGTATGAGAGTACCCAAGATCGGAGTTGCTTTAGTAACCTTTCCACTCTAACTTAAGTCCAACAACCTCGAGAGGGGTGTTGATACTTGGTTAGAGGTACCCACTTTGAGAGGAGGGGTATAGGATGTTTCTACTGCCGTATGTTTTACCGAAGCTTTCTCCTTCGTTCCTTACTAATGCAATAGTATTATATCTCTATTTCCATTGCATGAAAACCCTAAAAACTGACAAATGCTTAAAACCTAATTTTTCCTCGTAGCTCCAGTTGGAGATAGATTTCTTTTGTTTTATCGATCTTATCCTGTTGTTCCCTTGGGGAACTTTTATCATCTCCTTACCCTTACCAGAGTTTAACGTGTTGATTCCGCGTTCTCAACACTACCACCCTTGTTCCTGTGTTCGACCCCGTATATCTACTTCGACCTCGTAAACAAAGTTGTGGGGGCCTAGAAGGTTTCAGGTTATAAATTTAAAAGTCTGACTACTTCATATCCACTCCACTTTTCAGACGCGCGATTTTGGCCGGTCAACTTTTTGGCGCCGTTGTCGGAAACAAGGCAAAATGATATTGTTGTCGAACCCGAATCCACTAACTACACTCCAGTGCCTCAAGCTTAGAAATGAGCTTGACAGCACCCCCTTTTTCCTTTTTTATTAATTTTACCCTAAATGAGTGATTCTTATTATTAATAACATATTTTCTAACATGATTTTACATACTATACAGGCACTCAGAGGAAGGCGTTCTGCCCAACTGAGCATCAACATCTTAAGAAATGTCGCCCCGCGTCGAACCACCCCTTTCAGAAGGTGAGGGACATGCGAGAGCTAGACATCATTCACCTCCGCCTGAAGACAACGACTGCTACGACGACAATGATCAGCCTGAAGATCCAGAAATGGAGCAGTTCGAGGATGACCATCGTCAGGATAGATGTCGTCATCACTAGAGGCACAAGAGGAATCAAAATAATCAAGAACAGTACCAAGGTGGTCAAGCGACGAGCACCAGTCAAGGCCAAGACGAGGTTTCAAACCAACCAGACTTGGTTGGACAATTATTTGATTTTGTAAAGAGACAAGATACAATCATTAACCAGCTGGCGCAGAGTGCACTTTCCAATCTAGGAGTTCTAAACTCAATGCAGCTCCAGATGGCAGATATGCAGATGCGCCAACGACAAACCGATCAACAGTTGGACCAGATGGCCAATTTGACAAAGAATCCCTTGAGAAAGATACTCTCCGACATTGAATCTACTAGAATGGCAGTGCTGAGATCCGGAAGGACAGTGGAGCGTCATGAGGAGGCCAGACCAGAACTTGAATCGAGGACTGTGGATACAAATCCCGCAGAAGATGAAAATCGACAAGCTGATGACAGAGAGCCTGAACATAGGTCCTTTGAGGAGTTACCTAGTAGGAGAAGCCCTTATGCTCCCAAGCTGCCTTTTCCATACAAGCTAATAAAGGCACGCCTGAAGAAGAGCCACGAGAAGTTCATGGAATCAATCAAGAAACTTCATCTCGAAGTTCCCTTTTTGGACGCCTTAGAAGAGATGCCAACTTATGCCAAGTTTCTCAATGATCTGATTACTAAGAAGAGAAGAGGAGGAAGAATTGAAACTGTGCATCTAGCAAGCGTGTCCTCTTCTTTCATGAAACTGGATTTCCCAACAAAAAGAAAGATCTTGGGGCTTTCACAATTCCTTTCTCCATCGGAGACAACATCGAAAGAAAAGGTCTTGCCGATTTAGGGGCTAGTATCAGCCTTATGCCCCTAAGATTTGTGCAGATATTAGGTTTGTCCGATATGGTCATAGCTGATATGAGAATTGAACTAGCAGATCATACCTTTAAGAGGCCTGTCGGCATTGTTGAGGATGTACCAATCCGGGTTGGAAATTTCTTCATTCCGTGTGATATAGTTGTCATTGATACCGTGGAGGACCCCCGCTGTCCTATCAGCTTTGGATGTCCTTTCCTGGCTACTGGAAGGGCGTTGATCGATGTTTCTGAGGGAATAATCACTCTAAGGGTCGGAAACGACCACTTAGACTTCAAGGTGAAGGATGCAATGAGAGGATCGTCCCTGTCAGAGTTTGCCTGCTTTGCGGACAACTACAACCTATTCTGTGAGGAGGTAGAAACAAACATCTGAATGGTAGACCCTCTTGTGAGGGCGATAAGCAGTCAAGATTCTGACTTTGAAAGTCCAAAGGTTGTGGAGTTTTTCAGCTTTCTTAACCAGTCTGATGAGGACTTGTGCAATGAGGATGAGGTGGGGGAAACTGTGAAGTTTGCCTCTCTTGAGGAGGCACCGCAAGAAAAGTCATCCAAGGCAAAGCCTGAATTGAAGCAGTTGCCAGAAGGGTTGACATATGAATTCCTAGATCAAGAGGAAAGGAACCCTTTTATCGTCAACACCAATCTTACAAGAAATCAGTTGGATAGACTTCTTGAGGAGTTAAGACTCCACCGACAGGCTATAGGATACTCAGTAGAAGATATCAAAGGCCTTAGCCCTGTTTTGTGTATGCATCACATCAATCTCGAGGAATCCGCCAAACCTCTGGCTCAACCCTAGAGAAAGTTCAATCAGATGCTGAAATAAGTCGTCAAGAAAGAGGTAATCAAGTTGAGGGATGTTGGGATCATTGACCCGATCAACGACAGTAACTAGGTAAGCCTGATCCACATAGTACCCAAGAAGGGTGGTATGACAGTGGTAAAGGGAGATAACGATGATGAGGTGGTGGTTAGGACCATCACAGGATGGAGAATGTGCATTGACTATAGGAAGTTAAACCAAGCTACAAAAAAAGATCATTTTCCGCTACCTTTTATTGATCCAGTTCTTGAAAGATTAGCGCATCATGACTTTTTCTATTTTTTGGATGGTTTTTTGGGATTTTATCAGGTCCCCATCCTTCCAGATGACCAAGAGAAGTCAACCTTTACCTGTCTCTATGGAACCTATGCCTTCAGAAGGATGCCCTTCGGCCTCTGCAACGCTCCCGCTACGTTTCCACACTGCATGATATCAATGTTCTCGGATTTTTTGGAGGATATCGTGGAAGTTTTCATGGACGATTTTTCTGTCTATGGAAAAGACTTTGATACCTACCTGAAAAACCTCTCTTTGGTTCTGTAACGATGCGAGGAGAAAAGTTTGGTTTTAAACTGGGAGAAGTGCCATTTTATGGTACAAGAAGGCATCGTACTGGGACATAATGTTTCAAGGCGTGTTATCGAGGTGGACGTCAGCAAAGTTGAAGCCATATCCAAGCTTCCTCCACCAAAGTCTGTGACAGGAGTGAGGAGCTTCCTCGGGCACGCCGGCTATTACCGAAGATTCATAAAGGACTTCTCAAAGATTTCAAAGTCGTTGTCCAACCTGCTGGTAAAAGATGTTGAATTTGTTTTCTCTGATGATTGTCTAACCGCTTTTCAGGCTTTGAAGAATGCTCTTGTCTCACCACCCATCCTCCAAGCTCCAGACTGGGATTTACCTTTCGAGCTTCTGTGTGACGCCAGCGACTATGCAGTAGGAGCAGTTCTGGGGCAGAAATAAGATAAAAAGCACCATGTAATCTGCTACGCTAGTCGCACGTTGGACGAAGCTCAAGTAAATTATACAACTACAGAGAAAGAAATGCTCGCAATAGTTTTCACTTTTGATAAGTTCAGATCATACCTCGTTGGAGCAAAGGTCAAGGTGTACACAGATCACGGGGCCATAAGATACCTCATGCAAAAGAAAGATACAAAGCCCAGACTATTGAGGTGGGCCTTGTTGTTACAAGAAATAGTCGATAAGAAGGGTGAAGAAAATTTGGTCACTGACCACTTATCAAGGATCATTGCAGAAGGATAGAGGGAACATCCCATTAATGAAAATTATGCCGATGAAGCCTTAATGATGATCGTAAACAAGGAAGAGAATTTACCCTGGTTCACAAACATATGTAACTATCTTGCCAGTGGAGAACTACCCCCTGACATAACTTATAACCAAAAGAAGAAGCTGTTAGCGGATGTGAAGAATTACTACTGGGACGATCCTATCCTTTTCAGAAGATGTGCTGATAACTTGTATCGGAGATGCATTCCTAAAGAAATCATGAACATTCTGAGAGAGTTTCACGCATCCCCTTACGGAGGACATCTGGGCAGCGAAAGGACTGCTGCCAAAGTGCTGGAATTAGGTTTTTACTGGCCCTCTTTATTCAAAGACATTGCACAATATGTAAAGGTCTATAAAGAGTGCCAGTTGACGGGCAATATTGGATGAAGAAATGAGATGTCGATGGCAAATTGGGTAGAAGTGGAGATCTTCGATGTATGGGGGATTGACTACATGGGACCGTTTCCCCCATCAAGGGGGTATCAGTACATTCTAGTGGCAGTTGATTATGTATCAAAATGGGTAGAAGCTGTTGCGATTCAGACATGCCATGCTAAGTCAGTAATCAAATTGTTCGAAAAGACTATTGTCCCTCGCTTCGGTGTACCACGTACTGTAATAAGCGATGGTGGGTCGCATTTTCAAGAAAGACAGTTTGAAGCGCTCCTATGAAAGTGTGGAGTTAAACACAAGGTTGCTACGCGCTACCACCCACAAACTTTCGGGCAGGTAGAGGTTTCCAACAGACAACTCAAGAAGATTCTATAAAAGACTGTCAACCGAATGAGGAAGGATTGGTCAATGAAGCTTGACGACGCACTTTGGGCCTGCAGGACTGCCTATAAAATGCCCACTGGAACCACCCCCAATAAGTTGATCTACGGAAAATCCTATCATATACCCCTTGAACTAGAACACAAGGCCCTTTGGGAAATTAAATTCTTGAATATGGATCTAGAGAAAGCGAGAGAAAAGAGATATTTTCAGTTATAAGAGCTTGAAGAATTACAGATGCATGCTTATGAGAATGCAAAAATCTATAAACAGAGGACGAAGGTGTGGCATGATGCCCACCTAAAGAGGAAGGACGTAAGTGAAGGTGATAAAGTTTTATTATTTAAATCCTCCATTTGTCTTTTTCCAGGAAAGTTACAAACAAGATGGTCTGGACCATTCACCGTATCAAAGATATACCCGTCTGGAATGATGTAGTTATATGATAAAGATGACCCAACCAAGGTCTTTCAAGTAAACGGGCACATGGTGAAAAGGTACTATGAAAACGAAGCTTTTTTTAGGAGGGTAGAGATCAACTTGCAAGATATGGATACCACTGAAGGAGAAAAGTGAAGAACCTAGAACGGTCGAGCTACAAACGCAAACTGCAACACTCCTCGGGAGGCAGCCCGAGCTTTTATTTTTCCTAGAATAGGATGTTATTTTCTTTCTTGCAAAACAAACATTATGAACATTTGCACTGTAATAAGGCCCAAGTCAACGCATGCGACACATGCGCTAACTCTTCTGTTTTATGGGCCACCACTCTGTTTTATGAAGCATTGAGGGGTAATACTATCTGAGGTCGGGAACTTAACCTTAGGCCAATAATGTTTCACCCAACAATCACCTTTTCCTCCACTCTATTTTTAGTGTTTCCTCTAGATCTTATTCTGAAGGCCTCGTATCGGGCAGCAGCTCAGCCGGCGTGCAGAATGTGCTTGTATCGGGCAACAATATATCGGGGATTAAATAAGCTATGACGGACGACACGCCCGGGCGGCGAGCACCCGTATCGGGTAAGATGAGTAATTACCCTTGATTAGATGGATGGGACCGCTCATCTCAGGAATGGCTTGTCTCAACGGACGACGCGCGTCCCAAATTTACCCGTTTTACCCCCGTTCGAGATTACTATATATAGTACGGAGGTTTTACCGTGTCGGGCTACTGCATTTACTCTTCCAACTACCCGTATCATGCAATAATTTTTTCCCTTTGCTCGTGTGTCTGGCAGCTAGCTTTTGCTCTCATGTCGCGTAAGAGCTTCAGATAGTAAAGGTATAGCCCGACAGTCTGCTTTCCCGACACGAGCTTTATATCGCGCGCAGCGTATCGGGTTGACGAATTTAGTCAAATTGTCTTGTGTCACCCGACACATATGTAGCGCGACACGAATTTCACTCACGTTTGTCCGATACATCATATAGGGTGACATCTGTGTCGCTCATCCTTGTGTCGCCTTGCTTATTCTTGTTGATGGGTGACACATGTTCTATCGAAAAGACCCTATCGGGCATTTTGTTTCATGCAGTCGTATCGCCCGACACACTTGTGTCGGGCGACAGACATGGAGCGCGATTTTTATCCGTATTGTCTTGTTTTGTATTGGTAAGATGTTCTTTTGATGAACGACACCCGAACATTGTAATGGATTGAATTTTATCGTGCAATCAGTTTTTCTTGCCTACCTAACATTTAAATAATCAATGAACTTGTTTTATGATAACAGATATGGCCCGTACAAAGCAAACCGCCATTCGAGTTGACAAACACGATAGATGAATCAAAACTGAGGCCATAGCTGAAGCAACAACGGTCGGGCAAAAACGCCAAAATCCCGAGGCAGCTCGGCCATCAATCGCTGAGAAGAGAGCAAGGACGAAAGAAGTAACGACTCCATTTTCTTCCCCGGAGGATGCAGCCAGAACAAGTGCAAAGATCTCAAGAAGGAAACACAAGGCTCATACAGATTATGACGATGATAACTAGCCTATGGTAGACAGAGAGCTCTTGAAAACACTTGTGGATACTATACCCAAAGAAGATACCCCCCATGAAGAAGGTGGCTTCATGACTGATGAACCCAAAATACACACATTCAATCCATAAGCCACCGGAGAAAGACTTCCACTATTTTTCTCTTTTGGAGATGGTCCTAAACCACCATAGAAGACAGACTATGATAAGGAAATGGACCTCTCTTGGGGCTAGCAAATCGAGAAAAAGTATTGGAAGAGATAAGTGGACTTCTCTGACTAGTTCAATAGATGATGAAAGTTTAAAGAAACTGAGGTTGATGATCAGTCCTTTTGTTCATGTTCACAATAGAAGTATCTTAAAAAGTCTACCTGGTTTAAGGGAATGCCTAATAGTTTTGGAACTTCTTCGTCAGCAAAAACACATGACTAATCTCAGTGAATCTTGCTATTCTGAACCCACTTTTGCTTTTGATACAATTGGCTGCAACATCTTCATCCTAGAATGGATATCAAATAAAGAGACGACTGACCAACTCAACCACATCGACTACCACAGCAAACGGGGAGAATATGTGTGGGAGCTTCTATCTGGCGCAAGCACGCTCACCATCTAACCCTCACTGAGTTAACATTACCCTACCTTATCTACTTCACAACTCTGGGATAGACTGTGGAGTAAGTTTGGGGGGTACCATGTACCAGTGAGGGTACATATACATGCTCATACAAAAATTTTGCTTCTTAAAATTTTGAAAATTTTTTCTTATTTTGTCCCCACATATATGTACAAAGACGCTATATAGTAAAAACCTGATACGACTTCTTTCCAGTTTATTTTCTACGTGCCCAAAGGGATGCAAGTTTTGTTATGTCTTTCTGATAATACAGCCTCAAACGACAAAAGACTATGACCTTCCACGCCAAAAATTGTGAAAAATAATCTTGCAACAGCTAAGAGACGTGTATGCAGAAGGAAAAAGTTGCCCAAATAGTGAAACAAAATTCCTCTTGTTTTCCCTTACCCAACAAAATCCCAAAAAGAGAGAATAGCCTTATGAGAGTGTATAAAAGCATGAGAGTTGTGCCTAATAAAAAGAAAGAGAAAAAGAAAAAGAAATATATACACACTTGTTTTCTAAAAGTACCCATCTTTAGGCATGGTAGATCCGGGGCAGTGGTACATAGGATGTAAAATCACTGCTCTAAAGCTGACTGGCTTGGACTGCAGGGACCACTCGCCCGCTAACGGACCCATACCAGGATGGACTGATGGGAAACAAGAAAAACCCAAAAAGCCTTAGCCTACCCAACACACAAGTTTCTGCCCCCAAAAGTTGTTTGGTGTGAAAACTAACTTCGAATCATGCACCCAAGTCTCGCTGAAGCTGTAGAGAAATTTTTTGCTTAAATAAGGTAGGAGAAATAAAGTCTGTTGTTCGTGGTCAGGACGCATTCGCTATGAGACATCTCAATGCTCGCTCAACCCATGGTCTGAAAACTATATCGGTCAAGGAGAAGCATCACAAAAAAAAGGGTTTAAAGATTGATTGAGGACAATCAAAATGCTAAGTTTGGAGGAGTTGATAACACCAAATTTTGTGATGTTTTTGGCCCTTATTTCATTATCATAATTGCCCTTTCAAACTGTTTTCCTCTCTCTTTTGTCATGTTTTTGAATAAACAGGCCACACTACACTATTAACTCAATTTTATCATCTTTTGCAGAGTTTTCCTCATTTTTGAACTCATTTAGCAGCAAAAAGGCTCGTCCCGTCCCACAAACGTGTTCCACCTACATCAACCTTCTTACCAACTAGCCGACCGATACGCTCGCTGCCCAACATGGGTGCGCGATACCATACTGCATGACACAAGGATGCTGTACAAGAAGGAACAAACGAGCGACACACCATTTACCCGACAGGGAGCTGGGCTCGCCACGACAAGTGAAGCGTGTTGCGCGATACATGCCACCCACCGGCAGGCGCCACTCGTCACGATAACGGACATCCCGACATCATTGTGCCGAGCGATACACATATCAGGTGTCCCTAAAGCTCCAATAATGGAGTTGAAGGAAGAACACATGGCGTCTGGAGCACCATAACTTCCCCCAACTGCTACCTATAAATAGCAGCTACAGGACTCCGATGGGACGGGTCGAAATCCCTCGAAAGCCAACTTAGGAAGGCTTCAGGACCTAGCGTGTCGTGCCTCAGAGGTGTGTCGGGAAATTCTAGGTGAGCTCTTCCCCCATCCTGAGAGGGAGGGAATGGTTCTCTTAGGGTCATCTCAGGCACCACTAAAGGGTGATATTGTCCAACAAGAGTACCCAATACTAGAAGCAACACTCTGACCTAACACGATATCGAACCCCGATACGCATCGCCAGTCGTGGCGTGTCGCCCGAGAGGGTGCCGCCTGACATGAACGTATCGGGCAAGGGCGCCCCACACGATACGTCTGGTCGTCACAGCGTGTCGCCCGAGAGGGTCTTCCGCCCGACACGGGCGTATCGGGCAAGGCCCCTACCCGATATCGGGTTGGAGGATCGGTTATCGCCTGTCGCCCTTATAAATCAAGAAGGAGGCATTTATCTTTACTTATTTCAATCATTTACTTTATTTTCTTATGAAATGTAATCAAACCCTTTTATGCTATTGGAATTAAAAGAGCCTTAATTATCTGCTGCTTTATGTTTGGTCCCTTTTGTTGGATGATTGCTATGTTTAACATCTAAACTCTATCTTTTATGCTTGGATCGCATTTCGATTAGCTACTAAATCGTGTTTTCCCATTGCAACAACCTCTAGAGAGGTGTTGTGGCTCTAGTGTTTGGTCTGATACTGGAGTATGAGAGTGCCCAAGATCGGAGTTGCTTTAGTAACCTTTCCACTCTAACATAAGTCCAACAACCTTGAGAGGGGTGTTGATGCTTGGTTAGAGGTACCCTCTTTGAGAGGAGGGGTACAAGATGTTTCTGCTGTCTTTTGTTTTACCGAAACTTTCTCCTTCATTCTTTACTAATGCAATAGTATTATATCTCTATTTCCGTTGCACGAAAACCCTAAAAACTAACAAATGCTTAAAACCTAATTTTTCCTTGTAGCTCCAGTTGGAGATAGATTTCTTTTGTTTTATCAATCTTATCCTGTTGTTCCCTTGGGGAACTTTTATCATCTCCTTACCCTTACTAGAGTGTAACGTGTCGATTTTGCATTCTCAACACTACCACCCTTGTCCCTGTGTTCGACCCCGTAAACAAAGTTGTGGGGGCCTAGAAGGTTTCAGGGTATACATTTAAAAGTCCGACTACTTCAAATCCACTCCACATTTCAGACGCGTGATTTTGGCCGGTGAGTTATGCATCTAGAGAGTGCCCTACTCATCTGCCCTTTGGGTCCCATGAGTTCATGAAGGTGATTAATATCCTAACCCATGACCCTCAGACAATGATAGTTGTTACCTCCCGACCCTATGGTCATGTGCAACTAGGAAATTAGGAAACTCCTACTTCCATCGGTCTTATCCCTACCTGAACCTAGGATAGAGTTAGGATTCTAACATGGTACATGTCCAACTTAGAACATTACCCAAGCCTTCATCATCTCTCTTTGCAATGTTGGTTGTCTTTCATCCTTTCATAAGGGTCATGTCAACCTGCCTACCTTGGTCAGGCCCCATACTGGTTAACTCCATGTTAACACATCCACATGCACTTAGAGATGGTTATCTATGGTTTTATAGGTTCATTCTCTTACCATGTACCCTTCACTTAGCTTCTCAAGATTCTATTAGACCTCCTTAGGTTACCTCAGTACCAAAAAACTAGTATACACCCTACAAAAGGGTCCCTCTCCTAGGATGGGAGGAAACTACATCAAAGGTCACAAATGTCCTTATGTCTAGGGTTTACATATAGGGTTTTCATGAGCATGCTTAGCCCTAAAAAGCTACTAAGGCATGTAGCTCATAAGAAGACCACCTTCTAAACCATGCTAGGTCTCGATGGTAGGTCCTACTTGTTTCTATTATCTCACATTAGACCATCAGCATACTTGCCCATGTCACCAACTTAGCTGTGAGGGGTTCATCAAACATACCTTAAAGTTAAGGGGTTTCTCTTTCCTCTAAACATGAGGAGTTCCATGCTTGAATCTATAGACACTCAAATCTCTTCAGGAGCATCAGGTATACCACTTCCCCTCTTAGGCCTAGGAACCCTAGGTTCACTTCTCTGACTTCCAACTTCCTTCTCAACTTTTAACCACAAACCAAGCATGTACAAGGTATGGCATGCACTTCCCATTATCAATCCACTTGAACAACACTTTAGAGTGGAGTCCTCCTCAAGGGCAACCAACGAGGTATAAGGCCTCCCAACCTATTATTAAACCTCTTTAGGGTCTAACGAACTCTTCTTCCTAAACCTAGAAGGTGAACATCTATACCGTAGGCTCATAGGTACCAGCAGCCTCATCCTCTATCTAGGGTTTGGTTCCTCTAAAGGCAACCAAGATATCATCAGTCTCCAGGGATCAAGCATGAGGCAACCGCTATCATCCATTTAGGTCACATCATCCTCAACTCCCCACTGTTCCTCATATCTCAGAGTCTAAGCTTCCAACCTTCTTGCTTGGGTCCTACTCTCTCTCTCTAGAGCTAACTCCAAAACCAACCTTACTATTAGATGTTCTCCCTCCATGAAGGTGGGTCAAGCTCACAAGCATACCCCTACATGGGTGAAGCCTATGCTCAAACTCATGTTTGCTCAAGATTATCCATAGATCTTTATGCTTATGTTTTAAGCTATCCCTCATACTCCCTCGACCAGGGTTTTAGCCTACTGTCAGCACTACTGACATACTCTGGGTGCATGCTATGCCCTACTTGCATAGGCCCATAGGGATTCTATAGGTTCTTCTCTAACATCATTAATGAAGGATCTATCCTTCGCTCTAACATGCACGACCCTTCCTAGGGTTGGGTCGCCAAGGCACTAGGTCATCCAACCTCACATGGCTCAGAACGTCATGGGCATCCAAAAGCATGTCCACACACCTGGTCTATCATGACATCTAATTCATAATACCATCTCTCTCTCTAACCACTACTTAGAGTTAGGGTTAGCATCATCCTCAAAGGATGCACCACGTCTCTACTTATAATGGAAATCTTTGCCTTGAAGACCAACTCTCTCTACTCATCCTCCTGACAAGAAGGTCTAGCCTTAGGTCTCTCCCGACAACATATGTCATATGACCTAAGCATGTATCTATTCTTTAGTTTACGCTTAAACTATTAAGCTTATATCAATCACATCTTATTTACATGCTTTTCATTAAATTGGTGGAGGATTCCTTAAACCTTATCGACTTTACCCATACCTCAAGAGAGTGAGGAAAAGAGAGAAAACCCTAATCCTTAAGGTCCTTAACTACATTTGAGTTGAGAAGGGATGAAAAAGATGAGACAGTACAAACGTTATCTTATTTCAAGTCAAATCTTGAGACATTGGCTAGACAATCACACTAATCTGGGAGTCATCATATTCTGACTAGTAGTGCGGAGGAAAATCTTGCCAGCCCCCAAACGTGATCCTTTTCTAGACACCTCTATATTTCAAAAAATCCTCTAATAAATCCCTTGGGTTCTACATAGTTTGTAAAATTTAATAATTATTAAAGATTAAATGAGGAACCTATGCTTTGATACCAAATGTAACGACCCCGCCTCCCGATAACCCCCAATTAAAAGAGACCCGAAGGCCAAAGCCGTTACCCAATTAACATGATCAAAGGTTCGACAAACACTCAGTAATAATTATGAAATTCTACCAAACTAAACTAAAATCTGGTATAAAATAAAACTTTGCATACCATTTTCAAAAACATGGATATATACTTCTATCCACATCTGGAGTCTATTCTAACTGATCCTCCTTTGTACTTTAATTCCACATATACCACTTTACTGTTTGTCCTTTTCAATCTTGCACCTAAAACGCCGACAAACAAAACGTCAGTCAGCATATTGAAATATGTCGGTATGTGGGGACAACCAAAACTACACAAATATGGCTAACAATCTAAATATTGCAATCAAGTTAATTAAATAACCAATTTACACTTTCAATGTGATATTCTCCACCACTTTTGCCCTAACCCTGGCATGCCCTCCTTAGGGTTTCTCTTTTGCCATTGACTTAAGGCCACCTTCTCATTACGAGCTTGGTGCCAGGTGTTACAACCCCAAATTTTGGGTTCATTTGGTGAGAAATGTAATTTCTCGTAATAAAAGTAAATGAACAAATAATGATATAATTTGTTTTGAATAAATGGATTTTGTTTACAATAGACTTGATGATTGTTTTGTGGGCTTTATTGGCTATTGGGCCCAATAACAAGGAAATTCAATTAATAAATGAATAAGAAAAGAGAGATGTGGAAACCTCTAGAAGGCAAAAGAATGCAATCCAAGGATGAATTTCGTGCCTCTTGGGATTCCTTGGGTTCCAAGGAGTCCAAAGTTGCAAAGAAAAGCAATAAGAAAAGAAAAGATTAATTGAGTATTTCTTTATTAAGAAAGATATTGAAAATGATGATAAAATGTGGAAAACAAGTAGAAAGAGGTGTAATTAAGTTATCCTTGATGGATTTTCGATCCAAAGGATTCCTAATGATAGAAGGAACTCCCATAAGGAAAATAGAAGAGAAATAAAGAGATATTCTCAAAAAGAGCTATTTTAGTAAGAAATAAACAAGATAATGTAGAATAATGCATGTAGATGCATCTAGAAGGATAATGAGTATACAATAAAAAGGATTTCAAAATCTTTGAGTTTCATGGGATCCAAGGAGTACCAATAAAGAGGAAAGAAAGAGAAAATACCAAATTGCTAAATAAAAGGATAATAGGAATACATAATTAATGAATTATGTGGTTTTGTTAAGACGAAAGTATTTTTGACTTAAGGAAAATGTAATTTCGAAGCCAATGAATTAAAAGGTTGGAATAAAGAAAGTAAGGGAGAGGTTTTGTATTCCCAAATATCCAAGGTAATAAGGAATATCCAAAGTTGAGAGAGAGAGAGAAGAATACTTCTCCTTGTAGAAATGTGATTCTTATTAAAGGAAGGACTTTGTTTCATTGTGGGCAAGCCTCCGCAGGGCTTCATTGACCCTCCCCTATATAAGGGGTAGAGTTCAGGGTTGAGTTAGAGGGAATTCCGTGCAACTATGTATCTCTTTTTCACCTTCTTCGCTGAAACCCTAACCTTGAGGGAAAGGCCCTATCCATGGAGCGACGGGGGGGGGGGGGGGTGTTTATGGTCTTGCTCGAGGCATGAGACATCCACGACCAACCATGAAGAACCGACCATCGTAATTATGCTGACAACTTCAAGCAGCTTCTACCCGAAGTCTGCCGACCTGCTGCAACTACGACAGTAGTCGCGTGCGTCCCTTGCAAAGGAATAGCCGTCTTGGCAGCTTTTTGGAAGAGCCCTAGGTGCGTCGAGGTAGGGCGGAGCTAGTGGAACAGGTGGTGGCGGTCCTTGATCCCCCGAGAAGGGAGGGTGGGCCCCAGAAGGTGGGCTATCGGCGGCCAGGTCGTGCGCTGCAAGGAAGGAGACGACCAAACAGTAGTTGGACGGTTCTTCCCTCCTGGGTACCAAGAAGACAGCCACTTATGTGGGGGGTAAAATTGTCAATTTGAAATATTTACCAAACAAGACGCGCATGCGTTGCATGGACGGGGTGATGTGGCGCTCCATGATTCGTCCAGGTAAACAAATTTTGTAAAATATGTATCTCCTTATTAGTAACTCGGAATATAGTGAAACTATATATCAAATTGCTCAGAAAAATGAGGGGAACCCAATAAAAATACAGTTAGAAGCTAATTCCTCTTGCTATCCGAAAAGTAGTGTAAATTATCATCTTTAATGAATTAAATATTAATAAACCCTATTTTGAAATGAATAATGTATTTAATAGGGTTTAATGGATTATTAAAGTTGGTAGTAACCTGTTAAGGATAAAAAGGAACGTTAAGATCGAAAAGGATGAACTTTGCATATAATTAGTTAATATAGAGTTTCATATGCATGCATATACTTTAATGGGCTTTGAAACCCTAATGTTGACTAATTCGACTATTAATGGCTATAATTGATTAATTTCATGATTAAAGTTGGAATATGTTGAGTCTAAGCTATTTGAGCATTAAAGTTCTTAATTTGTGGATAAATACCCTAAATATAGTAATTAGGGTTTTCTCATGAATAAAAGGTGGAAGTAATAGAAAATTGAGGTCATATGTGATTTAGACCATAATGAACTATGAATTGATGATAAATGCGTATAATGATCTTGTAATGAATTAAAGGGGTAAAAATGGTAACTTTAATGAAAAGAGGTTTAAGAGGCTTAATTGATGGATAATTATGTATCACGGAACCGGAATCCCAGTCCCATGAACCAAATGTATACCAAAGGAGAAATTTGGAAGCGTAAAGCTTAGCACAGATGAACAGATAACAAGATACAAGCACCAACATAATCTCAACAATCAACAAGATACATTACACAACATTATTATATTACATGATTTGAATTACATATCCAGGAGTCACATTGTACAAGTCTTCTCATGTATACTATATCAAGATCTTACATCAAGTACACCTAGCATAGCTCACCAAGCCCATCAACCTTCTAGCCATCTCTGAACCTATAAACAACATACGAGAAATGGGTCAACACACAAGGTGTTGAGTATGGGGCCGAAAGATACACATATATATAAGCTTTGCATAATTTTGAAAAGATTTCAAGATTAAACGAACAAGAATAAACATGTTAATTGTTTAACAAATGTGAAACCATATTTTATGTCATTTCACTCCATTATACCAACAATATCAAACATGTTTAAGGCCTTTGACCATCTTCCCGTTGGAAGGGTCTGTAAGGGTGCTCAAGCTTAGCTAACCCTTTTATACGAGAGGGACCTCAAGGTCGTAACCAAGAGCCCTTTATCAATAATACTATAATGGAGTTCCAAATATATATGTGTTCAAGTTATAAAACTGATGAGGCAAACATCGAGTAACACATAGCAATACTACATGGCAATATTTGAGAAAATAGACAAACAAGCATACAATATATGTCTTTTCAAGCAAGAAAGCGGTAGTCATATAACTAGATAAGGCCCATACCTGATTCATAGATTCTTAACTTAACACGTCCATTACCATCTAGATCATAAGCCAACCTGATTAACAACAAGATTACATATATGCATTAGATTCTCATCATTAACCCTAATTAGATGCATTTTAGGGTTTTGGCCAAGGTGGGCTCCAAGTTTCTTTTTGGGTCAGATATCGTGGTGATCTAGAGGTCATCATGATGTGTGGTTCAAGTTTCATATCATTCTAAGGTTCCACAGATTATATATGACCATTTCAAGGTTTAAGTCCCTTAGGTATATTAAAGGGTCAAGGACTCATAATAGAGTAATCAAGGTAAAAGATAATCAATGAAGAAGGTCCAAGCATAAAGGATGGTTTTAGATTAGCAACACTTGGTCATTAGAAACACATAACAAGATTAGCAATTAGGGTCATGTTCATCATTAAAGTCCAAACTAAGCACATATGTACAAAAAGGGTCATGATGAAGAATAGGGAGAGTAGGACCTTCATTTAGTTCAATTATACATCACATGCACATATTTAAGGATCATAGGGTAGATTAAGTAGTCAAGATCTATGTTTTGCATTAGAATCATACACAAACTATACTCCAAATGATTAAAGTATGTCTCTTTTAGGGAAAACTGGGAACAACTAGTGGAATTACACCCTGCAACCTAGTCCATTGTGTAGATATTTTCTAAAGGATCAATTTGGTATATAATTTTGTATAATTTGGCCAAGGGAATTGGGAGATATCGATTTTAGAAGATTATAAGCCAAACAACATACTCTTGATTATGCAGAGCATCTCGGCCATTGATGCAAGATCAAGCGGATGCATCCGACTCCTCACCCGCACACCCACGTGCGGTCCACTATCACTGACAACCGCTCTAAAGGAGGTTGAGGCGGTGGCGGTTGGTGCCTTCAGGCGCTGGCTTGACCGTTGATGCCAGATTGAATGGTCAAGTGTCCCTCCCTCTCTTAGCGCGACTAGTATGCATGGAGGTCCCCTATTTCCTGCATTAGAACAGGGGCGGAATAGAGGTTCCTCATCCTCCCTTCTCGGTCGACCAAAGGTTACCCCAACGGCTACACAAGGCAGCGCCGAGGTGGTCGGAGCAGGGCACGCCGCCACACTCCTCACTCACACTCGCCGAGTGGGTGGGGTTGTCTGGGCGAACACCCATGAGTCCCTAGTTGGAGGCTGCAGGACCCAAACATGAACTATGGAGCGTGAAAAGAAGAAAGGAGGGGGGGAAGACAGCCGACAACTGGAGAAAATAGGGAAAAAGCAAGGAAGCCAAGGGAAGGGGGGTATATAAGGGAGTAAAGGTTTAGGGTTCCAATCATGCTTTCGTTCTCCTCCATTGCCCGATTTGGAGGGGGAGGAGGAAGGGCAAATTCCTATTCTCAGTAACTTCCTGAAGGGGAAAGACAACAGGAAGCCAACAGATGGGCCGAGATCTAAGATTTTGGGCCCAACAAGCAAGGAAGGAAACAAATGCACATAAAATCAAGGTAAATCAAAGCATCTTCAAGCTTGCATAACTCATGCTACAAAGGTCCGATTAGGGTGATTTTTGTTATGTTTTATTAGTAATTGAATCCACTACAACATGGTGCATATTAGAAAGACAAAAGATCAAAGTGTTGATATTTAAAATTAGATACAAGAAGGTGACATGGTATAGCGAGATACTTAGTTAAAAGTACAAATTAAAGTCGCACATTGCAAAATTGATCATGGTAGTCACCAAATTGGAACAACTTTCCAATTAAGTATTTAATATCAAAATGAGTAAGAGGCACTTGATGAGAGAGGAGTAGTACAAAATAAGAGAGAGAAAAATTGAGGTTGTCACATCCTTCCCTCCTTACAAGGAATTTTGTCCTCGAAATTCATCCATGATTTAAGTTAAGAATCAAGTCAGGATCCATCGGGTCTAGCTATTGAACCATGGTTGTCAAGGCATTCCCCACCATATGGTGTACACTTAGGTTATCATCATTAAAGGTGTACTCATCTTATCTATGACATATTACTTTGTACTCTAATATTGTATTACGACATCATCACCACATTAGGATTTTTGTTCATATCTTTATATGAGACCAAGGGGTATCATCAAAATCTATTTTATCAATTCTGAAATGAATATATGCATGGTCATGGCTTCAAACAAGACTATAATCAAGTGTGTATCTCATCTTTACAATAGATTTCATGCATGGTTTTTGCTTCCCCAAAATTTCTACCAATTCTAATCAATTATGTTCATTATCTTAGAATTAAACAATTTATTCACCATGTGTATTCGAGTTATGACCCCAAGAGCATTGACATATCCAATTAATCATTTTTTTTGGTACGAGATTAGGCATGTTACACTTTATTGTTCAATCTCAGATCTTATGACATCATCATATCTATATCATAATTTTGAATCTGTATCTTTCACGTAAGGTATGATTTCATACTAGGTCTATCTCATGAGAGTGGCTCATTGCACATATATCAAGATTTTAACTTAAGTGAGATTCTTTCATGTATCGAGCATCATTCGAGGAACAACATTATCATCAATGTCAAGATTTTGAATTCTCTTACTTATATCTAGAAACAGCTCCACAAGCTCAAGCCACTCAAGCTAAGACATATGTTTCCAACAAGACATGTTAACCACAACCTTATACGTGTAACAAAATTGCTACCCATCTTTCGAAAAACAAGGCTAACCTCTAGATTCCTTTATATACAACTACTATCCCGAGTATGAGGCTCATCATGGATAGCACACATCGTATACATCATCTAAGGGTCTTGGGACATCTCCCTCACCTATATATATATCAAGCATCAAATTTTCAATTGCCTCTTTCTCTAGGGTTAAATATTTTCATAGGAAATCTAGGGTTCAACATTTTCAAAGAAACCACACGTTAGGTCACTAAACTCATATACTTAGAAGTATTCTAGCTAGGGACTCATCATCCAGTATTTCATCATTCCTATTTTTCAACATTTCAAATATTTTGGAATTTAGGTCTCTAACCTTCTCTCGAGGTGGGTAGACTCATATCAAAAGGTCACCCTATTCATATGTCCCATGCTAGAGGTCTTCCTTTGTAAAGAGATTGAGGCCTGGGTTGGTGTCAAACCATATATCATATCTCCACACATACAAGACTAGGTACAAGAAAGCATGTCCACCCACTAGCTATGTTTAGCACATCAACCAAGTGGTATGTATCATACAAGGTGCTAGGTTTAGCTAGGGTTGCATGGTCAAACTCATCTCATATCGTCAAACATACTTAACCTTCCTCAAACATCTTGGGTCCTATAAAACATCAAAATCATCATCAATATCATAATCATCATCTTAGGTTTCTAGGTTACTCACATGCCTAACCTATATCATGGCTCTAGAAAACTCTAGAGACTATCGCTATCATCTAAACTCTCTCATCTAGACTTGATGTTACATCTCTTTCTCCTAGGTTGCATGGAAACTTACTACCTTTCTGATTGTGGTAACATTTTTCATATGTACATATAATAATATTTGAAATATGTTTTCTCCAACGTTTAAACAGGCGATGAAAACCACCATACTCCATTCGAATAAAACCAAAACCAAAATGAGTTACCACACTCATTAGGCAGTCAAGTATCATGACACCTAAGGAACTAGCAAGAACATGGTGCACACTTGTGTAGACATCCTAAGCACATGTCGCGAATCATGTCTAGGCAGGTAACTTACACAAGTCTACACCTAGTTCTAGAACATCTAGGTTCTAACCTAGATGCTAAGTCAACCTAATCCACAAGGATATTTCATTAAGTTTCTAGGGTTGAGATGTAAGGTGAGTTTAGTTTGTGTTTCATGTGAACAATGATTGGTGTAGTTATTGTTCATGCTCTGATACCATCTGTCACGGAACTGGAATCCCAGTCCCATGAACCAAACGTATACCAAAGGCAAAATGTGGAAGCATAAATCTTAGCACACATGAACATATAACAAGATACAAGCACCAACATAATCTCAACAATCAACAAGATACATTAAACAACATTATTATATTACATGATTTGAATTACATATTCAGGAGTCACTTTGTACAAGTCTGCTCATGTATACTATATCTGGATCTTACAACAAGTACACCTAGCATAGCTCACCAAGCCCATCAACCTTCTAGCCATCTCTGAACCTAAAAACAACATACGAGAAATGGGTCAACACATGAGGTGTTGAGTATGGGGCCGAAAGATACACATATATATATAAGCTTTGCATAATTTTGAAAAGATTCCAAGATTAAATGAACAAGAATAAACATGTTAATTGTTTAACAAATGTGAAACCATATTTTATGTCATTTCACTCCATTATACCAACAATATCAAACATGTTTAAGGCCTTTGACCATCTTCCCATCGAAAGGGTCTGTAAGGGTGCTCAAGCTTAGCTAACCCTTTTATACGAGAGGGACCTCAAGGTCATAACCAAGAGCCCTTTATCAACAATATTATAATGGAGTTCCAAATATATATGTGTTCAAGTTATAAAAATGATGAGGCAAACATCGAGTAACACATAGCAATACTAAATGGCAATATTTGAGAAAATAGACAAACAAGCGTACAATATATGTCTTTTCAAGCAAGAAAGCGGTAGTAATATAACTAGATAAGGCCCATACCTGATTCATAGATTCTTAACTTAACACGTCCATTACCATCTAGATCATAAGCCAACCTGATTAACACCAAGATTACATATATGCATTAGATTCTCATCATTAACCCTAATTAGATGCATTTTAGGGTTTTGGCCAAGGTGGGCTCCAAGTTTCTTATTGGGTCAGATATCGTGTTGATCTAGCGGTCATCATGATGTGTTGTTCAAGTTTCATATCATTCTAAGGTTCCACAGATTATATATGACCATTTCAAGGTTTAAGTCCCTTAGTTATATTAAAGGGTCAAGGACTCATAATGGAGTAATCAAGGTCAAAGATAATCAATGAAGAAGGTCCAAGCATAAAGGATGGTTTTATATTAGCAACACTTGGTCATTAGAAACACATAACAAGATTAGCAATTAGGGTCATGTTCATCATTAAAGTCCAAACTAAGCACATATGTACAAAAAGGGTCATGATGAAGAATAGGGAGAGTAGGACCTTCATTTAGTTCAATTATACATCACATGTACATATTTAAGGATCATAGAGTAGATTAAGTAGCCAAGATCTAAGTTTTGCATTAGAATCATACACCAACTATACTCTAAATGATTAAAGTATGCCTCTTTTAGGGAAAATTGGGAACAACTAGTGGAATTTGACCCTACAACCTAGTCCATTGTGTAGATCTTTTCGAAAGGATCAATTTGGTATATAATATTGTATAATTTGGCCAAGGGAATTGGGAGATATTGATTTTAGAAGATTATAAGCCAAACAACATACCCTTGATTATGCAGAGCATCTTGGTCGTTGATGCAAGATCAAGCAGCTGCATCTGACTCCTCACCCACACACCCCACGTCCGGTCCACTATCGCTAACAACTGCTCCAAAGGAGGTTGAGGCGGTGGTGGTTGGTGCCTTCAGGTGCTGGCTTGACCGTTGATGCCAGATCGAATGGTCAAGTGTCCCTCCCTCTCTTAGCGCGACTAGTCTGCACGGAGGTCCCCTGTTTCCTGCATTGGAACAGGGGAGGAACAGAGGTTCCTCATCCTCCCTTCTCGGTTGACCAAAGGATACTTCAACGGCCGCACAAGGCAGCACCGAGGTGGTCGGAGTAGGGCACGCCGCCGCACTCCTCACTCGCGCTCGCCGAGTGGGTGGGGTTGTCTGGGCGAACGCCCACGAGTCCCTAGTTGGAGGCTGCAGGACCCAAATGTGAACTGTGGAGTGTGAAAAGAAGAAAGGAGGGGGGAAGAAAGCTGGTGGCTGGAGAAAATAGGGAAAAAGCAAGGAAGCCAAGGGAAGGGGGGTATATAAGGGAGTAAATGTTTAGGGTTCCAATCCTACTTGTGTTCTCCTCCATTGCCCGATTTGGAGGGGGATGAGGAAGGGTAGATTCCTATTCTCGGTAACTTCCTGAAGGGGAAAGAGAATAGGAAGCCAACATATGGGCCGATATCTAAGATTTTGGGCCCAACAAGCAAGGAAGGAAACAAATGTACATAAAATCAAGGTAAATCAAAGCATCTTCAAGCTTGCATAACTCATGCTACAAAGGCCCGATTAGGGTGATTTTTGTTCTGTTGTATTCATAATAGAATCCACTACAACATGGTGCATATTAGAAAGACAAAAGATCAAGGTGTTGATATTTAAAATTAGATACAAGAAGGTGACATGGTATAGCGAGATACTTAGTTAAAAGTACAAATTAAAGTCGCACATTGCAAAATTGATCATGGTAGTCACTAAATTGGAACAACTATCCAATTAAGTATTTAATATCAAAATGAGTAAGAGGCACTTGATGAGAGAGGAGTAGTACAAAAGAAGAGAGAGAAAAATTGAGGTTGTCACATTATGCCTTTAATCCAAAACTGAGGATTAGATGTTGAGATAATTAGGGTTTGTAATCAATTGCGTTAAATTAGGGTTTAAAATAGTAAAAGATGAAGGGAAACCATAATTGCAATGGAAACCCTAAAAGTGGACTAGAAACCCTAAGAAGCAAGCTAGGTTTAATGGATCTTGATGACAATTAGGGTTTAAAATAGTAAAAGATGAAGGGAAACCCTAATTGCGATGGAAACCCTAAAAGTGGACTAGAAACCCTAAGAAGCAACCTAGGTTTAATGGATCTTGATGACATGAATTATAAAAAGGGAATTACGTGATTATTTTAGGATCTTGTTGAAAATGCTTGCTTGCTTAGATTCTTATTTGCATGGATATTTCTATTCAAATTGTCAAATCAGGTATGTGGTTAATTATGAATAACCGCCTTAGTTTCCCGAGGATTTTTCCAGATGGTTAATCACATTGAATGCAAAGTATCAGTTTGGATGTTCATAATTGCAAACTATAAATTCATTATGATTATCACATTAATAATAGAAGTATGGATTGTCGCACCTACATGCCACCCTGATGGATGATGCCAAAGGTCAGGCCCAGATGGGTAGACCAATGGACACCTTGAGTGGTAACCCAGACACCAAGCTCGGGAATGAGAAGGTGGCCTATGATATTGCATGACTAGTGGGTACCATGAGTGGTGACCCCCAAGCACCAACCTCGAGACTGAGAAGGTGGCCTTAAGTCACTGGCAAAGGAAACCCTAAGGTGGGTATGCCAGGGTTAGGGCAAAAGCGGTGGAGAATGTCATACTGAAAAGTGTAAATTGGCTTGATTGTGATAATTAGATTGTTATCCTTTTGTGCAAACTTTTGGTTGTCCCCACATACCAGTATATTTCGATATACTGACCAACATTTTGTTTATCGGCATTTTAGGAACAACAATTGAAAGAACAAACAGTAAAGTGACACATTGTGAAAGTAAAACATAAAGTGAAAGGAGGATTAGTTAGAGTAGATTCAAGCTTGGATAGATAGATTCCCAAAGTTTTCAAAGGTAAGTAAAGTTTTAATTTTATGCCAAATTCCAGTTAGTTAGTAGAATTTCATAATTGTTATTGATTATTTGTCAAACCTATGATCAAGTTAATTGAATAATGGCTCTGACCTTTGGGTCTCCCTTAATTGGGGGTTACCGCGAGGTGGGGT
This sequence comes from Alisma plantago-aquatica, assembly GCA_963693085.1. Classification (NCBI taxonomy): domain Eukaryota; kingdom Viridiplantae; phylum Streptophyta; class Magnoliopsida; order Alismatales; family Alismataceae; genus Alisma; species Alisma plantago-aquatica. Next base: position 170,018,917 of record OY856410.1, read on the forward strand.
CATTACAATTGGTATTAGAGCGTAGGTTCCTCATTTAATCTTTAATAATTATTAAATTTTACAAATTCCATAGAACTCAGGGAGTTATTAGAGGATTGTCTGAAAGACTGAGGTGTCTAGAAAAGGATCACATCTGGGGGCTAGCAATATTTTCCTCTACACCACTAGTTGGAATATGAGGACTCCTAGATTCGTGTGACTACCTAGTCGATGTCTTAGGATATGACTCAAAATAAGATACCTTTAGGACTTTATCATCTTGTTCATCCCTTCTCAACTCAAATTATGTTAAGACCTTAAGGATTAGGGTTTCCTCTCTTCTCCTCACCCTCTTGAGGTATGAGTAAGGGTTGATAGGGATTAAGGAATCCTCCACTAAATTAATAGAAAGCATGTAAATAAGATGTCATGGACATAATCTTAATAGAGTAAGCTTAAAGGAATAGAAACATGCTTAGGTCGTATGACACGAGTTATCATTACCCTCAGGAGAGACCTGAGGATAGACCTCCTTGACAGGAGGATGAGTAGAGAGAGTTATTCTTCGAGGTAGAGACCTCCATTAAAAGTAGAGACATGGCATATCCTCTGAGGATAATGCTAACCCTAACCCTAAGTGAAGGTTAGAGATAACATGATGAGTTAGATGTCATGCCTTGGATGCCATATGAGCCATGAGAAGTTGGATGACCGAGTACCTTTGGCGACCCAACCCTGGGAAGGGTCGAGAAGGTTAGAGCGAAGGATAGCTCCTTCATGAGGTTAGAGAAGAACCTATGGAAACCCCATGAGATTCTATGTGCATGGCATAGTAGGCACCCAAAGTACGTCAAGTAGTGCAGGTAGTAGGTCAAAACCCTAGGCAGAAGGGCATGATGGATGGCTTATGAGATAAGCATAAAGATCTATAATTAACCTCGGGCAAACGTAAGTTTGAACACAGGCTTCACCCACATAGAGATATGCTTTTGGGCTTGATACTTCATGGAGAAAGGACCTCTAGTAGTAAGGCTGGATGTGGAGTTAGCCCCAGAGAGAGAAAGAAAGACTCAAGCAAGAGGGTTGGTAGCTTAGATTCCAAGACATGAGGAACAATGGGGAGTTGAGGATCATGCGACCTAAGAGGATGATAGTGGTTGCCTTATGCTGGACCCCTGGAGGTCGATGATATCTTGGTTGCCTTTAGAGGAACCAAATGCTAGAGAGAGGATGAAGCTTCTGGTACATATGTGCCTATGGTATAAGTGTTACCTGCTGAGATGAGACAAAGAGTGCCTTAGACCCTGAGGAGGTTTAGGTAACCAATTGTGAGGCTTTATACCTAGTTGGTTGTCTTTGAGGAGGACTCAACTCTGGGGTGTTTCTCATATAAAAGGATTATGGGAGTACATGGTGTACCATGGACATGCTTGATTCATGGTTAAGAGGTTGAGCATGTAGTTGGATATCCAAAAGTGAACCTAGGGTTCCTGGCCGAAGAGGGGAAGTGGTGTACCTAATACTCATGATGAGAATTGAGTCTCTATAGTTTCACGAATGGTACTCTTCATGTATAGGGGAAAAGGAAACCCCTTACGTTAAAGTTAGGTTTGATGAACCCCTCACAACTAAGTTGGTCTAATGTTAAGGATGAGAACAAGTGTGACCTAGCATGGTTTGGTAAGTTTTTTCTTATGCCTTAGTAGCTTGCTAGGGCTAAGCACGTTCATGTAGATGCATACCCTAAACATAAGGACATGTGTGACTGTTGTTATCAGGTGTAGTTTCCTCCCATCCAGGGAGAGGGACCCTTTTGTAGGGTGTATACCAGTTTTGTTGGTTTTGAGGTAACCTAAAGAGGTTTCAGAGGATCTTGAGAAGCTAGATAAAAAGTACATAGTATGAGAATGAACCTATAGACCCATAAATAGCCATCTCTAAGTGCATACGGATGTGTTACCATGGAGGTAACCGGAATGGGGCCTGACAAAGGTAGGCAGGTTGCCATGACCCCTATGAAGGGATGAAAGTCAGTCAAGAATGCAGAGAGAGATGAGGAAGGATTGGGTAAGGTTCTGAGCTGAACATGTACTATAATGGAATCCTAATTCTATCCTAGGGTCAGGTAGGGATAAGACCGATGGAAGAAGGAGTTGCCTAATTCCCCAGTTGCACATGACCATAGGGTCGGGAGGTAACAGCTATCATTGTCTAAGGGCCATGGGTTAGGAGATTGATCACCTTCATGAACTCATGGGACCCAAAGGGCAGATGAGTAGGGTACTCTCTGGATGCATAAGGGAAGAGGGATAACCACAAAAGTGTCAGCACCCTATAGACCTAGAGGAGATGACTAAGGATTGTTCTTGGACCAAGTAAGTTCGAGACCAGTTTTCCATGGAAGTAATTTTGATGTCATGATGTTTGTGATGTATAGACATAAGTTGCACATTCTAACTCATATTTAAAGGTGTACTGGTAATGAGGGTTGTACTATCTCTACTCTTGGAATAGGAATAACTCTATATTTGGACGGCCGCCAAATGCTTATTTCTTCTTGTTATGGGAGTGAGAGATAGGATTGTACGCATGCCATACACCAAGGGTAAAGATGATGTGAGTTGGAATGTTGCTATAAGGAATGAGGACAGAGATGATAACGTGCCCTTGAGGAGCAAATGATACAGGGATGGTTTACAAACACTAAGAGTATTAAGGAGATCATCTTGTGGGGATGTGATACCATGAGCTATTTAGAATTTGCGAGATATGCAAGGTTGAGTTTGACCACCATGAAAAGGAGCTCAGAGTTTCTTGAAGAAGACAAACATAGAGATGAGATGATAAGTAGAATAATACATGGAGGTGTATGTTATCTAACACCTAAGGATAATAAGTGGTAATGAATGCTCTAGTTGAGATATAGTGCCTAGTTTAGCTGGAAGCTAGAAGAAGTTGAGGTTGTTAGGATAACCTTAAGTTGAGAAAAAGATAGAAATTTGGATAACACTTAGATATAATGAGATCTATTGAATAAGATTAGTGGTTGTTTAGATAGCCAGTCTAGTTTGTGATATAATAAAAGGATGGTTGTGGAACCTCAGATGTACTTCTTTGGAAAGGAAAGTGATAAACCCTTTTGAGAGTGGTTTAGTGTTTTCGAGGAATCGACCTTGAGGAATCATGACATACAGGAGATCGTGGTTTTGATATCACCAAACACCGTGAAACTACAAAGATGGTAAGTGATAGTGGCACTTTGAATGCTTAAAACAAAGTTGCACATAGCTTGTGGCCATGCAAGCTAGGAGGCGAAGGAAGAACACCAGTGACCCAATACATGGATATAAAGTATAAAGAGTTCCCGAGAGGGAATGGGAGTTCTTCACTGTGGATGTTGTGAGTCTCCCATAGACCAAGGAAGGTCGAGATCGAATATGGGTTATGGTAGATCGCCTTACCTAGATGACATGAGAAAGGAAGAGTAATTTCAAGGGACAGATCCGGTTGAACTACTTATAAGAGAGAGAGATGGTTCAACTACACCATGATGTGAGTTCAAAAGTTCTTGAGTATAACCTAAAGGTTCACTTCTATGAGATGCAAGTGGATAACTGAAGAACTCAATGTTAGAACAGTTTAAAACCCCATACTAATGGTTAGTATGATCCAGACTAGAGGGTCTGATGAGGGCATGTGTGCTTATTCAGGGTGATACAAAGAGACAGTTCTTGTGATGTGACGTTAGCCACCATAGCCTTATCGGGGTGCAAGAAGTTTTATAGAGAGGTTGTGTCAGTCACCACTTCATTAAGATGATGTTGGTGAAGGAGGCCTCACGAAGGTTAAAAAGAAGCACAATGTGTACAAATGAAGTCGCTTTGATTGTGCAATGGCTAAGAGAGGGCCCAGTGGTGACATGAGTCATGAGCTGATGCCAAGCAGACTGATATGCAATTCACTGTGGGAGAATATGTGATGTGAAAATCCGACCCCTCTAAGCTATAGTTGAGAAAGCTGAGTCCCCGATATATGGGTCCATTTGAGATGGATTGATGGAGATGGTTGTGTTTAGCCTTGACCCTCAGGATAACATGATGTGTGATGTGTTCCATGAGTCTGATCTAGAGCACTATGTGAGGTACCCAAGCCATGTGCTGAGCCTTGAACCTATTCAGCTTTTGAGAGGATGAAATGTCCTGAGTCACCTACGAGGGTACAATATACCAAGGCAAGAAAGAACTCAGATGGAAGAATATGAGATGATGAAGGTTCTTGGGAAACACCATGGAAAGGGTGAAGCCACATGGGAGCCATGATGGACACATGAAAGGCTTATCTTGTTTGTTTGTTTGCTTGATGGAATTTTGAGGATAAAATTCTTATAAGAGGGGAAGGATGTTACAACCCCAAATTTTGGGTTCATTTGGTTAGAAATGTAATTTCTCATAATAAAAGTAAATGAACAAATAATGATATAATTTGTTTTGAATAAATGGATTTTGTTTACAATAGCCTTGATGATTGTTTTGTGGGCTTTATTGGCTATTGGGCCCAATAATAAGGAAATTCAATTAATAAATGAATAATTGAGTTTTTGAGAAAAGAGAGATGTGGAAACCTCTAGAAGGCAAAAGAATGCAATCCAAGGATGGATTTCTTGCCTCTTGGGATGCCTTGGGTTCCAAGGAGTCCAAAGTTGCAAAGAAAAGCAATAAGAAAAGAAAAGATTAATTGAGTATTTCTTTATTAAGAAAGATATTGAAAATGATGATAAAATGTGGAAAACAAGTGGAAAGAGGTGTAATTAAGTTATCCTTGATGGATTTTCGATCCAAAGGATTCCTACTGATAGAAGGAACTCCCATTAGGAAAATAGAAGAGAAATAATGAGAGATTCTCAAAAAGAGCTATTTTCGTAAGAAATAAACAAGATAATGTAGAATAATGCATGTAGATGCATCTAGAAGGATAATGAGTATCCAATAAAAAGGATTTCGAAATCTTTGAGTTACATAGGATCCAAGGAGTCCCAATAAAGAGGAATGAAAGAGAAAATACCAACTTGCAAAATAAAAGGATAATAGGAATACATAATTAATGAATTATGTGGTTTTGTTAAGAAGAAAGTATTTCCTACTTAAGGAAAATGTAATTTCTAAGCCAATGGATTAAAAGGCAGGAGTAAAGAAAGTAAGGGAGAGGTTTTTTTATTCCTAAATATCCAAGGTAATAACGAATATCCAAAGTTGAGAGAGAGAGAGAAGAATACTACTCCTTGTAGAAATGTGATTCTTATTAAAGGAAGGACTTTGTTTCGTTGTGGGAAAGCCTCCCCAGGGCTTCGTTGACCCTCCCTTATATAAGGGGTAGAGTTCAGGGTTGAGTTAGAGGGAATTCCATGCAACTATATATCTCTTCTTCACCTTCATCACCGATACCCTAACCTTGAGAAAAAGGCCATATCCTTGGAGAGACGGGGGGGAGGTTTTTATGGTTTTGCTTGAGGCAGGAGACATCCATGACCAACCATGAAGAACCGACCACTGTAATTATGCTGACATCTTCAAGCAGCTTCTACCCGAGGTCTGTCGACCTGCTGCAACTACGGCAGCAGTCACGTGCTTCCCTTACAAAGGAATAGCCATCTTGGCAGCTTTTTGGAAGAGCACTAGGTGCGTCGAGGCAAGGTGGATCTAGTGGAACAGGTGGTGGCAGTCCTTGATCCCCCGAGAAGGGAGGGCGGGCCGCAGATGGTGGGCTATCGGCAGCCAGGTCGTGCGCTGCAAGGAAGGAAACGACCAAATATTAGTTGGACGGTTCTGCCCTCTGGGGTACAAAGAAGACAACCACTTACGTGGGGGGTTAAATCATCAATTCGAAATGTTTCCCAAACAAGCCGCGCCTACGTTGCATGAATGGGGTGATGTGGCGCTCCATGATCGGTCCAGGTAAACAAATTTTGTAAAATTTGTATCTCCTTATTAGTAACTCGGAATATAGTGAAACTATATATCAAATTGCTCAGAAAAATTAGGGGAACCCAATAAAAATATAGTTAGAAGCTAATTCCTCTTGCTATCCGAAAAGTAGTTTAAATTATCATCTTTAATGAATTAAAGATTAATAAACCCTATTTTGAAATGAGTAATGTGTTTAATAGGGTTTAATGGATGATTAAAGTTGGTAGTAACCTATTAAGGATAAAAAGGAATGTTAAGATCAAAAAGGATGAACTTTGCATATAATTAGTTAGTTTAGAGTTTCGTATGTATGAATATACTTTAATGGGCTTTGAAACCCTAATGTTGACTAATTCGACTATTAATGGCTATATTTGATTAATTTCATGATTAAAGTTGGAATATGCTGAGTCTAAGCTATTTGAGCATTAAAGTTATTAATTTGTGGATAAAAACCCTAAATATAGTAATTAGGGTTTTCTCATGAATAAAAGGTGGAATTAATAGAAAATTGAGTTCATATGTGATTTAGACCATAATGAACTATGAATTGATGATAGATGTGTATAGTGATCTTGTCATGAATTAAAGGGGTAAAAATGGTAACTTTAATGAATAGAGGTTTAAGAGGCTTAATTGATGGATAATTATGCCTTTAATCTGAAAATGAGGATTATATGTTGAGATAATTAGGGTTTGTAATCAATTGCATTAAATTAGGGTTTAAAATAGTAAAAGATGAAGGGAAACCCTAATTGTAATGGAAACCCTAAAAGTGGACTAGAAACCCTAAGAAGCAAGCTAGGTTTAATGGATCTTTATTACATGAATAATAAAAAGGGAATTACGTGATTATTTCAGGATCTTGTTGAAAATGCTTGCTTGCTTGGATTCTTATTTGCATGGATATTTCTGTTCAAATCGTCAGATCATGTATGTGGTTAATTATGAATAACCGCCTTAGTTTCCTGAGGATTTTTCCGAATGGCTAATCGCATTGAATGCAAATAATCAGTTTGCATGTTCGTACTTGCAAACCATAAAGTCGTTATGATTATCACATTAATAATAGAAGTATGGATTCTCGCACCTACATTCCACCATGATGGATGATGCCAAAGGTCAGGCCCAGATGGGTAGACCAATGGACACCTTGAGTGGTAACCCCAGACACCAAACTCGGGAATGAGAAGGTGGCCTATGATATTGCATGACTAGTGGGCACCATGAGTGGTGACCCCCAGGCAGCAAGCACGGGATTGAGAAGGTGGCCTTAAGTCATTGGCAAGGGAAACCCTAAGGTGGGTATTCCAGGGTTAGGGCAAAAGCGGTGGAGAATGTCATACTGAAAAGTGTAAATTCGCTTGATTGTGATAATTAGATTGTTATCCTTATGTGAAAACTTTTGGTTGTCCCCACATACCAGTATATTTCGATATACTGACTGATGTTTTGTTTGCCGACGTTTTAGGAACAACAAATGAAACAACAAATAGTAAAGCGACACATTGTGAAAGTAAAACATAAAGTGCAAGGAGGATTAGTTAGAGTAGATTCAAGCTTGGATAGATAGATTCCCAAAGTTTTCAAAGGTAAGTAAAGTTTTAATTTTATACCAAATTCCAATTAGGTAGTAGAATTTCATAATTGTTATTGATTATTTGTCACACCTTTGATCCTATTAATTGAATAACGGCTCTGACCTCTGGGTCTCCCTTAATTGGGGGTTACCGGGAGGCGGGGTCGTTACACCAGGGGTCACCTCTCATGGTGCCCAATAGTCATGCAATAAAGACCACCTTCTCAATCTCAAACTTGGTGTCTGGGGTCACCACTCATGGTGCCCATGGGTCTTCCCTCCTGGGCTTGACCTTTTGGCATCATCCATCAGGGTCACATGTAGGTGTGAGAATACACACTTCTATTATAATTGTGATAATCATAGTCACTCTATAGTTGCATGAAATAAAAGTCATCCAAGGAGTTATTTTCAGGAAACCAATAAAACATCCGGGAATCGCCGTGAAACTAGAGCGATTCACCATAAGCGTAACCACGTACCTGTCAGGGCCACTTGAGATAGAATTAATCCAATCAATGCAAGAAATCCAATAGGTAAGCAAGCACAAAAAGAGATCCTGAAATATGCATACCATTTCCTATCATTGATCATGCCATCAATATCTATTAAACCTAGCTTGCTCCCAAGGGTTTCTAGTCCACTTTTAGGGTTTACTTTGCAATCAAGGTTTTACTTCATTTATACTATTTTAAACCCTAATTTTATACAATTACTCACAAACCCTAATTATCTCATCTATTCTTCACCAAAGATATTAAGGTTACATGTTAACAACATATTACCTTAATTTCATATTAAGGGAAAAATTAAACATCAATCAAGTCCATTATGCTCTTTTACATTAAAACTACCATTTTTATCATCATTAGGCCTAATTATCATTTTTTGTTCCTTCCATATTAAGAACTCATAGTTCATTATGATCTAATTCTCATATGAACTTTATTTGTTATTAATTCCACCTTTATCGATTAGAAAACCCTAATTACTATTTTAAGGGTATTTATCCACAATTAGGAACCTTTATACTCAAATTAGCTTAGAACCATCATATCTCAGCTTATTCATGAATTTGAATAAATAAAGCCATTAGGACTCGCAATTATTAACATTTGGGTTTCAAGGCCCATTAAAGTTCATTTTAGCAATGGAACTCTAAATTAAACCAATTATGTGTAAAGTTCATCTTTTTCGATCTTAATGTATCTTTTTATGATTAACATGTTAAAATCAACTTTAATCATCCATAAAACCCTTCTAAATACATTAATCATCTCAATTTAGGGTTTCTTAAGCATAAAAGCATTAAAGTTGAAAACTTCCACTACTTTTCGAAATGCAAGAGGAAATAGCTTTTAAGTATATTTTTAGTGGATTCCTCTCATTTTTCTGAGCAACTTTCATATGTTACATGCATCCATCCGAGCTAGAAATATTTAAATTTGATTTTTGCAAGGATTACTTACTCAGACCAATGGGAGGCTGCCACGTCGGCCTTTCCATGCAGCATTACTCGACTTGTTTAGAAACATAACAAAAAAGCAATTATGCCCCCCTACAGCTCCTTGGTCTTGCAATGCCCAAAGGGGCAAAACCATCCAATGGATCCTTTCCCGTCTTCACCCTTATGCAGCCCTAAAGCTTCTTCCACAACTGTGATTGGCGTGACTTCTCTCCCCTTTCCTCAACCAGATGGCTACCGATGACTATTTCCCTACCTCCGACACCCTCCACCGTGCCCGCCCAAGCTTCGACCTGTGGCTCAGATGGCCGGGTGCAAGGGCAATGGACATGTGACCTGCGAATGTACTACAGGCATGGTGTAGGTAATCGTGTGAGGTTGAGCGCTCGGGGACGATAGTTGATTGTCCTCTGGTCATCAGGGAACACCAATCCTTCATCAAGATGACTCCACAGCTACCTGTTGCTCCAGGGAAAGCACCAACCATGTGGCTAGGGTTTGCATCAAAGAAGAAGATGGGGAAGAGAGAGATAAATGTGTGGGATCTCCTTGGGCTTGACCATGGGCTCTACCCTTATGTAGGAGAGGGTATCCATGCCCCAGCATGCTTGCCCATGAAGAAACATAGCCCTTTCCCAATAAGAATCCAATTCCTTTATTGAGAAGAAACCTTCTCTCTCTTAATTATCCTTTTAATAAACCATTTTCATTGGGTAATTATGAATTTGAAAATCCGCTCTATTATTCTCTTTATACTTGACTTTTAAGCCATTGTCACGAAATTATCTTTTCTTTTAGTAGAAAATACCTCCTTTTTAACAAAACCACAAAATTCATTAATTATGTATCACATTATCCTCTTATTTTGTATTATTGATATTTTCTCTTTCTTTTTCTCCATTGGGGCTCCTTGGACCCCAAGAAACTCTAATATTTCGAAATCCTTTTTAGTGTATACTCATTATCCTTCTAGATGCATTTATATCCATTATTTCTCATTATCCATTTTATTTCTTCATTAAAATATCTCTTTTTGGGGATTTCTCTTTATCTCTCTTTTATTTTCCTTTTTGGAATTCCTTTTATCATTAGAAACCTTATGGATACAAAAATCCACCAAGTGTAACTCAATCATACCTCTTTCCACTTATTTCCCATATTTTATCATTATTTTCAATTTCTTTCCTAATAAGGAAATACTTAATTGATCTTTTCTTTTCTTGTTGCATTATCATTGCAACTTTGGACTCCTTAGAACCCAAGGAACCCAAGAGGCACGAAATCCACCTTTGGAATATATTCTTTTTCCTTCTAGAGGTTTCTACATCTTTCTTTTCTCCATTTCTTAGTAATAATGGAGTTTCTTTTGTCTTATCCTTGTTATTGGGCCCAATAGCCAATAAAACCAACAAAACAACCAACAAGGCTATTGTAAACGAAATGCATTTATTAAAAACAAATTATATCATTATTTGTTCAAATACCTTTAATAGAATAAATTTCATTTCTCATCAAAAGAACTGAGAAATTGGCGTTGTAAAATCCTTCCTCTCTTATAGGAATTTTGCACCCAAAATTCCACCAGGTGCGCAAACAAATAGGATAAGCCTTTCTTATGTCCATCATGGCTCCCATGTGGCCTCACCCTTTCCATGGTGCTTCCTAAGAACCTTCATCATCTCATATTCTTCCATCTGACTTCTTTCTTACCTTGGTATATCGTACCCTCATAGGTGACTCAGGACATTTCAGCCTCTCATCAAGCTGAATAGGTTTAGGGCTTAGCACATGGCTTGGGTCACATAGTGATCAACATCGGACTCATGGAACACATTATACATCATGTTATCCTGAGGGGTAAGGATAAACACAACCATATCTACTAATACATCTCAAACGGACCATACACCCGAGACTCATATATCTTAACTATAACTTAGAGGGGTCAAATTTTCATATCACATGTTCTCCCGCAGTGAATTGCTTGTCAGTCTGCTTTGCATCAGCTCATGAGTGATGTCGCCCCAGGGCTCTCTTTCAGCCCTTGCACAATCAAAGCGACTTCATCTACACACAATGTGGTCCTTTTTTTACCTTCACGAGGCCCCTTCACCAACATCATCTTAATGAAGTGGTGACCGACACAACCTCCTTTACGGAGCTTCTTTACATCCTGATATTGGCTATGGTGGTTACAAAAATTGTCTCTGTGTATCACCCTGAACAAGCACACATGCTCTTATCAGACCCTCTAGTCTGGATTATACTAACCATTAGTTAGGGGTGATAAACTGTACTAATATCGAGTTCTTCATGTATCTACTTCCACCTTATGGAAGTGTATCTTTAGCTTATACTCAAGAACTTTTGAACTCGCATCATGGTGTAGTTGGACCATCTCTCTCTCATATGTAGTTCAACCATATCCTTCCCTTGATAGTATTCTTTCTTTCTCATGTCATCTAGGTGAGGTGATCTACCATAACCCATATTGCATCTTGACCTTCCTTGGTATAAGGGAGATGTAACATCTAAATATGCCATTATGTGGGGACAACCAAAATTGCACAAATATGGCTAACAATCTAAATATCGCAATGAAGTTAATTAAGAAACCAATTTACGCTCTCAATGTGACATTCTCCACCGCTTTTGTCCTAACCCTGGCATACCCTCCTTAGGGTTTCTCTTTTTCCATTGACTTAAGGCCACCTTCTCATTCCCGAGCTTGGTGCCTGGGGTCACCTCTCATGGTGCCCATTAGTCATGCAATAAAGACCACCTTCTCAATCTCGAGCATGGTGTCTAGGTCACCACTCATGGTTCCCATGGGTCTTCCCTCCTGGGCTTGACCTTTTGGCATCATACATCAGGGTGGCATGTAGGTGCAAGAACACACACTTCTATTATAATTGTGATAATCATAGTCACTCTATAGTTGCATGAAATGAAAGTCATCCAAGCAGTTATTTTTAGGAAACCGATAAAACGTCCGAGAATCACCATGAAACTAGAGCAATTAACCATAAGCGTAACCACATACCTGTCAGGATGACTTGAGATAGAATTAATCCAATCAATGCAAGACATGCAATAGGTAAGCAAGCACACAAAGTGATCCTAAAATATGCATATAATTTCCTATCATTGATCATGCCATCAAGATCTATTAAACCTAGCTCGCTCCCTAGGGTTTCTAGTCCACTTTTAGGGTTTACTTTGCAAGTAGGGTTTTACTTCATTTATACTATTTTAAATCGTAATTTTATACAATTACTCACAAACCCTAATTATCTCATCTATTCTTCACAAAATACATTAAGGTTACATGTTAACAACATATTACCTTAATTTCAGATTAAGGGCACAATTAAACATTAATTAAGTCCATTATTCTCCTTTACATTAAAACTAACATTTTTATCCTCATTAGGCCTAATTATAATCTTTGGTTCCTTCTGGATTCACAACTCATAGTTCATTATGATCTCATTCTCATATGAACTATATTTATTATTAATTTCACCTTTTTTTTGGTCGGTCCAAAAAGCGTGTTACTATAACCAAAAACTTTAGGTACATTTGCACCCCTAAAAGAAAACTAAGCCTTGACACACCAAACAAATGGTATCAAGGTTAAAAAACATAACATCACCCGTGGACCCATAATAGGAAAAAAACTACATCCAATCCACCACAAACCCCATGAGACATGACTTTTAGAGAAGTCTTGTCCTCAAAGACATTGAGTACACCCACAAAGAAGAGAACGCAGACTCCACCCGCATCAAGCCTCGAGGAGAACCAGGAGCAAATGACATAATCCCCCTAAAAGGCCACAGAGAGCATAACTGATTCAAAACCACTCCAAGCTTTGGACAAGAACAAGGAGACTTCAGAAGGAACACAAATTCAGACCCCCTTCATTGCATCAAAAACCATCCATAAATAATGACTGAGGACAAACCAGGGCACCTCTCTTCATCCCAATCCTCCTGGGTAAAAGCTGCAGAGGAGGCTCAATCATGCAGGAGAGAAAACAACATGATCCTTCCATGAACTGACCATCGAACGTTGTCCTTGAACCAGATTGCTACCTTTCCTCCGCTGGCATTTGGCTCATTTCCTGAAGGTGTGAAGTCCAGGTAGAAATCTAACCCCTCTTCAATAGACGATGATCAACATGTTCTGGACCCTGTGAGCTCAGCTACCCATAGCAATAGGAGAGATCCAAGGGAGAGAAGAAGAAAATTGCCACTCCCCCAAGAACCCATCCCCACATAATGCTCCTGCATACACAGAAGCACATCCTCGAAATCCTAGAAGGCATTCAACCACTCGCCTGCAAAGAACACACACGCCAACCAATCGCCAGATCCTCAGAGATATTAAACCCCATAGGAGCAAAACCTCGAGCACCTGATGCTCATCTTGCACACAACGTCAAAGAGTGTCAAAGACGACACCTCAGACACCAGGCTATAGATAGCCGTCCAGGATATGGAACTGAGCCCAGGTCAATAGCAACTCGAGGAATAAGGGCTAACCCAGGCCAACCTGTGAGCCACCATCTTTAGGGCACTTTTCCATCCATAGCCATCCATCACCTTCGCCCATTCCGAAGGAGCAGGCCAGCATCACAGAGCACTGGAGCGACACGCCGCCAGGACGCCTAGGGTACTCTGTCGCACCGCCGCCTCGGCACTTCTGGATCGAATTTGTTTATCACCATTACACTGGATAGCTCCGGGAGAGGTTCAAAGGATGAGAAATGCAGAAATCCAACGAAGGGGTGGAGAGATCCCTCATCTTCTCCTGGTCGGAGTAGCAACATAGGGAAGCAAGCCAAGGGTGCGACTCCTCTCCACCCGTCACTCTTGGACATGGTGGAGTCGACTAGGTTGAACCACCACTACAACCCCGGATCGACCTCCAACGTGGTGCAACGTTTCTCCTTTCTACTTTGTACCCTGCCGAGAGGCGACCCACCAACTTCGACTGGGAGTGTTGCTTGACCTCTATATCCAAGATCCCACTGACTAGACTAGGACCAACCGATGGATCTAGGGGGAGGAAGTAGCGAGGTGCCGCTCCCTCCCCCCAGTGATGGCCGCCGGAGGGGGGTTCTAGTGAGAATCGGGAGCAACCCTAGAGAGAGAGGCGCGTGGCACTGCTGGATTCCGCACAACTCTTTATCCATTAGAAAACCCTAATTACTATTTTAAGGGTATTTATCCACAATTAGGAACCTTTATACTCGAATTAGCTTAGAACCATCAGATTTCAACTTATTCATGAATTTGAATAATTAAAGCCATTAGGAGTCACAATTACTAACATTAGGATTTCAAGGCCCAATAAAGCTCATTTTAGCACATGGAACTCTAAATTAAACCAATTATGTGCAAAGTTCATCCTTTTCGATCTTAATGTATATTTTTATGATTAATAGGTTAATATCAACTTTAATCATCCATAAAACCCTTCTAAATACATTAGTCATCTCAATTTAGGGTTTCTTAAGCATTAATGCCTTAAAGTTGATAACTTCCACTACTTTTCAAACTGCAAGAGGAATTAGCTTCTAAATATATTTTTAATATATTCCTCTCATTTTCTGAGCAACTTTCATATTTTACACGGATCCATCTGAGCTACCAATATTTAAATATTAATTTTGCAAGGATTACTTACCCGGCCAATGGGAGGCCGCCATGTCGGCCTTTCCATGCAGCGTAACTCGACTAGCTTAGAAACATAATAGAAATGTGACTATGCCCCCGCACAACTCCTTGGTCTTGCAATGCCTGGAGGGGAAAACCGTCCAACGACACCCTCCCATCTTCAACCTTGCGCAACCCTAAACTTGTTGCCACAGTTGCAATTGGCATGACTTCTCTCCCTTGTCCTGGACCCGACGGCCACCTGTGACTGTCACCCTTCCTCCGACGCCCTCCACTGCACCCGCCCAAGCTTCGACTTGTGGCCCGACTGGCCGGGTGCAGGGGCACTGGACTTGCAACCCGCGACCATACTACAAGCCTTCTTTAGGTAATCATGTGAGGTCGAGTTCTCGAGGACAATAGTTGATCATCCTTAGGTCATCGGGGAACACCAATCCTTCATAAAGATGACTACACAGCTCCCTGTTGCTCCAGGGAAAGCACCAACCACGTGGCTAGGGTTTGCATCGAAAAGAATAAAATGGGGAAGAGAGAGAGAGAAATGTGTGGGATATCCTTGGGCTCGACCATGGGCTCTACCCATATATAGGGGAGGGTATCCATGCCCCATCATGCTTGCCCACTAAGAAACATAGCCCTTTCCCAATAGGAATCCAATTCTATTATTGAGAAGCAACCTTCTCTCTCCTAATTATCCTTTAAATAAACCATGTTCATTGGGTTATTATGAATTCAAAAATCCTCTCTCTTATTCTCTTTATACTTGACTTTTAATCCATTGTCATGAAATTATCTTTTCTTTTAGTAGAAAATACCTCCTTTTTAACAAAACCACAAAATTCATTAATTATGTATCACATTATCCTATTATTTTGTATTATTGGTATTTTCTCTTTATTTTTCTCCATTGGGGCTCCTTCGACACCAAGAAACTCTAATATTTTGAAATCCTTTTTAGTGGATACTCATTATCCTACTAGATGCATCTATATCCATTATTTCTTGTTATCCTTTTTATTTCTTCATTAAGATATCTCTTTTTGAGGATTTCTCTTTATCTCTCTTTTATTTTCCTTTTTGGAATTTCTTTTATCATTAAAAACCTAATGGATACAAAAATCCACCAAGGACAACTCAATCATACCTCTTTCCACTTATTTTCCATATTTTATCATTGTTTTCAATTTCTTTCTTAATAAAGAAATACTTAATGGATCTTTTCTTTTCTTGTTGCATTATCTTTGCAACTCTGGACTCCTTGGAACCCAAGGAAATAAAGAGGCACGAAATCCACCATTGGATTATATTCTTTTTCCTTCTAGAGGTTTCTACATCTTTCTTTTCTCCATTTCTTATTAATAATGGAGTTTGTTTTGTTTTATCCTTTTTATTGGGCCCAATAACCAATAAAGCCCACAAAACAACCAAAAAGGCTATTGTAAATGAAATACATTTTTTCAAAACAAATTATATCATTATTTTTTCAAATATCTTTAATAGGAGAAATTACATTTCTCACCAAAAGAACCCAAAAATTGGGGTTGTAACATCCTACCCCTCTTATAGCAATTTTGCCCCCAAAATTCCACCAGGCACACAAACAAACATGATATGCCTTTCTTATGTCCATCATGGCTCCCATGTGGCCTCACCCTTTCCATGGTGCTTCCCAAGAACATTCATCATATCATATTATTCCATTTGAGTTCTTTCTTACCTTTGTATATTGTACCCTCATAGGTGACTTAGGACATTTTAGCCTCTCATCAAGCTGAATAGGTTTAGGGCTCAACACATGGCTTGGGTACCTCACATAGTGCTCTAGATCAGACTCATGGAACAAATTATACATCATGTCATCCTGAGGGGTAAGGCTAAACACAACCATGTCCACTAATCCATCTCAAATGGACTATGCATCCGAGACTCAACTCTCTTAACTATAACTTAGAGGGGTCATATTTTCACATCACATGTTCTCCCACAATGAACTGCATGTCAGTCTGCTTTGCATCAACTGACGACTCAAGTTCCCTCTAGGTTCTCTTTCAACCCTTGCACAATGAAAGTGAATTCATCTGCACAAACTGTGGTCCTTTTCTGACCTTCACGAGGCCCCTACACCAACATCATCTTAACGAAGTGGTGACTGAAACAACCTCCTTTCCGGAGCTTCTTTACATCCCGATATTGGCTATGGCGGTTACAAGAACTGTCTCTATGTATCACCCTGAACAAGCAAACATGCTCTTATCAGACCTTCTAGTTTGGATTATACTAACCATTAGTTCGGGGTGATAAATTGTACTAATATCGAGTTCTTCATGTATCTACTTCCACCTTATTGAAGTGTATCTTTAGGTTATACACAAGAACTTTTGAACTCGCATCATGGTGTAGTTGAACCATCTAACTCTCATATGTAGTTTAACCAGATCCCTCCCTTGATAGTATTCTTTCATTCTCATGTCATCTAGGTGAGGTGATCTACCATAACCCATATTGCATCTTAACCTTCCTTAGTCTAGGGGAGACTTACCACCACAGCCATAGTGATGAACTCCCATTCCCTCTTGTGGACCCTTTATCAAAACACTGGGTTATTGGTGTTCGTCCTTCACCTCCTGTCATGCTTGGCAACATACCACATGCAACTTCATCTTAGGCATCCAAAGTACTATTGTCACTTATTATCTTGGTAGTACCATGGGGTATGATGAATAGAAAATCATGATCTCATGTATGTCATGATTCCTCAAGATTGATTCCTTAGAAACCCAAAACCACTGTAGTCAGGGTTTCATCACCTTCCTTTTTAGAGAAGTGCATCTGAGGTTCTAAAACTATCCTTTTATTGCATCAAGGCCTAGGTTGGCTAACCAAACAACTACTAACTTGTTCAACAAACTTCGTTAGTGTTAGCCAAACATATCTCACAAACTTAGGGTTGACCTAACAACCTCTTCTAGCCTTCAGCTAAACTAGATAGCTGCATCTCAACCAGAGCATCCATTACCACCTCACATCCTTTTGTGTAAGGTAATGCTGAAGACATACACCTCCATGCATTTCACTTATCATCTCATCTCAGACTCTAAGTCTACCTTCATTAAGAACACCCTGAGCTCATCCTCTTTGTTATCAAAACTCAACTTTGTATAACTTGCAAATTCCACATAGCTTATGATAAAAACATCCTCATAAGATGACCACCTTAGTTCTCGTGATGTTTGTAAACCATCTACATATCGTTTACTCTACAAGGGTATGTTATCATCTCTGTCCTCATACCTCATAGCAACGTTCCAACTCACATTATCTTTTATCCTTGGTGTATAGCATGCGTACTGTCCTATCTCTCACTCCCATAATAAGAGGAAATAAGCATTTGGCGGCCGTCCAAACACAAAGTTCTTCCTATTCGAAGAGTAGAGATGGTACATCCCACATTGCCAGTACACCTTCAAATCTTAGTGGAAACGTGCAACTTATGTCTCTACATCACAATCATCTCGATATTAAAGTTACTTCCATGGAAAACTGGTCTCGAACCTAATTGGGTTGCCACACATTCCTTGGTCATCTCCTCTAGGTCTATAGGGTGCCGACACTTTTGGGGTCATCCCTCTTACCTTATGCATCTGAAAGGGTCATCTAGGCAACAACAGAGAGACCAATCATGTCATCTTTGTGATCATGTTGCGCATTTCAGGACAAATTGCCCAAAGAGAGATGTTGAAGTGACACAATAGTCGAGATAGAATTAGCAAGGGTCAGATAGACATCAGTCTAGTGGTAATAAATGGTGAGGATGCCGTCAAGCATCATAAGTGAGATTGTCTATTTACGGAAGCAGAGGATGTAGACGACAACAAGTGATGACTCAATTCTATGCTATGAGTCATCCGAAGGCGATAGTCAACCCACGAGTGGTGGTAGGTCAGATGGAGTTATTTCATTCTGAGTTGTGTTCTTCTTGCTTTATATCTATTCTGGTTGACCTAGGTGCTACACACTCTTTTATCGCACGTAGTATGCTTGATAGTTGTCTTTTTCCTATTAGTTGTAAGAGAGATAGTATGTTATTAGAACCCCTCTAGTTGGACTCATAATGCTTGAGAGGAGTGTCCATCTTGTATTTTATCCTTTTTGGGACATAGTATACAACTGAATCTTATACCACTTGATATGCATGGATTCAACATGATCCTTGGAATGGATACCTTAGAAAAGTATAAGGTTGTGTTGGACTGTGGTTCCAAGAAAGCATTGTTTGATGATGATAGTGAGAAGTTGATATTCCAGGTAGGTAGAAAGATCCTTATGACATGTTTAGTATCAGCTATGGTGACAGAGAAGTTGTTGCGGTAAGGATGTAAGGCATTCTTAGCTCACATTGTGGATACCAAGGCAAAAGGTCCAAGCCTGGAGGAGGTGCATGTTATCTGAGAGTTTGCAGATGTGTTTCCTGATGAGTTCCCCAGTGTTCCCCCACCTCGAGAGATTGAATTTGAGATCAATATGGTGCTAGGAACACACAACTAGTTTCTTTGACACCATACAGGATGGCTCCAATCGAGATGGTAGAGTTGAATAAGTAGTTACAAGAGTTGTTGGATAAAGGTTTTATCAGACCGAGCACGTTGTCGTGGGGTGCTCCAGTCCAGTTCATTAAGAAGAAGGATGGGTCGATGCGGTTGTGCATATATTACCGGCTGTTGAACAAAGTTATAATCAAGAACAAGTACCTGTTATCAAGGATAGATGATTTGTTTGATCAGTTGCATGGTGATATAGTGTTCTCAAAGATCAATCTATGGTCTGGATATCATTAGTTGAGGATTACGGAAGATGACATACCAAAGTCAACTTTTAGGATGAGTATGGTCACTTTGAGTTCGTGGTTATGTCATTTGGGATAACAAATGCACCTGCTGCTTTCATGGATTTGATAAACATGGTGTTCTATCGGTTTCTAGATCATCTAGTGAGGTCTTCATAGACGAAATCTTGATCTATAGTCAATATAGTCAAGAGCATGAACAACATCTTCGATAAGTGTTAACTCTTCTTCGCCAACACCAGTTCTATGCCAAGTTTAGTAAGTGTGAGTTCTAGTTAGAAGAAGTAACTTTCTTGGGTCATGTTATATCTATAGAGGGAGTCAGAGTGGACTCTAAGAAGGTGGAGTCAGTTGCAGACTGAGAGCAACCGAAGACACTGATAGAAGTTCTAAGTTTTCTGGGTGTAGCAGGATACTACCGGAGGTTTATAAGAAACTTCAGTATGATCACATTGCCATTGACAAAGTTGACCACAAAGGATGTACCTTTTGTTTGGGATGATCATTGTCAGTACACTTTCCAAAGTTTGAAGGAGAAGTTGACTAGTACTCCAGTGTTGCTACTACCAGAGCCTGAGAAAGGCTATGTGGTTTTCTGTGATGATTCCAAGAAAGGCCTAGGATGTGTGCTCATGCAGGAAGATCATGTGGTTTCTTTTGCTTCATGACAACTTAAAAAAATGAGGAGAATTATCCAATACATGATTTGGAGCTGGCAGCAGTGGTCCATGCATTAATGATTTGGAGATACTATCTTTATGGGGAAGTGTGTCAGATCTTTACTGATCATTAGAACTTGAAGTACATCTTCTTGCAAAGTGAACTGAACATGCGACAATGTCACTGGATGGAGTTGATCAATGATTACGATTGCACCATTGAGTATCATCCTGTTAAGGTGAACGTGGTAGCTGATGCACTTAGCAGAAAGTCTTCTTCTCTTCCTATGAAGAAGGCACAATTGAGTTCCTTGGTATGTCATAAGTGGGATATGTTTGTCTCATTGTGGTAGATGAATGTACAGTTGGAAGTTTCCTTGTTGGAAGGATTGTTGGCACAGATGCAAGTAAATCCTATGTTGAGACAACATATCAAGGACACACAACAGGCGGATGCTTCAGTTCAGTTAATCAAATCATAGTTTCATAGCAAAAAGTGTGATGCGTTCAATGAGTCTAAGGATGGACTGGTTTTCTATCATGGTAGGATGGTGGTCCCCGATGTTGATGATATGAGAAAGCTAGTGCTCAAGGAAGTGCACACATCGATGTATGCCATGCATCTAGGT
This sequence comes from Alisma plantago-aquatica, assembly GCA_963693085.1. Lineage (NCBI taxonomy): Eukaryota > Viridiplantae > Streptophyta > Magnoliopsida > Alismatales > Alismataceae > Alisma > Alisma plantago-aquatica. The sequence continues at coordinate 170,039,718 of OY856410.1, forward strand.
GTCACCGAGATGTATCATAATCTAAAGGACCTGTATTGGTGGCTTGGATTGAAGAGATATGTAGCTGGGTTTGTGGCTAGGTGTGTGGTATGCCAGCATGTCAAGGCTGAGCATCAAAAGCCGATAGGTATGTTGCAACCTATGCCGATAACGCAGTGAAAATGAGATCATATAACCATCGATTTAATAGTTGGTCTGTCGAGGACAACTAAGAATCATGATTCCATCTGGGTGATAGTGGATAGATTGACAAAGTCTGCTCATTTCATATCTGTGAATACAACGTATACAGTAGAGAAGCTTGAAATACTGTGTTTGCATGGTGTGCCCGCAACGATAGTCTCTGACAGAGGACCCAAGTTCACGAGTCATTTTTGGGAACAGTTGCACTAAGCATTGGGAACACAACTAAGGTTCAGTAGAACTTTCCACCCACAAACAGATGGACAGTCTAAAAGAACTATTCAGACTTTGGCGGATCTTCTCCGAGCTTGTGTTTTATAGTTCCTAGGCAGTTGGGACGTTCATCTTAGTTTGATATAGTTCGCCTACAACAATAGTTACCAGTGGAACATCGACATGGCTCCTTATGAGGCTTTATATGGTAGGAAGTGTAGATCTCCTTTATGCTGGTATGAGTCGAGAGAGTATAAACTTTTGGATCATGAGTTAGTGCAGCAGACAATAAAGAAGATCAAAGTGATACAACAATATTTGAAAGCGACAGAGGACAAACAAAATTCGTATGCCGATAATTGTCGATGGCCTCTAGATTTCTAGGTGGGAGACAACGTGTATCTCAAGGTCTCACCATGGAAAGGCATGCTAAGTTTTGGCTAGAAAGGCAAGTTGGCACGTAGGTATATGGGGCCATATCCAGTAATAGAATGTGTTGGCAAGGTAGCTTACAAGTTAGAACTACCACCAGAGTTGCACATGTTACATTCGGTGTTCCATGTTAGTATGGTGAAGAAAAGTCATCCAGACACTGGGATAGTAATACAGACATTCGAGGTTGAACTTGATGAAGACGTGACCTACGAGGAAGGTCCAGTGATGATTCTTGATAGAAGAGTAAAGAAGTTGAAAAGGAAGGACCTGGTTCTTGTGAAGGTTCTTTGGCATCATCGTGGTGTTGAGGAAGCCACATGGGAGCTCAAGGAAGACATGAGAAGGAAGTAACCCTCCCTTTTCTCTTCGCATTTCAGGGACGAAATCCCTTTGTAGAGGTTTTTGGCTTGTAAGGACCCTAACATTCATTTTGGGCTTACCTTGTTTTCTTTGCCTAAACCATGTGTTTAGATGCTTTCTAATCACCTCAAATGTTGATTAGGGTTTGGTTGTGCTTTGTTGAGAGTTGAAGGTGCAACTTGCAAATAACCTAAGTTTTTGAGTTGATGTGCAAGTTTGACACCTTGATATATGTTTCTCTCTCTCCTTGCATCCTCTAGGGTTGAGAGGATGGGTTGGGCTCATTGTTTGAGTAGCTTTGGGCTTTCTTCTTCCTTGTTGAGCCTTATTTGGGCTTTGACTAGCTTTGTTGGGACATGTATCGACCAAGGGTGAGCTTGGTGCCTTGTGTCGGCCATGGTGTGTCAGCCAGGTGGTTGTGTTGGGCAAATGGTGTGTCACCCATGAGGTGTATCAGCCAAGTGACCTTCTTTGACCTAGCATTGTTTGTGTCACCCTCCTTGTGGACACTTGGTGCTTGTTGCTTGCATGTGGAAAAAGCTTTGGACATGTGGTGGTGGGCGAGATAGTAGGTGGCTTTACCCCATGGACAAGTGTCCCTAGGTTGGGAGACACCTTGAATTAGTCTCCCCTTCACCCTCTTCTATATATGTCTCACCTTTCTCTTGATTAGGATCCCTTTAGTTCCTTAGTTGCCTTCCTTTTTCATTGGTGGACGATATCTCCCCTTGGTGAGCTTGGTGGCCGATCTCCTTGGTGGAGTCTTCTTCTTCCTCTAGTGGTGGTTGAACCCTAGAGTGTGTCTTGCTTCTCTTCTTGTGGTGATCATCTCCCCCTCTTTCCTTGGCACCTTCTTCTCCTTCTTGCTTGTTCTTTGGCCATGGTGGTTATAAGCTTTGTTTTTCTTCTTGCGGTGGCTAAAGGTGGTCGTTGGAGCTTGGAAGCTTGGTGCTAGGAGCTTGGAGCTTGCTTAAGGCGGGTTACATAACTCCTAACCCTAGCTATACTACTTCTTTTTCATGTTGCATGTTTATATGTCATCTTGATCGGCCATGCATCTTGTTAGACATGTTTCTTTCCCTAGTATGTACCCTTTTATCTTGTTATATATATAGTGGTCATGTTGTTGATATGTTCTTAGACCTCATGGCCAAACCTTGAGTTTAGGGTTCTTAAGGCAAAACCCCTTTCTCTCCCATTTGGTTTTGAGAAGTGAGTTTGAGCTCTAGTGGTGTTGGTAAAACCCCTCTCTCTTGGTTGTTGAGAGGTGAGTCTATGCTTTAGTTTCTTGGGCAATACCCTTCTCTCACCATGGATTTGAGAGGTAAGCCTTGGTTGGACATTGACCTAGTGAAGGTTGGAATCTTGACCGATAAGGGGGATGATCCACCTTATTTCTTGATATGTGATGGACGTTGTGTAAAACCCTTCTCTTTTAGTTGTTGAGAGGTGAGCCAACTCTCTTGATATATTAGGGTTTGATGATGGTTATCTTGAGGTTGATGATGTGACCAAACCGATATGGTCCTTGTGCCTTGCACAATACCCTTTTGTGGTGCTTTGCACGATACCCCTCTTCTAGGGTTTTATCTTGGGCGGTATGATAAGTTGGGTTCTGTTGATCATGTTGTCCGATATGACCCCTTCACCATGTTAGTTTTTTTGGGCGATATGCCTTATTACCCAAGAAGGTTTTCGGGGTGTTGAACCCTAGATGTCCCTTTGACTGACATGGTGCTTGGCAGATATCTCTATTTTGTGCCTTGGGTGACATGGGTTGGTTTTGATGTTGCTCGATATGGTGTTTGGGTGGTGAAACCCTAGATAGATGCCTTAGTGGTGACTGATATGTAGTGCTTAACTTAGTTGCACGATAGCCCTCCTTGAGCGCCATGATGTAGTTGGATAGAGGTCAGTAGTGTGCTTGTTGGGCGTTATGATCTTGGCCTTGGTTGATATGGCCTTGGGCGTTATGATGATGGTGGATGCTCGACATGAAACCCTAACCCCAATGGGGGATAGGGTCTTGGCCGTTAGGGCTGGTTGTGCTGCCCGACACACATCAAGTCTGGTTGCCCGATATCACCTTGCGCTTGGGTGAACGATATGCCCTGCACATAGATGAATGACACATCTCTTGGATTTCGATACATGAAACACTTCTTGCCTTAGTTGCATGATACACCTATGCTCCTTGGTTACACAACATCCTTTGTGCATGGGTGCATGACTTGGCTGGCCGATATGTGTGGCTAAGTGCCCTAGATGATAGGTTTTTGGTGAGGGAGGTAATCTTGCTCGATAACCCCTTTGGGTGAGGGATGTGTTGTCTGCCACACCTATAGTGAGGGTAGGCGATATCTTTGGAAAGGTTTACACCTAGCTCGAAAACCCTAGTTTTGGTAAGTTTGTTATCTTGTGCCCGCACCTCTGTTGATGATGCATACCTAAAGTTGGCACTAAGTAAGATGATTAGATAAATGTTTATGTTCATAAGATAAAGGCATAGTGAATTCTCATGATTTGATTAAAAAAATGTAATTTGTTTACAAGATACAACTTTGTGCTTCATGTAGTTATAATCATGGATGTTTATCCAATTATGTACCTTCAACCCTAATAGCATGATAATCATAAAGATCTATGTTTGGTGAATCAATTATCTCTCTCAATATGCATACTAACCATGCATGTGTATCAAATGAATTCATATCCAGGTAAGAGCTATGAGGTATGTGTGTTTTGAATAATAATGAATGATGATAATCCTTGATTAATGGGATAACATGTATCACCCGTACGAGGTGACAAAGTATGTTGACCTGATAAAGTTTGAGTGCCTAGTTGAGGTGTTATCCTCTGATGTTGAGATAAGGGATTGCTATCCCATGGTGGTGATGTAAGCCATGAGAGACAATGACATTCTATGATGAGGAATTTAGATCCCATGGTAATAATGAAATTCAATGTTGTTTATGTTTTACAACTTGGTTGCCTCAACAATCCACTTAAAATATACTAATTAATTATAGTTGAACATATCATGTAGTTTGCTCTGGCCATAGATTTATCATCGTTAGTAGTTGGTGATGGTGAAATGAGTTCTCCTGCAGGTTAACCTAGAAGCACATATTGTTGAATATGTGTGGTTGCTCCTAGCGAAAAATATGAGGATTAGAGTGCAACTTCAGTTGTAGACTCTAGAGCGTGGTTTCAGGCATGTGGCTCAATATGAAAGAGCATGGTGAAGAGGCCCATGGCTCAAGATGAGTGATAAGAACATTGTGAACAGGCCCATGGCTCAATGATTATGGAGCACAATGAACATGCCTGTGGCTCGGATCACTAGTGCCGATACCAGTACCAAGGTGGGCTAGGTAGAGGGTAGTCTGACCCTGTGTAGCTACGGCCACTGAAGCATGAGACTGCAGTCCTACTTGTTAAGCACTCATGCACTGACCACGAGGTGGTGAGGTCATGGAGTTCGGCTCTTCCATTGACCTTGTATGACACCGGCTTTGGGCTTCATAGCTGATGGTTGGATTTGAGCGGTACGGCTCACTTCCTCAGGGCATGATAATATGTAATCTAGCCGAATAGTATATACTGCTTAGGGAAAAACACGCAACATTGATTGAGGCCTTGCTTGTATAGTTGATCTAGTTATACGTTGCAATTATTTGTATGATCCTTATATTTTGTGATAAGTTCTTATAAAGCTTATCTTGTCAATCATGTTCCATAAAGATATGTGGTCATATGCCTCCTGGATACCCTCGTAAGATTGTTAATAAAATAAGTTCTGCTTAGGATGCTGCTCTTATGATCTGCTAATATTAGTTATCTACTTTACCAGCTTTTTCTGAAGTTTTATAGTTTCAGTAGGGAGTTATGTTTCTCAATGGGACTGTGTGTCTCACCCTATTGGTTTACAACCCTTTTAGGTGATCGTGCTAGACGTGGTGGTGGTTGTGAGGTTGCCGCCGAGCAGCAAGAAGAGAAGTTAGAGGCAAGAGATGGATATGCTGCTGTTTTGGTTGTTTTGTAGTAGAGTCCTAGAGTCATCCATGTACTCTCAGGTCCTTGGAGGTGTTTTGACGACATTTTACAATGTATAGCTGATGTAGCTCTCTTTATCCTACTGTTGGCATGTTGTGGCCCATTATGTATGTATAAACAAGTGATGAAATTGGTTCCTATGTGACAGTTGGTTCCTATAAGTTGTGGACACGTATCAAGGGTTATGTATGCTTATATAACATATTTTCCTTGCAGGATAAGAATTTGGATGTGATACTTCTCTTTTATCTTCCTTTCGCAATCAGTTTTTATTAACCTGTGTTTTCGGTAATATTTGGTTTATGGAAGTTTCACACATTTTTGTGTGGCATCTCATTGTCTGTGTGATAGCGGGATGTCACAACATAAACCATAATAGGGTTTCCCCTTCTTAAGAGTCATTCTTAATTCTTAATCATAATCAATAATCATAAATAGTGTTTTACAATAGACCATAGGCAATCAATTAGTCAGACAATGACAAGTATACATGATATCATTTGGAGAAAACATTCACATTTCATGAAATCATCTAAGGTGAATAATCATAAATAAAACACATAAACCATAGTACTTGTGCCAAATATGCATGACCCTCTTTCCTTGAATGAAACTCCTTAGGTCAAGTCCTCTTGACTTGATTGAGCCTCTAGTCACCTGTAATTTCACTAATAGCATGATATGTACATTAGTTTAAAATCATTAAACCATAATCTTATTATTTGAATTGTTGGGGTGATTGAATGTGTGAAACATCTTTTGAGAACACTCTAGATCAATAGGAAATTAAAAGAGCTTCCCAATGAGTACTTTTTGCATATTTTTCTAGGGTTCAAAAGATATGAATTTTTTAGTGTGGACCAATCAGAATTCAGGAAAACTATATGTGTGACATTGATAACACCCATTTTAGCTTTGTTAGAGCTTATATTTTATTATCAAAATAGCTTTCAAACATAACTTACTCTTCATTTTATTTTATTTAATATGAAGAATCATGCCCAATACACCCCTGACAATATTTCCCATATTTGTAGGGATTTTCCTATTTTTCCACAAAGAAGGACCAATGGGCCCATCAGGCCCATCAACAATAAAGTACACATTCTAGCCCGGTAGATCACGAGGCCGACATCCCCTCTTACCCATCACGATCGCCACCCACTATGATGGAAACCCGACATGGGTGTGTCATGTGGAAGTCCCTACCCGCTGCAGCTCGGTACCCGATATGGTGCCTAACTCGTCACGGTTCGCCACCGGACGAGGTCATTACCCGATATGGCCGCCCCTTGGCATCACAACATGACAAAGCTCCACCTCGCTACAACTATATGTGATATGCTTGCTGCTCGGCATGCTCATGGCCCAACATGCATAATGGGAGATAGCTGTATCGACCTTCCTGAAGCCTCGAGAATGGCGCCACGGATGAAGGACGCATGGGTCAATAAAAGCCACAACATCCATCAATTCGCCACCTATAAATAGCAGCTACAAGCCTACAACGGGATGGGGGCTGGACTCTACGAGAGATAACTCCTAGAGTAAATGAGCTAGTGCGTCGAGTCCTGAGGAACCTACTAGGTGATAACTAGGTGAGAAAACCCCACCCCGAGAGGGATGGGAGGAGTTCACTTAGAAACCATTCAGGCAGCAGGAAGCAGTACAATATGATCATCAAGGCTACTTCTAGCATGTTGGGTCCCTATCTGGGCTACAACATGAGATATCTCGCCCACCTACACCCGACATGAAGAACCTGAGAGCCTTAAGATAATGTTAACCCAATATGTATCCTAACCTGACACGACACCCAACCCGATACAGTCTCTACCCATCATGGTTGCAGCCCGACATGGCTAGTGACCTGATGTGACCGTATCGGGCGGGGGTCCTATCCTGATACAACTCTTACCCATCACGGTTCATGGCATGACACGGCCAGTGACCCAACACAGTTGTATCCCAATAAAGCCTCTACCTGGTCCCAGGTTAACATTATCTTAGGCATCCATTGATGTGTATCTTGATCTCCTAAATCAAGGACACCGATACTTATCTTCCCTTTACAACATTTACTTTCATTTAATCACAACATTGTAACTAAACAATTATGTTTCTTTATGATTATGGGAATCCATGGAGTTTATCTCATATCATTCTATGTGTGGCTTTATTTCGTTGGTTGATTTCTTTCTGGCATCTGAGTTCTAGTTTCTTCTTTCAGATTCACAGTTTTGAGTAGCTATCACATCATGTTTCTTGTTTTTACTCCTTCGGGAGAGGGATTTGTAAACTTCTAGAGCTTGGCATGATTCATGTGTAGGAGAGTACTCGGAACCAGAGTTGTGCCTGGTTTATCCTTCTGCACAAGCCCACGCCTGGTACCTTCGAAAGAGGGAACTTAGTACATGGCTAGTTGGCATATTATTTGAGAGAAGAAGGCACTAGATGTAGGCCACCATCACTTGTTATGATTAGGTTCTCTTCCTTCTTTCTATGCTACGAAGATAGTTTTATCCCCTCAGTATCCTATATACAAAAACTACCATGAAAACTGCTAAAACCCAAAACACCCAAAGCTTACATCTTTTTGGTAACTCCCCTCAGAGATAGGTTTTAATTTAATTCTTTATGATTCTTTTGCTACAACAAACCTTATCCTTCAACTTTTTGACGTGCTTAGAGAAGTAAAACTTGAGTTCAGAAGCATTGTTCTCCTAGTCCCTGGGTTTGACCCCAAACTACTTCAACCATGTGCTAGTTGCACAAGTCTTAAACATTCAGGTATTATAAATTACTAAAGTTTGATGACCTAGACATATTTACCATTTTGGACCCACTTTTAAGGCTTATCAACTTTTTGGGGTCGTTGTCGGGGACTCAGCAACGAATACTATTATACAAACTCGAGTTTTATTTGCACTTTGTCAAAAACCTTGTACATATGCATATAATATTGCATATACTTATTGTGCATAATTTATACAACACACTCACACTTTTACATCACTTCCTTTTAGGTCCTTTCTCATCTCTTCAAACCCACCTATGTCTGGCAAATAATGGGTGAGGAAGCACGTGAAGCTCAGTCTCTTCATTCTTTTGTCCAAGTTAGGGAAAATGAGGAAAGGAACCTAGTGGTGGAGCAACCGCTGAATGTGGCTAACATTGAGCTGAAGCCAACCTTTCTTCAGCTTATGTAACACAAATGGTTCGGAGTAAATACCAGTGAGGAGAATCCTTACAACAATCTTACAATGTTCAAGAGGACATGTAAGTCTTTCAAGATCAACAAGGTCTTGATATCTTATATCTACACCTTGTGCTTCCCTTTTTCCTAAGGGACAAAGCTCTAGAATGGAACACGAGTCTACAAGATGGGAGCCTCCCCGACTGGGAACATCTGGCCAATGATTTTATCACTAAGTTCTTCCCTATAGACAAATAGATAAAATGTCAAAACAAGATGACCAGGTTCTCACAGAAGGTTTCAGAAAACATGCATGAAACATGGGAAAGAATCCAAGGCTATCAGAAAGAGTGTCTGCACCGTGGTTTTTCTGAGCCTAAGCTGATCACCACCTTCTACAGTGGGCTATGCATTAGAGAAATGAAATCCTTGAATGCTATAGCAGGCAGAGATTTCTTGGGGCTCAGTGTCCAAAGAGCCAGGGAGATTACAGACAATATGGCCACAAATTAGCAGGATAGTGAATATGATAGAGATTCAATGAGTCACTCCACCCCTAGAGAATCGAAGGTGATGGAAGCATTGGTGACTAAGTTGGACAAGATAGTGAATGATGTTCAAGCCTTGAAGGAGCATAGCTATAAAGGCAAAGTCCAAGAAGAAGTGGTCAAAAGTTGTGTCACGTGCGGAGAGCCGAACCATCTTTCTGACTTTTACCCACACACGGCCGTGTAGAGCGAGCTTGAAGATGAAAGTATGGAGAATGTAAGTTATGTCCAGTATCGACGTCCCGACCATCCCAAATTCATGTACGGGAACACTAGCACGACTGAGAACTCTCACCAGCTGGTAGGTGGAACCCCTTCAGGAGGGCAATAGAATCATCAACGCCAAGTAGGTTTTCAACAACCAAGAAGCTACCCAAATGCCCAACAAGGTCGGCAACAAATGACCGCCAATGATGACCGAGTTAATGTCATTCACCAAGAAACATAACGATCTAAATGAGAAGCTGCACAAAAGTTCTGTGGATAGCATAAAATTGCTCAAACTAATGCAACAACAGATGGGAGGTTTTTTGACTTAGATAGGGGAGCTCCAGCAGTACAACAAGCAAATAGACCAGCAGTTGGCAAGCCTAGCCCAGAGTATCCACGATCAGGTAGGGCGATTCCCATCCAGCACTGAGGCAAACCCATGTGGAAATGAAAATGTGAAGATGGTCGTCCTGAGGTCAGGAATAGTGCTACACCCAGCTGACGAGAATAGAGCAATAACAATAATAGCACCAGTCAAGGATGTAACCCTCGAGGAATCAACAGAAGTACCCACGAAGCAAAAGAAAGTAACAACAAAAGGAGATGATTACGTGACTTTTAAGGAGTGCCTGGATAGGTACGCATCCCACATACCTTTCCCGCACAAGCTAGTAAGAGCTCAATTAAAGAACATGTATGAGAAGTTCATGGTTGCCGTGAAGAAGTTTCACCTTGACATCCATTTCTTGGAGGCCATCGAGGAAATGCCCACCTATGCAAAGTTTCTCAAGGACTTGATTTAAAGAAAGAAGTGAGGCGAAGATGTTGAAATAGTGAAGTTAGCATAGATGTCTAGTTCTTTAGTTAAGGCAAGTATGCCTTCCAAGAAGAAATATCATGGAGCCTTTGTTATTCCCTTCCAAGTCAGAGACAACATGACCCGTCTGGTAGATCTAGGTGCAAGCATTAGTCTAATGTCATTGTCACTTGCAAAGATTGGGACTTACTGACATAGTAACTACAAATATGAGAATCCAGCTAGTATACCACACCTTCACAAAACCTATTGGAGTAGTGGAAGATGTGCCCATTAGGGTTGGGTAGTTCTTTATGCCCTACGACATCGTTCTGATTAACACCTTGGGGGATCCTTGCTGCCCAATGATTTTCGGGTGACCCTTCCTTACTACCGACAGAGCACTCATCGCCGTGGAGGTAGGGATGATAACGATTAGAGTTGGATGAGAGCATATCAACTTCAACATTTGTGATTGCATGAAAGTCTCCTCATTCTTTGAGTCTTCTTACTTTGTCAAAAAATATCATCAAATTTGCGATGAGGTAAGGGAGGAGAAGGCTATGGTGGACCCACTGATGTGCACCTTAGTTGGCAACGCACAGGTGGTCGAAGACCCAGAAGTGAAAGAACACTTGGCATTTATAGATACAAAAGACATGTCTAAAGTAGATAGCCCAGTTGCGTTGGTGATGTATGGTGCACTATGAAGAGATCCTGTCGAGGAACCAGAAGAGAAGAACCCCCCCCATCCTGAACTAAAAGTTTTTCCAAAAGGTTTAGAGTACAGATTCCTGGATGAAGAAAGAATGAATCCAGTTAGCATCAATTCAGAGCTGACTGATGATCAAAAGGAACAATTACTAGTAGAGCTAAAGCTATGAAGAAAGGCCTTACGTTACTCGACTCGATTGGAGACCTCAGGGGCATCAACCCATATGTGTGTATGCATAGAATACATCTTGATGAAAATTCCAAACCCTACGCCAAACTGCAACGCAAACTGAATGAGAAGTTATGAGAGGTGGTTAACAAGGAAGCTATTAAGCTTTGTGATGTAAGAACCATATATGCCATCATTGAGAGTATGTGTGTAAGTCCTATTTGTATAGTCCCTAAGATGGGAGGTATCACGCTAATCAAGGGAGACAATGTGGTTGAAGTTGCAACCAAGACCGTCACTGGTTGGCGGATGTGTATAGACTACATAAAGTTAAACATCGTCACCCGTAAAGATCACATTCCTCTCCCGTTGATCGACCAGATGCTTGAGCGCCTAGCCCATCACTCATACTTTTGCTGGTTGGATGGGTACTCAGGGTTCTATCAATGCCCCATTCATCCGGACAATCAGGAAAAGACTACCTTCATGACATGTATTTATCAAACCTTTGCTTTTAGAAGAATGCCCTTTGGGCTCTGCAACGCACCCACAACCTTTCAACGGTTCATGAATGCTATCTTCTATGATTTCTTAGAAGATAAGATGGAAGTCTTCATGGACTACTTCATCATCTATGGCAGCTCTTTTGATGATTGCTTGAACAACCTGTCTTTGGTGATGAAGAGATGTGAAGAACATAGTCTCACAGTTAACTGGGATAAGTGTCATTTCATGGTGCGAGAAGGCATTGTCCTTGGACATAAAGTGTCCCACAAAGGCATTGAAGTTGATCAGTCTAAGATGGAAGTAATTGTAAGGCTCCCTCTGCCCACGTCTGTGACTGTAGTCAGAAGCTTCTTAGGGCATGTTGGCTACTACAAAAGGTTTATCAAGGACTTCTCAAAGATTGTAGGGCTGTTGTCAAATCTATTGATGAAGGATGCTAAGTTTGACTTCACCAAAGAATGCCTGACAACATTCTCCACCTTAAGGATGCTCTAGTCTCTGCACCCATTATCCAGTCACCCGACTAGAACCTTCAATTCGAACTCATGTGTGATGCTAGTAATTTTGGTATAGGCACAATCCTTGTGCAGAAGAAGGACAAAAAGAATCACGTGATCTTCTATGCCATACAAACGTTAGATGAGGCCTAGATGAATTATACCACCACAGAGAAGGAAATACTAGCCATTGTCTACGCATTTGAAAAGTTTCAATCTTATCTTGTGGGTTCCAAGGTAATTGTACACATGGACCATAGAGCCATCAAGTATTTGATGCAAGTGAAAGATGCTAAGCCTAGGTTGCTGCATTGGGCATTGCTGCTATAGGAGTTTGATCATTAGATCATCAACAAGAAGGGTACCAAGAATGTGGTCGTCAACCACCTTTCCATGATTAGAGTGGAGGATGACCACCCGTTATTGATCAATGAAAGATATGCTAATGAGACAATTTATGTTGCCCAAATGGCCAATCCAGAAGGACCCTAGTATGCTGATATTTGCAACTATCTTTCCTATAAACAACTACCCCCAAAAATATTTTATAATCAGAAGAAGAAATTCTTCTCTGATTTGAAGTACTATTAATGGGATGACCCTCTATTGTTTAGGCATTGTGTCAATAGCCTCTACAGAAGATGTATACCCGAAGATAAAGGCCTGAAGATTTTGTATGAGTGTCACTCCTCTCCCAATGGAGGGCACTTGGGAGCTGAACGAACTGCAACCACGGTTGTCCAGTCTGGTTTCTATTGGCCCACATTGTTCAAAGATGCTCATGCCTATGTCAAAGCCTACAACAAGTGCTAGAGAACTGGGAATATTTCCCGTAGGAATGAGATGCCCATGTATGAATGGATTCAAGTTGAGATCTTTGACGTATGGGGGATCGACTAGATGGGACCTTTCCCTTCATCATACATCTTCTAGTACATTCTAGTTGTCATAGACCATGTCTCCAAGTGGGTAGAAGCTATACCCACAACCACTTGTGATACCAAATTTGTTATAAATATTTTCACAAAGATAATCTACCCATGATTTGGAGTTCCTCGAATGGTTATTAGTGTCAATGGATCACACTTCACTGAAAAGCAATTTGAATCCCTTCTGTGAAGGTATGAGGTTTGACATAAGGTTTCTACACCACATCATCCTCAGACGTCTGGCCAGGTTGAAGTATCAAATAGACAAATCAAACAGATTATGTAGAAGATAGTTGGAAAATCTTGGAAGGATTGGTCCACCAAGTTGGATGACGCTCTCTGGGTGTATAGAACAACATACGAGATGCCACTTGGCACCAAGCCTTATCGGTTGATATATGGGAAATCATGTCATCCGCCTTTTGAGTTAGAGCACAAGGCATTTTGGGCCATCACATGTTTAAATATGGATCCATTCCTAGATGGCAAGAAAAGGTTCCTATAGCTTCAAGAGCTTGAAGATCTTAGGCTTCACCCCTATGAGAATGCAAGAATCTACAATTAGAGAACAAAAGTTTGGCATGACTCCCAATTAAAGAAGAAAGATGTCAAGGAAGGAGATAAGGTTTTGCTTTTTAAATCTTCTATTCAACTTTTTCTAGAGAAACCGCAGGCTCACTGGTCAGGACCGTTCGTCGGAGCAAAGATGTACCCATCAGGAATGATGGATCTGTATGACAAGGATGATCCTAGAAAGGTCTTTCCAGTCAATGGACACCGGGTGAAAAGGTTCTACGAAGATGAAGCTTTCTGAAGGCGATCCGAGTTGCCCTTCAATGATGTTGAAACTGCACCTGAAGAAGAAGCCTAGAAAGAACTAAAGATGGTGAGCTAATGATAGAAACCATAGCGCTCCTTGGGTGGCAACCCAATTTTTACTTTCCTAGAATAGGATGTTATTTCCTTTTCCTACAAAAGAATATTCTGAACACTTCAATTGTAATAAGGTCTGAGTCTATGCACATGCCATATGCACTGACTCTCGCATTTTTTGGGTGAACAACTTAGTTTTATCACCTCAATATGCAACACTTGCTGAGGTTCAGGTTCACACTTAGGCCGGTGATGTCAAGCAATTTTTACTTTAAATTTTCAGTTTTACTAAGTTTTTATGGCTTTTGAGCACAATGCATGAAGCACATACATGTTAACCATCTTTATCGATCATGCTTCACTTATCGAGTTATCATTCCAGACTGAGCATATTGGGAAGGTGTCGTGTGCATCGCACCAGTCAGACCGTGTATCGCTTTGTTAGGTAGCACTCACATGAACTTGTAGCGTGCAAATGACACGACGAGTAACGCATGTCAGACAACGCACACCTCTTTCTAAACCTTGTGACACGTCGTTATTAGACGTGTTTTACCTTGCTTTGGAGGTGATTCATGTGCATGCGTGATGTGTGTCCCATTTTTACTATTCAAACTACCCTTTGCGGAAGGCTATATAAGCAGCTAGAGATTAATCATGTCGGGTTAGCAAACGAAACCTTTACTCCTATATCGTGCAAACTCTAGTATCACACAAAGTCATCCTAGCTCCTATGCTGGGTTTCCTTCCTACTGACCTCCCGTGTCGTGTTCATCATCTCTCTCCCCAACAAGGTAATAACCCATGTCACGCAGACCTATCACCCATCTATATCGCACGTCGTTAATGCTTAGATAGTATCACACATTGTGTATCGTATTCTTTCCCGTGTCGGGAAAAGTCTTAAACGTGTATTGATTTTCCTAACTATCACTTTGATCGTTTCGAGTTTCCATATGTGTCACGCGACACATGTATCACGTGTCACATGTATCGTGTGTCACATGTATCATGCGACACACTTATCGTGCATTCCTTATCGCGCTGAGTAAGTTTGGGGGGAGCCTACCGACTCACTTCAGGGTCTATGTGATATATGTTTCATGCAGTCTTATCATGTTTTTGGGCTACCAACTTCACAAGTGCTTCATTTTTTCTTATACCCCATACCGATTTATCACGGGTATCGTGCAAAAAAGTACCAAGTTTCTTTGGTATCGTGTACTTACGTGTCCGCGGAAGGAATTATAATGTTTTACTTCAAACTGAACGATGTGCTTCTTAATGCAACCCGATATCATTTTTTGTGGGTATCACCCAAACCGTATCGGGCGATACCATTTTTACTATGTTTTAGTTATAACGATCCCATGTAGCAGGCAGACCAAATTTTGCCCAAATAACCTTTTTGATTTAACATTAATTTTTCATCTTTTTCAGAAAATGGTACGCATAAAAGAGACTATCGTCCAAGTTAATGAGCAGGGCCAAAGAATCATCCCCGAGGACATCGTAGTGGCTGCCACAGGGCAAAAATGCCCTAACCCAGCAACAGTTGGCCCCTCTGAGATTGAAAAATGGCCCCGCGTCAAGACAGCTATAGCCCCATCTGCAACAATGGAACCCAAAGTTCTTGCCCACTCTCCATGGTGATTCGTACCAAGGGATGCAGACTAACAGAGGTGCTACACTAAGATGGTGGTAAAGGTCTTCTACCTGACCAGATTCTGCCACCACACTTCCTTCCGGCAGATCGACATCTTCAATATTTTAGAAAACATCCTCGAGGCCACTGGACTCCGGAAGCTCTAGTTCAGCTTCTCCGACTCATACACTGAGTTGACGAAGGAGTTTATCTCCTCCATTCTCCAGGTTCCAAACACCCCAGAAGAAAGCAAGAGGTATGGCGAAGTGGACCGGCTGCAAGGGTGTATGTACAACCATGAGCATGAAATCATAGAGAGGCTGCTCAACCATATCTTTTCCACCAGTGCAACTGAGCAAGAGTTACTCAACAATAGATCTGGCATTAGTGACAGCGATGACTTTGACCCAGTCAAGCTGTGGAAGAAAATGACATGCAAATTCTCCTTCAAGTCAGGAAGCAAGGTA
The DNA here is from genome assembly GCA_963693085.1 of Alisma plantago-aquatica. Classification (NCBI taxonomy): domain Eukaryota; kingdom Viridiplantae; phylum Streptophyta; class Magnoliopsida; order Alismatales; family Alismataceae; genus Alisma; species Alisma plantago-aquatica. The sequence continues at coordinate 170,055,519 of OY856410.1, forward strand.
GTTGCAGTCCACTCCTACTTCTGGTGGATCGTTCAAAAGATCGTGGAAAGCCTGCTCTTCAACAAGTATGAAATGAGCAACTTATACACTGAAGAGCTGCATCTCATCTGGTGCATCATGGCTGGCAAAGCGATCAACATGGGGCACTTCCTGCTCAACTGTCTTCACTCAATCAAGGATTCCACTAAGGAGTACAACATGAGAGGAATCGTCAACCTAATCGCGTTCGGTCTTGGGTACCCAAAGGAACCACTCATCCTATCATGAAATAGGGGTTATGAAGAAATATACATCAAATTCCTTAGCAGGGAAAACATCATAAAGAAGGAGGGTCGCCAACTTTTCTATAGGATCGCAAGAACCAACATCCTCTTACCCCTTCCAAGCTGCATCAACTACGATGCAGATAAGCTAGTCTTTGCGACGACATAGGTCAATGCTATGACTGTCGATGCAACCTACGCTGCCTAAACAACCATACAAGAGAGGATGGCCACCACAAGGAGGCCCACACTTACGAAAGCTCGATGGGATAAGTCATCAGTGGTTATACTTTATGACTCTCCAATCGCCACCATCGTCGAACCAGTAGCCACAACCCTAGTAGCTGCTACCGCAACCACCACCGTCGAGCCAATAGTTGTTACCCCAGTAGCGACTACCAAAACAACACCCACCGTAGATACAGAAGAAGTACCAACTACCACCCCCATATTCGAAGTCGTCGACACAACTGAGGCCCCCACAACCGTCATAGACTCCGAAGTATATGTCACAGCATAGCCAACTTCAACACTACCGGTAATGGAAGCAGCCGCAACCACACCCTTGGTGCGGCCGGATGCCTCTCGCAATAGCGATGAGGTCTTCAACGAGCTCCTAGATACTGAGCTTAGGCCTGTTCAGGAGACCCCAACACCGCCAACCACGATGACATTGGTCATCCAGGAGGATGAGGCAGAAAGTCGTGTGATCAACTAGCATCTACCTACTCCACCACCCTCTCTATGGCCCCTCGTTGAGGTGGTAGAGGCAGTCACAAAGGGGCCAACTCCTCGCTTAGAGGACACGCCCTAGTGTACCATATTTGTGGACTCATCCCTAATGGAAGATGCAAATTCAACAAGATGCACCGCCAACACGAGGAGCCACACGAAGAGTTAAAGTTGATTGGCGGTCCCCTCCTCTCTTGGACACACTTTCAGCTTTGAATTTGATAACTTACGGGAGGTAACATGCAATCATAATACTACTTTCTTCTACCTGACCCGCAAGTTTCAGGCCTTCCAGCAATGACTAGGTGAATAGGAGCGCCAATTGCTGAGCCTAGTTGGTCTCCCTGGCCAACTAGTAGCAATAAACTAGATGATGCAAGTGGTGCTCCAGTGCTTGGGCATCATCGAGAAAAGGCTCGACAGGAGGGACGCATGTCGCCACTCAAGGCAATCTCATATGTTTCCATTATTGTCAGTGTCTTCATCTTCATTGTCCTCATCATCAACCTCTTCCTCCAACTTGTCATCCCCCTTCGATGCCAACGGGTCCTCGAATCCTTCAACAATGCCCGAGAAGGAGGCGACCAAGAAACCTACTTATGGAGCCCCTACAGAACAGGGAAGTACACATGTTGTTGACATCGCTACTCCTCTACACCCCCTAGAGCCAAATGAAGCAACAAAACATATGTCTGTAGGTCTAGGGGATGAGTTGTCTGAAGGAGAATGGGACAACTTGTACAGCTGTCTTGTAGGGCAACCCCCAAGAGTGAAGACCTCAGGGGCTGATAAAATTTCTCCACCGTCTGAGTTACTAGTATTCGCAATGGCTGACATTGATGATCCGACGGCAACCTGGCACAAATTCCATTTCTTCCATCACAGTCCACTGCAAGCCCCTCTATCAAATGACTGTAGAGTATATGTGCTCCGTTAGATATCCTACGTAGAAACACTGAAGAAGGCACCAGAGAAGCTCCATGACATGGAATACCACAACCAATGAGGAGAAAATGTCATAGAGCTCCTATCTGATGTAGGCGCACACATCTATTGAACCCTCACTGGTCTATGACTACTCTCTCCTCTTGATCTCACTACTCTGGAACAGAGTGTGGGACAAGTTTGGGGGACTTCATAGCATTAGTGAGGGAGGTATTCAAATTTTTTTCCTCTTTTTCCTTTCCCTTCCTTTCCTTTCCTTCCTTCATCATACTTCGTGTATACATTGTATATAAATGTTTGATAGTAAGTAATACATACACAATAAATACATGTTGTCTGTTGTTCAAAATTGTAAAAATTACTTTATCGTAAATACTTGGTACAACTTCTAGTTTGTTCTCTCCATGCCTAGGGCTGTGTACATTTGTGCTATGCTCTCTTAAAAACGTAGTCTTAAACGACAAAGACTATAACTTTTCTACGCCAACTTTGAAAAATGGTCTCCTTCCAGCTAAGAGATGTGCATGAGAAGGAAAACGTTGCCCAAACATCAAAACTCCCTTTTCCCCAACCACCAAAATCCAGAAAAGAGTGAAAAGCCTTATGAGAGTGAATAAAAACATGAGAGTTGTGCCAAAAAAAACACTTGTCTTCCCAAAGGTACCCATCTTTAGGCATGGTAGATCTAGGGCACTGGTACGAAGGTTGTGAAATCACTGCTCTAAAACCAACTGGCTTGTACTGTAGGGACCACTTGCCTGTTAATGACCTATACCTAGATGGACCAATGGGAAGCAAGAAAAACCCAAAATCCTTTACCCTTCCTACCCCCAGATTCAAGCAGTTTGGTGTGAAAGCTAACTTCAACATCATTCACCAAATTCTCACAAAAGCTAGGGAGAAATTTTTGTTTTATAAAGCAAGAAAAAGAAAGTACATTGTTCATGGTCAAACGTAATTTTCCTCAGGACATTATGAAATCCACTTAACCTTTCCCCAAAGACTACGACTAGTTTTAAAAGTACCACAAACAAAAGTTTTAAAATAAGTACATGTGACGTCCCCGACTTTTCACAAAACTTAATCTGATGTGTGATGTCCAAATTGAAACCTCACCTCAACGAGAATCCCAATTTGAGCATCCCACCCTAGGCTAAGAAGAAGAAATCAAGGGAGTCAAAAGGAAACATAGTAACACATGTACATGAACAATAATAAAACCATACAACACTTGTTCACTATTCAACATATAGTTACAACATGAATTGTTACAACATTTGGTATTGCATATTGAACAACAAACTTTGACATATACATGTACTACATCTAAACATCATGATCTTAAGACAACAGGTCCACCTATACATCAACTCACCACACAACTCTCACTATCTTGGATCTTCAAGAGCATAACCACAACCTAAACAAAAGATTTCATGTGGTACACGTCAGCACAATATTCAAGAATATTGTACTGAGTATGCCTACATGTGTTTTATATACTTCTCATTATATCTTGGCAATAAGATAAAACTAATACTTGGAAGCATTAAGGAAATATAAGAAAAAACATATACTTGCACAAAGATGTCCATTAATAAAAGAGAACACATATATTTTAAGCACATTTCCATCATATATCTCGTGCATCTGCCACCAAGTGGCTTTGACATTTTTAGGCCTTATGATCTACCACCAAGTGGTTAGTGATCATTATACAAACATCATATGATCTACCACAAAGTGGTTTGTGATCATTATGCATGTGCTCTACCACTAAGTGGTTTATGATCTATCTTATGATGGAACATCAATATTATGTTTGCAGGTGTTCATAGCCATAAGTATGGAAATTCAAGCAACATATCATACAAGAGAATCATTTCAATCAATACCATATGCCAAGTCTTTACTCCCATATAAGACAAGCATAATGTATAATAAGCCAAGTAAGAGGTAATGGCATACCTTCCAAAGAGATATCCTAATCACATATATCTAGGCCATCTATATCTTTGCTAAACCTGATTAAGACAAGATCATGTATCATCATCAGGTTCTCATCATAGTAGCCCTAGTTATATTCATTTTAGGGTTTACCTTATCTCTTTAGTATATTTCCATATCACTTGCATTCTTGTCTTATAATTATCTTATTGATTTCATATTCCAGATTACATCTCATTATCAAAGTTCATCATTTAAACATGAGGTTCCAAATCATTTTTGTGCACATATTAAACCTAGGTTACATCATTAACCTCGATTAGGGTTTTATAACATGTATTAATATTCATCTTCATACAACATGGATTTTGTTTATCATTATGATCTCATAATTAAAACTGAGGTTTCATATACTGATATGAGCTTACTCTATTAATTTCATCATTTATTGAGCATGTGTGCATTTATTGCATTTTATTTAGGGTTAAAATCCCTAATTAGCCATATGGAGTAAATTACATGAATGGGATCTCATCCCAGTCTGAAGCCAAATATCCAGCTAAAAATCTCGCTCACTCCCACAATTCATGATGTGGTGGAGGCAAATGTGGCCTCGTCCTCCCCACGTCTCAGCCCCAATCTGCTAGAGGTTGAGGATAAACACACAACCCTTAGAACCTTAATCTACCGCCCAGATTAAAGCTCAACACAGGCCAATCTATGGCATCTTAAGGTTGTTAGGCACAACCACTAGATCACAAATCTAGGGCGTGCAAGAGGCCACACAGCCCGACCCAAAACAAAAGGGGTGTGACATAGGTTAAAGATCCCCAACTTAGGTCCAAAACACATCAATATGCATGTTATTTCACCATACTGAAACCTCCATAACTTCCTTTAGCAATATCTAACTTCCACCAAATTTTAACCATAGCTTCTTTATCTCTGGATCTACCTTCTACTCAAATGTGGTGACGAAACTCATTGACTAGATCATTCAATTAAATTCCTCAATAGGCATTAAAAGAGATGAATTCGACCTGGTATAACTCATAGCTCATGCTAAAAACATTCTTATAAGATTACTACCTTATTTCTCTTTAGCGTTTGCCAACCATCCATGTATCATTTTCTTTACCAGGGTATGTTATATTCTCTGTCCTTATACCTCATAGAAACGTCCCAACTCACATCATCTTTTATCCTTAGTGTATGGCATGCGTACTGTCCTATCTCTCACTCCCATAACAAAAGGAAATAAGCATTTGGTTGCAGTCCAAATACAGAGTTCCTTCTATTCCAAGAGTAGAGATGGTACATCCCACCCTACCAGTACACCTTTAAATCTAAGTTGAAACGTGTTGTTTATGCTTCCATATTACAATCATCTTGATATCCAAGTTACCTCTATGGAAAACTGGTTTCGAACCTACCGGGGTCATCACACAATCCTTGGCCATTTCCTCTAGGTCTATAGGGTGCTGACACTTTTGGGGTCATCCCTCTTCCCTCATGCATCAAGAGAGTGCCCTACTCATCTGCCCTTTGGGTCCCATGAGTTCATGAAGGTGATCAATCTCCTAACCCATGGCCCTCAGACAATGATAGCTATTACCTCCCGACCCTATGGTCATGGGCAACTGGGGAATTCAGCAACTCCTACTTTTATCGGTCTTATCCCTACCTGACCCTAGGATAGACTTAGGATTCTCCATTATAATACATGTTCACTTAGAACCTTACCCAAGTTTTCATCATCTCTCTTCCTACATTCATGGACTGGCTTTCATCCTTTCATAGGGATCATGGCAACCTGCTTACCTTGGTCAAGCCCATACCGGTTACCTCCATGGTAACACATTCATATGCATTTAGAGATGGATATCTATGGGTCTACAGGTTCATTCTCATACCGTGTACTTTTCACTTAGCTTCTCAAGATCCTATGTTACCTCTCTAGGTTTGCTCAAACCCACAAAACTGGTATACACCTTACCAAAGGGTCCCTCTCCCAGGATGGGAGGAAAACTATCTCTTGACAACAAGGTCACAAAAGCTCTTAGGTCTAGTGTTTACATCCCCATGAGCCTACTTAACCCTAGCAAGCTATTAAGCCACAAGCAGATCACCTATTGTACCATGCTAGGTCATACTTATCCTCTTTCCTCGATGTCGGATCAAGATCATACCTTCCTTTATCATCAACCTAGTTGTGAGGGGTTCATCATACATACCTTAAACTTAAGGGTCTTCCCTTTCTCTTTATACATGAGGCGTACCATGCTTGAAACTATGGCAACTTAATTCTCATCATGAGCATTAGGTATACCACTTCCCCTCTCAAGCCTAGGAACCCTAGGTTCACTTGTAGGTGTCCAACTGCATGCTCTATCTCTAACTACGAACCAAGCATGAAAAAGGCATGACATGCACTTCTTGTCATTCTTCAACTTGAGCAACACTTAGGGTTGGGTCCTCCTCAAGGACATCCAATAAGGTACAAGGCCTCATAACCTGCTACTAAACCTTTCTAGGTCTAAGGAACTCTTCTTCCTACCTCAGACGGTAAACACCCATATTGTAGGCACAGAGGCACCAGATGCTTCATCTTCACTTTCTAGGGTTTGGTCCCTCTAAAGGCAACTAAGATATCAACAGCCTTATTAGATCATGCATGAGGCAACCTCTATCATCCACTTAGGTCGCATCATCCTCAACTCCTCACTTCTCCTCGTATCCCGGATTCTAGGATTCCAACCTTCTTGCTGGGTTTCCTGCTCTCTCTCTAGAACTAACTCTACAACTAACCTCACCATTAGAGGTCCTCTATTCATGAAGGATCAACCTCAAAAGCATCCTCAACATGGGTGAAGCCTAGGTTTGGATTTATATTTTCTCAAGATCATCCATAACCCTTTAAGCTCCATCGTAATTCCTTATCTAGGTTTCATCCTACTGTCAGCACTATGACGTGCCCTAGGTTCCAGCTATACCCTACTTACACAAGCCCGTAGGGTTTCTAAGGTCTTTCACTAACATCATCATCTAAGGAGCTATCCTTTACCCTAACATGCACGACCCTTCCCAGGGTTGGGTTGCCAAAGGTGCTAGGTCACCCATGGATCATATGGCATCCCAAAGGCATGTCCTTTCAAACACTTGGACCAACTCATCTCTCTCTAACATTCACTTAGGGTTAGGGTTAGCATCGTCCTTAGAGGATGTACCAGGTCTCTACTTGCAATGGAGATCTCTATCTCCAAGACTAACTTATCCTCCTGACATGAAGGTCTAGCCTCAAGTCTCTTATGAGGACATGACAACTTATGTCATACGACCTAAGCATGTATATATTCTTTAGTTTGCGCTTAATCTATTAAGCTTATGTCCATGACATCTTATTTACATGCCTTTCATTAATTTGGTAGAGGATTCCTTAAACCTTATTAACCTTACCCATACCTCAAGAGGGTGAGGAGAAGAAAGAAAACCCTAATCCTTTAGGTCCTTATCAGAATTTTTTGATGATAAGGGATGAATAATATGAGAAGTCCTAAAGGTATCTTATTTCGATTCATACCCTATGACTTTGGCTAGGAAGTCACACAGATCCGGGAGTCCTCGTATTCTGACTAGTAGTGCGGAGGAAAATATTGCCAGCCCCCGGTCGTGATCCTTTTCTAGACACCACCGTCTTTCAGATAATCCTCTAATAACTCCCTTGGGTTCTATGGAGTTTGTAAAATTTAATAATTATTAATGGTTAACTGAGGAACCTATGCTCTGATACCAAATGTAACGACCCCACCTCCCGATAACCCCCAATTAAGGGAGACTGATAGGTCGAAGCCGCACCCATATCTTCCGGATCAAAGGTTCGGCAATTAACCAAAAATAATTATCAAATTTTAACATACTATATGGAAAGTTGTAAGAAAATAAATTTTTGCATACCTTTTTGAAAACTTGGATCTCTAAACATCTATCCACTTAAGGATTCTACTCTAACTAATCCTCCTTGTATTTTACTTCATGTATTTCACAATATGATGATTTACTGTTTGTCCTTTTAGCTTGTACCTAAAATGCCGACAAACAAAACGTCGGTCAGCCAAAGCTCATATGTGGGGGAAACAAAAATCATGTAAATACTTTAACAATGTAATCATTCAATTAATCATTTAACAACCAAGATTACATCTTAGATATAACTCTGCGATCCAAGAGTACCCTATCCTTTATGTTGTCCCCATTAAACCCTTCATGATCCACCTATAAGTGAACCAATTTCTAGGGTTGAGTCACATGGCACTACACATAAGTAGCCCACTCCTTAACTCATGGCAGGCTAATGAGTCTCATGGCACTACATGTAGGTAGCCCAGTTTCTAACTCTCGGTAACCTAGACCTTGCTCTAGGATTACCCCTTTTTTTCTTAGCCTTTTCAAAGAAATTGTGACAAAGTGGAATTCTTGAGCTTAATTTCGAGGACGGAATTTGTTTTAAGGTGTGTAGGATGTTATAGAATGGAATTTTGAGATTACCGGGTAGCCAATTTAGATGAATAGATTCATGAAATTGAGAAATGGAGTGGTCAACTTAACTTCTTATGTATGTATGAGAATGATGACATCAACTTCTTTGATCTTATGCACTCATGAAGCTAATTATGAATATAGGGGATTTCATGAATTAGTGTGATATAATGATAGCCTTCAAAATGTTTCGACCGTGCAAATGTATATCTCTTGGTTTGATGGAGTCTGAATATCTTTTGAGGTTAATTCTATGGTTAAAGTTTCATAAAATTTGGAGGTTCCTTGAGAATGATATAAAGACTTATATATGATGAACTGTTGAGTATATTTGTTTATGATTTTGTACCACCCTTTGTCACACGGCCTACTGGCTTTCAAACTAGTGAGATCCCTGATCGTGGGCTTTGAATACGATCAAATAGCTATGAACACTATCGTCGTAGTAGAAGTTATAACCAGCCTTAGAGCACGGTAGTCACCACGATGCCATGTTGAGAGAGGTCGCGGGATGAGGAGCAGTTTCACTTGACTCAGTGTGTGCTCTTTGACGAGGGGATCACACCGATGCCTCATTTACAGCAGACGAACCTAGCGAGAGAGAGAGAGAAACCTCCCACCATCTTTGCCTCTCCACAGTAGTGAGGATCTGGTAGTGGAGGTAGAATCCGGAGAGGAGAGCTCGACAGAGGAGCACGCTTGGACAAAGGAACGATGTGGAGTGCCTCAAGTCAGTGGGTGGCTCACTGGAACCCGACCCGGCAATGCTCACGCCCTGCGTGGAGCGGTACACCAGGGAAGTCCCATGGTGGCAACCTCCTTGAACATCAAGCAAGAGTGACCAGCAGCAACCCTACAAGATTGCAGGTGACAAAGTTAGGACGAAAGGGCGAGGCCAAGCCTCACGACGGTAGCATGGGATCACAACAATGTAACGACGCCATGAGTCACGACAGCGGCGCACGCAAGGCGGGCACCAACGAGACTCACAAGAACGAAGAGAGAGAGAGAGCTGAGATCCCTGTGAAGAGCAGCAAACCGCTGATGCCACAAGTGTAGCGGCGGCTATGTAGAGACGCAACCGGCGTCCGAAGTTGTAGTAAGGAGGAGGGATGTTGATTCCTCATTAGTTCCCTGTACTGCGGAAGTGCTCGACGGAGAAGCTAGTAGCCGCGGTGGAGGTATCCTACACTGGAGAACTGGAAGACATGAGGTCGGGAGAAGGACTCAGTGGTCCTGATCGCTCATCGGAGACAAGCCCATGGCGGCGGCTCCGTCCCAGATTCACGCAATAGAGGCGTGCATCAGGCGAGATCGTGAAAGAGAGGGGAAAGCAGACCGGTCCGACTCCCATTCAACCCACCTGAACCGGGTCTGCACCCTTGAACCAGACTAGACCAAATGTGAACCGCCCCAACTAAGCAAGCAAAGGAGCTGCGCAGCCCTAGAGCCACGTGGCGGCCCGCGATTGGCCCGAAAAAGGTAAATATTCAATAATTCTGAGATCTCGTATAATTCAAAGAAATTAGCTCGATGATCAGAAAAATACAAACTAGGTACCAAAATTCTTAGAAAAATAAGTAGAACACAATAAAATCATAATATCAGGATTTTGAAGAACTAATATCAGCTATATCATGTGAGATGTGTTATGCTTGTTTCAGGAGTAATAAATATTAAATGATGACATAAAATTATGGAAAAATGTCAGTAAGTCCATAAACATGTCTTTAATGCATATGATGTCAGATATGGTCATGTTGATGCACGAAATCATGTAATTTGATTAATATGAATAATTAGGGCTAATAACCCTAAATAGAATGTAATAAATACATATGTGCTTTATAATTGATGAAATTTACAGAATAAGTTCATATCAGTAACTGGAAGATAATATGAAGATTTGAGATCAGTTTTGTACACAAAATTCATGTTATATGAGATTGACCTTGAAACATGTGATGAAACCCTAAATTGAGTAATACATGTAACTTTGGGTTAATATGTGCGCAAAAAGGATATGGAACCTAATGATCAGATTATGTATCCTAATATGGAATATAAGATCAGTAAGATAAATATAAGAGAAGAATGCAAGTGATATGAGAATATCCTAATAAACTAAGAGAAACACTAATGGACATAATTAGGGTTAAGATGAGACATAATAAGATGAGAACCTGATGATAGTATATGGTCTTGTTTTGATCAGGTTTGAACAAGCTTATAGTTGACATCAGTGATATGTGTTTAGTATGATATATCTCTTTGGAAGGTACGCCATTACCTCTTACTTGGCTTATTATATAATATGCTTGCATTATATGGTAGTACAAACTTAGCATATGATATTGATTGAAATGATTGTTCTTGTATGATATGTTGCGTGTTTTTCCATACTTATTGCTATGAACACATGAAACATAAGATATCTGGTCCATTATATGATAGCACTAAATCTCTTTGGTAGAATAGTGCATTGATGATAGTACTAAATCTCTTTGGCAGAATAGTACATGTGAGCACTAAATCTCTTTGGCAGACTAGTGCATTTGTGAAGTACTAAATCTCTTTGGCAGAATAGTACATGTGAGCACTAAATCTCTTTGGTAGAATAGTGCATGTGGTTGATCAAGTTTACATATAATGGAAACGTGCCTAAAATATGTGTTCTCTTTCGGTAACAAATATCTTTGTGCAACTATACGCCTTTTCTTATATTTTGTTTAATGCTGCCAAGTATTAGTTTTATCTTATTGCCAAGATATGATGAGAGGTAAATAAAAGACACGTAGGCGTACTCAGTACAATATTCTTGAATATTGTGCTGACGTGTACCGCATGTAATCTTTTGTTAGGTTGTGGTTTGCTCTTGAAGATCCAAGATAGTTGAGAGTTGTGTGGCGAGCTGATGTACAGGTGGACCTGTTGTCTTAAGATCCTATAGTTTTGTGGTAGTACATGTATATGTATAGTTTGCTGTTCAATATGTAATATCAAATGTTGTAACAATTCATGTTGTAATTATATGTTGAATGGTGAACATGTGTGTATGGTTTTATTATTATTCATGTACATGTGCTACTGATTGTTTTCCTTCTGACTCCCTTGATTTTCTCCTTCTTAGCCTAGTGTGTGGTGTTTAAATTGGGATTCTCGCTGAGGTGAGGGTTTCAATTTGGACGTCACACATCAGATTAAGTTTTTGAAAATTTGGGGACGTCACAGGTGGTATCAGAGCATGAACAATAGCAAAGCCTGACATTTTCTCATCATGTAACTCAAACTAAAGAACCTTGAACCTTAATAATATTTAGGGTTAGATTAGTCATCTTTTAGAGACTAGATCTGACCTAGCCTCTAGGTTAGCACCTAGATGTCCGAGAACCAGGTATAGATTGGTGCTTGTTGAGTAGCAAGTCCTTAGATGTCGCTCTTTCCTTGTAGTGCAGCGGTATGGGACGTTGCAGTATTTGGAAATGACGTGCATAAAAGGAAGAGAAACCCTAGACATATGGCGCTCATTGTCTAGAGTAGCTACACTAGTCTACACCATGTTCTCACCCTTTTCACTAGTTTTCAAGACACTGGAATCTCTATTATGTGTGGGACACTCGTTTTCAGGATTTGGTTTTTAATTCCAATCAGATCGAACCTCGATAGTTATCTCTGACGTTTGTTTTATCGGAGAAGAACTATATAATATTTTAATATGTATATGTGTTACAAAAATGTGTCCCCGCACATGTACGAGTAGGAGGTGGTCATGCAACCCAAGTGAAAGTGATGACATCAGTCTAGAAGAGAGAGTAGTTCTAGATTAGATGTCTAGAGCCTTGTTGGATATATATGATAGATAGAATAGATGAAATAAGTTTTGATGTTATGATGTAAGTTTCATATAGATGGCATAAGATAATATATGATGATATATGTTTGTCTTTGAGGACTTAAGTTCAGTTTTGAGGATTTGAGATAAGTTTTGATGATGCAAGTATGAGTTCTTTTATGAGATGAGATAAGTTAAGTTAAGACTAGGTTGTGAGTCAGCATGAGCCTCAAGCTCCTTTACAAAGGAGGACCTCTAGTGTTAGGACCAGTTTTGGGGTTAGCTCAAGAGAGAGAGAAACCCAGAGGGAGAAGGTCAGAAAACCTAAACTTCAAGATATGAGAATTCTGAGATATGTGTTATGATATGTCCAAAACTAGACTACTCCTGAGTGATTGAGTTGAGTCGCTTTATGCATGATTCCTATAGTCTTGCAGAACCCTAGATGTCCTTGGGAAGACCAAACCCTAGAGTCAGAGAGAGGCTGGTTATATGTGCATATGTGAACATGAATATGAGTGCCTGCCATCAGGGTGAGGGAGAGAGCCCAAGACCCTGGAGGAGGTAGCTATGTTAGTTTTTGTACAGCCTCATGCTCGAGATTGGTGGTTCCCATATAGGAATCTAGTGGTGTGTATATAAGAGAACGAGAGCTGAGAAATAGTTTTCACGGGTATATATCTGAGAAGAGAATGGCATAGCATGTTTTGGTTTGTGCTTATGTGGCTAGAGCTTGTAAAGCTGTCACTAGTGCCAATGAGGTAGTCTGAGAACCCTAGACTAAGAGAGGAAAGATAAAGTTTGTGCCTAGGATATACTCATAGAGTTGAGTTAGCTCAGAGAGACTGAGGATGGCACCAACCTCATGATATGGGTCAGGAGAACCTCAGTTGGACTAGATAAAGTTTGATATATGTTTGATAAGCCACTCACATTAGTTTGTTTAGCACAACCATGATAGAATATATGTAAGGACATGATCTGATATTGATACGTGATATAAGTAGACACAACATGATGGAAACCTAGTGATGGTTTAATAGATACCAGTGCTTAAATGGTTAACCATAACATGAATAATGATGATAATGTGATAGTGTTGGCTAATTTTTGTGATGAAATCACTAGTAAATGTTCCAATTTATGATCATATGAATGAAACATGTTACACGAGGTGTTAATCTTAGTGCTTAACAAAGATGGAAAATGTAGTTTGACAGCTAGCACACATAATGAATATAACACCTTGATATGATGAGATGGATAACACGGGTTAATTATAGTTAACTCCCTCATAAAATGCATATCTTAATATTGAACATGTTCTAAAAATTAGCTCAATAAAATGTTGATGAAACCTTGCTGCATGAGTTAATCTTAGTTAACTCCTTTAGAACATGGTAATATGATGTGGAATAATAGCGTATGAATAAAGATGAGGATGCAACCCTAATATATGAGATATGGAATGACATAAGCTAAGCTTCTAAACCTTGAGTTTAACCTTGAATGGAGTGTTTGTGCACCTTAGATGTTTTAAAACCCCCCTAATGGTAGTTTGGAAGTGGCTATGGAGCTTTTTTGTTGGATATGTTGCACCTAGACTGGTGCCTACATGTGGATGAAGGCAAGATAAGGTTTTCCCTGTAAGTATGATTATGGTTTACTTTCGAGGACAAAAGTTCTTTTAAGATGTATATGATGTGACAAAGTGGAATTCCTGAGCTTAATTCCGAGGATGGAATTTGTTTTAAGGTGTGTAGGATGTTATAGAATGGAATTTTGAGATTACCGGGTAGCCAATTTAGATGAATAGATTCATGAAATTGAGCAATGGAGTGGTCAACTTAACTTCTTATGTATGTATGAGAATGATGACATCAACTTCTTTGATCTTATGTACTCATGAAGCTAATCATGAATATAGGGGATTTCATGAATTAGTGTGATATAATGATAGCCTTCAAAATGTTTCCACCATGCAAATGTATATCTCTTGGTTTGATGGAGTCTGAATATCTTTTGAGGTTAATTCTATGGTTAAAGTTTCATAAAATTCGGAGGTTCCTTGAGAAAGATATAAAGACTTATATATGATGAACTGTTGAGTATATTTGTATATGATTTTGTACCACCCTTTGTCACACGGCCTATTGGCTTTCAAACTAGTGAGATCCCTGATCGTGGGCTTTGAATACGATCAAATAGCTATGAACACTATCGTCGTAGTAGCAGTTATAACTAGCCTTAGAGCACGGTAGTCACCACGATGCCATGTTGAGCGAGGTCGCGGGATGAGGAGCAGTTTCGCTTGACCCAGTGCGTGCTCTCTGACGAGGGGATCACACCGATGCCTCATTTACAACAGATGAACCTAGCGAGAGAGAGAGAAACCTCCCACCATCTTTGCCTCTCCGCAGTAGTGAGCATCTGGTAGCGGAGGTAGAATCCAGAGAGGAGAGCTCGACAGAGGAGCACGCTTGGACAAAGGTACGATGTGGAGCGCCTCAAGTCAGTGGGTGGCTCACTGGAACCCGACCCGGCAATGCTCACGCCCTGCGTGGAGCGGTACACCAGGGAAGTCCCATGGTGGCGACCTCCTTGAACATCAAGCAAGAGTGACCAGCAGCAAGCCTATAAGATCGCAGGTGACAAAGTTAGGACGAAAGGGTGAGGCCAAGCCTCACGACAGCAGTGTGGGATCACAACAATGTAACGGTGCCATGAGTCGCGACGGCGGTGCACGCGAGGCGGGCACCAACGAGACTCACAAGAACGAAGAGAGAGAGAGAGCTGAGATCCCTGTGAAGAGCAGCAAACTGTTGATCCCAGAAGTGTAGCGGCGACTATGTAGAGACGCAGCCGGCGTCCGAAGTTGCAGTAAGGAGGAGGGATGTTGATTCCTCATCAGTTCCCTGTACCGCGGCAGTGCTCGATGGAGAAGCTAGTAGCTGCGGTGGAGGTATCCTACGCTGGAGAACTGGAAGGCATGAGATCAGGAGGAGGACTCAGTGGTCCTGATCGCTCATCGGAGACAAGCCCACGGCGGCGGCTCCTTCCCAGATTCACGCAACAGAGGCGTGCGTCAGGCGAGATCGTGAAAGAGAGGGGAAAGCAGACCGGTCCGACTCCCATTCAACCCACCTGAACCGGGTCTGCACCCTTGAACCAGACTAGACCAAACGCGAGCCGCCCCAACTAAGCAAGCAAAGGAGTTGCGCAGCCCTAGAGCCATGTGGCGGCCCGCGATTGGCCCAAAAAAGGTAAATATTCAATAATTCTCAGATCTCGTATAATTCACAGAAATTAGCTCGATGATCAGAAAAATACAAACCAGGAACCAAAATTCTCAGAAAAATGAGTAGAACACAACGAAATCATAATATCAGGATTTTGAAGAACTAATATCAGCTATATCATGTGAGATGTGTTATGCTTGTTTCAGGAGTAATAAATATTAAATGATGACATAAAATTATGGAAAAATGTCAGTAAGTCCATAACCATGTCTTTAATGCATATGATGTCAGATATGGCCATGTTGATGCACGAAATCATGTAATTTGATTAATATGAATAATTAGGGCTAATAACCCTAAATAGAATGTAATAAATACATATGTTCTTTATAATTGATGATATTTACAGAATAAGTTCATATCAGTAACTGGAAGATAATATGAAGATTTGAGATCAATTTTGTACACAAAATTCATGTTATATGAGATTGACCTTGAAACATGTGATGAAACCCTAAATTGAGTAATACATGTAACTTCGGGTTAATATGTGCCCAAAAAGGATATGGAACCTAATAATCAGATTATGTATCCTAATCTGGAATATAAGATCAGTAAGATAAATATAAGAGAAGAATGCAAGTGATATAAGAATGTCCTAATGAACTAAGAGAAACACTAATGGACATAATTAGGGTTAAGATGAGACATAATAAGATGAGAACCTGATGATAGTATATGGTCTTGTTTTGATCAGGTTTGACCAAGCTTATAGTTGACATCAGTGATATGTGTTTAGTATGATATATCTCTTTGGAAGGTACGCCATTACCTCTTACTTGGCTTATTATATAATATGCTTGCATTATATGATAGTACAAACTTGGCATATGATATTGATTGAAATGATTGTTCTTGTATGATATGTTGCGTGTTTTTCCATACTTATTGCTATGAACACATGAAACATAAGATATCTGGTCCATTATATGATAGCACTAAATCTCTTTGGTAGAATAGTGCATTGATGATAGTACTAAATCTCTTTGGCAGAATAGTACATGTGAGCACTAAATCTCTTTGGCAGACTAGTGCAATTGTGAAGTACTAAATCTCTTTGGCAGAATAGTACATGTGAGCACTAAATCACTTTGGTAGAATAGTGCATGTGGTTGATCAAGTTTACATATAATGGAAACATGCCTAAAATATGTGTTCTCTTCCGGTAACAAATATCTTTGTGCAACTATACGCCTTTTCTTATATTTTGTTTAATGCTGCCAAGTATTAGTTTTATCTTATTGCCAAGATATGATGAGAGGTAAATAAAAGACACGTAGGCGTACTCAGTACAATATTCTTGAATATTGTGCTGACGTGTACCGCATGTAATCTTTTGTTAGGTTGTTGTTTGCTCTTGAAGATCCAGGATAGTTGAGAGTTGTGTGGCGAGCTGATGTACAAGTGGACCTGTTGTCTTAAGATCCTATAGTTTAGTGGTAGTACATGTATATGTATAGTTTGCTGTTCAATATGTAATATCAAATGTTGTAACAATTCATGTTGTAATTATATGTTGAATGGTGAACATGTGTGTATGGTTTTATTATTGTTCATGTACATGTGCTACTGATTGTTTTCCTTCTGACTCCCTTGATTTTCTCCTTCTTAGCCTAGTGTGTGGTGTTTAAATTGGGATTCTCGCTGAGGTGAGGGTTTCAATTTGGACGTCACACATCAGATTAAGTTTTTGAAAATTTGGGGACGTCACAGGTGGTATCAGAGCATGAACAATAGCAAAGCCTGACATTTGTTCATCATGCAACTCAAACTAAAGAACCTTGAACCTTAATAATCTTTAGGGTTAGATTAGTCATCTTTTAGAGACTAGATCTGACCTAGCCTCTAGGTTAGCACCTAGATGTCCGAGAACCAGGTATAGATTGGTGCTTGTTGAGTAGCAAGTCCTTAGATGTCGTTCTTTCCTTGTAGTGCAGCGGTATGGGACGTTGCACTATTTGGAAATGACGTGCATAAAAGGAAGAGAAACCCTAGACATATGGCGCTCGTTGTCTAGAGTAGCTACACTAGTCTACACCATGTTCTCACCCTTTTCACTAGTTTTCATGACATTGGACTCTCTATTATGTGTGGGACACTCATTTTCAGGATTTGGTTTTTAATTCCAATCGGATCGAACCTCGATAGTTATCTCTGATGTTTGTTTTATCGGAGAATAACTAAATAATATTTTAATATGTATATGTATTACAAAAATGTGTCCCCGCACATGTACAGGTAGGAGGTGGTCATGCAACCCAAGTGAAAGTGATGACATCAGTCTAGAAGAGAGAGTAGTTCTAGATTAGATGTCTAGAGCCTTGTTGGATATATATGATAGATAGAATAGATGAAATAAGTTTTGATGTTATGATGTAAGTTTCATATAGATGGCATAAGATAATATATGATGATATATGTTTGTCTTTGAGGACTTAAGTTCAGTTTTGAGGATTTGAGATAAGTTTTGGTGATGCAAGTATGAGTTCTTTTATGAGATGAGATAAGTTAAGTTAAGACTAGGTTGTGAGTCAGCATGAGTCTCAAGCTCCTTTACAAAGGAGGACCTCTAGTGTTAGGACCAGTTTTGGGGTTAGCTCAAGAGAGAGCGAAACCCAGAGGGAGAAGGTCAGAGAACCTAAACTTCAAGATATGAGAATTCTGAGATATGTGTTATGATATGTCCTAAACTAGACTACTCCTGAGTGATTGAGTTGAGTCGCTTTATGCATGATTCCTATAGTCTTGCTGAACCCCAGATATCCTTGGGAAGACCAAGCCCTAGAGTCAGAGAGAGGTTGGTTATATGTGCATATGTGAACATGAATATGAGTGCCTGCCATCAAGGTGAGGGAGAGAGCCCAAGACCCTGGAGGAGGTAGCTATGTTAGTTTTTGTACAGCCTCATGCTTGAGATTGGTGGTTCCCATATAGGAATCTAGTGGTGTGTATATAAGAGAACGAGAGCTGAGAAATAGTTTTCACGGGTATAGATCTGAGAAGAGAATGTCATAGCATGTTTTGGTTTGTGCTTATGTGGCTAGAGCTTGTAAAGCTGTCACTAGTGCCAATGAGGTAGTCTGAGAACCCTAGACTAAGAGAGGAATGATAAAGTTTGTGCCTAGGATATACTCATAGAGTTGAGTTAGCTCAGAGAGACTGAGCATGGCACCACCCTCATGATATGGGTCAGGGGAACCTCAGTTGGACTAGATAAAGTTTGATATATGTTTGATAAGCCACTCACATTAGTTTGTTTAGCACAACCATGATAGAATATATGTAAGGATGTGATCTGATATTGATACGTGATATAAGTAGACACAACATGATGGAAACCTAGTGATGGTTTAATAGATATCAATGCTTAAATGGTTAACCATAACATGAATAATGATGATAATGTGATAGTGTTGGCTAATTTTTGTGATGAAATCACTAGTAAATGTTACAATTTATGATCAAATGAATGAAACATGTTACACGAGGTGTTAATCTTAGTGCTTAACAAAGATGGAAAATGTAGTTTGACAGCTAGCACACATAATGAATATAACACCTTGATATGATCAGATGGATCACGCAGGTTAATTATAGTTAACTCCCTCATAAAATGCATAGCTTAATATTGAACATGTTCTACAAATTAGCTCAATAAAATGTTGATGAAACCTTGCTGCATGAGTTAATCTTAGTTAACTCCTTTGGAACATGGTAATATGATGTGGAATAATAGCGTATGAATAAAGATGAGGATGCAACCCTAATATATGAGATATGGAATGACATAAGCTAAGCTTCTAAACCTTGAGTTTAACCTTGAATGGAGTGTTTGTGCACCTTATATGTTTTAAAACCCCCCTAATGGTAGTTTGGAGGTGGCTATGGAGTTTGTTGTTGGATATGTTGCACCTAGACTGGTGCCTACATGTGGATGAAGGCAAGATAAGGTTTTCCCTGGAAGTATGATTATGGTTTACTTTCGAGGATGAAAGCTCTTTTAAGATGTATATGATGTGACAAAGTGGAATTCCTGAGCTTAATTCCGAGGACGGAATTTGTTTTAAGGTGTGTAGGATGTTATAGAATGGAATTTTGAGATTACCAGGTAGCCAATTTAGATGAATAGATTCATGAAATTGAGTAATGGAGTGGTCAACTTAACTTCTTATGTATGTATGAGAATGATGACATCAACTTCTTTGATCTTATGCACTCATGGAGCTAATCATGAATATAGGGGATTTCATGAATTAGTGTGATATAATGATAGCCTTCAAAATGTTTCGACCATACAAATGTATATCTCTTGGTTTGATGGAGTCTGAATATCTTTTGAGGTTAATTCTATGGTTAAAGTTTCATAAAATTCGGAGGTTCCTTGAGAAAGATATAAAGACTTATATATGATGAACTGTTGAGTATATTTGTATATGATTTTGTACCACCCTTTGTCACACGGACTACTGGCTTTCAAACTAGTGAGATCCCTGATCGTGGGCTTTGAATACGATCAAATAGCTATGAACACTATCGTCGTAGTAGCAGTTATAACCAGCCTTAGAGCACGGTAGTCACCACGATGCCATGTTGAGAGAGGTCGCGGGATGAGGCACAGTTTCGTTTGACTCAGTGTGTGCTCTTTGACAAGGGGATCACACCGATGCCTCATTTACAACAGACAAACCTAGCGAGAGAGAGAGAAACCTCCCACCATCTTTACCTCTCTGCAGTAGTGAGCATCTAGTAGCGGAGGTAGAATCCGGAGAGGAAAGCTCGATGGAGGAGCACGCTTGGACGAAGGAACGATGTGGAACGCCTCAAGTCAGTGGGTGGCTCAATGGAACCCGACGCGGCAATGCTCACGCCCTGCGTGGAGCGGTACACCAGGGAAGTCCCATGGTGGAGACCTCCTTGAACATCAAGCAAGAGTGACCAGCAGCAACCCTACAAGATCGCAAGTGACAAAGTTAGGATGAAAGGGTGAGGCCAAGCCTCATGACGGCAGCGTGGGATCACAGCAATGTAACGGCGCCATGAGTCGCAACGGCGGCGCACGCGAGGCGGGCACCAACGAGACTCACAAGAATGAAGAGAGAGAGAGAGCTGAGATCCCTGTGAAGAGCAGCAAACCGCTGATCCCAGAAGTGTAGCGGCGGCTATGTAGAGCCGTAGCCGGCGTCCGAAGTTGCAGTAAGGAGGAGGGATGTTGATTCCTCATCAGTTCCCTGTACCGCGGCAGTGCTCAACGGAGAAGCTAGTAGCCGCAGTGGAGGTATCCTACGCTGGAGAACTAGAAGGCATGAGGTCGGGAGGAGGACTCAGTGGTCCTGATTGCTCATCAGAGACAAGCCCACGGCGGCGGCTCCGTCCCAGATTCACGCAACAGAGGCGTGCGTCAGGGGAGATCGTGAAAGAGAGGGGAAAGCAGACCGGTCCGACTCCCATTCAACCCACCTGAACCGGGTCTGCACCCTTGAACCAGACTAGACCAAACGCGAGCCGCCCCAACTAAGCAAGCAAAGGAGTTGCGCAGCCCTAGAGCCACGTGGCGGCCCGCGATTGGCCCAATAAAGGTAAATATTCAATAATTCTCAAATCTCGTATAATTCACATAAATTAGCTCGATGATCAGAAAAATACAAACCAGGTACCAAAATTCTCAAAAAAATGAGTAGAACACAATGAGATCATAATATCAGGATTTTGAAGAAATAATATCAGCTATATCATGTGAGATGTGTTATGCTTGTTTCAGGAGTAATAAATATTAAATGATGACATAAAATTATGGAAAAATGTCAGTAAGTCCATAACCATGTCTTTAATGCATATGATGTCAGATATGGTCTTGTTGATGCACGAAATCATGTAATTTGATTAATATGAATAATTAGGGCTAATAACCCTAAATAGAATGTAATAAATACATATGTGCTTTATAATTGATGAAAGTTACAGAATAAGTTAATATCAGTAACTGGAAGATAATATGAAGATTTGAGATCAGTTTTGTACACAAAATTCATGTTATATGAGATTGACCTTGAAACATGTGATGAAACCCTAAATTGAGTAATACATGTAACTTCGGGTTAATATGTGCGCAAAAAGGATATGGAACCTAATGATCAGATTATGTATCCTAATCCGGAATATAAGATCAGTAAGATAAATATAAGAGAAGAATGCAAGTGATATGAGAATATCCTAATGAACTAAGAGAAACGCTAATGGACATAATTAGGGTTAAGATGAGACATAATAAGATGAGAACCTGATGATAGTATATGGTCTTGTTTTGATCAGGTTTGACCAAGCTTATAGTTGACATCAGTGATATGTGTTTAGTATGATATATCTCTTTGGAAGGTACGCCATTACCTCTTACTTGGCTTATTATATAATATGCTTGCATTATATGATAGTACAAACTTGGCATATGATATTGATTGAAATGATTGTTCTTGTATGATATGTTGCGTGTTTTTCCATACTTATTGCTATGAACACATGAAACATAACATATCTGGTCCATTATATGATAGCACTAAATCTCTTTGGTAGAATAGTGCATTGATGATAGTACTAAATCTCTTTGGCAGAATAGTACATGTGAGCACTAAATCTCTTTGGCAGACTAGTGCATTTGTGAAGTACTAAATCTCTTTGGCAGAATAGTACATGTGAGCACTAAATCTCTTTGGTAGAATAGTGCATGTGGTTGATCAAGTTTACATATAATGGAAATGTGCCTAAAATATGTGTTCTCTTCCGGTAACAAATATCTTTGTGCAACTATATGCCTTTTCTTATATTTTGTTTAATGCTGCCAAGTAGTAGTTTTATCTTATTGCCAAGATATGATGAGAGGTAAATAAAAGACACGTAGGCGTACTCAGTACAATATTCTTGAATATTGTGCTGACATGTACCACTTGTAATCTTTTGTTAGGTTGTGGTTTTCTCTTGAAGATCCAGGATAGTTGAGAGTTGTTTGGCGAGCTGATGTATAGGTGGACCTGTTGTCTTAAGATCCTATAGTTTAGTGGTAGTACATGTATATGTATAGTTTGCTGTTCAATATGTAATATCAAATGCCAATTCATGTTGTAATTATATGTTGAATGGTGAACATGTGTGTATGGTTTTATTATTGTTCATGTACATGTGCTACTGATTGTTTTCCTTCTGACTCCCTTGATTTTCTCCTTCTTAGCCTAGTGTGTGGTGTTTAAATTGGGATTCTCGCTGAGGTGAGGGTTTCAATTTGGACGTCACACATCAGATTAAGTTTTTGAAAATTCGGGGACGTCACAGTAATAGAGGTGGACCCAGATATATCTAGTTATATATGCACATTTATAGTGATAATCATAGTCACTTTATAGTTGCATGAAATAAATAGACATCCAATAGTTATTTTTCAAGCAACCGATAAAACGTTCGGGAATCGCCATGAAACTAGAATGATTATTCATAAGCGTAACCACATACCTGATTTGATAAGTCATGTAGATTATTCAACATATACTTCATGTATATACAATCAAGCCAATCAACAGATCCAAGCAAGTAACTCAATCATCTCATAATTCCTGAAAAGAATATGTACTCTATTTATTACACACTTTACCAAGAATCTACTTTATTGACTTGAATTCTCTTTCTAAGGTTTCTAATCTGCATTAAGGTTTCATTAATATCCTTTAGGGTTTCTTAGATCAATTCCTCAAACTTTATCCATTTTAGGTCAACAAACCCATTTATATGAACCTTAATTGCTCAACTATCTATTTTAATAGTATTTTATACCCAATTGGCTTAGGGTCATCATATCCCTATTTATTCATGGATTTGAACCATTAAAACAATTAAAAGACATATTCCTCTAAATTAGGGTTTTCAAGCTCATTAATGCATAATCATGCACGAAACCCTAAATTAACCCAATTATATAAAAAGATCATCTTTTTATATCATATTCTCACTTTTATTAACAACGGTTAATATCAGCTTGATTTTTCCAAATAATGTCATTAAGTCCATCTATCATCAAATCCAAGGGTTTTTCTTTAATTAAATCATTAAAAATGACAACTTTATGCCCTTTTCAAATTTCATGCATATTTAAGCACATAAACTCTAAATTGGACTAATCATGTGCAAAGTTATTCCTTTTTGAACATTATGTACCTTTTTACATTTAACAGGTTAACATCAACCCTAAAAATCCATTAAACCCTATTAAACACATTAATCATAGGGTTTCTTAATCTTTAATTAATCAAAGATGAATATTTACCCTACTTTTTGAATAGCATGCCAAATTAGGCTTCAAACATAATTTCTTTGTGTTCCTCTCGTTCTAAGGATCAATTTTCATATATAACTTGTTTTAATCCGAGCTTCCTAGAATTAATTATGATTTTAGCAAAAAGTTACTTACTTGGGCAATTGGAGGACGCCACGTCATCAGGATCATGCAACGTTGGCTTGTCTAAAAACATAACTGAATTATGTAATTACCCCTGGTTAAGTGGTCCGTCCATTAGCCCGCGGAAGGGCATTTCTGTCCAACGACCAAGGGGTCGTCTCCCACCTTCGGCCAGCCCTAGCGGCCGCCACCTGCAGCTGTCCGCGACCCTTCTCCTCTCTTCCCTGGGCCTGAGGCTCCATGCCGGTCGCCGCCCTGCTTCCGCCGCACCTGGGCGCACTCGAGCATCTCTAGATCGTGTCCCACACAATCGTTCTTGAGTGTGAAATGGGCCACGTTTGCTGCTGCGGTTGCAGCAAACTGTAGACATGTGGACGGTGTGCTTAAAGATAGGAGCGCAGGTTTGATCCCTGGTTCCTCCAGGGTTGTCGTGGAGACTCCCTTCTTCCATCAAGACCACCAAACGATCCTCTGTTGTTTCAGGATTAGATCCCTCCCTTCGATTAGGGTTTGCTTCCCAAGAAAGAGAAGAAGAGGAATGGTATACATGGAACTCTTTGCAACACGACCCTGGGCTCTACCCCTTTTATAGGGGAGAGTAGGCATGCCCTAATATGCTTGCCCACGAAGCAAATAAGGCTTTTACTAATAGGAAAGAAATTTTCCTTAAAAAGAGAAGTATTTTCTCTTTCCTTGGCAACTCCTTGCTTAACCATGATCCTTGGTCATTAAGGAATTCGAAATTCCTCTTTCATTTTCTTTGCACTTGCCCTTTTTATTCATTGGCCATGAATTTCTACTCTCTTTTAATCGAAATCACTTTCTTTTTAACAATATCTCATAATTCATTAATAATGCAACACATTATCCTCTTATTTTGCCTTTTTATTATTTTCTCTTTCTTTCCTATTTATTGGGTCTCCATGGATCCCAAAACATTCCATTATTTCGAATTTCTTTTTATTGGATACTTATTATCCTTCTAGATGCATCATTATGCATTATTTCACATTATTTTGTTTATTTCTCATTTAAATATCTCTTTTTCAGGATTTCTTTTTATTTCTCTTTTATTTTCCTCATTGACATCCCTTTTAATATTAGCAACCTCATGGATACAAAATTTCACCAAGGAATCTCATTTATGCCTCTTTCCACTCATTTTCCACATTTTATCATTATTTTCAATAAAGAAATACTTAATTAATATTTTCTTCTCTTATTGCTTTCTTTTTTCAACCTTGGACTCCTTGGTACCCAAGGAACCCAAGAGGAACGAAATCCTCTTTGCATTTTCCTTCTAGAGGTTTCCACATTATTCTTTTCTCAAATATTCAATTATTCCTTACTAATTGAATTTTCTTTGTTATTTGGGCCCAATAGCCAATAAAGCCCACAACACAAACATCAAGGCTATTGTAAATAAAATACATGTATTCAAAACAAATTATACCATTCTTTGTTCAATTATCCTTAATATGAGAAATTGCATTTCTCACCAATCGAACCCAAAAATTGGGGTTGTAACATCCTTCCCCTCTTATAGGAATTTTGTCCTCAAAATTCAATCAAGCAAACAAACATTTCAGGATAAGAGTTTTCCATGTCTATTATTGGCCCCTATGTGGCTTTACCGTACTCATGACGCTTCCAAAGAACCTTTATTATCACATATTCTTTCCTCTGAGTTCATTCACCCTGGCGTCTATAAACTGCACAGGTGTACTCAAGCCATTTCAGCCTCCCTTGGGGCTCATTAGGTTCATTGCTCAGCACATGGTCGGGGTACCTTACATAGTGCTCTAAATCGGACACCTGGAACTCATCACTCATTACTTTATCCTGAGGGGTAAAGTCAACCATAACCTTCTCCACCAATCCATCTCAAATGGACCCATGTATCGGGGACTCAACTCTCTTAGCTATAACTTAGAGGGGTCGGATTTTCACATATTCTTCCACACTCACTTGTATGTCAGTCTACTTTGCATCTGCTCACAACTCTCATTGTATCTAGGCTACTTTCAGCCCTTACACAATCAAAGTGACTTCATCTACACACACTGTAGTCCCTTTTTTAACCATCATGTGGTCCTTTTCTAACCATCATGTGGTCCTTTTCTAACCATCATGTGGCCCTTTTCTAACCATCATGTGGTCCTTTCACCAACATCACCTTACTGAAGTGGTGACTGACACAACCTCCCTTACAGAGCTTCTTATAAAACTTGATACTGTCTATGGTGGTCATTGTCACATCTTTCATAGGACAAGAATTGTCTCTAGATATCACCCTAAACGAGCACACATGCCCTCATTAGACCCTTTAGTCTGGATCATACTAACCATAGTTAGGGGTGATAAACTACACTAACATTGAGTTCTTCATGCACCTACTTCCATCTTTTGGAAGGAAACCTTTAGGTCAAACTCAAGAACATTTGAACTCGCTTCATGGTGTAATTGAACCATCTCTCTCATGGGTAGTTCAACTAGATCTGTCCCTTAACAAAACTCTTTCTTTCTCATGTTATCTAGGTAAGGCGACCTACCATAACCCATATTGCATTTTGACCTTCCTTGGCCCAGGGAAGACCTATCACAACATCCCTAGTGTTGAGCTCCCATTCCCTCTTAGGGACTCTTCTGTCCTCTATATCGATACACTGGGTTACTGGGGTTCGTCCTTTAACTCCTGGCTTGCATGGCCATAAACCACATGCAACTTCATCTTAAGCATCCCAAGTGCTATTGCCATTTTCCACGGTGTATGGTGATCTTCAATCACGATTTCCTGTATGTCGTGATTCCTCAAGTTCAATTCCTCTGAAACCCTAAACCACTCTAGTCGGGGTTTCATCACCTTCTTTTCCAAAGAAGTGCACCTGAGGTTCTACCACCATCCTTTCATTGCATCAATGATCAGACTGGCTACCAAAACAACCATTAGCTGATCTCATTACATTAGTGTTAGCCAACCATATCTTCTTTCCAAACTTAGGGTCAACCCAAACTAGTCAGTCACATCAGAACATCCATTACCACTTCACATCCTTAGGTACTAGGTAACATATACCTCTATGTATTCCACTTATTGTCGCATCTCAACTCTAGGTCTGTATTCATCAAGAACACTCTCTGATCTCATCAACATGGTGATCAAACTCAACCTTGTAAGACTCACCTCTTGGTTTTTGAATTCAACCTGGTATAACTCATAGCTCATGCTAAAAACATTCTTATAAGATGACTACCTTATTTCTCTTTAGCGTTCGCCAACCATCCATGTATCATTTTCTTTACCAGGGTATGTTATCTTCTCTGTCCTTATACCTCATAGCAACGTCCCAACTCACATCATCTTTTATCTTTAGTGTATGGCATGCGTACTTTCCTATCTCTCACTCCCATAACAAGAGGAAATAAGCATTTGGCTGTAGTCCAAATACAGAGTTCCTCCTGTTCCAAGAGTAGATATGGTACATCCCACCCTACCAGTACACCTTTAAATCTAAGTTGAAACGTGTTGTTTATGCTTCCATATTACAATCATCTTGATATCCAAGTTACCTCTATGGAAAACTGGTTTTGAACCTACCTGGGTCATCACACAATCCTTGGTCATTTCCTCTAGGTCTATAGGGTGCCGACACTTTTGGGGTCATCCCTCTTCCCTCATGCATCAAGAGAGTGCCCTACTCATCTGCCCTTTGGGTCCCATGAGTTCATGAAGGTGATCAATCTCCTAACACATGGCCCTCAGATAATGATAGTTGTTATCTCCCGACCCTATGGTCATGTGCAACTGGGGAATTAGGCAACTCCTACTTTTATCGGTCTTATCCCTACCTGACCCTAGGATAGACTTAGGATTATCCATTATAATACATGTTCACTTGGAACCTTACCCAAGTTTTAATCATCTCTCTTCCTGCATTCATGGAGTGGCTTTCATCCTTTCATAGGGATCATGGAAACCTGCTTACCTTGGTCAAGCCCCATACCGGTTACCTCCATGGTAACACATTCATATGCATTTAGAGATGGATATCTATGGGTCAACAAGTTCATTCTCATACCGTGTACTTTTCACTTAGCTTCTCAAGATCCTATGTTACCTCTCTAGGTGTGACGTCCCCAGATTTTCTAAAACTTAATCTGATGTTTGACGTCCAAATTGAAACCTCACCTCAGTGATAATCCCAATTTAAACATCCAACACTAGGCTAAGAAGAAGAAAATCAAGGGAGTCAGAAGGAAACAACAGTAGCACATGTACATGAACAATAATAAAACCATACACACATGTTCACCATTCAACATATAATTACAACATGAATTGTTACAACATTTTAAATTACAAATTGAATAGCAAACTTATACATATACATGTACTACAACTAAACTACATGATCTTAAGACAACAGGTCCACCTGTACATCAACTCGCTACACAACTCTCTCTATCCTGGATCTTCAAGAGCATAACCACAACCTAAACAAAAAGATTACATGCGGTACACGTCAGCATAATATTGAAGAATATTGTACTGAGTACGCCTACGTGTCTTTTATTTACCTCTCATCATATCTTGGCAATAAGATAAAACTAATATACTTGGCAGTAACAGAACAATATAAGGAAAGCGTATACTTGAACAAAGATATTCATCAACAAAAGAGAACACATATTTTAAGCACATTTTCCATTATATCATTCATGCATTTACTACATGAGAGTTGAATGCATTAAGGCCTTTATGATCTACTACCAAAGAGTTGGATCATTTCACAATGTGATCTACTACCAAAGAGTTGGATCACTTCCAAGTACTTTACTACCAAAGAGTTGAAGTACTTATTTCCAGCACTTTACTACCAAAGAGTTGAAGTGCTTAGATATAATGGAACAAATATATTATGTTTCATGTGTTCATAGTAATAAGTATGGAAAAAAACATGCAACATATCATACCAGAACAATCATTTCAATCAATACCATATGCCAAGTATTTTACTACTCATATAACACAAGCATATTGTATAACAAGCCAAGTAAGAGGTAATGACGTACCTTGATCAAGAGAAACCTAATCATCACAAACTCCTCAGGTCAACTATATATCCCAGGTCAAACCCTGATAAAGATAAGATCACATACGATCATCAGGTTCTCATCATCATTAACCCTATTTATATCCATTTTAGGGTTTGCCTTATCTCATTAGGATATTTCCATTATTACTTGCATTCTCATTTTAGATTTATCTTACTAATCTTATATTTCAGGTTGTGGTTCATTATCTGAGCATTAGGTTCCATATCCTGATATGAGCTTACTCTATAAATTTCATCATTTATTGATCATTAATGTATTTATTACATTTAATATAGGGTTATTAGACCTGATTAGCCATATTAATCATTTTACATGATTTCATGCATCAACATGACCATAATTGGCATCATATGCATTATAAACATTATTATGGAGTTATTGACATGTTTCCATAATTTTAGGCCAACGTTTGATATTTATTATCCATCAATTAAGAATTTCACAACTAACAAGATAACACTAATATTCGTGGATCAAAAGCCTGATATTTTGCTTTAATTGTGTTCTACTCATTTTTCTGAGAATTTTGGTATATTATATGTATTTTTCTGATAAGCGTGCTAATTACTACAATTTATTGAATATATGGCAATTATTTGAGATTAATACCTTTTCTGTGAATCACATCTCGCCACGTGTCCACTAGGGTGCGGCTCCTCCTCCTGGCTTGCACTGGGCCGGCCAGTTTTTATTCTGGTTTGGGTTTATTTGGATCTGGATGGAATCGGTTCACGGACGAAAGAACCAGGCCCGCTCCCTTTCTTTCTTCTCTCTCACGTTATTAGCCCGATACGTCTGCGTGGGTTCTCAAAGCTTCAGCCACCGCCCATCAAAACGAGCGCCGCCGTATGAGACTCTGTCTCATGACGCTGGTGCCGTGAGAAGGATCTGCTCCCTTCCTTTGTTGCATGAGGGGTAGTTTCGTCATAGACCACCTCTCCGACTCTTTCTCTCCTGTTGGGCACCCGACGCACGACGTCGGCATGCGCTCTTACCTGGCACACACCGCCGCCGGGGCTGAGTTTGGCACTGGCTCCGCCTGGCTCCCTCTCAAGTCTACCTGAGGTCATCGATCTTGGTGCCTCGATGCTGGAGTATTTCTCTGTGAGCTGCCGGCATAGAACCTTGCCGCTGTAGTGAATGAGGAAAGGGATGTGTGTCGTCTTCTCCGCTTGCTGCAAGTGTCAACCCTGATATGAACAGTCTCCGCTGCACGAGTCCACAACAATGAGAAGCCAGCGAGATCTACACCTCATCACCAACATTAGAGAACTCAATCAACCTCAATTCCTATTCTCTACTCTCAACAATAGAGACGAGAGGGAGATTTGATAGCTCATTCTCCCTACTTTTGTATCCTGTAGGTGACGGTGGAGAGACAGGGGAAAGGAGAAGGTCGAACTCTCTCTATTCTCCTATCAAAGACTCAGACTCTTATTTGAATGAGTGTTCTCAAGGAGTCGAGGCCAACTTCCCATCTACTCCTCCCTCTCGCTCCACGATCAATGAGCCTAAGGAGCGTGGGTGCTCTCCCACGATCTTGTCCCCATATCTCCTCTTGGTCCAGAGCTGGTGGGAAGGTCTTTAAACCCTCTGATCTAATAGATCCAAGGGCTGTAGAAGGCCCATGTTGTCAAACCAAATTTCCTCTCCTTGCAAGCTGTGTGGCAACAGATGGATCAGTCCCTAAGTCTAGTTATGAACCATAGTCTGAAATACATCGAAAAGCACATTATTTCATCAATCTCCAACCTAGATATCTCCATCGAGGAAAGCCCAATAGCCACCAAAATTTTAATTATAGCTCCCTCACAACTCAAGCTACCTTGTACTCAATTTTGGTGCCAAAACTCAACTGTTTTACCATTCTGTTAAATTCCTCAAAAGACATAAACTTATAGATCTAAATCATTATATAATCCTCAATCAACACTCCAACTTTACTAACCCACTTGGGATTATCAAAACAAATCAACATACATATCTTCACTTGTATCATTGGACATTTTAGGATTCCAAAAGTCCACTCCATCACATCCTACACACCTTAAAATATATTTTGTCCTCGAAATTAATCCTGAAAACCCACTTTGTCACATCATATACATCTTAAAAGAACTTTCATCTCGAAAGTCAACCATACTCGTACTCCAAGGAAAACTACCACATCTTCATCCACATGTAGGCACTATTCTATGTGTAACATATCCACAAAAGTTACCTAGAACCATGTATCCAAAGCACTATTAGGGGGGTTTTACAACCATCTTGGTGCACAAACACTCCATTCAAGGTTAAATTCAGGGTTTAGAAACTTTGATCATCTTATGACATATTTTATATTTTAGGATTTTTATCCTCATTATATTAAAGCATCAATATTCCAACAACACACATTTTTTTTTGCCAAGGTCATTACATAGTGCAAAATTTTCAGATCATATTCATCATATTTATTAAGCACTATCATTATCACTATTTGGCATGTATCATTAAGATGATCTCATTTCACGTTCCTATTAAGTTACAAATTTATTAGTGAATTCATTACTAGATTCACCAACCATATTACATCATGATTCATATAATATGTATCATTAGTGTCATCTCATTATACTTTCTCATATTAGGTTATAAACTCGTTTAGAGATTCCTCATGAGATTATACAACTATTCACATTATCATCACTATTTATGTGTATGGTTAACCATTTATGCCTTGATATCTGCTAAACCATCTTTAGGTTTTGATCATATCATGTCTATATATCACATCTTTACACATATTATATCATGACTGTTCTAAACAAACTTATATAAGTGGCTTGTTAAACATATATCAAAACTTTATCTAGTCCAACTTAGGTTCTCCTAACCCATTCCTGAGGGTTGTGCCATGCTTAGTCTTTGTGAGCTAAAACAACTCTATGAGTATGTCACATGCATATACTTTATCTTTCCTTTCCTTAGTCTAGGGTTCTTGGATTACCTCATTGGTACTAGTGATCAAATTCACAAGATCTAGCCACATAAGAAAAAAACAAAGCATGATATGACATACTATTCATAGATCTCTAACCATGAAACATCTTACCCAAAGTTCTCTTATATTCACCACTAGATTCCTATGTGGGAAACCACCAACCCGAGCATGAAGCTATCCAGAAGCTAACATAGTTGCCTCCTCCAGGGTCTTGGGACTCTCTCTCCCTCACCCAGATGGTAGGTACTCATATTCATATTCACATATGCACATATAACCAGCCTCTATTTGACTCTAGGGTTCGGTCCTCCCAAGGACATCTAGGGTTCAACAAGACTATAGGAATCATGCATTAGACAACTCAACTCATTCACTCAGGAGTATTCTAGTTTAGGACATGTCATATCACATATCTTAGAATTCTTATATCTTAGAGACTAGGTTCTCTGACCATCTCCATGTGGGTCTCACTCTTTCTAGAGTTAACCCCAAAACTGGTCCTAACACTAGAGGTCCTCCTTCGTAAAAGAGATTGAGGCTCTTACTGATTCTCATCCTGTCTCAACTTAGCTTATCTTATCTCATAAAAGCCTAGTTTCTTGCATCATCAAAACTCATCTTGCATTCTCAAAACTGAACTTAAAACCTCAAACACAAACATAGATCATCATAACCATCTTATGTCATCTATGTAAGACTTACATCATATCATCAAAACTTATTTCATCTATTCCATCTATCATATTTATCAAATAGGTTCTAGATATCTAATCTAGAACTATTATCTCTCTATACTAATGTCATTCACTTTCACTTAGATTGCATGATCACCTCCTACTCGTACATGTGTGGGGACACATTTTTGTAATACGTATTCATAATAAAATAGTATATAGTTTTTCTCCGATAAAACAAGTGTAAGAGAAAACTATCGAGGTTCGATCTGTTTGGAATCAAAAACCAAATCCAGAAACGAGTGTCCCACACATAGTAGAGAGTACAGTGTCATGAAAACTAGTGAAAAGGGTGAGAACAAGGGGTAGACTAGTGTAGCCACTCTAGACAATGTGTGCAATATGTCTAGGGTTTCTCTTCCCTTGATACACGTCATTTCCAAATAGTGCAACATCCCATACCGCTGCACTACAAGGAAAGAACGACATCTAAAGACTTGCTTAGCCACAAGCACTAGTCTAGACCTAGTTCTCGAACATCTAGGTGCTAACCTAGAGGCTAGGTCAGATCTAGTCTCTAAATGACGACTAATCTAACCCTAAAGATGATTAAGTTTAAGGTTTTCTTTAGTTTTGAGTTGCATAAT
Organism: Alisma plantago-aquatica; assembly: GCA_963693085.1. Classification (NCBI taxonomy): domain Eukaryota; kingdom Viridiplantae; phylum Streptophyta; class Magnoliopsida; order Alismatales; family Alismataceae; genus Alisma; species Alisma plantago-aquatica. The sequence continues at coordinate 170,088,932 of OY856410.1, forward strand.
GAGAAAATATCAGGCTTTGATATTGTTCATGCTCTGATACCACCTGTGACGTCCCCAGATTTTCTAAAACTTAATATGATGTTTGACGTCCAAATTGAAACCTCACCTTAGTGAGAATCCCAATTTAAGCATCCAACACTAGGCTAAGAAGAAGAAAATCAAGGGAGTCAGAAGGAAACAATAGTAGCACATGTACATGAACAATAATAAAACCATACACACATGTTCACCATTCAACATATAATTACAACATGAATTGTTACAACATTTGATATTACATATTGAATAGAAAACTTATACATGTACATGTGCTACTGTTGTTTCCTTCTGACTCCCTTGATTTTCTTCTTCTTAGCCTAGTGTTGGATGTTTAAATTGGGATTCTCACTGAGTTGAGGTTTCAATTTGGACGTCAAACATCAGATTAAATTTTAGAAAATCTAGGAACGTCACACTAGGTTTGATCAAACCCAAAAAATTGGTATACACCCTACCAAAGGGTCCCTCTCCCAGGATGGGAGGAAAACTATCTCTTGACAAAAAGGTCACAAAAGCTCTTAGGTCCAGGGTTTACATCCCCATGAGCCTACTTAACCCTAGCAAGCTATTAAGGAACAAGCAGATCACCTACTGTACCATGCTAGGTCATACTTATCCTCTTTCCTCGATGTTGGATCAAGATCATACCTTCCTTTATCATCAACCTAGTTGTGAGGGGTTCATCAGACATACCTTAAACTTAAGGGGCTTCCCTTTTTCTTTATACATGAATCGTACCATGCTCGAAACTATGGCAACTTAATTCTCATCATGAGCATTAGGTATACCAGTTCCCCTCTCAAGCCTAGGAACCCTAGGTTCACTTGTAGGTGTCCAACTGCATGCTCTATCTCTAAGTATGAACCAAGCATGAAAAAGGCATGACATGCACTTCTTGTCATTCTTCAACTCGAGCAACACTTAGGGTTGGGTCCTCGTCAAGGACATCCAATAAGGTACAAGGCCTCATAACCTACTACTAAACCTTTATAGGTCTAAGGAACTCTTCTTCCTACCTCAGAAGGTAAACACCCATATTGTAGGCACAGAGGCACCAGATGCTTCATCTTCACTTTCTAGGGTTTGGTCCCTCTAAAGGAAACTAAGATATCAACAGCCTTATCAGATCATGCATGAGGCAACCTCTATCATCCACTTAGGTCGCATCATCCTCAACTCCGCACTTCTCCTCGTATCTCGGAGTCTAGGATGCCAACCTTCTTGCTGGGTTTCCTGCTCTCTCTCTCTAGAGCTAACTCTACAACTAACCTCACCATTAGAGGTCCTCTCTTCATGAAGGATCAACCTCAAAAGCATCATCAACATGGGTGAAGCCTAGGTTCGGATTTATATTTTGTCGAGATCATCCATAACCCTTTAAGCTCCATCGTAATTCCGTATCCAGGGTTTCATCCTACTGTCAGCACTATGATGTGCCCTAGGTGCCAGCTATACCCTACTTGCACAAGCCCGTAGGGTTTCTAAGGTCTTTCACTAACATCATTATCTAAGGAGCTATCCTTTACCTAACATGCACGACCCTTCCCAGGGTTGGGTTGCCAAAGGTGCTAGGTCACCCACGGATCATATGGCATCCCAAAGGCATGTCCTTTCAAACACCTGGTCCAACTCATCTCTCTCTAACCTTCACTTAGGGTCAGGGTTAGCATCATCCTCAGAGGATGTGCCAGGTCTCTACTTGCAATGGAGATCTCTATCTCCAAGACTAACTTATCCTCCTGACAAGAAGGTCTAGCCTCAAGTCTCTTCTGAGGACATGACAACTTATGTCATACGACCTAAGCATATATCTATTCTTTAGTTTGCGCTTAATCTATTAAGCTTATGTCCATGACATCTTATTTACATGCCTTTCATTAATTTGGTGGAGGATTCCTTAAACCTTATTAACCTTACCCATACCTCAAGAGGGTGAGGAGAAGAAAGAAAACCCTAATCCTTTAGGTCCTTATCAGAATTTTGTGATGAGAAGGGATGAATAAGAAGCGAAGTTCTAAAGGTATCTTATTTCGATTCATACCCTATGACTTTGGCCAGGCAGTCAAACGGATCCGGAAGTCCTCGTACTCTGACTAGTGGTGCGGAGGAAAATATTGCCAGCCCCCGGTCATGATCCTTTGCTAGACACCTCCATCTTTCAGATAATCCTCCAATAACTCCCTTGGGTTCTATGGAGTTTGTAAAATTAAATAATTATTAATGGTTAACTGAGGAACCTACACTCTGATACCAAATGTTATGAACCCACCTCCCGATAACCCCCAATTAAGGGAGACCGAGTTGTCGAAGCCGCACCCATATCTTCCGGATCAAAGGTTCGGCAATTAACCAAAAATATTTATCAAATTTTAACATACTATACTGAAAGCTATAAGAAAATAAATTTTTGCATACCTTTTAAAAAACTTGGATCTATAAACATCTATCCACTTAAGGATTCTACTCTAACTAATCCTCCTTGTATTTTACTTCATGTATTTCACAATATGATGATTTACTGTTTCTCCTTTTTGGCTTGTACCTAAAATGCCGACAAACAAAATGTCAGTCAGCCGAAGCTGGTATGTGGGGGAAACAATAATCATGTAAATACTTTAACAATGTAATCATTCAATTAATCATTTAACAACCAAGATTACATCTTAGATATAACTCCACGATCCAAGAGTACCCTATCCTCTATGTTGTCCCCATTAAACCCTTCATGATCCACCTATAAGTGAACCAATTTCTAGGGTTGAGTCACATGGCACTACTTGTAAGTAGCCCACTCCTTAACTCATGGTAGGCTAATGAGTCTCATGTCACTACAGGTAGGTAGCCCAGTTTCTAACTCTCGGTAACCTAGACCTTGCTCTAGGATTACCCCTTTTTTCTTAGCCTTTTCAAAGCAATAGAGGTGGACCTGGATCTATCTAGTTATATATGCACATTTATAGTGATAATAATAGTCACTTTATAGTTGCATGAAATAAATAGACATCCAACAGTTATTTTTCAAGCAACCGATAAAACGTTTGGGAATCGCCGTAAAACTAGAATGATTATTCATAAGCGTAACCACATACCTGATTTGATGAGTCATGCAGATTATTCAACATGTACTTCATGTATATACAATCAAACCAATCAACAGATCCAAGCAAGTAATTCAATCATCGCATTATTCCTGAAAAGAATATGTACTCTATTTATTACACACTTTACCAAGAATCTACTTTATTGACTTGGATGCTCTTTCTAAGGTTTCTAATCCGCATTAAGGTTTCATTAATATCCTTTAGGGTTTCTTAGATCAATTCCTCAAACTTTATCCATTTTAGGTCATCAAACCCTAAAATACTCTTTTCCATTTATATGAACCTTAATTGCTCAACTATCTATTTTAATAGTCTTTTATACCCAATTCGCTTAGGGTCATCATATCCCTATTTATTCATGGATTTGAACCATTAAAACAATTAAAGACATATTCCTCTAAATTAGGGTTTTCAAGCTCATTAATGCATAATCATGCACGAAACCCTAAATTAACCCAATTATATAAAAAGATCATCTTTTTAGATCATATTCTTACTTTTATTAACAATGGTTAATATCAACTTGATTTTTCCAAATAATGTCATTAAGTCCATCTATTATCAAATCCAAGGGTTTTTCTTTAATTAAATCATTAAAAATGATAACTTTATGCCCTTTTCAAATTTCATGCATATTTAAGCACATAAACTCTAAATTAGACTAATCATGTGCAACATTATTCCTTTTTTAACATTATGAACCTTTTTACATTTAACAAGTTAACATCAACCCTAAAGATCCATTAAACCCTATTAAACACATTAATCATAAGGTTTCTTAATCTTTAATTAATCAAAGATGATAATTTACACTACTTTTTGAATAGCATGCAAAATTAGGCTTCAAACATAATTTCTTTGTGTTCCTTTCGTTCTAAGGATCAATTTTCGTATATAACTTGTTTTAATCCGAGCTTCCTAGAATTAATTATGATTTTAGCAAAAAGTTACTTACTTGGCCAATCGGAGGACGCAACGTCATCAGGCTCATGCAACGTTGGCTTGTCTAAAAACATAACCGAATTACGCTATTACCCCTGGTTAAGTGGTCCGTCCTTTATCCCGCGGAAGGGCATTTCTGTCCAACGACCAAGTGTTCGTCTCCCACCTTCGGCCAGCCCTAGCGGCCGCCACCTGCAGCTGTCCACGACTCTTCTCCTCTCTGCCCTAGACCCGAGGCTCCACACCAATCGCCGCCCTGCTTCCGCCGCACCTGGGCGCACTCGAGCATCTCCAGATCGTGGCCAAAATGGCCGTTCTTGAGCGTGAAATGGGCCGCGTTTGCTGCTGCGGTTGCAGCAAACTACAGACATGTGGACGGTGTGCTTGAAGATAGGAGCGCAGGTTTGATCCTTGGTTCCTCCTGGGTTGTCGTGGAGACTCCCTTCCTCCATCAAGACCACCAAACGATCATCTGTTGTTTCAGGATTAGATCCCTCCCTTCGATTAGGGTTTGCTTCCCAAGAAAGAGAAGAAGAGGAATGGTATACATGGAACTCTTTGCAACACGACCCTGGGCTCTACCCCTTTTATAGGGGAGAGTAGGCATGCCCTAATATGCTTGCCCACGAAGAAAATAAGGCTTTTACTAATAGGAAAGGAATTTTCCTTAAAAAGAGAAGTATTTTCTCTTTCCTTGGCAACTCCTTGCTTAACCATGTTCCTTGGTCATTAAGGAATTCGAAATTCCTCTTTCATTTTCTTTGCACTTGCCCTTTTCATTCATTGGCCACAAATTTCTACTCTCTTTTAATCAAAATTACTTTCTTTTTAACAATATCTCATAATTCATTAATAATGCAACACATTATCCTCTTATTTTTCCTTTTTAGTATTTTCTCTTTCTTTCCTCTTTATTGGATCTCCTTGGATCCCAAGACATTCCATTATTTCGAATTTCTTTTTATTGGATACTTATTATCCTTCTAGATGCATCATTATGCATTATTTCACATTATTTTGTTTATTTCTCATTTAAATATCTCTTTTTGAGGATTTCTTTTTATTTCTCTTTTATTTTCCTCATTGACATCCCTTTTAATATTAGCAACCTCATGGATACGAAATTTCACCAAAGAATCTCATTTATGCCTCTTTCCACTCATTTTCCACATTTTATCATTATTTTCAATTTATTTCTTAATAAAGAAATACTTAATTAATCTTTTCTTCTCTTATTGCTTTCTTTTTGCAACCTTGGATTCCATGGTACCCAAGGAACCCAAGAGGCACGAAATCCTCTTTGGATTTGCCTTTTAGAGGTTTCCACATTATTCTTTTCTCAAATATTCAATTATTCCTTACTAATTGAATTTTCTTTGTTATTTGGGCCCAATAGCCAATAAAGCCCACAACACAGACATCAAGGCTATTGTAAATAAAATCCATGTATTCAAAACAAATTATACCATTCTTTGTTCAATTATCCTTAATATGAGCAATTGCATTTCTCACCAATTGAACCCAAAAATTGGGGTTGTAACAAGAGATGTCTTAATCATTATGTCAACCTTACATCAACACTCCTACTTTGTCAAAATCTTGGAACTCTCAATATAGCACAACCATATGATTTCACTTATGTCATTGGACATTTAGGATTCTAAAAGTGTGATGACCCAAAAGTTTAGGAATTTACTACGTAATATATTAGTTGAAGGTATAGCTAGTAAGAATGATCTAATGATGTACCTTGAGGTTTGATGTTGTCAAGTGATGTATGTAAAAAATCTATTTGATCAATAATGCAGGATTAAATGACTTATATCCAAGGATTATATAATTAATTACTAGGTCGTTGTGAAATTTATTTTACATAACCAAATAATAGATTTTATGTCCCAAACTTGGAGACTTGGAGAGAATATGACTTAAGATATGATGAGACTATACTAAAATTATCATGATGAGAGGTTCAAGTTCCTACTAGATACTATAAGAGTTTGACGTTATTAATATTTTATTTTAATGTCCTGCCAAACCTTAGTCATATCTTGTTTAAGAGATTATGGCATGTGACAAATCATATCACACGGCCAAGCTTGCAGTGGCATTAAGGAATATGATATGTATTTTTTTAATTCTGAATCGTTCTAGTATATCTGACAAAGGGACCCCGTTCTCAACCTCCGAAAACTACAGTGGTGAAGGAGGACCAGGCCGGTATACTTTCCCGATAACCTTGCATGGAAATTGTGGATCAGAGTGCTATACCGGTGGCAGTGTTAGCCCTGCCTCAACGAGATCTACCATGTGACCCCTCACACAGACTCGATTGTTGCTTCTTCTAAGAACCCAACCCAAGAACGCTCGCCGGATCTGGACCAACCTGGAGTGGCTACACCTGTGCAGTGTCTCAGCCGTTGGGAGAAGAAGACCCACAACCATACGAAGGAGCACCGGTGGCCATTAATCTGAGTTTCGTGGACTCAGCTAGATTGTGGACCCACACGGACAGAACACGTCACAGCATTTCGGCGAGAAGGGAAGGATGAGAGAAAGAGGCGGCAGTGCTACATTTGAGAACCCAGCCCTCGCGCTCGAGTAGGTGTTGCCTCTTCTCTCTGCCGCAACCAGACCCAGACGACGGCGATCTCACAGAGAGTGGGATCTGCAGCCGAAACCCAAGGGTCGTGTTTCTGCAGAGGTCAGGCGAGAGACTCCAAATGTGATGGTGGCTTTAAGTGTGGATGAGGAGCATCATTGTGCCATCACCTGCATGCTGGAGTCGAGCTTCGTGATGGCGGTGCTAAGGCGGGAGGTGATGCTATTTGCTCCCCCACCGGAGCAAGACCCTGGTCGATCTCTCGCCAGCAAACCCCAGCCGCAATGGCGCCCTCCTGAACCGTGGTACTCGACCTCCCTCTGCCCCGCCAAGACTGGTAGCACCCTCCCTACCTGGTACTCACCCACCTACCTCCATCATCGCACCTCCTCCTCTGTGCTCTCCCCTCCAACCAGCTATACTCTCCAGTCGGCGTCAGGTTCTGTTCCACCATGGCAGGCCGACAACCACACTCTCAGCAGAACACCACTGCCCCTTCCCCCTTCATTTGCGAGGTAGTAGGTCGAGCTCCTAAGGACTGGATTGAGCTCTTGGAGGCATCTTCGAAGCTCCATGAACCTTTCCCCGCCCGAGAAGAGAGCTGAATCAAGGAGATTAGCTCGTCCTATGCAGCAACGGTGCACTTCTGAAGAAAGGAAGAGTCTCGTATGATTGCAGAAGGGCGATCACGGGTGTGAGGTGTGACCTCACTCAGACCGAGCCCTCAACCCCAAGGAAATCACAGACCGGCCAAGCTAGGGAGGCTGGGTGAGCTGGACCGGATGCTAAAGTCCAACGCCTACATATGCCAGCCAGGACACATGGCGCAATTTGATTGGCCACTAAGAGGTAAAAACCTAGAATATATGCAGTTCTTCAATAAATTGTAGAAAATAGTCTACTTGTTAGAAAAATACAAATAAGGTACCGAAATGTTCATAAAAATAAGTAGAATAGATGGGACCATAATATCAGTCTTTTGTTGCACTAATAATAGTGATATCATGTAAGATGTGAAATGCTCATATGATGGACAATAAATATCAAACGATACTCTAAAATTATGATAACATGTCAGTAAGTCTATATTCATGTTTGTAATGCATAGAATATCAATTATGATCATGTTGATGTACGAAATCATATAATTTTCTCAATATGACTAATTAGGGCTAATAACACTAAAGATAATGTATTAAATGCATACCTGCTCAATAAATGATGAAATTCACAAAGTAAGGTCATATCGGTATATGGAACTTCAGTTTTAATTATGAGATCATAATGATGAAGAGAATCCATGTTATATAAAGATGAATCTTAATACATGCTATAAAACCCTAATCTTGGTTAATGATGTAACCTAGGGTTATTATGTGCACCAAAAAGAATATGGAACCTAATATTCAGATAATGAATCATAATCTGGAAAATGACATCAGTAAGATAAATATAGGACAATAATGCAAGTAAACGTTGGAATATCCTAATGAGATAATATAAACCCTAATGAACATGACTAGGGTTAACATGATCAGAATCTGATGATAGTATGTGGTCTTGTCTTAATCAAGTGATGACCAGACTTCTAGATGATCAAGGATAAGTTAGAAATCTCTGAACTTAGGTACGTGGGTTTTAATTTAAGTATATGACTATGTTTTTCTTGCTTGAAATCATGATATGTATGTATGCTCTCTTCTATTTCCAAATATTAGATGTAGTAGCACTATATAGTACTCGATGTTTTATCACTTGTAAACATAAATGATATGTAGATGCTTTGTAGTTATTTATGGTGCTCATTATCCCCCTTACGAGGGAATGGATTAATGTTGGCTAGTACACCTCCCTAGAGCACACGGTGTATGGGGAGTTTCCCTAGAGTACTTGGTACACGGGGATGGGCCCAATATTTATGTTTTGGTACTAGTCCACCTTGATAATGCAATTCATCTAAGAAAATGACTTAAATTGGCATATTTCACTTAATAAAGAAGTGTTTTCTATGATTTTCTTTCCTTCTGCAAATCTTTTTCAAAATTTTGAAAGCCATAAATATATGTATCTTTCTACCCACGTGCACAACACCTTGTGTGTTGATTCATTGTTTCACGTATGTTTTAGGTTAAGAGATATCTTGGGATAAAGGACGGGATGTGAGCAGTTGTCCAGGTTGTACCTATTGTGTTAAGATCCTGTTAGCATAGATGTTCAGACCTGTAGAATTTCCATTCAATATGTAATTGTAAATCATTGTGTAATAATTCATGTTGTATAAATTTACATGTTGAATGTTGAGAATGTTATGGTTGTATGTTCATGTATGCATATTAGGCTTCCGCATCGCTTTCTGATATGATTGGATGATGTTTTCAGATTCTGACATCTCATTCCCAATAGGGTTTGGAGAAATCAAAATCCGGGGACGTCACAGTTGGTATCAGAGCAGGAACAATAGCTACACCTAACAATTTCTCACCATGAAACATAAAAACTAAATTTCACCTTTCACCTTAAACCCTAGAAACTTAGTAAGTTGTTCTATAGGAATAAGGTTTGACTTAGCCTCTAAGTTAGAACCTAGATGTTCGAGAACTAGGTTTAGATAAGTGTGAGAAACGTTTTACATATAGAGATCATATGTATTGGGTAGCTACACTAATCTACACCATGTTCTCACCATTTCACTAGATGACATGGCACTTGACTATCTACTGTGTGTTGGACACTCGTTTTGCTGATTTGGTTTTTTTTCCAATCGGCTCGAGCCTCGACAGTTTTCTCTGACGTCTGTCTTCTCGGAGAAAAACTATATAATATTTTATTATATATATGTAATATAAAAATGTGTCCCTCACACAGGAGATTAGTGGGTGTTCATGCAATCTAAGTGGAAGGGAGTGACATCAGTCTAGATGAGAGAATAGATCTAGATTAGAAGTCTAGAGCCTCATAAGATTATGTGATAGATAGATAGACAAAAGAAAGTTGAAGGAAATAAGTATATAGAATCTTACCTAAGTTGATCTATGATGGTATAGGTTTCCTTATTAAGATTTGAGTTGTATATGAGCCGAATCCACTCTTATAGGATCTATGCTAAGTCGTAATGATGAAAGTACATTCCCTTTTCCTACTTAAGATAAGATAAGTTAAGATAGAAATGAGTGTGCATGAGCCTCAAGATCTTATACAAGGAGGATGTCTAGTGGTAGGATGAGATATGTGGTGAACTCTAGAGAGAGTAAGACCCACAGGGAGAAGGTCATAGGACCTAGCCTCCAATATATGAGATATATGTTAAAAAAAAAATCCTACACTAGATTACTCTTGAGTGTTGAGTTGTGTCCTTATGCATGATTCAAATCTATATGTGAGAATTGGGTAAAAGAAAAGGATGGGTAGATGACCCATATGAGAAAGTCAATCATTTGACTAAGTTAGGTCCTATCTTGAGTGGCTTATGTTGTGAACTCATCATTAGCTGCAAGTGAGGTGATATATGAAACTTTGGTTCTGACAGTAAGATGTCTTGTGCATAAGATTCTCATAAATGTTATTCATTCCTTATCTCTTTCTTGATAGACGATGCTTGAAACCTCACTTGAGCTATATAGATGATTTATATATGATGAGTCACTCGTATAAGCTTGACCTATTCTATATCCCCCCTATATCATACATGTAGTCCCAAAGATTGAAATCATGATAAGTTTGACTTTAAAATTTTCTCTTCCCCTTCATCTGAAATACGAAAGATATGATGTTGAGATCATGGGATAAACTTAGTATATTCTCTTTTTTTCCCTTACATAATACATGCAAGACATTAAAAAAAAATTGAACTCATGAACTTGATATAAAGATATTTTTGGATCATAGGATATATGATCAGAAATATAGTTCGTAACTTTAATCCTTCTCAATGTATGCTTCTAAGTTGAGCATGAATATCACACCATAGGGGGAAACCCTAATGGTCAAACATGTTACGTAAGCCCTTCTTAAGTAGAAAAGAAAAATTTTAATATCAAGGAATGTAGATAAATCTCCTCTAATTCTAAAATCATTGTAAGATGTTAATGATGATAGAATTGAATGATCTAAATATCATGGCAAATAAACAAATTCCTCTTGAACTTTAAAAGTATGAACAAAACCAGTATCTTTAGGGGTGATGTAATCCTAAGATATCATAATGTCATGTTATGGCCAAGACTTTAAGTGATGATTCCACATATATAAGGTGGGGTGGACACACCCAAGAATCTCTAGACCCTAAACTAACAACTTAGAGTGCATGCAACTATCGTGGCTTTAGAATCTAAGCAATGATGAAGTATATGAAGTTGAACTCCTAAATAGCCTCTTAAGGATGAGATTAGTTGAATTTCGAGGACAAAATTCCACATAAGGTGGGGTGATTGTGATGACCCAAAAGTTTAGGAATTTACTACGTAACATATTAGTTGAAGGAATAGCTAGTAAGAATGATCTAATGATGTACCTTGAGGTTTGATGTTGTCAAGTGATGTATGTAAAAAATCTATTTGATCAATAATGCATGATTAAATGACTTATATCCAAGGATTATATAATTAATTACTAGGTCGTTTAGAAATTTATTTTACATGACCAAATAATAGATTTTATGTCCCAAACTTGGAGACTTGGAGAGAATATGACTTAAGATATGACGAGACGATACTAAAATTATCTTGATGAGAGGTTCAAGTTCCTACTAGATACTATAAGAGTTTCAAGTTATTAATATTTTATTTTAATGTCCTGCCAAACCTTAGTCATATCATGTTTAAGAGATTATGGCATGTGACAAATCATATCACACGACCAAGCTTGCAGTGGCATTAAGGAATACGATATGTATTTTTTTAATTCTGAATCGTTCTAGTATATCTGACAAAGGGACCCCATTCGCAACATCTAAAAACTACGGTGGGGAAGGAGGACCAGGCCGGTATACTTTCCCGATCACCTAGCATGGAAATTGTGGATCAGAGTGCTATACCGGTGGCAGTATTATCCCTGCCTCACCAAGGTCTACCATGTGACCCCTCACACAGACTCGGTTGTTGCTTCTTCTAAGAACCCAACCCAAGAACGCTCGCCGGATCTGGACCAACCTGGAGTGGCTACACCTGTGCAGTGTCTCAGCCGTTGGGAGAAGAAGACCCACAACCATACGAAGGAGCACCGGCGGCCATGAATCTGAGTTCCGTGGACTCAGCTAGATCGTGGACCCACACGGACAGAACACGTCACAACATTTCGGCGAGAAGGGAAGGACAAGAGCAAGAGGCGGCCGCGCTACATTTGAGAACCCAGCCCTCGCGCTCGAGTAGGTGTTGCCTCTTCTCTCCGCCGCAACCAGACCCACATGACGGTGATCTCACAGAGAGCGGGATCCGCAGCCGAAACCCAAGGGTCGTGTTTCTGCGGAGGTCAGGGGCGAGACTCCGAATGTGATGGTGGCTATAGGTGCGGATGAGGAGCATCGTTGTTCCATCACCTGCATGCTGGAGTTGAGGTTCACGATGGCGGCACCAAGGCGGGAGGCGATGCTATTTGCTCCCCCACTGGAGCAAGACCCTGGTCGATCTCTCGCCAGCAAACCCCAGCCGCGATGGCGCCCTCCTGAACCGTGGTACTCGACCTCCCTCTGCCCCGCCAAGACCGGTAGCACCCTCCCTGCCTGGTGTTCACCCACCAACCTCCATCATCGCACCTACTCCTCCATGCTCTCCCCTCCAACCAGCTGTAGTCTCCAGTCGATGTCAGGTTCTGTGCCACCACGGCAGGCCGACGACCACTCTCTCAGCAGAACACCAGCGCCCCTTCACCCCTTCATTCGCGAGGTAGTAGGTCGAGCTCCTAAGGATTGGATTGAGCTCTTGGAGGCATCTTCGAAGCTCCACGAACCTTTCCCCACCCGAGCAGAGAGCTGAATCAAGGATATTAGCTTGTCCTATGCAGCGCCGGTGCTCTTCTGCAGAAAGGAAGAGTCTCGTATGATTACAGAAGGGCGATCACGGGTGTGAGGTGTGACCTCACTCAGACCGAGCCCTCAACCCCAAGGAAATCACAGACCGGCCAAGCTAGGTAGGTTGGGTGAGCTGGACTGGCTGCTAAAGTCCAACGCCTACATATGCTAGCCAGGACACATGGAGCAATTTGATTGGCCACTAAGAGGTAAAAACCTAGAATATATGCAGTTCTTCAATAAATTGTAGAAAATAGTCTACTTGTCAGTAAAATACAAATCAGGTATCGAAATGTTAAGAAAAATAAGTAGAATAGTGTGGGACCATAATATCAGTCTTTTGTAGCACTAATAATAGTGATATCATGTAATATGTGAAATGCTCATATGATGGACAATAAATATCAAACGATACTCTAAAATTATGATAACATGTCAGTAAGTCTATATTCATGTTTATAATGCATAGAATATCAGTTATGATCATGTTGATGTACGAAATCATATAATTTGCACAATATGACTAATTATGGCTAATAACACTAAAGATAATGTATTAAATGCATACCTGCTCAATAAATGATGAAATTCACAGAGTAAGGTCATATCAGTATATGGAACTTCAGTTTTAATTATGAGATCATAATGATGAAGAGAATCCATGTTATATGAAGATGAATCTTAATACATGCTATAAAACCCTAATCTGGGTTAATGATGTAACCTAGGGTTATTATGTGCACCAAAAAGAATATGGAACCTAATATTCAGATAATGAATCATAATTTGGAAAATGACATCAATAAGATAAATATAAGACAATAATGCAAGTAAATGTTGGAATATCCTAATGAGATAATATAAATCCTAATGAACACGACTAGGGTTAACATGATCAGAATCTGATGATAGTATGTGGTCTTGTCTTAATCAGGTGATGACCAGACTTCTAGATGATCAAGGATAAGTTAGAAATCTCTGAACTCAAGTACGTGGGTTTTTATTTAAGTATTTGACTATGGTTTTCTTGCTTGAAATCATGATATGTATGTATGCTCTCTTCTATTTCCAAATATTGGATGTAGTAGCACTATATAGTACTCGATGTTTTATCACTTGTAAACATAAATGATATGTAGATGCTTTGTAGTTATTTAAGGTGCTCATTATCCCCCTTATGAGGGAATGGATTAATGTTGGCTAGTACACCTCCCTAGAGCACACGGTGTACGGGGAGTTTCCCTAGAGTACTTGGTACATGGGGATGGGCCCAATATTTATGTTTTGGTACTAGTCCACCTTCATAATGCAATTCATCTAGGAAAATGACTTAAATTGGCATATTTCGCTTAATAAAGAAGTGTTTTCTATGATTTTCTTTCCTTCTGCAAATCTTTTTCAAAATTATGAAAGCCATAAATATATGTATATTTCTACCCACGTGCACAACACCTTGTGTGTTGATTCGTTGTTTCACGTATGTTTTAGGTTCAGAGATATCTTTGGATAAAGGATGGGATGTGAGTAGTTGTCCAGGTTGTACCTATTGTGTTAAGATCCTGTTAGCATACATGTTCAGACCTGTAGAATTTCCATTCAATATGTAATTGTAAATCATTATGTAATAATTCATGTTGTATAAATTTACATGTTGAATGTTGAGAATGTTATGGTTGTATGTTCATGTATGCGTATTATGCTTCCGCATCTCTTTCTGATATGATTGGATGATTTTTTCGGATTCTGACATCTAATTCCCAATAGGGTTTGGAGAAATCAAAATTCGTGGACGTCACAGTTGGTATCAGAGCAGGAACAATAGCTACACCTAACAATTTCTCACCATGAAACATAAAAACTAAATTTCACCTTTCACCTTAAACCCTAGAAACTTAGTAAGTTGTTCTATAGGAATAAGGTTTGACTTAGCCTCTAAGTTAGAACCTAGATGTTCGAGAACTAGGTTTAGATAAGTGTGAGAAACCTTTTACATATAGAGCTCATATGTATTGGGTAGCTACACTAATCTACACCATGTTCTCACCATTTCACTAGATGACATGGCACTGGAATATCTACTGTGTGTTGGACACTCGTTTTGCTGATTTGGTTTTTTTTCCAATCGGCTCGTGCCTCGAAAGTTTTCTCTGACGTCTGTCTTCTCGGAGAAAAACTATATAATATTTTATTATATATATGTAATATAAAAATGTGTCCCTCACACAGGAGAGAAGTGGGTGTTCATGCAATCTAAGTGGAAGGGAGTGACATCAGTCTAGATGAGAGAATAGATCTAGATTAGAAGTCTAGAGCCTCATAAGATTATGTGATAGATAGATAGACAAAAGAAAGATGAAGGAAATAAGTATATAGAATCTTACCTAAGTTGATCTATGATGGTATAGGTTTCCTTATTAAGATTTGAGTTGTATATGAGCTGAATCCACTCTTATAGGATCTATGCTAAGTCGTAATGATGAAAGTACATTACCTTTTCCTACTTAAGATAAGCTAAGTTAAGATAGAAATGAGTGTGAATGAGCCTCAAGCTCTTATACAAGGAGGTTGTCTAGTGGTAGGATGAGATATGTGGTGAACTCTAGAGAGAGTAAGACCCACAGGGAGTAGGTCATAGGACCTAGAATCCAATATATGAGATATATGTTAAAAAAAAATCCTACACTAGATTACTCTCGAGTGTTGAGTTGTGTGCTTATGCATGATTCAAATCTATATGTGAGAATTGGGTAAAAGAAAAGGATGGGTAGATGACCCATATGAGAAAGTCAATCCTTTGACTAAGTTAGGTCCTAGCTTGAGTGGCTTATGTTGTGAACTCATCATTAGCTGCAAGTGAGGTGATATATGAAACTTTGGTTCTGACAGTAAGATGCCTTGTGCATAAGATTCTCATAAATGTTATTCATTCCTTATCTCTTTCTTGATAGACGATGCTTGAAACCTCACTTGAGCTATATATATGATTTATATATGAGAGCTTGACCTATTCTATATCCCCCCTATATCATACATGTAGTCCCAAAGATTGAAATCATGATAAGTTTGACTTTGAAATTTTCTCTTCCCCTTCATATGAAATACGAAAGATATGATGTTGAGATCATGGGATAAACTTAGTATATTCTCTTTTTTTCCCCTTACATAATACATGCAAGACTTTAAAAAAAAAATTGAACTCATGAACTTGATATAAATATATTTTTGGATCATAGGTTATATGATCAGAAATATAGTTCGTAACTTTAATCCTTCTCAATGTATGCTTCTAAGTTGAGCATGAATATCACACCATAGGGGGAAACCCTAATGGTCAAACATGTTACGTAAGCCCTTCTTAAGTAGAAAAGAAAAATTCTAATATCAAGGAATGTAGATAAATATCCTCTAATTCTAAAATCATTGTAAGATGTTAATGATGATAGAATTGAATGATGTAAATATCATGGCAAATAAACGAATTCCTTTTGAACTTTAAAAGTATGAACAAAACCAGTATCTTTAGGGGTGATGTAATCCTAAGATATCATAATGTCATGTTATGGCCAAGACTTTAAGTGATGATTCCACATATATAAGGTGGGGTGGACACACCCGAGAATCTCTAGACCCTAAACTAACAACTTAGAGTGCATGCAACTATGGTGGCTTTAGAATCTAAGAAATGATGAAGTATATGAAGTTGAACTCCTAAATAGCCTCTTAAGGATGAGATTAGTTGAATTTCGAGGACGAAATTCCACATAAGGTGGGGTGATTGTGATGACCCAAAAGTTTAGGAATTTACTACGTAATATATTAGTTGAAGGAATAGCTAGTAAGAATGATCTAATGATGTACCTTGAGGTTTGATGTTGTCAAGTGATGTATGTAAAAAATCTATTTGATCAATAATGCATGATTAAATGACTTATATCCAAGGATTATATAATTAATTACTAGGTCGTTTTGAAATTTATTTTACATGACCAAATAATAGATTTTATGTCCCAAACTTGGAGACTTGGAGAGAATATGACTTAAGATATGATGAGACTATACTAAAATTATCATGATGAGAGGTTCAAGTTCCTACTAGATAATATAAGAGTTTCAAGTTATTAATATTTTATTTTAATGTCCTCCCAAACCTTAGTCATATCATGTTTAAGAGATTATGGCATGTGACAAATCATATCACACGACCAAGCTTGCAGTGGCATTAAGGAATACAATATGTATTTTTTTAATTCTGAATCGTTCTAGTATATATGACAAAGGGACCCCATCCTCAACATCTAAAAACTACGGTGGTGAAGGAGGACCAGGCCGGTATACTTTCGTGATCGCCTAGCACGGAAATTATGGATCAGAGTGCTATACCGGTGGCAGTATTATCCCTGCCTCACCAAGGTCTACCATGTGACCCCTCACACAGACTCGGTTGTTGCTTCTTCTAAGAACCCAACCCAAGAACGCTCGCCGGATCTGGACCAACCTGGAGTGGCTACACATGTGCAGTGTCTCAGCCGTTGGGAGAAGAAGACCCACAACCATACGAAGGAGCACCGGCGGCCATGAATCTGAGTTCTGTGGACTCACCTAGATCGTGGACCCACACAGACAGAACACGTCACAACATATCGGCGAGAAGGGAAGGACAAGAGCAAGAGGCGGCCGCGCTACATTTGAGAACCCAGCCCACGCGCTCGAGTAGGTGTTGCCTCTTCTCTCCGCCGCAACCAGACCCAGATGACGGTGATCTCACAGAGAGCGGGATCCGCAGCCGAAACCCAAGGGTCGTGTTTCTGCGGAGGTCAGGGGCGAGACTCCGAATGTGATGGTGGCTATAGGTGCGGATGAGGAGCATCGTTGTGCCATCACCTGCATGCTGGAGTTGAGGTTCACGATGGTGACACCAAGGCGGGAGGCGATGCTATCTGCTCCCCCACTGGAGCAAGACCCTGGTCGATCTCTCGCCAGCAAACCCCAGCCGTGATGGCGCCCTCCTGAACCGTGGTACCCGACCTCCCTCTGCCCCGCCAAGACCGGTAGCACCCTCCCTGCCTGGTGTTCACCCACCAACCTCCATCATCGCACCTACTACTCCATGCTCTCCCCTCCAACCAGCTATAGTCTCCAGTCGGTGTCAGGTTCTGTGCCACCACGGCAGGCCGACGACCACTCTCTCAGCAGAATACCAGCGCCCCTTCACCCCTTCATTCGCGAGGTAGTAGGTCGAGCTCCTAAGGATTGGATTCAGCTCTTCGAGGCATCTTCGAAGCTCCACGAACCTTTCCCCACCCGAGCAGAGAGCTGAATCAAGGATATTAGCTTGTCCTATGCAGCGCCGGTGCTCTTCTGCGGAAAGGAAGAGTCTCGTATGATTACAGAAGGGCGATCACGGGTGTGAGGTGTGACCTCACTCAGACCGAGCCCTCAACCCCAAGGAAATCACAGACCGGCCAAGCTAGGTAGGGTGGGTGAGCTGGACTGGCTGCTAAAGTCCAACACCTACATATGCCAGCCAGGACACATGGAGCAATTTGATTGACCACAAAGAGGTAAAAACCTAGAATATATGTAGTTCTTCAATAAATTGTAGAAAATAGTCTACTTGTCAGAAAAATACAAATCAGGTACCGAAATGTTCAGAAAAATAAGTAGAATAGTGTGGGACCATAATATCAGTATTTTGTAGCACTAATAATAGTGATATCATGTAAGATGTGAAATGCTCATATGATGGACAATAAATATCAAACGATACTCTAAAATTATGATAACATGTCAGTAAGTCTATATTCATGTTTATAATGCATAGAATATCAGTTATGATCATGTTGATGTACGAAATCATATAATTTGCTCAATATGACTAATTATGGCTAATAACACTAAAGATAATGTATTAAATGCATACCTGCTCAATAAATGATGAAATTCACAGAGTAAGGTCATATCAGTATATGGAACTTCAGTTTTAATTATGAGATCATAATGATGAAGAGAATCCATGTTATATGAAGATGAATCTTAATACATGCTATAAAACCCTAATCTGGGTTAATGATGTAACCTAGGGTTATTATGTGCACCAAAAAGAATATGGAACCTAATATTCAGATAATGAATCATAATTTGGAAAATGACATCAATAAGATAAATATAAGACAATAATGCAAGTAAATGTTGGAATATCCTAATGAGATAATATAAATCCTAATGAACACGACTAGGGTTAACATGATCAGAATCTGATGATAGTATGTGGTCTTGTCTTAATCAGGTGATGACCAGACTTCTAGATGATTAAGGATAAGTTAGAAATCTCTGAACTCAAGTACGTGGGTTTTTATTTAAGTATTTGACTATGGTTTTCTTGCTTGAAATCATGATATGTATGTATGCTCTCTTCTATTTCCAAATATTGTATGTAGTAGCACTATATAGTACTCGATGTTTTATCACTTGTAAACATAAATGATATGTAGATGCTTTGTAGTTATTTAAGGTGCTCATTATCCCCCTTATGAGGGAATGGATTAATGTTGGCTAGTACACCTCCCTAGAGCACACGGTGTACGGGGAGTTTCCCTAGAGTACTTGGTACACGGGGATGGGCCCAATATTTATGTTTTGGTACTAGTCCACCTTCATAATGCAATTCATCTAGGAAAATGACTTAAATTGGCATATTTCGCTTAATAAAGAAGTGTTTTCTATGATTTTCTTTCCTTCTGCAAATCTTTTTCAAAATTATGAAAGCCATAAATATATGTATATTTCTACCCACGTGCACAACACCTTGTGTGTTGATTCGTTGTTTCACGTATGTTTTAGGTTCAGAGATATCTTTGGATAAAGGATGGGATGTGAGCAGTTGTCCAGGTTGTACCTATTGTGTTAAGATCCTGTTAGCATACATGTTCAGACCTGTAGAATTTCCATTCAATATGTAATTGTAAATCATTATGTAATAATTCATGTTGTATAAATTTACATGTTGAATGTTGAGAATGTTATGGTTGTATGTTCATGTATGCGTATTATGCTTCCGCATCTCTTTCTGATATGATTGGATGATTTTTTCGGATTCTGACATCTAATTCCCAATAGGGTTTGGAGAAATCAAAATTCGTGGACGTCACAGTTGGTATCAGAGCAGGAACAATAGCTACACCTAACAATTTCTCACCATGAAACATAAAAACTAAATTTCACCTTTCACCTTAAACCCTAGAAACTTAGTAAGTTGTTCTATAGGAATAAGGTTTGACTTAGCCTCTAAGTTAGAACCTAGATGTTCGAGAACTAGGTTTAGATAAGTGTGAGAAACCTTTTACATATAGAGCTCATATGTATTGGGTAGCTACACTAATCTACACCATGTTCTCACCATTTCACTAGATGACATGGCACTGGACTATCTACTGTGTGTTGGACACTCGTTTTGCTGATTTGGTTTTTTTTTCCAATCGGCTCGAGCCTCGACAGTTTTCTCTGACGTCTGTCTTCTTGGAGAAAAACTATATAATATTTTATTATATATATGTAATATAAAAATGTGTCCCTCACACAGGAGAGAAGTGGGTGTTCATGCAATCTAAGTGGAAGGGAGTGACATCAGTCTAGATGAGAGAATAGATCTAGATTAGAAGTCTAGAGCCTCATAAGATTATGTGATAGATAGATAGACAAAAGAAAGATGAAGGAAATAAGTATATAGAATCTTACCTAAGTTGATCTATGATGGTATAGGTTTCCTTATTAAGATTTGAGTTGTATATGAGCCGAATCCACTCTTATAGGATCTATGCTAAGTCGTAATGATGAAAGTACATTACCTTTTCCTACTTAAGATAAGCTAAGTTAAGATAGAAATGAGTGTACATGAGCCTCAAGCTCTTATACAAGGAGGATGTCTAGTGGTAGGATGAGATATGTGGTGAACTCTAGAGAGAGTAAGACCCACAGGGAGTAGGTCATAGGACCTAGACTCCAATATATGAGATATATGTTAAAAAAAAAATCCTACACTAGATTACTCTCGAGTGTTGAGTTGTGTCCTTATGCATGATTCAAATCTATATGTGAGAATTGGGTAAAAGAAAAGGATGGGTAGATGACCATATGAGAAAGTCAATCCTTTGACTAAGTTAGGTCCTAGCTTGAGTGGCTTATCTTGTGAACTCATCATTAGCTGCAAGTGAGGTGATATATGAAACTTTGGTTCTGACAGTAAGATGCCTTGTGCATAAGATTCTCATAAATGTTATTCATTCCTTATCTCTTTCTTGATAGACGATGCTTGAAACCTCACTTGAGCTATATATATGATTTATATATGAGAGCTTGACCTATTCTATATCCCCCCTATATCATACATGTAGTCCCAAAGATTGAAATCATGATAAGTTTGACTTTAAAATTTTCTCTTCCCCTTCATATGAAATACGAAAGATATGATGTTGAGATCATGGGATAAACTTAGTATATTATCTTTTTTTCCCCTTACATAATACATGCAAGACATTAAAAAAAAATTGAACTCATGAACTTGATATAAATATATTTTTGGATCATAGGTTATATGATCAGAAATATAGTTCGTAACTTTAATCCTTCTCAATGTATGCTTCTAAGTTGAGCATGAATATCACACCATAGGGGGAAACCCTAATGGTCAAACATGTTACGTAAGCCCTTCTTAAGTAGAAAAGAAAAATTCTAATATCAAGGAATGTAGATAAATCTCCTCTAATTCTAAAATCATTGTAAGATGTTAATGATGATAGAATTGAATGATGTAAATATCATGGCAAATAAACGAATTCCTTTTGAACTTTAAAAGTATGAACAAAACCAGTATCTTTAGGGGTGATGTAATCCTAAGATATCATAATGTCATGTTATGGCCAAGACTTTAAGTGATGATTCCACATATATAAGGTGGGGTGGACACACCCAAGAATCTCTAGACCCTAAGCTAACAACTTAGAGTGCATGCAACTATGGTGGCTTTAGAATCTAAGCAATGATGAAGTATATGAAGTTGAACTCCTAAATAGCCTCTTAAGGATGAGATTAGTTGAATTTCGAGGACGAAATTCCACATAAGGTGGGGTGATTGTGATGACCCAAAAGTTTAGGAATTTACTACGTAATATATTAGTTGAAGGAATAGCTAGTAAGAATGATCTAATGATGTACCTTGAGGTTTGATGTTGTCAAGTGATGTATGTAAAAAATCTATTTGATCAATAATGCATGATTAAATGACTTATATCCAAGGATTATATAATTAATTACTAGGTTGTTTTGAAATTTATTTTACATGACCAAATAATAGATTTTATGTCCCAAACTTGGAGACTTGGAGAGAATATGACTTAAGATATGATGAGACTATACTAAAATTATCATGATGAGAGGTTCAAGTTCCTACTAGATACTATAAGAGTTTGAAGTTATTAATATTTTATTTTAAAGTCCTGCCAAACCTTAGTCATATCATGTTTAAGAGATTATGGCATGTGACAAATCATATCACACGGCCAAGCTTGCAGTGGCATTAAGGAATACAATATGTATTTTTTTAATTCTGAATCGTTCTAGTATATCTGACAAAGGGACCCCGTCCTCAACATCTGAAAACTACGGTGGTGAAGGAGGACCAGTCCGGTATACTTTCCCGATCGCCTAGCACGGAAATTGTGGATCAGAGTGCTATACCGGTGGCAGTATTATCCCTGCCTCACCAAGGTCTACCATGTGACCCCTCACACAGACTCGGTTGTTGCTTCTTCTAAGAACCCAACCCAAGAACGCTCGTCGGATCTGGACCAACCTAGAGTGGCTACACCTATGCAGTGTCTCAGCCGTTGGGAGAAGAAGACCCACAACCATACGAAGGAGCACCGGCGACCATGAATCTGAGTTCCGTGGACTCAGCTAGATTGTGGACCCACACGGACAGAACACGTCACAGCATTTCGGCGAGAAGGGAAGTACAAGAGCAAGAGGCGGCAGCGCTACATTTGAGAACCCAGCCCTCACGCTCGAGTAGGTGTTGCCTCTTCTCTCCGCTGCAACCAGACCCAGACGACGGTGATCTCACAGAGAGTGGGATCCGCAGCCGAAACCCAAGGGCCGTGTTTCTACGGAGGTCAGGGGCGAGACTCCGAATGTGATGGTGGCTTTAGGTGCGGATGAGGAGCATCGTTTTGCCATCACCTGCATGCTGGAGTTGAGGTTCACGATGGCGGCACCAAGGCGGGAGGCGATGCTATTTGCTCCCCCACTGGAGCAAGACCCTGGTCGATCTCTCGCCAGCAAACCCCAGCTGCGATGGCACCCTCCTGAACCGTGGTACTCGACCTCCCTCTACCCCGCCAAGACTGGTAGCACCCTCCCTGCCTGGTGCTCACCCACCAACCTCCATCATCGCACCTCCTCCTCCATGCTCTCCCCTCCAACCAGTTGTAGTCTCCAGTCGGTGTCAGGTTCTGTGCCACCACGGTAGGCCGACGACCACTCTCTCAGCAGAACACCAGCGCCCCTTCCCCCCTTCATTCACGAGGTAGTAGGTCGAGCTCCTAAGGACTGGATTGAGCTCTTGGAGGCATCTTCGAAGCTCCACGAACCTTTCCCCACCCGAGCAGAGAGCTGAATCAAGGAGATTAGCTCGTCCTATGCTACATCGGTGCTCTTCTGCAGAAAGGAAGAGTCCCATATGATTGCAGAAGGGCGATCACGGGTGTGAGGTGTGACCTCACTCAGACCGAGCCCTCAACCCCAAGGAAATCACAGACCGACCAAGCTAGGTAGGCTAGGTGAGCTGGACTGGCTGCTAAAGTCCAACGCCTACATATGCCAGCCAGGACACATGGAGCAATTTGATTGGCCACTAAGAGGTAAAAGCCTAGAATATATGCAGTTCTTCAATAAATTGTAGAAAATAGTCTACTTGTCAGAAAAATACAAATCAGGTACCGAAATGTTAAAAAAAATAAGTAGAATAGTGTGGGACTATAATATCAGTCTTTTGTTGCACTAATAATAGTGATATCATGTAATATGTGAAATTCTCATATGATGGACAATAAATATCAAACGATACTCTAAAATTATGATAACATGTCAGTAAGTCTATATTCATGTTTATAATGCATAGAATATCAGTTATGATCATGTTGATGTACGAAATCATATAATTTGCTCAATATGACTAATTAGGGCTAATAACACTAAAGATAATGTATTAAATGTATACATGCTCAATAAATGATGAAATTCACAGAGTAAGGTCATATCAGTATATGGAACTTCAGTTTTAATTATGAGATCATAATGATGAAGAGAAACCATGTTATATGAAGATGAATCTTAATACATGCTATAAAACCCTAATATGGGTTAATGATGTAACCTAGGGTTATTATGTGCACCAAAAAGAATATGGAACCTAGTATTCAGATAATGAATCATAATCTGGAAAATGACATCAATAAGATAAATATAAGACAATAATGCAAGTAAATGT
The DNA here is from genome assembly GCA_963693085.1 of Alisma plantago-aquatica. NCBI lineage: Eukaryota > Viridiplantae > Streptophyta > Magnoliopsida > Alismatales > Alismataceae > Alisma > Alisma plantago-aquatica. The sequence goes on from OY856410.1 coordinate 170,113,162, forward strand.
TGGAATATCCTAATGAGATAATATAAATCCTAATGAACACCACTAGGGTTAACATGATCAGAATCTGATGATAGTATGTGGTCTTGTCTTAATCAGGTGATGACCAGACTTCTAGATGATCAAGGATAAGTTAGAAATCTCTGAACTCAGGTACATGGGTTTTTATTTAAGTATATGACTATGGTTTTCTTGCTTGAAATCATGATATGTATGTATGCTCTCTTCTATTTCCAAATATTGGATGTAGTAGCACTATATAGTACTCGATGTTTTATCACTTGTAAACATAAATGATATGTAGATGCTTTGTAGTTATTTAAGGTGCTCATTATCCCCCTTACGAGGGAATGGATTAATGTTGGCTAGTACATCTCCCTAGAGCACACGGTGTACGGGGAGTTTCCCTAGAGTACTTGGTACACGGGTATGGGCCCAATATTTATGTTTTGGTACTAGTCCACCTTGATAATGCAATTCATCTAGGAAAATGACTTAAATTGGCATATTTCTCTTAATAAAGAAGTGTTTTCTATGATTTTCTTTCCTTCTGCAAATCTTTTTTAAAATTATGAAAGCCATAAATATATGTATCTTTCTGCCCATGTGCACAATACCTTGTGTGTTGATTCGTTGTTTCATGTATGTTTTAGGTTCAGAGCTAGCTTGGGATAAAGGATGGGATGTGAGCAGTTGTCCAGGTTGTACCTATTGTGTTAAGATCCTGTTAGCATACATGTTTAGACTTGTAGAATTTCCATTCAATATGTAATTGTAAATCATTTTATAATAATTCATGTTGTATAAATTTACATGTTGAATGTTGAGAATGTTATGGTTGTATGTTCATGTATGTGTATTATGCTTCCGCATCACTTTATGATATGATTGGATGATGTTTTCGGATTCTGACATCTCATTCCCAATAGGGTTTGGAGAAATCAAAATCCGGGGACTTCACAGTAAGTCCACTCCATCACATCCCACACACCTTAACAGAAATTACATCCTCAAAATTAAGACAGAAATCCACTTTGTCACATCATATACATCTTAAAAGAACTTTCATCCTCGAAAGTCAACCATACTCATGCTCCAAGGAAAACTACCATGTCTTCGTCCACATGTAGGGACTATTCTATGTGTAAGATATCCACAAACGTTACCTAGAACCATGTATCCAAAGCACTATTAGGTGGGTTTTTACAACCATCTTGGTGCACAAACACTCCATTCAAGGTTAAACTCAGGGTTTAGAAACTTAGGTTATGTCATTACATAACTCGTAAGCTAGGGTTGCATCCTTATCTTTACCCAAGCATTAGGATTTCCACATGATACTATCATGTTCCAAAGGAGTTAACCCAAGTCACCCATTATCAAGGTGTCATCAAAAATTTATTTAGCTCATTGTTAGAACATGTGTTGGTATGTATGCCCTGAGAGCCAATCATGGGATGATTGGTGGGATACATTAAGATTGATTTGATAAACATCAAAAGCAAGCTTCCAATTCTTTTTGGTTCAGTCATACGAGATAGTGATAGAACAGATTGAATGTCTAGAGAATGACAGTACTCAATGACGTATGCTTTCAGGTTAAGGACCTGAACGATGAGATCATATGGATGCTAAGAGTTTGTACATTCTTGCTATGTCCCTAGTCGGATGTCATTGTGGAAGGTAGATAGACAACAATGACACACAAGACTAGATTGTGGTGTTGGTTGATGACAGAATCTCATTAGTCATGATATAGAGATATCAAACCAAACACATAGGTACTTGTTAGAGAACAAGGTACCAGACAGACCCACCGTGAGTTTGACACATGGAACCATGAGATGGTAGTCACAGTCAGTACTCACAATGATGGTTGCGAGTGTGATTCTTAGACCTGAAATCACTGCACTCAACACATGTCGTTGGGCACACTTTGACATCATCAAACACAGTCCTGAAACATGGGTTGTTATAAAGGTGATGATTGGGTGGCTTTGACACATGGGGCTTTTGAGGGGTGAGTGATAGATATGGGATTTGTCCCTCCTGAGGGAGTATGATATCCATGGCCACTTGATGAGTAGGATTGAGAAAGGCATGCACGCATGTGTGAATCAGTATGTGATACTGATGTCATACATATCTCTTCCAGTCTACTCTGAGATCAAGAAAGTGAATGAACGTTGACAGGATGACTGTTCCATGCCTTGAGTTCATTCGGGATATCAGTGACAAAGGAATTATACATTCGCTGTAACACCATTCACTGATTGTAGGATGAAAGTTGTTCTCAAACTTTCTACTTTCACTTGGGTAGCACTGATGTGTGACTAGGCACTGCTCTATGCTTGTGAAGTCATAAGTGTTATGGACTTTCACTGCCAACGTGAAATGGACCTGTAGGGTCACACACATAGGATTTAACCTGGAAGAGGAGTTTTGTCCACAAAGCAATGTTTAGATTGATTACTAAAGGAGTTTAGTAGTTCAATTAAACACTCAATCAGTCGATAGCTCAATATCGTATGGTTCAAGGTGTTGGACATATTGATTGGAGTATCGGATTGATTGAAATCGCAATTGACTGATTTTTCCCAACCTGTGCTCCCAACTGATCGGTTCATGTGATGAACCGGTCGGCTGAGGTTGCTGAACCGGTCGGCTAGAGTATCCAGGCCGATCGGCTCATGCCCAGGTTGAAACGACCGGTTCAAAAGTTGAACCGATCGGTTCAACTGGTGCAACTGACTAGTTGGGAAAGTCATTTTGGCAAGAATTTTCCTTTGATTTCAAATTGCCCAATTCGATTGGGAATAATATTGGTATTCGATACCAATTGGGAAAGAAACAAGGAAAGTGTTTTTGAGCCGGATTAGGACCATGAACCGATCGGTTCAGGGCACCAACTGATCGGTTGGAGTGCCCCAAACGATCGACTCAGCTCCAACCAATCGACTCAATGGACGAACCGATCGATTCAGTTGTGAACCGATCATTTCAAGTTGCGAACCGATTGCTTTTTGTGGAAAATTCTCGAACCCTTCTACTCCTGCTTTAGTCCCGCATTGCCCGGGATGGAGAACCATGTCCCATGACTCTTCTATATATATAGGGGTATTAAGGGCTTCTCAAAGTACAACTCAGTGCAACCAGTTGCTCTACAAGTTGTCGTTCTCTCTGGTTTTGGTAACCGTGAGAGAGCCCGAGCAAGTGCTTCCCGCAAAAGGGAGGTGCAACAAGGGAAGGACAACTGCAGTTGCAACAGGAGGCAGGAGAGCGTGTTGGCGACTAGTACGTCAATAGGACGGTGCGACTCCTTCCACTTCCTTGTGGGGCTAGGAGTGTGGAGTTCCAGGTGGTCCGTGTGGACTACTACAGAGGCAGGAGGACACTGCCGCTTAGGAGGACAACTGTCATCCGACAGTCCTGTTCGAGTAGGATTTGTCAGTCCCGGTGCGACCAGGAGCTGCACAGACACCGTCGAAGTCCAGAGTTGAAGACCGTGCATTGCGCGAGGTATTGTCACCGAGCAAGCCTCGGGACAAGGTATGATTCCGCAAACCATCCTTTCCTATTATATAGACATTGACGCGTTTCCTCGGTATGGGTTTGGGGAGAAAATTTTTGTTTCCGCTGCCTTCTCTGTCTCCCCTAAAACCCAACAGTGGTATCAAAGCCACGTCAACTGCTCTATATTTTAGGAATATCGATATGTTCGATTTTGGTTTGTCGCCTTTATTTATTGCATACGATGCGGATAATATCGGCTTTATGCATGTCCAATCCTAAATCCACAAATCCCTAATTACATATATGATATGTATTATTAATGCACTCGATACGCGTCGCCCTTAAACGAGTTTTGTGGTGGATGTGTGTAGCATGATTGTGGCCTATAAACCCCTATCTGTGATTGGTTGTGTGTGGTTGCTTGCATCTCGGTCTGCGCACCGATCTTCCCTCTCTTAATCCTGATGTAACTCGAAATAATTCGAGATTCTTCCTACCTTTTCTCCCCCCGAATGTAAATTGGGGTTTCTCTTTTAATGCAATGTAATAAATAGAATAGGATTTTATTTCTTGTTATGTCAAAGATCGGCGGACATCAAGACGACTGCTCAGACGGTCAGTTCAAGGAGTGAACCGATCGATTGACCTTCCAGACGTTCGGTTCAAGGAGTGAACCGATCGGTAGATGACCGGTTCGAGGAGCGAGACGAGCGGGTGGCGGACATGACGAGATGCACGACGACCAGGCGAACCGATCGGTTGGAGGAGCCAACCGATCGGCTGGTGGCACCCAGACGACCGACTGGAGAGTACAGATCATTCATGTGATGAGTTGATCTACTCGGATGGCAAGGCACAGATGTTCATCTTGTACAGGTTGCATGTGATGTTGACCTAGATGACCGTGATTCCTCTTGGCTCGAGGAATCACATTAGGATGGCCATAATCATCGCTTTTTATCGTTTGTGCATGTTTTCTATGGGATATAGCATGTATATGATACGTACTATGTATTGTGGTGATTGGATATGTATATGTATATAAAACCAAATCCCTCAATAAAATATTAATTTTTAGATGCCTTCCAAATGTGACACATGTGAAAAGCTTGATCGACCAAGTGTGGGCATGCCCAAGCGTGGTGCACCGTCTATCTCGTGGAAGCGTGAAGGATGAACATGTGGGTCTGCCCAAGCAGGGTGCATGTTCATCGTGTTTGCTTTGGGTCGGACTTAACAAGGTGACCTAGATAGGATCTAGCGCCTTGAGGCATGGAGATGATCATTGCAAGGAGTTGTAGATGACATCTTATCAAGAGTTGCATATGATGCAATTGGCAAAAGTTGCCTACCTGAGAGATCTATGTTGTGGGTGACAGCCCAAGTTGGTCCATGACTTAGAGGATTTCAGGATCTTGCCCACTAGAAGGTTGTACGCTGCAATCTTTCGAATTGATGGTGAGGGCTATCAATTTGAAGTAAAATAGTGGGAGAGATAATTAATTAAAGGCCTAATTATATCGTCAAACTTTCAAATCAATCAAATAAGTCAAAAATGAGTTTTGGACTAAAATTGCATATTTTCCTCTTTTTGTAGTTCAAATGGCAACAAACAACAACAACTTTTCTTTGCGATCGGTCCTTGACATGGACATGTTAAATGGGACAAACTGCCACGACTGGTATCGGACATTGAGAATTGTTCTCACTCAAGAGCGTAAGCTCTATGTCCTGGATACTCCAATTCCAGAGGAACCCGCTCCTAATGCACTAAAGGCAGAAAGGGATGCTTACAAGAAGCATTCTGATGATGCCATTGATGCAAAGTGCTTGATGCTATGTTCAATGAACCATGAGTTGTAGAGGCAACATGAGAACATGGGTGTCATAGAGATGATTCTGCATCTCAGGAACATGTATGAAGATCAGGCACGGCAAGAGAGGTACAATGTTTCTAGGGCGTTGTTCAAGTGCGTCATGACAGAAGGAGATCCAGTTGGTCCTCACACACTCAAGATGATTGGGTATGTGGAGAACTTGCAGAGACTGGGATTTCCACTGAGCCAAGAGTTGGCTACTGACGTGATACTGTAATCGTTGCCAGAATCTTACAGTCAGTTTGTGATGAACTACAACATGAACAACTTTTATAGGCCACTGTCAGAGTTGTTGGGCATATTGAGGACAACCGAGTTACAGATGAAGAAGGACAAGCCTAAGTCCGTGATGGTGATCACGAGCAAGAAAGGCAAGTCCAAGTGCAAGGGCAAGGGCAAAGCTAAGAAAGGTTTTGAAGCTAGCCAGGAGTCCAAGCCATTTTCAGCTCTCAAGGCCAAGGGAGGCGTGACAAAGAAAGGAAATTGCCACCATTGTCAAAAGCCAGGACATTGGAAAAGGAATTGTCCTCTCTACCTCGAAGAACAAAAGAAGAAGGAGGCGACTGAAGCCTCTACTTGAAGGTGTCATGTAAATAAACTTGTAACACTTTTTGAGATATATGATATCAAGATGTAAAGTGTAAAGAATTCTTACTTGGGGCAAGTGTTGCCTTTATAGATAAGAATACTTTAGTTTATTTTCAGCCAATAAGGCATGTAATACAGTTATGAACTGCTATTTCATACTTGCCAATAGATAGAAACACTTTATTTTTGCATATTGTATGACAATGATGGCAATTAATAAAGAGATGTTTCAATTTATAAATATATGATCTTTGTGGCAATGCCTTATTTATTTTGTGATATTTGATATGCATAAGATAAGACGATACCTATAAGTTATAGATAACTCAAACAATTTAATTAGCATTAATCATGAGAAATTCATTTCTAGTTTCCATGTGATGGATAAATCTAGAATCTTTTGGTTATAGAACCAGTAAGAGACATGAATATCTTGGACATGATTAATCAATCCTCACTAATGTAGTGGGAGAGTGATTATCCTATCAGGTATAATACATGTGATGTATTTACATACCTATTGGAATAAATGCTAATACTTCAAATGGTGTTTAGAGAAATACCAATATGAATATCTTGAAGTGTTCAAGATTATCATAAATGAAGTACAAATTTGGTAAAGTACTAATTCTTGATGAGATCAATGAATGAAATACTTGGACCAAATGTTTGAGATCCTTATGAGTGATTATGATAGTGTATCATAGTGAATTCATGATTAAGGCATGGTGATGTATGAATCAAGAAGGAATCATACTCTAAGGAGTTAGAGAATGATTATCAAATAACTGAATTCTTCTTAATAAAAGAATACCCCACACTAATAAAAGAAATTAAGAATCACAAGGGTTATGAATTCTTATATCTTTAACAGATACACCTCAATTATCTATGTGATGAGTTGTTCATGTGATGAGTCAACTATCAAGATGAATATGAGGAACCGAATCTTGAGTTATGGTTTAAAACTATTACATCCTAAATGACTTCCATGTGAACCATAAGGTATGACCTTGATGGTAGCACTCATTGGATCATATCCATAAGTGCAGATGGGTCTTAAGTGTTAAGACACATTGATAACATTTTGAGAAGGATGATGCTTGTTGATTGCAACTTAATGACTAAGACATTTGGCATATGGATACTAAAACTGCATTCCTATGAGGAATAAAACCAGGATGTGTACGTGACACAGCCTATAAGGTTTATGAATCCACTAATGTAAATGAAGTCTATAAGTTACAATGGAATAATCAATGTGATTGATTACAAGAAACTCAGAATTGGATCTTTACTTTGATGATATAGTCAAAGGGTTTGACTGATATGTCAAAGATAAAGAAGGGATCTGTGATTTAGTGGGAGCGTGTTCACATTCCACATATTGATGTGAAATGGAAATGTTCTAGATTGGAAATCCGAATGTGGAAATTATCTTTAAGGAAGATAGAGATGTTTCCTATGTGATAGGAATAGAGATCTATAGAGATAGTTCTCAAAAATCTCTTGACCTAGAAAGAGAGAGCATACATTGGCAATCTGTACTGAAGTGTTCAGTATGCACAGATTCAGTGGGAGAAAACTTGTCCATGTTACATGGAGTTAGTATCCCAAGGCCAAGTGTCCAATTCTTATGAAGAATGAGAACACTAAGAATAGATATGGATCTATCATGTATGTAATCATCCCATTATCTTGCATGTATTCCATGGCAAGATTAAAATGCATTCATCATCTTGTATGTGGGACATGGCAATATGATGTGCTCATCCTGATAACTCGCATGTGTGACATGACGAGTGGATGGCTGTCTATTTCCAGTAAGGGTTACTGGAATACCATGAGAACTTGATAAGTGCTTGTGAAGTACTAGTTCTATGGAGATAAGGAAGAGTTCGATGTAAAGAGTTACATTGATGCGAACTTCCGAAAGGACAGAAAATTAATCGCAATATATATACATGAGATGTATAAAAGTGAAAGTTTGTTGATAATTGGAAATGTTCCAATAAAGCCATTTAGAAGGGAAATGTCGAGTATCTATGTGTTAGTGAACAGCAGTGGATACTGTATGGATCTAAAAGTTCATGAGATGAACTTATATTCCACTCATTGATGATAAGTCTGGAATCCTTGATCATGCAATGTGGCTAAAGGTTAGCAAAGGAATACTAGATCGCATATTACGGCAACTCCATCTCATACGTGCGACGTACAGCGAAGAGATGCGAGACATGCAATTTGTACAGACTTTGGCAAGGTGTTGTCATTACTCACTATGTTGTCACTAAAGCACATTAACCTGTAGGACATGTTTGAAGATCACTATGAATATGATTCATGGGTGATTGGCTCGCAGTGCAAGTGGGAGTCTGTTGGTATGTATGCCCTGAGAGCCAATCATGGGATGATTGGTGGGATACATTAAGATTGATTTGATAAACATCAAAGGCAAGCTTCCAATTCTTTTTGGTTCAGTCATACGAGATAGTGATAGAACAGATTGAATGTCTAGAGAATGACAGTACTCAATGACGTATGCTTTCAGGTTAAGAGTTTGTACATTCTTGTTATGTCCCTAGTCAGATGTCATTGTGGAATGTAGATAGACAGCAATGACACACAAGACTAGATTGTGGTGTTGGTTGATGACAGAATCTCATTAGTCATGATATAGAGATATCAAACCAAACACATAGGTACTTGTTAGAGAACAAGGTACCCGACAGACCCACCGTGAGTTTGACACATGGAACCATGAGATGGTAGTCACAGTCAGTACTCACAATGATGGTGGTGAGTGTGATTCTTAGACCTGAAATCACTACACTCAACACATGTCGTTGGGCACACTTTGACATCATCAAACGCAGTCCTGAAACATGGGTTGTTATAAAGGTGATGATTGGGTGGCTTTGACACATGGGGCTTTTGAGGGGTGAGTGATAGATATGGGATTTGTCCCTCCTGAGGGAGTATGATATCCATGGCCACTTGATGAGTAGGATTGAGAAAGGCGTGCACGCATGTGTGAATCAGTATGTGATACTGATGTCATACATATCTCTTCCAGTCTACTCTGAGATCAAGAAAGTGAATGAACGTTGACAGGATGACTGTTCCATGCCTTGAGTTCATTCGGGATATCAGTGACAAAGGAATTATACATTCGCTGTAACACCATTCGCTGATTGTAGGATGAAAGTTGTTCTCCAACTTTCTACTTTCACTTGGGTAGCACTGATGTGTGACTAGGCACTGCTCTTTGCTTCTGAAGTTATAAGTGTTATGGACTTTCACTGCCAACGTGAAATGGACCTGCAGGGTCACACACATAGGATTTAACCTGGAAGAGGAGTTTTGTCCACAAAGCAATGTTTAGATTGATTACTAAAGGAGTTTAGTAGTTCAATTAAACACTCAATCAGTCGATAGCTCAATATCGTATGGTTCAAGGTGTTGGACGTATTGATTGAAATTGCAATTGACTGATTTTGCCCAACTTGTGCTCCCAACTGATCGGTTCATGTGATGAACCGGTCGGCTGAGGTTGCTCAACCGGTCGGCTGGAGTATCCAGGCCGATCGGCTCATGCCCAGGTTGAAACGATCGGTTCAAGAGTTGATCTGATCGGCTCAACTGGTGCAACCGACCAGTTGGGAAAGTCATGTTGGCAAGAATTTTCCTTTGGTTTCAAATTGCCCAATTCGATTGGGAATAATATTGGTATTCGATACCAATTGGGAAAGAAACAAGGAAAGTCTTTTTGAGCCGGATTAGGACCATGAACCGATCGGTTCAGGGCACCAACCGATCGGTTGGAGTGCCCCAAACGATCTGCTCAGCTCCAACCGATCGGCTCAATGGCCGAACCGATCGGTTCAGTTGTGAACCGATCATTTCAAGTTGCGAACCGATTGCTTTTTGTGGAAAATTCTCAAACCCTTCTACTCCTACTTTAGTCTCGCATTTCCCGGGATGGAGAACCCTGTCCCATGACTCTCCTATATATAGGGGCATTAAGGGCTTCTCAAAGTACAGCTCAGTGCAACTAGTTGCTCTGCAAGTTGTCGTTCTCTCTGGTTTTGGTAACCGTGAGAGAGCCCGAGCAAGTGCTTCCCGTAAAAGGGAGGTGCAGCAAGGGAAGGACAACTGCAATTGCAACAGGAGGCAAGAGAGTGTGCCGGCAACTAGTACGTCAACAGGAGGGTGCGACTTCTTACACTTCCTTGTGGGACAAGGAGTGTGGAGTTCCACGTGGTCCGTGTGGACTACTACAAAGGCGGGAGGACACTGCCGCTTAGGAGGACAACTGTCCTCCGACAGTCCGGTTCGAGTAGGATTTGTCAGTCCCGGTGCGACCAGGAGCTGCACAGACACCGTCGAAGTCCGGAGTTGAAGACCGTGCATTGTGCGAGGTATTGTCACCGAGCAAGCCTCAGGACAAGGTATGATTCCGCAAACCATCCTTTCTTATTATATAGACATTGACGTGTTTCCTCGGTATTGGTTTGGGGAGAAAATTTTGTTTCCGCTGCCTTGTCTGTCTCCCCTAAAACCCAACAGTGGTATCAGAGCCACGTCAACTTCTCTATATTTTAGGAATATCGATATGATCGATTTTGGTTTGTCGCCTTTATTTATTGCATACGATGCAAATAATATCGGCTTTATGCATGTCCAATCCTAAATCCACAAATCCCTAATTACATATATGATATGTATTATTAATGCACTCGATACGCGTCACCCTTAAACAAGTTTTGTGGTGGATGTGTGTAGCATGATTATGGCCTATAAACCCCTATCTGTGATTGGTTGTGTGTGGTTGCTTGCATCTCGGTCTGCGCACCGATCTTCCCTCTCTTAATCCTGATGTAACTCGAAATAATTCGAGATTCTTCCTACCTTTGCTCCCCCCGAATGTAAATTGGGGTTTCTCTTTTAATGCAATGTAATAAATAGAATAGGATTTTATTTCCTGTTATGTCAAAGACCGGCGGACATCAAGACGACTGCTCAGACGGTCGGTTCAAGGAGTGAACCGATCGATTGACCTTCCAGACATTCGGTTCAAGGAGTGAACCGATCGGTAGATGACCGGTTCGAGGAGCGAGACGAGCGGGTGGCGGACATGACGAGATGCACGACGACCAGGCGAACCGATCGGTTGGAGGAGCCAACCGATCGGCTGGTGGCACCCAGACGACCGACTGGAGAGTACAGATCATTCATGTGATGAGTTGATCTACTCGGATGGCAAGGCACAGATGTTCATCTTGTACAGGTTGCATGTGATGTTGACCTAGATGACCGTGATTCCTCTTGGCTCGAGGAATCACATTAGGATGGCCATAATCATCGCTTTTTATCGTTTGTGCATGTTTTCTATGGGATATAGCATGTATATGATACGTACTATGTATTGTGGTGATTGGATATGTATATGTATATAAAACCAAATCCCTCAATAAAATATTAAGTTTTAGATGCCTTCTAAATGCGACACACGTGAAAAGCTTGATCGACCAAGTGTGGGAACGCCCAAGCGTGGTACACCGTCTATCTCGTGGAAGCGTGAAGGATGAACATGTGGGTCTGCCCAAGCAGGGTGCATGTTCATCGTGTTTGCTTTGGGTCGGACTTAACAAGGTGACCTAGATAGGATCTAGCGCCTTGAGGCATGGAGATGATCATTGCAAGGAGTTGTAGATGACATCTTATCAAGAGTTGCATATGATGCAATTGGCAAAAGTTGCCTACCTGAGAGATCTATGTTGTGGGTGACAGCCCAAGCTGGTCCATGACTTAGAGGATTTCAGGATCTTGCCCACTAGAAGGTTGTACGCTGCAATCTTCCGAATTGATGGTGAGGGCTATCAATTTGAAGTAAAATAGTGCGAGCGATAATTAATTAAAGGCCTAATTATATCGTCAAACTTTCAAATCAATAAAATAAGTCAAAAATGAGTTTTGGACTAAAATTGCATATTTTCCTCTTTTTGTAGTTCAAATGGCAACAAACAACAACGACTTTTCTTTGCGATCCGTCCTTGACAAGGACAAGTTAAATGGGACAAACTTCCACAACTGGTATCAGACATTGAGAATTGTTCTCACTCAAGAGCGTAAGCTCTATGTCCTGGATACTCCAATTCCAGAGGAACCCGCTCCTAATGCACCAAAGGCAGAAATGGATGCTTACAAGAAGCATTTTGATGATGCCATTGATGCAAAGTGCTTGATGCTATGTTCAATGAACCATGAGTTGTAGAGGCAACATGAGAACATGGGTGTCATAGAGATGATTCTGCATCTCAAGAACATGTATGAAGATCAGGCACAGCAAGAGAGGTACATTGTTTCTAGGGCGTTGTTCAAGTGCGTCATGACAGAAGGAGATCCAGTTGGTCCTCACACACTCAAGATGATTGGGTATGTGGAGAACCTGCAGAGAGTGGGATTTCCACTGAGCCAAGAGTTGGCTACTGACGTGATACTGCAATCGTTGCCAGAATCTTACAGTTAGTTTGTGATGAACTACAACATGAACAACTTTGATAGGCCACAGTCAGAGTTGTTGGGCATGTTGAGGACAGCCAAGTTACAGATGAAGAAGGACAAGCCTAAGTCCATGATGGTGATCACGAGCAAGAAAGGCAAGTCCAAGGGCAAGGGCAAGGGAAAAGCTAAGAAAGGTTCTGAAGCTAGCCAGGAGTCCAAGCCATCTTCAGCTCTCAAGGCCAAGGGAGGCGTGACAAAGAAAGGAAATTGCCACCATTGTCAAAAGCTAGGACATTGGAAAAGGAATTGTCCTCTCTACCTCGAAGAACAAAAGAAGAAGGAGGCGACTGAAGCCTCTACATGAAGGTGTCATGTAAATAAACTTGTAACACTTTTTGAGATATATGATATCAAGATGTAAAGTGTAAAGCATTCTTACTTGGGGCAAGTGTTGCCTTTATAGATAGGAATACTTTAGTTTATTTTCAGCCAATAAGGCATGTAATACAGTTATGAACTGCTATTTCATACTTGCCAATAGATAGAAACACTTTATTTTTGCATATTGTATGACAATGATGGCAATTAATAAAGAGATGTTTCAATTTATAAAGATATGATCTTTGTGGCAATCCCTTATTTATCTTGTGATATTTGATATGCATAAGATAAGACGATTCCTATAAGTTATAGATAACTCAAACAATTTAATTAGCATTAATCATGAGAAATTCATTTCTAGTTTCCATGTGATGGATAAATCTAGAATCTTTTGGTTATAGAACCAGTAAGAGACATGAATATCTTGGACATGATTAATCAATCCTCACTAATGTAGTGGGAGAGTGATTATCCTATCAGGTATAATACATGTGATGTATTTACATACCTATTGGAATAAATGCTAATACTTCAAATGGTGTTTAGAGAAATACCAATATGAATATCTTGAAGTGTTCAAGATTATCATAAATGAAGTACAAATTTGGTAAAGTACTAATTCTTGATGAGATCAATGAATGAAATACTTGGACCAAATGTTTGAGATCCTTATGAGTGATTATGATAGTGTATCATAGTGAACTCATGATTAAGGCATGGTGATGTCTGAATCAAGAAGGAATCATACTCTAAGGAGTTAGAGAATGATTATCAAATAACTGAATTCTTCTTCATAAAAGAATACCCCACACTAATAAAAGAAATTAAGAATCACAAGGGTTGTGAATTCTTATACCTTTAACAGATACACCTCAATTATCTATGTGATGAGTTGTTCATGTGATGAGTCAACTATCAAGATGAATATGAGGAACCGAATCTTGAGTTATGGTTTAAAACTATTACATCCTAAATGACTTCCATGTGAACCATAAGGTATGACCTTGATGGTAGCACTCATTGGATCATATCCATAAGTGCAGATGAGTCTTAAGTGTTAAGACACATGGATAACATTTTGAAAAGGATGATGCTTGTTGATTGCAACTTAATGACTAAGACATTTTACATATGGATACTAAAACCGCATTCCTATGAGGAATAAAACCAGGATGTGTACGTGACACAACCTATAAGGTTTATGAATCCACTAATGTAAATGAAGTCTATAAGTTACAATGGACTAATCAACGTGATTGATTACAAGCAACTCAGAATTGGATCTTTACTTTGATGATATAGTCAAAGGGTTTGACTGATATGTCAAAGATAAAGAAGGGATCTGTGATTTAGTGGGAGCGTGTTCACATTCCACATATTGATGTGAAATGGAAATGTTCTAGATTGGAAATCCGTATGTGGAAATTATCTTTAAGGAAGATAGAGATGTTTCCTATGTGATAGGAATAGAGATCTATAGAGATAGTTCTCGAAAATCTCTTGACCTAGAAAGAGAGAGCATACATTGGCAATCTGTATTGAAGTGTTCAGTATGCACAGATTCAGTGGGAGAAAACTTGTCCATGTTACATGGAGTTAGTATCCCAAGGCCAAGTGTCCAATTCTTATGAAGAATGGGAACACTAAGAATAGATATGGATCTATCATGTATGTAATCATCCCATTATCTTGCATGTATTCCATGGCAAGAATAAAATGCATTCATCATCTTGTATGTGGGACATGGCAATATGATGTGCTCATCCTGATAACTCACATGTGTGACATGACGAGTGGATGGCTGTCTATTTCCAGTAAGGGTTACTGGAATACCATGAGAACTTGATAAGTGCTTGTGAAGTACTAGTTCTATGGAGATAAGGAAGAGTTCGATGTAAAGAGTTACATTGATGCGAACTTCTGAAAGGACAGAAAATTAATCGCAATATATATACATGAGACGTATAAAAGTGAAAGTTTGTTGATAAACGAAAATGTTCCAATAAAGCAATTTAGAAGGGAAATGCCGAGTATCTATGTGTTAGTGAACAGCAGTGGATACTGTATGGATCTAAAAGTTCATGAGATGAACTTATATTCCACTCATTGATGATAAGTCTGGAATCCTTGATCATGCAATGTGGCTAAAGGTTAGCAAAGGAATACTAGATCGCATATTACGTCAACTCCATCTCATACGTGCGACGTATAACGAAGAGATGCGAGACATGCAATTTGTACAGACTTTGGCAAGGTGTTGTCATTACTCACTATGTTGGCACTAAAGCACATTAACATGTAGGTCATGTTTGAAGATCACTATGAATATGATTCATGGGTGATTGGCTCGCAGTGCAAGTGGGAGTTTGTTGGTATGTATGCCCTGAGAGCCAATCATGGGATGATTGGTGGGATACATTAAGATTGATTTGATAAACATCAAAGGCAAGCTTCCAATTCTTTTTGGTTCAGTCATACGAGATAGAGATAGAACAGATTGAATGTCTAGAGAATGACAGTACTCAATGACGTATGCTTTTAGGTTAAGGACCTGAACGATGAGATCATACGGATGCTAAGAGTTTGTACATTCTTGTTATGTCCCTAGTCGGATGTCATTGTGGAAGGTAGATAGACAGCAATGACACACAAGACTAGATTTTGGTGTTGGTTGATGACAGAATCTCATTAGTCATTATATAGAGATATCAAACCAAACACATAGGTACTTGTTAGAGAACAAGGTACCGGACAGACCCACCGTGAGTTTGACACATGGAACCATGAGATGGTAGTCACAGTCAGTACTCACAGTGATGGTGGTGAGTGTGATTCTTAGACCTGAAATCACTGCACTCAACACATGTCGTTGGGCACACTTTGACATCATCAAACGCAATCCTGAAACATGGGTTGTTATAAAGGTGATGATTGGGTGGCTTTGACACATGGGGCTTTTGAGGGGTGAGTGATAGATATGGGATTTGTCCCTCCTGAGGGAGTATGATATCCATGGCCACTTGATGAGTAGGATTGAGAAAGGCGTGCATGCATGTGTGAATCAGTATGTGATACTGATGTCATACATATCTCTTCTAGTCTACTCTGAGATCAAGAAAGTGAATGAACGTTGACAGGATGACTGTTCCATGCCTTGAGTTCATTCAGGATATCAGTGACAAAGGAATTATACATTTGCTGTAACACCATTCGCTGATGGTAGGATGAAAGTTGTTCTCCAACTTTCTACTTTCACTTGGGTAGCACTGATGTGTGACTAGGCACTGCTCTTTGCTTGTGAAGTCATAAGTGTTATGGACTTTCACTGCCAACGTGAAATGGACCTGTAGGGTCACACACATAGGATTTAACCTGGAAGAGGAGTTTTGTCCACAAAGCAATGTTTAGATTGATTACTAAAGGAGTTTAGTAGTTCAATTAAACACTCAATCAGTCGATAGCTCAATATCGTATGGTTCAAGGTGTTGGACGTATTGATTGGAGTATCGGATTGATTGAAATCGCAATTGACTGATTTTGCCCAACCTGTGCTCCCAACCGATCGGTTCATGTGATGAACCGGTCGGCTGAGGTTGCTGAACCGGTCGGCTAGAGTATCCAGGCCGATCGGCTCATGCCCAGGTTGAAACGATCGGTTCAAGAGTTGAACCGATCGGCTCAACTGGTGCAACCGACCAGTTGGGAAAGTCATGTTGGCAAGAATTTTCCTTTGGTTTCAAATTGCCCAATTCGATTGGGAATAATATTGGTATTCGATACCAATTGGGAAAGAAACAAGGAAAGTCTTTTTGAGCCGGATTAGGACCATGAACCGATCAGTTCAGGGCACCAACCGATCGGTTGGAGTGCCCCAAACGATCGGCTCAGCTCCAACCGATCGGCTCAATGGCCGAACCGATCGGTTCAGTTGTGAACCGATCATTTCAAGTTGCAAACCGGTTGCTTTTTGTGGAAAATTCTCAAACCCTTCTACTCTTTCTTTAGTCCCGCATTTCCCGGGATGGAGAACCCTATCCCATGACTCTCCTATATATATAGGGGTATTGGGGGCTTCTTAAAGTACAGCTCAGTGCAACCAGTTGCTCTGCAAGTTGTCGTTCTCTCTGGTTTTGGTAACCGTGAGAGAGCCCGAGCAAGTGCTTCCCGTAAAAGGGAGGTGCAGCAAGGGAAGGACAACTGCAGTTGCAACAGGAGGCAGGAGAGCGTGTTGGCGACTAGTACGTCAACAGGAGGGTGCGACTCCTTCCACTTCCTTGTGGGACAAGGAGTGTGGAGTTCCAGGTGGTCCGTGTGGACTACTACAGAGGCGGGAGGACACTGCCGCTTAAGAGGACAATTGTCATCCGACAGTCCGGTTCGAGTAGGAGTTGTCAGTCCCGGTGCGACCAGGAGCTGCATAGACACCGTCGAAGTCCGGAGTTGAAGACCGCACATTGCGCGAGGTATTGTCGCCGAGCAAGCCTCGGGACAAGGTATGATTCCGCAAACCATCCTTTCCTATTATATAGACGTTGACGCGTTTCCTCGGTATGGGTTTGGGGAGAAAATTTTTGTTTCCGCTGCCTTCTCTGTCTCCCCTAAAACCCAACAACATGTTCATCATTAACATATGCCTTTTAGGAGGGTATTAACTATAGTTAACCCACTTTATCCATCTAGATTATATCAAGGTGTTAAATGAATTATGTCATGCTAACTGTCAAAATATATTTTTCATATTTATTAAGCACTAACATTAACACCTCATGTAACATGTTTCATGCATCATTAGTGTCATATCATTGTGTTTTCTCATATTAGTTGAAAACTTTATTAGAGACTCATCATAACATAAGTCGACTATTCACATTATCATCATTATTCATGTATATGGTTAACCATTTATGCATCGATATGTATTAAACCATTTCTAGGTTTCCATCATATCATGTATATATATCACATCTCAAGATTAGATCACATCCATACCTTTAATATATCAGGGTTGTGCTAAACAACTTATGTAAGTGGCTTGTTAAACATATATCCAAAACTTTATGTAGTCCAACTGAGGCCCTCCCAACCCTCATCCTGAGGGTGGTGTCATGCTCAATCTCTTTGAGCTCACTCAACTCTATGAGTATCTCATAACACAACTTTATCTTTCCTTTATTAGCCTAGGGTTCTCGGATTATCTCATTGGCACTTGTAATAGCCTTACAAGCTCTAGCCACATAAGCACATACCAAAACATGCTATGACATACTCTTCATAGGTTTCTACCCATGACACATGCTTACCCAAAACTCTCTTATATACACCACTAGATTCCTATGTGGCAAACCACCAACCTAAGCACTAGGCTTCTCAGAAACTAACATAGCTACCTCCTCCAGGGTCTTAGTCTCTCTCCCTCACCCAGATGGTAGGCACTCATATTCATTTTCACATGCACCCATAACCAACCTCTCTCTGTTTCTAGGGTTTGGTCCTCCCAAGGACATCTAGGGTTCAAGAAAACTATAGGAATCATGCATTAAGCAACACAACTCATTCACTCAGGAGTAGTCTAGTTTAGGACATATCATATCACATATCTCAAAATTCTCATATCTTGGAGTCTAGGCTCTCTGACCTTCTCCCTGTGGGTCTCACTCTCTCTGGAGTTAACCCCAAAACTGGTCCTAACACTAGAGGTCCTCCTTTGTAAAAGAGCTTGAGGCTCATGCTGACTCACAACATTGTCTCAACTTAGCTTATCTTAACTTAGAAAAGCACACATACTTTCATCATGAAAACTTATCTCAAATTCTCAAAACTGAACCTAAGTCCTCAAGGAAAAACATAGATCATCATAACAATCATATATCATCTATATAAGACTTACATCATATCATAAAAACTTATATCATCTATTCCATCTATCACATATATATATCAAAAAGGCTCTAGACATCTAATCTAGAACTACTCTCTCTTCTAGACTGATGTGATCACTTTCACTTGGGTTGCATGACCACCTCCTACTTGTACACATTTTTGTAATACATATACATAATAAAATATTATATAGTTTTTCTCTGATAAAACAAGCGTCAGAGAAAACTATCACGGTTCGATCCAGTTGGAATCCAAAATAAAATCCTGAAAACGAGTGCCCCACACATAGTAGAGGGTACAATGTCATGAAAACAAAGGAAAAGGGTGAGAACTAGGTCTAGACTAGTGTAGCTACTCTAGACAACATGCGCAATATGTCTAGGGTTTCTCTTCCCTTGATGTACGTCATTTCCAAATAGTGCAATGTTCCATACTACTGCACTACAAGAAAAGAATGACATCTAAGGACTTGCTATACAACAAGCACCAGTCTAGACCTACTTCTCAGACATCTAGGTGCTAACCTAGAGGCTAGGTCAGATCTAGTCTCTAAAAGATGACTAATCTAACCCTAAAAGATTATTAAGTACAAGGTTCTTTAGTTTGAGTTGCATAATGAGAAAATTCAGGCTTTGCTATTGTTCATGCTCTGATACCACCTGTGACGTCCCCAGATTTTCACAAAACTTAATGTGATGTGTGACGTCCAAATTGAAACCTCACCTCAGCGAGAATCCCAATTTGAGCATCCCACAGTAGGCTAAGAAGAAGAAATCAAGGGAGTCAAAAGGAAACACAGTAGCACATGTACATGAACAATAATAAAACCATACAACACTTGTTCACTATTCAACATATAATTACAACATGAATTGTTACAACATTTGATATTACATATTGAACAACAAACATCTACATATACATGTACTACCACTAAACAACTGGATCTTAAGACAATAGGTCCACCTATACATCAGCTCGCCACACAACTCTCACTATCATGGATCTTCAAGAGCATAACCACAACCTAAACAAAAGATTTCATGCGGTACACGTCAGCACAATATTCAAGAATATTGTACTGAGTATGCCTACATGTCTTTTATATACCTCTCATCATATCTTGGCAATAAGATAAAACTAATACTTGGCAGCCTTAAGGAAATATAAGAAAAAACATATACTTGCACAAAGATGTTCATTAACAAAAGAGAACACATATATTTTAAGCACATTTCCATCATATATCGTGTGTGTCTTCCACCAAGTGGCTTTGACGTCTTTAGGCCTTATGATCTACCACCAAGTGGTTTGTGATCATTATACAAACATCATATGATCTACCACCAAGTGGTTTGTGATCATTATGCATGCGCTCTACCACCAAGTAGTTTATGAGCTATCTTATGATGGAACATCTGTATTATGTTTGCAGGTGTTCATAGCCATAAGTATGCAAATTCAAGCAACACATCATACAAGACAATCATTTCAATCAATACCATATGCCAAGTCTTTACTCCCATATAACACAAGTATAATGTATAATAAGCCAAGTAAGAGGTAATGGTGTACCTTCCAAAGAGATATCCTAATCACATATATCCATGCCATTTATATCTTTCCTAAACCTGATTAAGAAAAGATCATGTATCATCATCATGTTCTCATCATCATAGCCCTAGTTATATATCCATTTTAGGGTTTACCTTATATCTTTAGTATATTTCCATATCACTTGCATTCTTGTCTTATAATTATCTTATTGATGTCATATTCCAGATTACATCTCATTATCAAAGTTCATCATCTGAACATTAGGTTCCATATCCTTTTTGTGCACATATTAACCCTACGTTACATCATTAACCTAGATTAGAGTTTTATAACATGTATTAAGATTCATTTTCATATAACATGGATTCTGTTCATCATTATGATCTCATAATTAAAACTGAGGTTTCAGATACTGATATGAGCTTACTCTGTGAATTTCATTATTTATTGAGCATGTGTGCATTTATTGCATTTTATTTAGGGTTAAAAGCCCTAATTAGCCATATGGAGTAAAGTACATGATTTCGCACATCATTATAATCGATGACATCCACTGGATTATAAGCATGAATATTGATTTACTGACATATTCTCATAATTTTAGGCCAACATTTGATATCACTGATATTCGTGCATCAAAAGTAAGATATTTTGATTTAATTGTGTTCTACTCATTTTTCTGAGAAGTTTGGTATATTATACTTATTTTTCTAATGCTCGAGCTATTTTCTATGATTTAATGAAGAATTGCATATTTACTGACCTATTCACCTTCGATGGCCAATGAAGTGTTTCTACTTGGCCCTACTTTGGGTTGCGTAGCTCTAGCTCTGGCTTCCTGGTTCTCGAGCGGTTTAGTTGGTTATCAGAGATTGGACCCAGTTGAAGGATATAGACTCGGTCCCCCCTTCTTCTTTCTTTCTCCGCTCGACAGATCCAGAAACCACACGCCTCTATTTGCGCAGGGTGCCACCGCAGAGCTCAGACCCAGCAAGCACTAGCTCGGGCTTGAGTGCTCCTCATTGGCTCTTATGTCTTCCATCACCTTCGACGACCTCTTCTCGACCTCCACGGCTACTTTCCTCCCTAGGTTTGGCTGTGGAGCTCTTTCTCCACTAGGGTGCTGCCGCCTGGCCTTATTTGCGGTGGGACAAAGAGGAAAGCGACCTCTTCTCATCCTCGTGCCAGACTGAAGCTTCGAAAAGCTTCACAGGGTCTCTATGAAATCAACTCTTGCCTTCACTCACAATGAGAAGCTCTCCCTATAGGTCTTCGATCTCCCAGTTCATGGGCGACTGACTTGAGTTGGTCGGCCATGGAAACAACCCTTTGAGGCCACACGCTCAAGCACTGATGATTCCCTAGGCCTCCGCATTTCTCTTCCCTTCGTCCTCTTCCTCCGTACACCTTCCAGTTGTGATCTCTACTTCCCCATACCCCAAGCTTTCCGCAGTGGAGAAGCAGTGAGAAAGGGAAATTAGTTCTCTCTACTGGAGTGGTGAGGCAGTTCACCCAAGGGGTCAAATGGGATCTCATCCCAGTCTGAAGCCAAATATCCATCTGAAAGTCTCACTCACTCCCATGATCTTTGAAGTGGTGGACGCAAACGTGGCCTCGTCCTACCCACAGCTAAGCCCCAATCCGCTATAGGTTGAGGACAGACACACAACCCTCTGATCCTTAATCTACCGCCCAGATTAAAGCTCAACACAGGACAATCTGTGGCATCTTAGAGTTGTTAGGCACAGCCACTAGATCACAAATCTAGGTTGTGTAGGAAGCCACGCAGCCCGACCCAAAACAACAGGGGCGTGACATAGGTTAAATATCACCAACTTAGCTCCAAAACACATCAATATGCATGCTATTTCACCAAAATAAAACCTTCATAACTTCCTCTAGGAATATCTGATTGCCACCAAATTTGAACCATAGCTTCTTTATCTATCGATCTACCTTCTACACATATTTGGTGACCAAACTCATTTATTAGACCATTCAATTAAATTCCTCAAAAGGCATTAAAAGATATGTCTTAATCATTATGTCAACCTCACATCAACACTCCTACTTTGTCAAAAGCTTGCAACTCTCAATATAGCTCAACCATATGATTTCACATATGTCATTGGACATTTAGGATTCTAAAATCCACTCCACCACATCCTACACACCTTAAAAGAAATTCTATCCTCAGAATTAAGCCAGAAAACCACTTTGTCACAGTACATATTTGTGGGCTCTGATCTCCAAACCGCGATATAATATCGGTTTAAAGTTAGTGGAAGCGATTCGATAAACAACAGAAGACAAAAATCACGGGAAATTAAAACTTTTCGGGACAAGAGCTTGAATTCATAAAAACTTCTTTCATAATAAGAGATAAACTCTTTACATCTCATGATAATTACTTCTTGAGTAATTATATACATCAAGATACAAAATCTCAAGAACTCACACAAAAGACTCCAAGACCTGAGAGTACAGAGGACACATAGGAATGACTCTAACTATACCACATGGCAGGCTAAATCCCCACCTGAGATTTCACTGCTGCTCCTGGTGCTGCTGCTGCTGCTGCTGAGATTGGTCACCTGTAGACCGGTTCCTCTGTCTACGACGTCCACCTAAAAAGTTGAAGTCTACGGGGTGAGACAATTTTACATAATTGTCCCAGCGAGAGTTATAACTCTCCTCCAGAATCTTTATTATAACATCAAAGAATATCTTAAGCAGTAAAGCTTTCAAAGTATTCAATAACAGTTGCAGCTATATAAACAAGAGCTCAACATTCATGAGACATGAAGAAATATAAGCACTATCATAGTGTATCATCAATCAACTATCTCATAGTTATCTCTAGCAGGTATACTACGTGGTTAATTATGTTTTACAAACAACATTATGCCCTGTGGAGATGAGGCATACCACTCACACTCCAACTGATCCCTGAGAAGTCACATCAGTATCATACATAGGTCATTAAGAGAGCCGGATTCTCATGACCTTCATCTTCCTCATTCAGTAAGAGGATCACTTGTAGGACATCTTGTGTCTCTACTTATTATAGCTCACCAGGGTAAACTGGTCCTTCGCTATTTTAGAGTTACAGTGGCGTTCTGTACTCTCTTCGTCATCAGGAGTTTTCATGTTTGTCTCCACTGATACGTATATCTATGTTTTCTTCGTCATCAGGAGGTTTCAGGTTTACCTTCCACTGATACGGTAGGGTTTAGTAGTGAAGGGTTGACAGATTATACATATACATCAATCACCTACACTAGGATGTAAGGTTCTACACATCCATATACCCCACATACTCAATAGTATGTGTTCCAGGAGTTCCCTTAGGAAAACTTGTTTCACCATCATTTGATCTCTGACAATGATGGATCTATGATCAGGGCTCTACATTATACTTGATTAGTTAGGTACATTTAGTATTCATTTAATCATCACACATTGTTCTTCAAACAATAACAGTAGCATAACAGCTATGAAAGGAGAATACTAAATGTAACAAGCCTAACTCACATCAATCATCATTTCTCATTATACTCATCACAAGTCATCTCTGAAGCATGACTTGGTGGTATTCATGGCTCTTACATCCCATTAACTCATAGGATGCCACTGACAAGGCATCAAGATATTTTACTTATTCATAAATCCTTTAACATGCTTTTAATGAATACAGTATCATCATCCATACCTGGATATGATCACCTTCATATCAGGACCTGCATAGTTAGTTCAACTGATAAAGGTAATTCAAAACAAGGAATATACTTCTCACTCTTATCATAAGAGCTAAATTCTCTGATTCTTATCAATTAGAGTGTAATACTCATAAAGCATGTCATTACCCTTGAATTAGGGTTTACTAATCACATTGAATGCCATTACCCTTGAATTAGGGTTTACTATTCACATTGAAGTGAATTGAACTCATAACATCATCATGTATGTGGAACGTCATCATTGATGCTCTCAAACTGGCTTAAGATTCATCATACATCATAATTAGGGTTTCCATGATCTCACACAGGTGGATCATACCCTAATTATGCACATTCATGTGTATTGAAGGTTCTTTAATTGAGTTTCCACCTAAAAAGGGTACTTTCTCTCTCTAGAAGTACTTTCTCTCTCTAGAAGTACTTTCTCTCTCCTAATACTAGTAGATGGTGATAACATCACTCTAGATCAAGTTGAAATAAGTCATCATGGGCTAACATAGCCAAAAACATCACTAACATGTGATTAGGGTTTGATTTGATCAAGGTATTACTCAATTGACCCTTCAAGGGTATTTTGGTAATTCACCCCATTGATCACCATCATGGTTCAAATCATTAGTCCCTTAATCCTTTAATGTCCTAGGTTATCATTAGGGTTTTAGGTTAGAGCATCTTTGAACCATTTACATCTCTAATTGGTTAAGTGAAGTCAATCTTTGAACACCTCAAACGATCTCAACCTTCAACATCCAAACGGTTTGAGACCGTTTGGATGGGTTGACCATTTGCTTTGGTTGACTTCAAGACCGTGTGACCTTCAAGGTCGTGAGCCCAAACCGAGAGGGGGTGTAGACCGTTTAACCATGTTGACTTCAAGACCGAGAGGCCCTACATGGTTTGAGATCGTTTGATGTCTCTCGGTCTTGAGACTGTTTGATGTCTCTCGGTCTTGAGACCGTTTGATGTCTCTCGGTCTTGAGACCGTTTGATGTCTCTCGATCTTGAGACCATGAGGCCTCTCACGGTCTTGAGACCGTGAGTCCTCTCACGGTCTTGAGACCGTGAGGTCTCAAACGGTCTTGAGACCGTGAGCCCTCAAACGGTCTTGAGACCGTTTGAAAATCAGGAATAAATTCAATTAAAGTTGTTGATTAAAAAGGCCATATCTCCCGATTCCTTTGGAGTTAACCTCTCAATTTTTGAGGGTGATTAGTCTACATAAATATATACAGGTTTCTTATATGGTCCACACTCGGTCAACACTTCTATACGGTCTTGAAGACCGTTTTCCCTCTCTCGGTCTTGAGACCGTTTGCTCACCTCACGGTCTTGAGACCGTTTGCTCACCTCACGGTCTTGAGACTGAGAGAGCAAGTTGGGGGGACCGTTTAATAAAGTGAAAAGTGGTGGATTTTTTATGGAATTCACATCTTCATCTCCTAGCTCAAGAACAGCAAGGATTTCCCACGGATTTTCTTGCAAAATAGCAAAGGAAAGTAGGGAGGAAGAAGAACTATCATCTACATGCATAATCAAGATGTATATAACAAAGCATGGGTTTAGAGTTTTAAAACCCGCCTAAAGCTTGCTTCTTGAGCTCCAAGAATTCGAGCTCCAAGCTTTAATGGCGTCCTTGAGCTCTCACAGGTTGGCCAAGGTGAAAACCTCCAGGGAAAGTCAAGAAAAGATGGCTAGAAAGATAGAGCCATGAGAGCTAGCCATGAAATTGACCTTGAATTCGAGTTTTAACCATGAATTTAGGCAAGAAGAGGAATCCAAACCTACCTTGCACCCTTGGTCGTCCTCCTTAGCTCCAAGGCAATCCTTGGTCGTTTTTGGGTGAATAGAACAGTAAGGAAACGAAGGGAAAGTTCCCTTGCTTAGAGAGGTGGAGTGTATATATACTTGGGGTGGGGTTGTAATTATAAGTTCATAAATTCTCCATAATTTCAACTAAGTACCTCCACCCTTCATAGCTCGTCCTCTCTTCTTTCATTTAAGGACAAATTCCTCTTAAGGTCAAGAAATGAGAGCAAAGATGATCAGCTTATTACTTAAACATACCCATAAAAGGGCTATTGCACATACACCCTGATTATTCAATCACAAAGGTGTAATTCATGACTTGATTATTCAATTGAGGTGACCTCTTCATCATTTCTTCTATAAATGATGAAAAGAGTCTTAATAGATACATTAGATGATATATTTTACAAGTTGCATCCCTTAATTTGGGTAAATTGCATTTTACCCCAAATTAGGGTTTTAAGCACCAGGATTGCTTCCACAGCTGCACCTTGGTGCCCAAGCTTGGGAAATCCCTCTAACTTCAACATAATCATTCTCATGATGTCTCAACATCAGAGAATCATCTTAACATGTGCAATTTGCAAGTTAATCCTTCTAACTGGGTAATTTGCACATAGGTCCCTGTATTACAAAACAATGCTACAACTTTATATAAAAAGGAGCAAAAACTGAAATATATGTTTCTGAGAAACTTAATTACATGCCCAAAGTTAATCACAAGGATTTAATTACATATTTAGGAAAAACACCTAGGCTTAGCTTATAACCCAGGTCAGGGATGTTACAAATTATCCACCCCTTACAAGGATTTCGTCCCCGAAATCGATAAGACATATTAACAGAAAAGGGCAGGATACTTCCTTCTCATCTCATCCTCTAGTTCCCAAGTGGCTTCTTCAACACCACGGTGGTTCCAGAGGACTTTCAAAAGACTTATATCTTTCTTCTTTAACTTTTTAATTCTGTTATCAAGGATTGACACTCGTCCCTCCTCATAGGATATATCATCATTCAATTCTACCTCCATAGGTTGTAGAACTGACTCGGTGTCGGGGTAACATTTCTTCAGCATAGAAATGTGAAACACAGGGTGAAACCTCTGTAACTATGGAGGCAACTCTAGTCTATATGCTACCTTTCCAATTCGTTGAATGATTGGATAAGGTCCCATAAATCTAGGAGCTAACTTCCCTTTCCTTCCAAAATGAAGGACCCCTTTCCAAGGCGAGACCTTGAGATACACTTTGTCTCCAACCTGGAACTCTAAGGGTCTACGACGCTTGTCAGCATAAGAATTCTGCCTATCTTGTGCAGTCTTAATTTGTTGTTGTATTACTTTAATCTTCTCTGTAGTCTGCTGCACAAGATCAGGACCTAACAACTGATGTTCACCAGTCTCAAACCAACATAAAGGTGATCTACAACGTCTACCATACAAGGCCTCATAAGGTGCCATATCAATACTATGCTGATAGCTATTGTTATAGGCAAACTATATCAAGCTTAGGTGTAGATCCCAACTTCCGGTAAACTGGAGAGCACATGCTCTCAACAGGTCTTCTAAGGTCTGTATGGTCCTTTCCGACTGTCCATCAGTCTGCGGATGAAAGACCGTACTAAACCTTAGCTTGGTGCCTAAGGCTCTGTGCAACTATTCCCAAAAATGACTGGTAAACTGGGGACCTCTGTCAGAAACTATAGTGACAGGAACTCCGTGCAAACGCACTATCTCTTGCACATACAACTGTGATAACCTTTCAGCAGAATAGGTTGTTTTGACAGGTAAGAAATGTGCTGTCTTAGTCAACCTATCAACAACTACCCAAATGGAATCATGTCCTTTGCTTGTCCTGAGTAGGCCAACAACAAAGTCCATGGTCACATGGTCCCACTTCCACTGTGGTATGGGTAAAGGTTGCATTGTCCCTGTAGGCTTCTGGTGTTCAGCTTTAACTTGCTGACACACAGGACACCTCAGAACAAACTCTGCAACATCCTTCTTCATCCCAGGCCACCAATACAAATCTTTCAAATTCCGATACATCTTGGTGCTTCCTAGATGCATAGCATACATGGAAGAATGAGCTTCTTCCAGGACTAACTTCCTCAAGCTATCCACATCCGGCACTATCATCCTTCCATTATAACAAGCTACATGATCATCTGAATCATGGAAACCATCTCTCTTCTCATTTCCATACTCAGATCTGATCTGCTGAACTGCATTATCACCTTGCTGTGCTTCCTTAATCTGCTCCCTTAGGGTAGGTTTAATATGCATCTCAGCCAACAATCCAGCTAACAATGACACCTTCAACTGTACATTGTCTTGCCTTAAAGAGATAACCATATCTCTCTTAGAGCATACTAAAGAGTTTAGTTGTGCTCTATCCATGGTTGATGTTGCTAATTTCCTACTCAAGGCATCTGCAACAACATTGGCCTTGCCCGGATGGTAATCAATTGTACAATCGTAGTCCTTGATTAACTCCATCCAACGACGTTGCCTCATGTTAAGCTCGTGCTGTGAGAAGATATACTTAAGGTTCTTGTGGTCTGTGAAAATCTGGAATGTCTCTCCGTAGAGATAATGTCTCCAGATCTTCAAGGCATGAACCATGGTAGCTAACTCCAGATCGTGTGTCGGATAATTCTCCTCGTGTTTCTTAAGCTGTCGGGAAGCAAAAGAAATCACTTGTTTATCCTGCATCAACACACATCCAAGTCCATTCTTGGAAGCATCACAGAAGACTACATATCCTTTTCCTTGTTCAGGTAGCACAAGAACAGGTGCACTTGTCAACCTCTCTTTCAACAATTGGAAAGACTATTGACACTTATCACTCCAAGAAAAAGGAACATCTTTCCGGGTCAACTTGGTCAAAGGTAAATCTATAGAACTAAAGTTCTTAATGAACCTTCTATAATAGCCAGCTAACCCCAAGAAACTTTGAATCTCCATCGGTGTCTTCGGTTGTTCCCATTGTAGAATAGATTCTACCTTTGAAGGGTCAACACGAATTCCCGAGGCAGATATCACATGTCCAAGAAAAGATACCTCCGGTAGCCAGAACTCACACTTGCTAAACTTAGCATACAGCTTATGTTCTCTTAGCAAAGTCAAAGCATGGCGAAGATGCTGCTCATGCTGCTGAGCATCCTTACTATAGATCAGAATGTCATCTAGAAAGACGACAACACATTGATCAAGGAAAGGTCGAAAAACTCTGTTCATGATTTCCATAAATGCAGCTGGTGCATTGGTTAGTCCAAATGACATAACTGTGAACTCATAGTGACCATACCTTGTCCTAAAGGCAGACTTGGATATGTCACTATCCTTAATACGGAGTTGATGATATCCAGATCTCAAGTCTATCTTTGAAAAGACGGTTGCACCACGGAACTGGTCAAATAGATCATCAATCCTCGGCATAGGATACTTATTCTTTATTGTTACTTTATTGAGTTGTCTGTAGTCGATGCACAACCGCATTGACCCATCTTTCTTTTTAACAAACAAGACCGGAGCACCCCAAGGTGAAGTGCTTGGTCGGATAAAACCCTTCTCAAGTAACTCTTGGAGTTGTTTCCTTAGTTCTGCCATCTCGGCAGGCGCCATCCTATACGGAGTCTGGGCTATGGGTTTCGTATCTGGGATCAAATTGATTTCAAAATCAATCTCCCGAGGTGGTGGTATGCTAGGAAGTTCTTCAGGAAACACATCCTCGAATTCCCTGACTATGGGAACTTCCACAAGATTGGAACTTTCCTTGGTAACATCTACCACATGGGCTAAGAATGCATAACATCCTTGCCTCAACAACTTATCAGCAACCATAGCTGACACAAGGCAGGTGGGTAGAATCTTTCTCTCACCTTGAAAGATCCATGTGTTGCTTTCATCAGCAAACACAGCCAACTTGGACTCACAATCCAAGACAACTCTATACCTTTCCAAGGTATCCATCCCGAGGATTATATCAAATCCTCGCATATCAAGTGGTATAAGGTCCACTTGAATGTGATGTTCAGAAAAGAAGAGGATGCAGGGAGAGCATACCTCTTGCAAAATGGCAGACCCACTCAATGGAGTCTCCAACAACAAACTATCTGCCCTATGACTAACAGTCATATTGCAGTTACGGATCACTTTACGAGTGATGAACGAGTGCGTAGCACCCGGGTCAATCAGAACAGATACAACACAGGATGTAGACATATCAAAATATAAAAGTTTCATCTGACCTGCCACTACTCGTGGATTGACCACCGCTTCAGGTGGGTTCATAGCATAGAACCTCACAGTCGCCTGGTGTTGAGGTGGTGCTGATGATCCAGCTTGAGACACTTGTCCACGTCCTCGAGCTGCTCCTTGATGTTGTCTACTCTGAGATCCCTGTTGATTCTGTCTCGGAGGCTGTGTCACACTGACAGGCCTAGAATGACAATCCTTCATCAAGTGTCCCACCTTACCACAGTTGTAGCAACTCCTCTCCTGTTGTTGTGGCCTGGGTGGTCCAGTAACTGACACTGATGCAAAACTGTGAGTTCCTTGAAGCGGTTGACTCCTTCCTCTACCTCTGCTCGGTGTCCATTGAGTTTGAAAACTCGATCTGGGTGGTGGAGGGTTAGGTGCAGAGAATCTAGGTTTCTTGGAATCCCTAGATGAAGAACCCTAGAACTGTGGATATCTTTTCTGAGTTTGTCTCTTCTCAACCACATATCTCTCTATCCTTCGGACTGACTCAACGAAGGTAGATAATCTCTCTCGGTTTTCTAAGGCAGACATGGGGGTTGACATATCAGCATTCAAACCCTTCTCAAATCTTCTGATTCTTTCCTCCTCTGTGGCAGCCATGTGCAGACAGAACCGCAGCAACTCCATGAACTTAGCTTCATACTCGCTAATGTTCATCATACCCTGCCTTAGTCTCTCAAACTGAGAGATCTTCTCATCTAGGAAGGTCTTTGGAAAATATCTATTGATAAATTCCCGACAAAACTCTTCCCATGAGAACTCTACTCCAGGTCGCTTCTGCTCTTCCACGTTCCACCACTGGCCAGCACTACCTTTGAGAAGATAGACAGCATGTCTAACCTTCTCAGCTTCCGGGACGATAAAAATCCTGAAAGCCTTCTCCAACTCTATCAACCAAAGGTTAGCATCGGCGAGGTCGGCAGTCCCAAAGTACTCGGTAGCTCCGACACGACGAAGTCGTTCGAACGTCTTACTGATACCTTGTGCTTCAGGATGGACAGGTGCCCTAGGTGCAGGCATGGGCATCCTGTCGGTTATGTGTGTCATGGCAGTCATAAACTGCCCGAAAATCGTCTGTACAGCTGGGTTACCCATGCCGGCTGGGTCAAACTGGGGTGGCCCTCTTGGTGACTCAGGTGCAGGCTGTTCTATTTCTGGAACCCTTGCACCGCCTCGAGGTGCACTAGCACTACTCTCCGCCACGTACTCATCATGTGGCTCAGCCATTCTTATGTATCTTCTTCTTCTGAGGAGCAGAAGATTCTATTAAATAAGGAAGGAGTACTAAAGATAGACTCGACATCCTAAGTCCTATGCCTCTGTAGACTCAACTGACCTAGAGCTCTGATACCAATAATTGTGGGCTCTGATCTCCAAACCGTGATATAATCTCGGTTAAAAGTTAGCGGAAGCGATTCGATAAACAGCGGAAGACAAAAATCACGGGAAATTAAAACTTTTCGGGACAAGAGTTTGAATCCGTAAAAACTTCTTTCATAACAAGAGATAAACTCTTTACATCTCATGATAATTACTTCTTGAGTAATTATATACATCAAGATACAAAATCTCAATAACTCACACAAAAGACTCCAAGACCTGAGAGTACAGAGGACACATAGGACTGACTCTAACTATACCACATGGCAGGCTAAATCCCCACCTGAGATTTCACTGCTGCTCCTGGTGCTGCTGCTGCTGCTGAGATTGGTCACCTGTAGATCGGTTCCTCTGTCTACGACGTCCACCTAAAAAGTTGAAGTCTATGGGGTGAGACAATTTTACATAATTGTCCCAGCGAGAGTTATAACTCTCCGCCAGAAGCTTTATTATAACATCAAAGAATATCTTAAGTAGTAAAGCTTTCAAAGTATTCAATAACAGTTGCAGCTATATAAACAAGAGCTCAACATTCATGAGACATGAAGAAATATAAGCACTATCACAGTGTATCATCAATCAACTATCTCGTAGTTATCTCTAGCAGGTATACTACGTGGTTAATTATGTTTTACAAACAACATTATGCCCTGTGGAGATGAGTCATACCACTCATACTCCAACTGATCGCTGAGAAGTCACATCAGTATCATACATAGGTCATTAAGAGAGCTGGATTCTCATGACCTTCATCTTCCTCAGTCAGTAAGAGGATCACTTGTAGGACATCTTGTGTCTCTACTTATTATAGCTCACCAGGGTAAATTGGTCCTTCGCTATTTTAGAGTTACAGTGGCGTTCTGTACTCTCTTCGTCATCAGGAGTTTTCATGTTTGTCTCCACTGATACAAATATTTATGTTTTCTTTGTCATCAGGAGGTTTCATGTTTACCTTCCACTAATACGGTAGGGTTTAGTAGTGAAGGGTTGACAGATTATACATCTACATCAATCACCTACACTAGGATGTAAGGTTCTACACATCCATATACCCCACATACTCAATAGTATGTGTTCCAGGAGTTCCCTTAGGAAAACATGTTTCACCATCATTTGATCTCTGACAATGATGGATCTATGATCAGGGCTCTACATTATACTTGATTAGTTAGGTACATTTAGTATTCATTTAAGCATCACACATTGTTCTTCAAACAATAACAGTAGCATAAGAGCTATGAAAGGAGAATACTAAATGTAACAAGCCTAACTCACATCAATCATCATTTCTCATTATACTCATCACAAGTCATCTCTGAAGCATGACTTGGTGGTATTCATGGCTCTTACAGCCCATTAACTCATAGGATGCCACTGACAAGGCATCAAGATATTTTACTTATTCATAAAGCCTTTAACATGCTTTTAATGAATACAGTATCATCATCCATACCTGGATATGATCACCTTCATATCAGGACCTGCATAGTTAGTTCAACTGATAAAGGTAATTCAAAACAAGGAATATACTTCTCACTCTTATCATAAGAGCTAAATTCTCTGATTCTTATCAATTAGAGTTTAATACTCATAAAGCATGTCATTACCCTTGAATTAGGGTTTACTAATCACATTGAATGCCATTACCCTTGAATTAGGGTTTACTATTCACATTGAAGTGAATTGAACTCATAACATCATCATGTATGTGGAACGTCATCATTGATGCTCTCAGACTGGCTTAAGATTCATCATACATCATAATTAGGGTTTCCATGATCTCACACAAGTGGATCATACCCTAATTATGCACATTCATGTGTATTGAAGGTTCTTTAATTGAGTTTCCACCTAAAAAGGGTACTTTCTCTCTCTAGAAGTACTTTCTCTCT
Source organism: Alisma plantago-aquatica (assembly GCA_963693085.1). NCBI lineage: Eukaryota > Viridiplantae > Streptophyta > Magnoliopsida > Alismatales > Alismataceae > Alisma > Alisma plantago-aquatica. Next base: position 170,146,544 of record OY856410.1, read on the forward strand.
CTAGAAGTACTTTCTCTCCTCATACTAGTAGATGGTGATAACATCACTCTAGATCAAGTTGAAATAAGTCATCATGGGCTAACATAGCCAAAAACATCACTAACATGTGATTAGGGTTTGATTTGATCAAGGTATTACTCAATTGACCCTTCAAGGGTATTTTGGTAATTCACCCCATTGATCACCATCATGGTTCAAATCATTAGTCACTTAATCCTTTAATGTCCTAGGTTATCATTAGGGTTTTAGGTTAGAGCATCTTTGAACCATTTACATCTCTAATTGGTTAAGTGAAGTCAATCTTTGAACACCTCAAACGATCTCAACCTTCAACATCCAAACGGTTTGAGACCGTTTGGATGGGTTGACCATTTGCTTTGGTTGACGTCAAGACCGTGTGACCTTCAAGGTCGTGAGCCCAAACCGAGAGGGGGTGTAGACCGTTTAACCATGTTGACTTCAAGACCGAGAGGCCCTACATGGTTTGAGACCGTTTGATGTCTCTCGGTCTTGAGACTATTTGATGTCTCTCGGTCTTGAGACCGTTTGATGTCTCTCGGTCTTGAGACCGTTTGATGTCTCTCGATCTTGAGACCACGAGGCCTCTCACAGTCTCAAACGGTCTTGAGACCGTGAGCCCTCAAACGGTCTTGAGACCGTTTGAAAATCAGGAATAAATTCAATTAAAGTTGTTGATTAAAAAGGCCATATCTCCCGATTCCTTTGGAGTTAACCTCTCAATTTTTGAGGGTGATTAGTCTACATAAATATATACAGGTTTCGTATACGGTCCACGCTCGGTCAACACTTCTATACGGTCTGGAAGACCATTTTCCCTCTCTCGGTCTTGAGACCGTTTGCTCACCTCACGGTCTTGAGACCGTTTGCTCACCTCACGGTCTTGAGACCGAGAGAGCAAGTTGGGGAGACCGTTTAATAAAGTGAAAAGCGGTGGATTTTTCTTGGAATTAACGTCTTCATCTCCTAGCTCAAGAAAAGCAAGGATTTCCCACGGATTTGCTTGCAAAATAGCAAAGGAAAGTAGGGAGGAAGAAGAACTATCATCTACATGCATAATCAAGATGTATATAACAAAGCATGGGTTTAGAGTTATAAAACCCGCCTAAAGCTTGCTTCTTGAGCTCCAAGCTTTCGAGTTCCAAGCTTTAATGGCGTCCTTGAGCTCTCACAGGTTGGCCAAGGTGAAAACCTCCAGGGAAAGTCAAGAAAAGATGGCTAGAAAGATAGAGCCATGAGAGCTAGCCATGAAATTGACCTTGAATTCGAGTTTTAACCATGAATTTAGGCAAGAAGAGGAATCCAAACCTACCTTGCACCCTTGGTCGTCCTCCTTAGCTCCAAGGAAATCCTTGGTCGTTTTTGGGTGAATAGAACAGTAAGGAAACGAAGGGAAAGTTCCCTTGCTTAGAGAGGTGGAGTGTATATATACTTGGGGTGGGGTTCTAATTATAAGTTCATACATTCTCCATAATTTCAACTAAGTCCCTCCACCCTTCATATATCGTCCTCTCTTCTTTCTTTTAAGGACAACTTCCTCTTAAGGTCAAGAAATGAGAGTAAAGAAGATCAGTTGATTACTTAAACATACCCATAAAAGGGTTATTGCACATACACCCTGATTATTCAATCACAAAGGTGTAATTCATAACTTGATTATTCAATTGAGGTGACCTCTTCATAATTTCTTCTCTAAATGATGACAAGAGTCTTAATAGATACATTAGATGATATATTTTACAAGTTGCATCCCTTAATTTGGGTAAATTGCATTTTACCCCAAATTAGGGTTTTAAGCACCGAGATTGCTTCCACAGCTGCACCTTGGTGCCCAAACTTGGGAAATCCCTCTAACTTCAACATAATCATTCTCATGATGTCTCAACATCAGAGAATCATCTTAACATGTGCAATTTGCAAGTTAATCCTTCTAACTGGGTAATTTGCACATAGGTCCCTGTATTACAAAACAATGCTACAACTTTATATAAAAAGGAGCAAAAACTGAAATATATGTTTCTGAGAAACTTAATTACATGCCCAAAGTTAATCAGAAGGATTTAATTACATATTTAGGCAAAACACCTAGGGTTAGCTTATAACCCAGGTCAGGGATGTTACAATATTGATTGAGGACAATCAAATGGCAAAGTTTGGGGGACTTGATAACACCCATTTTATGGCTGCTAGAGCTTATATTTTATTATCAAAATAGCTTCCAAAATTAACTTCCTCTTCATTTTATTTTATTTATTATGAAGAATCATGCCCGCTATGCCCCTAACAATATTTCCCATCTTTTGTAGGGGTTTTCCTATTTTTCCACAAAGAAGCACCAATGGGCCCATCAGACCCATCAACAATAAAGTCCACATTCCAGCCTGGTAGCTTGTGAGGCTGACACACCCTCTTACCCGTCACAATCACCACCTTCTATGATGGCAACCCGACACAGGCCTGTCATGTGGAAGTCCCTGCTCGATGCAACTCTCTACCCGATATGGTGCCTAACTCGTCACGGTTCACCACCCGACGAGGTCGCTACCCGATATGGCCACCACTTAGTGATACAGGCCGACAAAGATCCACCCTACTATAGTTGTATGTGATATTCTTACTTCTCGACATGCTCATGGCCTAACACGCGTAATGGGCGATAGCCGTATCATCCTTCATGAAACCTCGAGAATGGAGGCATAACTGAATGACATGTGGGTCAATAAAAGTCACAACTTCCACCAATTCGCTACATATAAATAGCAGCTACAAGCCTACGATGGGATGGGGGCCGAACCCTACGAGAGATAACTCCCAAAGTAAAGGAGTGAGTGTGTTGAATCCTGAGGAACCTATCGGGCGATAAGTAGGTGATCACACCACCACCAAAAGAGGGATGGGAGGAGTTCACTTAGAAACTATTATGGTAGAAGCAAGCATCAAGATATCATCCTAAAGGCTACTTCTAGCATGTCGGGTCTCTATCTAGGATACAACCCGAGATGACTCACCCATCTACACCTGACATGAAGAACCTGAGAGCCTTAAGATGATGTTGACCCGATATGTATCCTATCCCAACACGGTACCCAACCCGATATGGTCTCTACCCATCATGGTTGCATCCTGACATGGCCATCTACCCGACATGACTGTATCGGGTGGGGGTCCTATCCTGATACAACTCTTACTCATCATGGTCTGTTACTCAACACAACCAGTGACCCGACACAGTTGTATCCCGATAGGGCCTCTACCCAGAACCAGGTTAACATTATCTTAGGCGTACATTATTGTGTATCTTGATCTCCTAAATCAAGGAGACCGATACTTATCTTCCTTGTACATCATTTACTTTCATTTAATTACAAGATTGTAACTAAACCATTATGTTTCTTTATGATTTTGGGAATCCATGGATTTTATCTCATATCATTCTATGTGTGGCTTTATTTCATTGGTTGATATCTTTCTAGCATCTGAGTTGTAGTTTCTTCTTTCTGATTCATATTTTTGACTAACTATCGAATCATGTTTCTTGTTTTGACTCCTTCGAGAGAGGGATGTTGTAAACTTCTAAAGCTTGCTCTAATTCATGTGTACGAGAGTACTCAGAACCAGAGTTGTGCTCGGTTTATCCTTTCGTGCAAGCCTGTGCCCGGTACCTTCAAAAGAGGGAACTTAGTGCATGGCTAGTTGGCGTCTTCTTTGAGAGAAGAAGGTGTTGGATGTAGGCCGCCACCGCTTGTTATGATTAGGTTTTCTTCCTTCGTGCTATTCTCTGAAGATATTTTTATCCCCTTAATTTCCTATATACAAAAACTACCAAAAAAACTACTAAAACCCAAAACACCCAAAGCTTAGATCTTCCTGGTAACTCCCCTTGGAGATAGGTTTTAATTTAATTCTTTATAATTATTTTGCTACAACAAACCTTATCCTTTGACTTTTTGACTTGCTTAGACAAGTAAAACTTGAGTTTTGAAGTGTTGTTCTCCTAGTCCCTGTGTTCGACCCCGAACTACTTCGACCTTGTGCTAGTTGCAGGAGTCAAACATTCAAGTATTATAAATTACTAAATTTTGATGACCTAGACATGTCTCCATTTTTGGACCCATGTTTAAGGCTTATCTAACATTGATTAGATCAAAGATAAATTCGATGTAAATGGGTCATAAAATGATTAAGGAAACCATGGTACATGTGACACATACATCAAATGCACGAGGCAGAATTCATCATTTAGTAATTGTACATGGTTCATGGCCAATAGATCAAACACATGTGAAAGACCTAAAATACCCTTGTAATCAAAATTAATCAATTGATAATGCAAGGTTGCCAAGGTCATTGGCTAAACTCTGATCATCGTGGATGTTGAAGAGACAAACATTAGGAGCTAGGCTCCCCTAAGCATCCTTGCACTGAGTCAAGGGAAATGATTCAAAGCTTCAAGTTCAGGCGGTAGTGGGGCACTAAGTTCCACTATGCCTCCATGGCCGAGGAAGCCAAGAGGTGGAAACTCCTCAATCCAACATAAGTAAGAGGACTAAGTGTGAGAACCACTTCTTAATACAAAGTCATCATCAAGGGACAAAGGTGAGGCAGAGAACCACATTATGCCTAAGAGTTTGTTGGAAAACTAGAGAACATGGGAACAAGTTGTATGTGACAAACTGTAGCAACTGGGCAAAGACACACCTATGAACAATGATAAGGGAATCACGAAGGTGTGGTGAGACCTTTGATGAAGTCTGTGTAACTGAAGAGGTACTAGAGTGGCAGGACGATAAGTGCCAGTAAGGTCCAAAGAGCCAGTCTAGATGGTACGATATCTGGCACAAAAGAGTGGTTAAAAGGTGAATACAAAATGTTGAATGGTCATTGGTGGTGCCTATTGGGTAGTCAATTGCACCCAAGGAGCTGGGGAAGGTTGAGGTGAGGCCAATGTCATCAGAGATCAATTTTAAGTAGGTTGGTGAGCTTGACACTCTAGTAGATTAAATTGGAAGAGTAGAAGTGACTAGTGTGGGCCGATGATGGTTCTGGATCCATTTTATAGGTGGGAGTTATCTCGGGTCGTCGTCTGTGACTTGGGAGTGGAGAGGTCATGAAATCCCTTAATGGGTGTTTCGTCTACATAGAGGGAGAAGGGGGAAATGAGGTCTCAGTGAAGTCAGGAGAGTGAGACAAAGGTGATGGCATTGAAATCTTGCAAAACAAATCATTAATGGGGGAGAGTGGGATTGAGAAAGAAAGTGACATTGACTGGGTTTAGTTTTGTGAGAAAGACAGAGGTACTAGATGACTATGTGTCCATTAGGTCACGGGTTAATTACATCTTGAGCATTGAACAATGCACTTTTAAGAAGAATAAGTGAAAATAATGTGTGCAATGATTAAAATGTCGGACATTAGGTAAAATTTATTACAATGATGGAATTGAATTCAAACCATAGTCAAACTATATTCAAATCTTTCAAATTTGTTTTGGAGGGTCAAACATGGCCCAAATGACTTCAAATTTTACCATAGGCATATTTGATGGTCTAGAATAGACAAATTCATTTTTTTGTATACATTATGATACATAACTTCTATAGTGGTTATTAACCCAGATTAAAATGTATTTAATTGGTGAGATAACTTGAAAATGGTTTTTTTTAGTCAAATTTTGAGATATACCCTATTTATTCATTCAAGAATTAGATGGCCACCTCTTTAACCACTTCCTATATTTTATTGGTATCTTGGAGGAGAGAGAAAATAAAAGATGATCATCATGAGTTAATTTATATACATAATGCATGTTTGAAAGTGAAATATGAAGTTCAGTCTTATTTGATGCATATGAAGTTCAGTCTTTTTGTATACATTATGATACATAACTTCTGTATAGGTCATTAACCTTGATTAAAATGTATTTAATTGGTGAGATAATTTGAAAAGGCTTTTTTGAGTCAAATTTTGAGATATACCCTATTTAGTCATTCAAGAATCAGATGGTCACCTCTTTAACCACTTCCTATGTTTTATTGGTATCTTGGAGGAGAGAGAAAAGAAAAGATCGTCATCATGAGTTAATTGATACACATAATGCATGTTTGAAAGTGAAATATGAAGTTCAGTCTTATTTGATGCAATGTATACCATTTACCAAAATTGCTCTAATACCACAATGTAACACCCTATTTTCCATATCACATGAGCACAAGAATTTTCCTCAATGTGGGTGTCATAATATGCTAATCATGCAATTAAAGTAAATGAAACGTTTGCATTGTTATACAATTGATTCATAAATAGTTGTTTACTACATAATGATCATATATAAAATTTAATATAGTTGATACTATGACTGAAAATAACATGAATTACATCTAAACATCTGGATCGATTTGGTACATGGAACCCCACTAGGAAAAACTTGAGGATCTCCTAGTCTTGATTTTCCATTTTGTCCTTCACTTGCTCCAAGTCCTGCGGACATCTCGTCCCTATCCATGCAAAACAAACATCACATCAGTAAGCGGTATTTGGCACTTTATATGTCATAAAAGTAAATATAACTTGACATGAAAAACATTAACATGAAATAATTTGACATAAACTGGAACATGGATTTTCTTAAGCATTCATGATTCATAAATGCCATGAAGAATTGAATAGTAAGTATATGCATCCCTCAATAACACCCCCTTAGGAGCACATGATTGCTAGGAAATCCCTTAATTATTTGAGAGCCCTTGATGAACCCTTCATGTCCATGATTTGAGAGCATATAAATACTAATTCTACTACATTTAAATTGATCATTAACCTAATGTTGGCATTATCGTTAAAATTTACATTAACATGATTCTTGAAGTTAACATGATGGGATTTCTCCCCTTGAATTATAATGGGATTTCTCCCTCATAAACCATAATAGGGTTTCCTATTCTTGATCATGATTCTTAATTCTTAATAATAATCAATAATCATAATTAGGGTTTTACCATAGACCATAAGCAATTAATCAGTCAAACAATGATAAGTATATGTGATATCATCTTGAGTAAACATTCAAATTTCAAGAAATAATCTAAGGTACATAATCATAAATAACAACCAATAAACAAAAGTATTTGTGCCAAATATGCATGACATTCTTATCTTGAATGAACCTCCTTAGGTCAACTCCTCTAGACTTGATTGAGCCTCTAATCACTTGTAATTTACTAATATAAAGATATGTACATTAGTTTATAATAATTAAACCATAATCTTGGTTTTCGAATTCTTGAGGTTATTGGAAGTGTGAAACATCATTCAAAACACACTATATCAATAGGAAATTAAAATATATTCCAATGAATATTTATGCATATTTTTCTGAGGTCATATGTAAAAATTATGAATTTTGCATCGTGGACTAATCAAAATTCAGGAAAACTATATGTGTGACATTGATTTCATCAATGAAAAATTCAATGTAAATGGGGCGTGAAATGACTAATGTGACAGATTGAATTTGGATTTATTTTGAGGACAAAATTTCTTTTATGGTGTGTACGATGTGATGGAGTGAACTTTTAGGTATTTGAATACCTAATGAGATAAGAGGCTTCTTATATTTCAGTTATATTAGAAGTTCTATGTGTAAGGTGAAATTTGAAGAATGCTTGCCATTGTAATATTATGGTTAATTTCCTAAGTTTATGTCTTTCTAAGGTATTTAGATTACATGTCAAATATTGATATATTGGCAACAAATTTGAGTAGATCAAACTTTGAGTCCTCATCAAGCTATGGTTAGATTTTCATGATACTTGGGTGTTCCTAGAAGGATATATATAGTTTTGAGTGAGGTGAAATTATTGATGTATTGATGTATCCATGAGAAAGGCATATTAATATATAGCCTATGTTGTTGGTAAGTGCCTTATCATGTGAGAGATGTGGCTCCTTTCCTTGGTGGGTAGTTGTAATGCCCGGGCCCACTGCCCAAGGCTCTAGTATAGTTTTAGGAATGACAACTGGCCCCACAAACCACCACTAGACTTAATTGCGCACTTTGTCCACTCACGTGTAAGCCAGGATCAACTTCCCGACTGGTCACCCATCCTTGTACTACTCCAAGCTGAGCACACTTAACTATGGAGTTCTTTAGAGATGGGCTCCCAGAAAAGGAGGTGCACCTTGGTGATATGGGTAGTCCAATCATTCCTTTTAAGATCATGTTATCTGAGGCCTCAAATCCTGGGATGTTACAATCTCCCCCACTTAGACTCTTGGTGTCCTCGTCAAGGCTCAACTATATGGCCTCATAATCTGACCCCATTTCAGTGCAGACCCACGATGGCCCATGGACACCCAGCTCCCGTCCACAGCTACCAGTATGGCTCTGATACCATTTGTCATGCCCGGGCCCACTCTCCAAGGCTCTAGTAGAGTTTTAGGAATGACGACTGGCCCCAAAGACCACCACTAGCCTTAACTGCATGCTTTGTCCACTCACGCGCAAGCTAGGATCAACTTCCCGACTGGTCACCCATCCTAGTACTACTCCAAGCTGAGCACGCTTAACTATGGATTTCTTTAGAGATGGGCTCACGGAAAAGGAGGTGCACCTTGGTGATATGGGTACTCCAATCATTCCTTTTATGATCATGTTATCTGAGGCCTCAAATCCTGGGATGTTATAGTAGTGCACCTGATAGACTTTAGGTTATAGATTGGAGACATGGAGAGGTCGTAGGCCTTTGATAAACAGATTGGAGTGTTGAGGAGTTATCTCCTAACCTAGTTCAGATAAACAACATGGGAGGTAGTTCAACTCTTTTTGGATGAAGCCACCATGATCATCAATTGTGGGAAAAGACGTGTGGTTATTTGAGGAGATAGCCTTATCGTGTTGAGAGGAGTTAGAACACCCCTCCCCTTGGGAAAATGAACCAAAAATGAGGACTTCATCTCACCCGTTCCCAATACTCTCTCCAACACATTATGTAAGTAGAGCGGGGAAGAGAAGAACATGTGTTGGAGAAAACACACTAGAGGGAGGCACTGGGCTGGAAGTGCATAGCCACACCAAAAGGTAATGCATGTGATTGATTCTAAAGAGGAACCAAAGTCTGCTTGGATGTCCTGTTAGGGTTCCAGGATTAGGCAACACCTAAGAGGAACCAGAAGATTACAGGGTGATTGAGAGCGGGGGTGAGTCAGTCATGATGGTGGTTGGTAGTAGCACACTCATCGAAAGCGATCTTATGGAGGTAAAAACCCAGAATTGTGAGTGAATCGATAAGGAGTTGAGGACTGATGATTAGGGAAGTCAGATCTCGAGAAGGAGATCCAAGTAGGTGTTTCTGACAATAGAAAAGTGGAGCTACTGAGTTCCCATGTTGGAGATCACTCTATGTGTGTCACTAAGATTGTGTACGTGGTGATACCCGCATGAAAGATAGAAGAAAGAGAGGGCCACCAAGTCCTCACTGGCATAGTTTCATCCCATGACGGCGACCTCCTCGAGCCGCAAGATGGAGGCACACAGAGGCAGGCACCTGTGACACATCTGACGGAGGAACTAGAAGCTAATGTGGAGAACTGAAGGGTTGATGATTGCTCGCTTGAACTGCGATCGCGGAAGCGATGTGTCTAGAGGAGAACTCAGTTCTCACATAGGAGCTCAAAATAGGAGGAGAACCTACCACAGAGAAAGAAAGAGAGATGTGGACTCGGCCTAGGCATGTAGACCAACCAGACTATGCAAGAGTAGTTCCACCCTTAGAATGCCACGTGATGACATTTGATTGGACTAAATGTAAATATCCCCAGAAATACTTAGATCTAGCAAAATTTGTAGTAAATAGTGCATTTATCAGAAAAATATAAACAAGGTATCAAAATGTTTATAAAAATGAGCAGAACAGAAATAAAGAATAATAGTAATCTTTTGATGTTTACATCTTAGTGTTACCAGATAGTATTCCTTACACTTTTTACATGAGTAATAAATATCAAATAGTAACCTAAAATTATCATATTGTATCAGTAACTCTATAATATGATATGTGATTCATCTGATGTCAAATATTATAATTAGGATTCACAAAATCATATGAAATGCTTCATATATATATATAGAGCTAATAACCTTAATTAATGTGCAATAATTAGAAATATGCTCACAAAATTTTAAAATTGCAGTATGAAACTATATCATAAATTTGAAGTAATATGAAACTCTGAGATCAAGAATGTACATATAAGTCATGTTACATGTAAGAGACCCTAAAATGATGAAAAAAACTTAACTTGGGTTAATGCATGTAACCTAAGGTTAATATTTTCACATAATAATGTGAAACAAAATTATCAGTTAATGAACTATAATATAAAGCATGACATCAATAAGATAATTACAAGACAAGGATTCAAGTTAAAAATGGGAATATCCTAATGACTAAGTTAGACCCTAAAATGTGCATAGCTAGGGTTAAGTAGATGATAATGAAATGATGGTGATATGTGATCTTGTCTTAATCAGGGTTTGACTAAGGATATAGATGATGTGGGAATATTTGATGGTCAGGTTATCTTGATCAATGTAAGCTTTACCTCTTACTTGGCTTATTATGCAATATGCTTGTATTATGTGTAGTAAAATACTTGGCATATGATATTGGATGAAATGATTGTTCATGTTTGATATATTGCTTTATTTTTCATACCTATGGATATCTATGCATGATACATATTCGTTCCATTATATATTATATCTAAGCACTTCAACTATTTGGTAGTCAAGTGCTGGAAAATGATGTACTTTAACTCTTTGGAAGTCAAGTACTTGAAAGTGATAAAACTCTTTGGTAGTATGATCACATTATGAAATGATCCAAATCTATTGTATTCGAATAAGCCCTTCAATGCATTCAAGCTTTGGTGGTCAATGCATGGATGATATAATGGAAAATGTGCTTAAAATATGTGTTCTATCTTACTGATAGACATTCTTCTTCAAGTATGCTTTTGTTATATTTGTTATTACTATGAAGTTCTAGTTTTATCTTATTTAAATGTCTTAGTAATGAGAGGTATATAAAAGACATGTAGGCATATTGAGTACAATATTTTAGAAGGTTGTGATGACGTGTACCACATGCAATCTTTGTTTTTGGTATGTGGAGATATGATCTTGAAGAGCTTGATAGTTGGGAGTTGTGTGGCGAGCTGATGTACAGGTGGACCTACTATCTTAAGATCATGTTTTAGAATGTAGTATGTGCATATGTAAATGTTTGGATTTCAATGTGTAATATCAATTTGTAATAAGTCATCTTGTAATTATATGTTGAATGATGAATATGTGTTGTATGGATTTGTTTTTGTTCATGTGCATGTGCTGCCATTGTATCCTTCTGACTTCCTCTGGTTTTCTTCTTCTTGGTCTAGTGTGAAGTGTTTGAATTGGGATTCTCACTGAAGTGAGGGTTTCAATCTATACATCACACATTAGATCAAATTTTAGAAAATCTGGGGACATCATAGGTGGTATCAATGCATGAACAATAGCAAAGCATGACATTTTTCTCATTATGCAACTCAAAACTAAAGAAAACCTTGAAATTATAAATGTTTAGGGTTATAATAGTCGTCTTATAGAGACTAGATCTGACCTAGACTCTAGGTTAGTGACTAGATGTCTGAGAACTAGGTTTAGAATTGTTCTTGTTGTATAGCACGTCTTGAGATGTCATTATTTCCTTATAATGTGGCGGTATGGGATGTTAAATTATTTGGAGATGATGTGCATCAAGGTAAGTGAAATCCAAGACATATAGTGCCCGTTGTCTAGGGTAGCTACACTAGTCTACACCATGTTCTCATCCTTTTCAATAGGTGATTTGGCACCAAACTCTCTATTATGTGTCAGACACTTGTATTGTGGATTTGGTTTTTGATTCCAACCGCATTGAACCTTGAAAGTTTTCTCTAACGCGTGTTTCGTCAGAGAAAAACTATATAATTTTTTATTATATATGTAAGTATTACAAAAATATGTCACCACACATGCACGAGTAGGAGGTGGTCATGCAACCTAAGTGAAAGTGAATGACATCAGTCTAGAAGAGAGAGTAGTTCTAGAATATATGTCTAGATTCTTATTGGAATATGTGATAGATGGAATAGATGAAATAAGATTAGATGATGATCAATGTCTTATATAGATGATATAAGAAGTTTTATGATGACCTATGCTCAGATTTTGAGGATTTCATATAAGATTCAATGATGCAATTATTTAGGTTTCCACAAGTTAAGAAAAGCTAAGTTAAGATAAGATGTAAGTCAACAAGAGCCTCAATCTCATTTATGAAGGAGGGCCTCTAATGTTAGGACCAATTATAGGGTTAACTCTAGAGAGATTGAGACATATGGGGAGAAGGTCCAAGAACCTAAACTCTAAAATATAAAAATTATGAGAAATGTTTGTTGTTGTATGACTTAAATTAGACTACTCCTGAGTGAATGAGTTGAGTATCTTTATGCATGATTACTAAAGTCTTGTTGAACCTGTGATAACCTACATTTTCCTCTACTCTAATTTATGTAAATCGGGAATAATTAGATTCTCTTTTGAACCCAATAACCTTACTCACCCTCAATTGGAAGACTTTGACTCTCTTTATAAATAGTTGATGAGATGTATTTGATTTAAATATCACTTTGTACTTATATATACCTTCAATTTGAGTTTTGAACTAAGTACCATTCTTATCATGTGAAATCAATTTGTAATCAAAATTTAACCCACTTGATGAACTCTCCTTGATATATAATGTTTTCCATGATGTAGAGGATCCAATTACAAATCCAATTGTCCAAAGATCACCTCAATCAGACCATCATAGTCCAAGTTATGGCCTTTCAAATTATGACTCTTATCCATTTGATTTAAGTGATTTAATTCGAATTTGAACCCTTGTTGGGCCTGATTCGCTTGGCATGTGGCCCATGTATACCCCCCTTTCTCTCACCAACTCAGTAACTCATTCCCTTCTCCTTAGACCAATGGAAATTCTTGTCCAAGTGGGCCACATTATTTGACTGATCAATCTTGCATCCCCTCATAATCGAGCTCCCATTAGACAGTCGTGATTTCACCCCCAACCTTCGTACCTCATCGCTAGTGCCAATGGCACTGACACCACCTATCCTCCCAGCTTGGTCCCAGCATCTACCGCCACCTTTAGCACCAATTGGCCCCCTTCCCACCTATAAAACCCCATTTAGGGTTGGCTGCCCCTCTTTATGTTGCTCTTCATGAAGCCTGGCACCCTCTTCTCCTCCCTTCTTCATCCTCCTTCACGTCGACACCACTGCCTACTGATGCACATGATCTAGTCGCCTGACTTCACTCTGGCTTGGGAGTCATGGTCGACTACTACAGCATCCCTATCATTCCCCTCTTCCCATTGGACAACATCATCTCTGGGGTGTAGATCTACGGTGCCACTGCAGAGGAAACCACCTCATGCGAGAAGGCTGACAACAAGCGGCAACGGTGAGCTACGCTGCTAGGCAGCTGGGAAACCCTAACAATCATGCATGGGCGATAGGTGGTAGTAGCTAGCCTTAGTGAGCTGGAGATGAGTCCCAATTTGGTTGCAGACTGGAGGAGCTAGGGGTGAGGCCCACAAAGCCCACGAACAAAGGAGCACCTCCCTGGAGTCACCCTCACCCCCAAGATTAAAGATCAAGGGTCTTGATCTTCCAACAAAACCTAGAATTTTAGAAAATCATATCTCTCCAATTTTAGCTGTTAATATGGAATTCCTATATACCATTTTGATTATAAAAATGATACATTTGCAATAAAATACTTTTAGACCCTATATTTTCTTGTTCCTCTAATGATATTCTAAAATAATTTCTTTTCATGTCTTTTTGAAGTGATTAATACTAGTTGGTGCAGAAGCATACTGCTTTATGCCCCAAATCTTTATGTTAGCTTAATATCAGTATCTTGATGATTTTGATTCACCAAGTTTGAAATGTTGTCTAATTTTGAAACATAAAGTGGTATAATCTTGCTTAAATGACTTGATGTGGACTTCTAAGTTAAATATGATCACTTTGATGCTTAACGTTCATTGAATGTTCCTTAAATAGTAATGCTTGACCTAAATTAGTGATTTTTGACGTATGTTAGACTAGGGTTCAAAATTGTTCATGCTAGCATCCCTTTTTTTGTTATTTGATTACGTGCCATCAACCTTTGAACTTGCTTTATCTAGATACTTTGATGTTGAATCTTAACCCTTGCCCCTATGTGGATCTTTGATGACCAAGATGTTTATATGGCCCTGAAAATCAATAATATTGCATGCCTTGTGTCCCTATAGTCTCTATGGGACATTCTTGTGAACTTATGTGATCAATTTCCATAATCTTGACTTAATATGTAACCTAGCATGCACTTCAATAACTAGTCTCTAATCTTATGCAAATCTTACCCTAATGATCATCCTTTTTATTTAATGGTCTCAAATCAGTAGGTTGATGATGTTTGCAACACCTAACTCATATAGACCCCATCTATGCTCTAGGAGTGACAATTTGCATGATTATGACCCAAGATGTCTAGTTTGACTATGTAATCACTTATGTTGTTTGAATCATATGATCACTCCATTTAAGATCATGAAACACTAATATTATGATCCCTATTTTAGTTGTGATGTGTCACCTAGGTTTCAGATGAACTCATGTCATAGTATGATGCTTGATAATGCATATGCATGACCTAGTTGAGATATTAAAATGAATAGTGAAGGTTTTGATGCCTAGGTCTAGGTGACACATCCAACCTCCACAATTATGATTAAATGATACCTAATCATGCTGATATTAATCCAACTATACTCATTTGTAATGTCAAGATCTCTATGATGATTCAATTGTCAAGATCTAGGCAAGTTGCTACTTATGGTTTTCTCAATCAAATGGTTAATCTTATACTCCTCTAAAGGTACACTTACTCTCTTGACCCAACTATGGTATTGTCTTGTTTGTATGTATGATCATATGAATTCTTGTCTAGTTAATTACTTGTTTGATATACTTGTTCCCTATGATTAGTACATTCATTTTGCTTAATATATGTTGAACAAACCTTGAATATAATTGGACTTGTCCATTATACAAACCTTCTGTACCTACTTGTATTCTCAAGGTAAGGTCATAAGGTTGGGATCCTTACTTGAGATGTCATGATAAGGTGGACCATGTAAATAAAATGTTTGGCTAATCTTGAGCACCCTTACAAACCCTTCCAATAAGAAGTTTGTCAATGGCCATGATATGTTGTTGAGTATAATGGTAAATACGCTTAAATGACACTTTGTATAAAAGATTGTTGTTAAATGTTCACGCCTTGTGTCTAGTTCTTTATTATATGATGTTTCTAGACAAGAAAATTTTATACTACTCATAAAATGCTTACTTCCCTTACATAACATACTTAATGCTTTAGAATTGATATGTTTTGTTTATTGATTTTGTAGTTTTCAAATAAAGATTTGCTATTCTCAAGACTCTAAGATCTCTAATGAAACACCAATGGGTATACTTAAATCTAGAAATGGGTCCATGTCTCTTATCTTCATGTTTAGTATCTTGTTATCTCTTACTTTTTTCTTGTTTGTAGTTTTATTCATGCATATGTTATGTGATCCATTCTAGGGACAAATGTCCTGGTTCACTCACCTTTAGTTGTGCAGCCATTAGGAGTGTTGACTTAGGGTAACAAATAGTTTTTTGACAAATGGTATCAGAGCAATCACATATCCTCTATGATTGTTTAACAACCCAATTCCTCATACATTAGAGAGTCTTCTAGAATATCATCTCTTCTTTAAGGACAACCCTAAGACACCCATTAAACGATTAGTTAGATTCTCATCTCCTCATGTGATTCTCCTACTTGCTACCATCAATCACATGATACCTCAATTTTGGGTAGCTTATGTAAGGGGAAATATTACAATTTTAATGAAATTGTAATATTTGAGTAACCTAATGATGATGCCATGATCTGACCTTAAACTAAAAAATTTATTATGACTAATGAAAATACTTGTGTAGTTAAGTACTCAGGTCTGACCTCCCAAATCATACTAACTCAACCTCATCAAATCTAGACCACATGCTTTCTATGTTTGAGGTAGAATGATAATGATCTTGATATGATGACATAAGGAGAAGTTATACTTTATACCCATTTTTATGAGGTCCCTATTTGATTAAATCCATGGTTCCCTGTTCTTGACCAAGCCTCGAACATGATTAAGCAATTTTCTTTTATTCCCCTACTTGATATGTACTATGATTATGCCTTGGAATGACTATACCATATGACTGTCTAAATCATGATGAAAGACTTTGATACTAGAGGCATCTTCCCTATTGATTCCCATGTCGCTGGTAAATCTCAATTTTAATTATCATGATGAACATGAGTCTCAATCTTGCCCTATTATGCTCTAACTCTTGAATTCCTAATTTGACTTCTCAATTTCTATGATATACCCTTACCTTGACCATGAGAGGAAGGGAACACGATGATGGCCATGACATTTCAAAAATTTGAAATGTTATTCTCCTATTAAAACCATGATGTTACAAAATCTTTGAATATAGTTACCCTATTATGATTTTGATCTTTGATACTATGACTCTATGAAGAAAAATTGACAATTGATAGTTTCCCTACTTGGATACACTTGACGGCTCATGATGCATGTAGATTTTTGTGTTAGATTGGGGTGGTGGTTGACTCATGACTCTCCTAACTAGGTCGCATCCCTATTATGACTGCCTCGAAATTTTCATCTTGTTGATTATTTAGAGTTTGTAAAGGTGACCCTTTCCACTCGATTGTGATTTATTGACCTCCGTCTCTAATAGGTCAATCGAGGATGATATTGATACTCGATCTTGAATAATAATTTAATGACAATCTTGAAATATGATGACATTATTTATACATTGAGGTTGAATTTCTAGAAATAACTTAGTCTAGATCAATCAAAGACATTGAATACCATTATAATGAACTTGATATTGATATCTCGATATGTTGCTCAAATAATGCTTGAAATGTTGCTTGATCATTTCTCAATTGTTGTATATGGATGAATGATCACCTTTAAGTCTAAATAGGAATCTAACCTGATCTTTAAAATGTTTATATCTATGACATTAATATCCAAATTTAACACTTGACATCGAATATTGAAATATTGACTCAAGATTGATGATATTGATCTTAATTTGACTGTTATGATCACCCTATTTGGATCTTGAGGTCATCCTCGATATACAACTGATGACTTTCAATTTACCAAATCTCAAAAAATTTGCAACGATGATTATGTTAAATCACTCGATTGATGACATTAGGGGTGAGCGACCTTCCATTGATCTTGAGCTTGAAATCACGATGTTGAAATATGATGTATGTCTCGAATTGTTGAAATATGAAATTTCAATCATGGATGTATAACCCCACCTAGGTCAATGTAGAAGCTGAGACCCTAATGGTTGGGAATGAAGTTCATGCTTTACTCTTGGTTCAAAAAACTTTATTCGTTCTAGCTAAAAATGTGATCTCCCTAAATTTTGTTATATATAGGATAATCCCTTCAAAATTGTGACTCGTGTTATGATACTCTCCATTTGAAGATCTAAAGGATTGTGTACTGACCATGATGCTCGATTTCTAAATTTAGAACAAAAGTGGTGAGGACACCTGATGAGAGTACTATATGATCTTCATGTTGAATGGGATAAATCAATCTCGATTGATGACTTGATTTAATTTTGGGGACAATATTCTCTTGAAGGTGAGGAGGTATGATAAACTGCATTTTCCTCTTATATAATTTATGCACGTCGATAATAATGATGATTCTCTTTTGAAGATAATTACCTTCCTCACCCTTATTTTCATGACTTTGACTCACTTTAAGCTAAAATGATGAGTTGTATTTGATTTAAATATCACTTTGTACTTATATATACCTTCATATTGAGTTTTGAACTAAGTGCCTTGCTTATTATGTGAATTCAACTTGTAATACAAATTTAGCCCACTTAACGAACTCTCCTTGATATATAATGTTTTTCATGATGTAGAGGATCCAATTATGAATCCAAAAGTCTAAACATCACCTCAATCAGACCATCATAGCCCAAGTTATGGCATGTGATAACTTTGTTTTACATTCTCATTGATTAATGCACATCTTGCTCCTTCAACACTCTACTATGGTTCAAAACCTCCCTCACACCCAATTATATGGTTTAGAATCACCTTATACAAGGTTGATGAAATGGAATTGAATAAATGTCACACCATGTTTAATTGACTATAGTTGAATGCATAATTTCACTATCAAATTTTCTTTCCCAAATTGATTTCCCTCAACGTTACAATTATGAATCCAAGCTTTTAATATAAGAAGTAGACAAAATTTCAGAACCAATGGTGAAAATTTCATGACAATAATAGTAACAGTTTGGGAGATATGAGCTTGCAAAGTTGTCAAAGAAACACAATTTTGAGACAACTTAAACACCTCAACAATATGTGGCATTTGCTCTCGACAAATGAGAATGCTCGATTTCGGAACAAAGAATTCACACTCCCAACCATCAGATTGACACATTATCGACGAAGGGACCAAATCCAACGGTCCTTAGTTTTCTTCTACCTTGTGTCAGACAAAGTATAACACCCCAACTACTCCCCTTTTGCACCACCCAATCACCTTCGATTCCACCTCTTTTGACAAAATCAACACTTTCATTCAGATACTCTTTCTTCCCTCTTCATTTCTCCCCTCATTCCCTTCCATTTGGTGCCTTGGAGCTATTACTCTCATGCTTCTTCTCCCCCCTTCGTCCATGGTCGGTGCCATGGACGGCCCACCTTGGGATTTTGCCCTTCTCACCTTGCCGCCATGATCCAGGAAAATAGTTGGATCCATGTTGGCAAGACCGACTAATGTAGCATCTATTTCGGTCATAAAGAACCACCTTTCCCGAACTCAAGGTGTTCTTTGGTGAGGGCTCTGACAGTCCGACATACGTGTCAATGTCTACAGTGTGCAGTGGGTTGGGGACGAGCGATTGTTGTGCATTGTGGGTGGCGATTAGGGAGATGCTCACCGTGGGAGAGCAGTGAGTAGAGTCCCATGACCGGTGGGTAGCCAGGGTGCACCTGTTCCTGGGCCAAGGTAGAGGCTGCATGCAAGAGCTGGGCTTCAGCCCCATGGAGCCCAACAACAACCACAACATTGATCCTCTCCCTTCCTGAGCCTTGGATCCGGAATCAAGGATCTTGATTGACCAAATTAAGATAACTATCTAAAAAATCGTATCTTAGTCATAGTAACTCCAAATATTGACTTCCAGTATACCATTTTGATTAGAAAAATGAGACTGTTGCAATAAAAATACTTTCTCTAAATCAGCTTCCTTCTCTATTGATATCCTAAAATGCATACTTTTGGAGTCCTTTTGAGATGTTTATCCTATTTGAATGCTTGATCTTGATTTTTATGTACCAAATATTAACGTTAGTCTAAAATTAGATTCTTAAACACCTATATGTCTCATGATTTGACCTTGATCCATCTTTGTACCCTGTAATGGTCCGGTGTTGCTTTTATGACCTAGAATGGACTTATATGCAAAATATCCTCTCTTTAATGCTATGAATTGTTCAAGTGTGCTTCAAATGTTTATGAATTCGTTAAATTAGAAGAGTTCACCCTAAAACAAAATATTTTTATATTATGATCCTTCTTGAACCCTAACCATGATATTGTGACATTTAGTTTATCTTAACATGACTTTATGTGTACTTTTGTGATGGATGCTAACTCTTGGGCTTTTATTGATCAAATGCTACTTGAATCTTTTATATGACATGTAAACAAGTATTCCAACGTATCTTGTACTCCTAATTTTAGAATAGGATCCTTCTTGTACACTTATGTGACTAAATATCCTAATCTTTACTTGGATGTAGAACGATATGCATGATGATAGCTAGCTCTCGCTCTTACACAAATGTTTCTCTAACGATTATCCATAGTATATAACGATCTAAAATAAGTAGCTTGGTGATATTCATGACACCTAATCCAAGTGGAAGTCATATATACTCTTAGGATGTTTATCATGCATGATTATGACTTAATATGTCTTGTTATGCCAATGTTTATGCTAGTGTTGACTAAGCTTGCTCAAATCTTATGATTGATCTATTTAGGATCTTGAAGCTCTAATCACATATATATCCCTGATCTAGTTTTGATGTGTCACCCTAAGTGTTAATGAACCCATGATATACTATTTTGCTTAATAATGCCTTTCCATGACTAATTTGGGATATTGAAAACAATGTTGAAGGAAATGATACCTAGATCTTGGTGACACATCCAATCATTATTATGATGATTAATGAATCCTTATCATGCTAATGTTAATCCAAGTACACTCCTTTAAAATGCCAGGATCTCTATGTCGACTCTATTGCTAAGATCTAATCAAGTACTAGTTATGGTTCTCTAAAACCAATGCTTAATCTTGTACTCTACTCAAAAGGTACACTTACTATCTTGACCCTACTACGGTATTAGCTTGTTTGTATGTATGCTCATTAAATTGCTTGGCTAGTTAATTACTTGTTTGAGCTACTTGTTGCCTTCAATTAGTATGTTTGTTTTGCTTGAAATGTGTTTAACAAACCTTGAATATAATAAATTTGTCCATTATACAAACCTAGTATTACAACCCCAAATTTTGGTTTCATATGGTTGGAAATGCAATTTCCCTAATAAAAGTGGGATTATGGAAATTGTATGAATTATATGTATTGAATGTATTCCCTTTGCAATATTTTCTTTGTGCATGTAATTTCATGGATCATAGTATGTTAATGAGTCCAATATGATTAAAAGGAAAATAAGAAATCAAATATTGCTTTATTAAGAAGAAAATTTGAGATAATTATGAAAATATAAGATATATGTGGAAATATGGATATTATAATTATTATGAATGATATTTCGAATCCACAAGTTTTCTAATGGTAAAAGGAATCTATGTAAAGAGAATAAAAGAATAGGAGAGAGAAAATATGCATAAAACATGCCTTAGAAAGAGATAACTTGCATTTGAAGAAAAGTATCTCATACTTTCTAATTTGAGTCCCAAACTTGGCAAACAAGTAGTTTAAATCGTTATGGACTTTCCTTTAAAATTTGGTATTAATTGGACATGTGGTTTGGGAAATATGATATTTGTAAGTTTTCCTAAAGTGAAAAGGGTGACATTAAATGTCACAATTCAATTGTGACTTATGTTCATATACAAGGCTTTATAGCCATTGGATCCTTGATCTAGTGGTGGTTGCTCTTCGAGTCAGATCAAAAAAAGGGAATAGAGAAGGGTGGGATTTATCTGACATATCTCTCTCCATGTTTCTCTACAAGTCCTTTGAAGTTGATGTTCAACTTTGGGAGATTAAATCAGATTAGATAACCCCTTTGATGACCCTATTTCATTTGGAATTGGGAGTTTCTCAAAGAACCTGGAAAGCCAAACTCCATTGGGCTACCTCACACCTATATAAGGGGGTGTAGGGGCTCAGTGAAACCTAGAATAGCTTTGCAACGACCCACTGGTATCCACACCCCCATTGTTGCCTTAGGTGTCTAGTGAGACTTCCTCTTGCTTCAGGGTGACTGTTCTGTTTTTCGTCAGAGCTAGCCCTTCATTGGATACTCTTCTCGGGACCAACATGGAGCAGGTGGAAGCCACCAATAAGTTCGTTAGGGCTTGGAGTAGGTGTAATGATCTTCACCAGTGGCTAGGGAAGCGAGGTGCTCAAAGTCAACCCCGGGGTTGACCGGCGTATGAGGCTGTGTCGTGAACTGGAGTGGGCGAAGGTAAGGGATGATCAGTTGGGAAAAGACTCCTTTTCCCCAGACACTCTACTGGTAGGTAAAGGGTAATTTAGTCCCTTTAATTTGTTTTTTGATCTGAGTGTGCTAGCGGGCACTGCCATGTTGGCTGCAGGCCATTGGTCGGCTCCAGCCACATGGATAATTCCAAGTGGCAATTTTAAGATATTAGACACTTATTTGGAAATCCTTGATTAGTCAATGAATCTTTATCTCACTAACACATAAGTAATGATTGGTAGGTCTAATCAAGACATGTTATATTTGAAAATTGATCAAAAAATACAACGAATTCATTAAAAATAGATTTAGAGCCTGAATCTGATCATAGTTCAAAAAGTAGTTATAGTTGCTTACCTTAATTTTTTATTATGAGTAAAAACCCTAATATGATGATTCTATGAATTGAGATGACTAATATGGATAATCTATGGACATATTAACTTGTTGTTAATAAAAATAAATTTTGCTATCTAAGTAGAAGATCCATGTGTTTAATAACCTAATTTAGGGTTTTATGTGTTGATATGCATTAATGGGCTTAGAAACCCTAATCTAAGTGTTAATGGGTTTTAATGAATTATAATTTGAAATCCTTTGTGTAAAAGTGATGTTAAGTTAATCCTAAGCCTAATAGATGATAAGAAGTCTTTAATGTGATTAAGTGGATAATTAGAGTTTTGCACCTACATCTATTGTTTTAGGGTTTTGTGGTTATAATAGAGAAAAGTTGTAAATAGACCTAAGAGAACCCTAATGAAACCCCAATTCATATTAGAAAACCTAGAAAGTAATTCCAAGTCAATAAAGTAGGTTCTTGATGAGTATGTAGTAAATAGGTTGTACATGCTTTTTAGGATTTTGTTCTTTTGTGTGATTGGATTGATTGCTTGCTTAGATTTCTTGTTTGGATTGGATTGTGTTTATTTCGTTTGAAATACGCAAATCATGTATGTGGTTAATTATGAGTACACACTCTAGTTTCTCACCATTTTCTTGATGTTTTATCGATTGCAAGGAAATAAACTATTTGGATGCTTTTATTTCTACAATATTTTAAGTGAATATGATTATCACAACTTAAGTATATATGTGACTATCTCGAACCTACATACCATATCTGGATGTATGATGCAAGACCAAGCCCCAGAGGGAAGGTTTGAAGTGGTCAAGCCCCAGAGGGAATACCACTGGGCACCAAGAGAGGTAACCCCATGTACCAATCTCAGAATGGAGAAGGTACCCTTAAGTCCCTTGCAAGGACTAAACCCTAAGAGAGGGTATCCCATAGGATGAGTAAAAGTGGTTGGGAAGTCACATTGAAAATGTAATTTTGCATTGTTAACAAGTACTTGATATGATGAGGTTGTTAAAGATTATGTGCAATGTTTAGTTTGTCCCCACATACAAACATATGTATTTATACTGATCGACATTTTGTTTTTTGGCGTTATAGGATTATTTGAAATTGGAAAAATAGTAAAGTGGAACTCGTGAAGATTAAAATTAATTCATAAAGGAGGATTTAGATAGATCGAATTCTACTAAGGGTAGAAGTTCCAGTTTTCCTAATTTTGAAAGGTATGTGAAAAAAAAATTATTCCAGTTTTAACTTTAGTCTTTCCTAGAATTTATTAATTATTTTTTATAATTTGCAAAAACATTGATCCTGTTTTTGGGATAACACCTTTGACTTCTTGGTCTTCCTTAATTGGGGGTTATCGGGAATCATGGTCGTTACAATTGGTATCAGATCCATAACCCCTCCAGTAGGTGGGGCCCACATGGGCATGTGGCAAGCCAGTCTTGAGTCGTGCGGTCCAGGCATGCTGGAAAGGGTTTTCCATGGTTGACATAGCCACCCTTGCATTGGCATTCTGTAATCAGGAGCTGGGTGTCCATGGGCCATTCTGGTTCTGCACTGAAATGGGGTGATATTATGAGGCCATATAGTTGAGCCTTGACGAGGAAGTCAAGAGTTTAAGTGGGGGAGATTGCAACATCCTAGGAATTGAGGCCTCAGATAAAATGATCTTATAAGGGATGATTGGACTACCCATATCACCAAGGTACACCTCCTTTTCAGGGAGGCCATCACTAAAGAACTCCATAGTTAAGCATGCTCAGCTTGGAGTAGTACTTGGATGGGTGACCAGTCGAGAAGTTGACCCCGGCTTGTGCATGGGTGTGGATAAAGCACGTAGTTAAGGCTAGTGGTGGTCAGATTCGTCATTCCTAAAACTCTACTAGAGCCTTGGGTAGTGGGCTCAAGTGTTACAAATGGTATTAGAGCAATGGTTTTCCATTTAATCTCTAATAATTATTCAACTTTTCTAACTCTTTAGAACACAAGGGGGTTATTAGAGGATTTTCCAATGATGGAGGTGTCTAGGGGTGGGAAAAACTTTTCTCTGCCCCCTCTAGTCAATCTATGAGGACTCGTGGATATTGTGTGACTGCCTGGCTAAAATTGGAGGTTTTGACTCAAAGTAAGATACCTCTTGGACTCTCTCATTTCTCTTCTTCCCTTCTCAACCCTAATTCATATAGGACTCTAAGTTCTTAGGGTTTCTCTCTCTCCACACCCCTCTTGTGTTTGGGATAAGATTAATAAGGATTAAGGAATCCTCAACCAAATAATGAAAAGCATATAAACAAGATGTCATGGACATAAGTTTTAATAGTTTAAGTGTAAACTAAATATTAGTTACATTCTTAGGTTGCATGGCGTGCATTGTTGTGCCCTCAGGAGAGATCTAAGGTTAGACCTTCTTGTACGAGGATGAGGAGAGAGTTAGCCTTGGAGGAAGAAGCCTCAAGGAAGAGGAAGAGACATGCTACATCCTCTAAGGATGATGTTAACCCTGACCCTAAGTGGTAGTTAGAGAAAGAGATGACAAGATGAGATGAATACCTTAGTATTCTATACCTTTAGGTAAGTGGGTTATACAAATATGCTTTTCATAAAGGTTTTGACTACCCATGTGAAGCATGAGCCATGTGTTGTTGTTTGACCTAGTGCCTTTTGATGACTGGACCTTGGGTGGTTGTCCCTACTGAGGGTGAGGGATCACTCCCTCATTGAGGAGGTTAGGGATGACCATAGTGAAACCTTAGAAGATATATATGGGTATAAAAGAGGCACATACTTCCATAGAAGAGAATGACAACAAGGCCGAAAACAAGTTTTAGACCTAGGCTAGAAGGGTTATGCCCGATGTTCATGAGTGGAGCATGTAGAGCCTTGTATGATCTTGGATGGACATAGGTCTGGGTAGTATGTTTCACCCAAGTAGGGGTAGACATGTACCTTAAAAGCTTGACCCATCTTCTAAGAGAGAACCTCAAGTTGTAGGACCAATTGTAGGGTTAGTTCTAGAGAGAGAGGTGACTCATTGAGGAAGGTTGGATACCTTGACTCTGAGACATGAAGAATCATGAGAAATTAGGTATGATATGACATGGTTTGGACAACCCTAAGTAGATAGTTGTGGTTGCCTCATCATGATCCTTGAATTCTTGTCGTACTTTAGTTTCTTTTAGAGAAATCAAACCCTAGAAAGAGAAAGAGGTTTCTTGAATTTATGTATAGAGGTTATGAGTGCCTACCTTTTAGGTGTAGGAAGGAGAGTTCCTTAGACCCTAAAGAGGTGTGGTAACAAGTTGTGAGGCCTCGCACCTAGTTGGTTATCTTTGTGTAGGACTCTAAGGGTTGTTCACATGCAAGAGTGTTAAGAAGTATATGCCCTATCTGGTATAGGTTCGGTTCATGGTGGAACATCTGAGAACATTGTTAGAAAGTTGATGCATAAGTGATGAACATGGGGTTCCTAGACCAAAGAGGGGAAGTAGTAGTACCTGGTGCACCTGATGCTCATGAAGATGTTTGAGTTCCTAAGGATTCGAGTATGGCACCCCCACCCCCCTCATGTTTAGAGGAAAAGGAAACCCCCTTGGATGAATGTATACGTTTGAGGAACCTTTCACATAGGTTGGTGACATATGCATGTGTAATATTGGCCCATTATTGAGGATAAGGAACAAGTAGGACATATCAAGTAACTCAGAATGGCTTAGTAGGTTGTCTTCTTGTTGGCTATATGTATAAGGAGCATGGTAGGGCTAGGCGTGCACATGATGACGTAAACCATGGAAGTAAGGATGTTTGTGACCTTAGTTACTATCAAGAGATAGTTTTCCTCCTATCCTGGGAAGGAACCCATCAGTAGGGTGAGTACCAACTTTTGTTTAGGTTCGAGGTAACCCAAAGACGTCTCTCATAGGAGATTCATGAGCTAAGTGGAGAGAACATAGTATGAGCAGGAATCTATAGACCCATGTGTGACAATCTCTAAGGGGCATGAGGATATGTTGCCATGAAGGTAACATGTATGGGGCTAGGCTGAGGTAGGTAGGTCGCCATGATCCCTATGAAAGGATGTATTCTTCACCATGAGTGCCCAAAAGGATGATGGAGGTTCGGGTAAGGATTCAAGTTTGAGATGTAACATCATAGACTCCTAAGTCTATACTAAGGTCAGGTGGGGATGAGACCGATGGCAGTAAGAGTTGTATGTTCCCTAGATGCACTATACCATAGGGTCTGGAGGTAACAACTATATTTGCCCGAGGACCATGGGTTAGGAGATTGATCACCTTCATGAGTTCATGGGACCCAAAGGGAAAATGAGGGAGGCACTACCTGAATACATAAGGGAAGAGGGATGACCCCAAAGGTACTAACACCCTTGAGACCTAGAGGAAAGGACTACGTATTATGTATATATGAGTAGTATGTAAACCCAAGAATTCTTGGGGACAGGCCTTTCATGGATGTAAACATAGATTCAAAGTATTCATAGTATGGAGTCATGATAAGTAAAGTTTCAACTTAGATTGGAAAGTGTAATGGCGATGTGTGATGCACCATCTCTACTCTTGGAATGGGATGAACTCTATATTTAGACTACAACCAAATGCTTATTTCCTCTTATTATGGGTGTGAGAGATAGGACAAAGAGCATGCCATATACTAAGGATAAAATTGATATGAGTTGAAACTTTCCTATGATGTTTGAGTATAGAGGAAGTACCACACCTTTTAAAAGTATGTGGACAGATGGTTTGAACACATGAAGAGAACAAGGTAATATGAAGACATGCCTCCCTGGATGTAGTTTGGAATCAATGAGTCATAAGTTTGGGTTTGATAACTAAGATTATGAGTTTGAAGTTTTCTTGACTCAATTGATGTATCACGAGATGAGGATGTTGAGTTGAGTATATAAAGGGATATGTTTTCACCATCACCTAGCACATAAGTAAGTTATTGTGGTAACATATACTCTTAGTCGATACATAGCCAGTAGAGAGACTGGAAGAGGATTCTAGGTGAACCCTACGATCATTAGAAGATGAGACCAGTATAGCTAACTCCCAGATACAAACAAACCCATTGGTCAAGTTGGTGGTTACTGAGTTAGCCGACCCAAAGCTTGATGAGATATAAGGATGGTTGTAAGAGCCCCTGATACACCTCCTAGGAAAAGGAAGGTGGTTAAACCAACTACTGGAGTGTTTTAAGATTCTGAGGAGTCACCCTTGTGGAATCATGACAAGTAGAGGCTCATGATTTTGAGTACTCCATACACTATTGTACTACTAAGATAGTTCAAATTTGCAGTAGTACTTTAAAGACCTGGGAAGAAGAAGTATATAGAGTTGCACGTGGCCTGTTGCCTTTATGTCAGAGGGTGAAGGTCAAACACACCAGTAACCCAGTGAGTTGCTATAGAGAATGAAGAATCCCAAAGAGAGAATGTGAGTAGATCACCATAGACGTTGTGGTGGGTTTCCCCTAGACTAAGAGAGGTCATGAAGCAATACGGGTTACGGTAGATTGCCTTACCAAGTTGACCTAATCCCTTGCCTAGGAGACAAAACCGTCAAAGTGACAGATGTGGTTGAACTATATATATATATATATATATATATATATATATATATATATATATATATATATATATATATATATATAAAAGAGAGATAGTTCAACTACATCATGAGCCGAGTTGAAAGGTTTATGAGAGTGAACTCACGTTCCCTTCTATGTGGTGGACGTAGGTACATGAAGTAATCGATGCTAAACTAAAGTTTAGTACAACTTATCACCCCTGACTGATGGACAGTCAAGAGAGTATGATTTAGACTTTTCTGATGAAAGCCTACGTGCTTGTTCAATATGATACATGGGAGTAGTTCATGCCCCTGGAAGAGTTTGCTTGTGATGATAGCCATCATAGCCAGTATCAAGATGTAAGAAGATCTGTAAGGGAGGTTGTGACAGTCACCGCTTCATTAGGATGATGTCAGTGAGAGGATCTTATGATGGTAAGAGAGACCACAATGTATGCAGATGAAGTCACTTTGATCGAGCATGGCAGAGAAAGCCTAGGATCGACAAGAGTCGTAGGGTGATGCAAAGCAGACTAACATGCAGTTCACTGTGGGAGAACATGTGTTATGAAAACATGACTCCTCTAAGCTATAGCTGAGAAAGTTGAGTCCCCAATACATAGGTCCATTGGAGATGGATTGGTGGAGTTGCTTATGTTTAAATCAAGATAATATGATGTCTGATGTGTTCCATGAGTCTGATATAGGGAACTATGTGATGTACCTGAGCCATGTGATGAGCATTGAACCTATTGAGCTTCAAAGGAGGCTGACATATCCTGAGTCACCTATAAGGATCCTAGATACCAAGGTGAAAGAACTCATATGTAAGAATATAAGATGATAAAGGTTCTTTGGAAGCACCATGTAGTGGATGAAGCCACATGGGAGCCAATTATGGACATGGCCAAATCTTATCCTGAATTGTTTGTATATTTGGTAGAATTTGGAGGGAAAAATTCCTATAAGAGGGGAAGCATGTTACCACCCCAAATTTTAGGTTCATATGGTCGGAAGTGCAATTTACCCAATAAATTTGGGATTATGGAAATTGTATTTATTATATGTATTGAATGGATTCCCTTTGCAATATTTTCTTTGTGCATGTGATTTCATGGATCATAATATGTTAACAAGTCCGATATGATTAAAAGAAAAAGAAGAAATCAAATATTGCTTTCTTAAGAAGGAAATTTGAGATAATGATGAAAATATAAGAAATATGTGGAAATATGGATATTGGAATTATCATGGATGAAATTTGAATCCACAAGTTTTATAATGGTAATAGGAATCTAAATAAAGAGAATAAAAGAATAGGAGAGAGAAAATATGCATAAAGTATGACTTATTAAGAGATAATTTGCATATGAAGGAAAGTCTCTCATACTTTGAAATTTGACTCCCAAACTTGGCACACAAATAGCTTAAGTCATTATTGACTTTCCTTTGCAATTTGGAATTAATTGGACATGTGGTTTGGGAGATATGATTTATTTAAGTTTTCCTAAAGTGAAAAGGGTGACATCAAATGTCACTATTCAATTGTCACTTATGTTCTTATACGAGGCATGATAGTAGTTGGATCCTTGATCCAACAGTGGTTGTTTTTTGAGTCAAATCAGGAAAAGGGAATAGTAAAGGGTGGGATTTATCTGATATATATGTCTCCTTGTTTCTCTAGGAGTCCTTAGAAGTTGATGTTCAACTTTGGGAGATTAAATCGGATTAGATAACCCCTTTGATGCCCCTATTTCATGTGGAATTAGGAGTTCCCCCAATAACCTGGAAAGACAAACTCCATCAGGCTTCCTCACACTTATATAAGGGGTTGTAGGGGCTCAGCGAAACCTGGAATAGCTATGAAACGACCCACTGGAATCCACACACCCATCGATGCCTTGGGTGTCTAGCGAGACTTGCTCCTGCTTCAGGGTGTCTGCTCTATTTCTTGCCGGAGCTAGCCCTTTATTCAGTACTCTTCTCAGGACCAGTGTGGAGCAGGTGGAAGCCACCAACAAGTTCGGTAGGGCTTGGCAGAGGTGCAGCGATCTTCACCGGCAGCTGGGAAAGCGAGGCGCTCAAAGTCAACCCCAGGGTTGACCCACATAGAAGGTTGTGTCGTGAATTGGAGTAGGCATAGGTAGGGGATGATCAATTAGGAAAAGACTCCTTTGCCACAGACACTCTATTTGTAGTTAAAGGGTAATTTAGTCCCTTTAATTTGTTTTCTGATCTAAGTGCCCTAGAGCGCGCTGCCATATGGGCCGGCTGCAGCCACATGAATTATACCAAGTGGCAATATTAAGATATTAGACGCTGATTTGGCAATCCCTGATTGGCCAATGAATATTTATCTCGTAGAAAACATAACTAATGATTGGTAGGTCTAATCAAGACATGTTACATATGACAATTGATCAGAAAAATACAAGGAATTCAATAAAAACATATTTAGAGCCTGAATCTAATCATAGTTCAAAGTAGTCATAGTTGCTAACCTTAATGCTTTATAATGAGGAAAAAACTAATTTGATGATTCTATGAATTGAATGAGTAATATGAATAATATGTGGACATATTAACCTATTGTTAATAAAAAGATGTTTTGTTGTTTAAGTAGAAGATCCATGTGTCTCATAACCTAATTTAGGGTTTTATGTGTTGATATGCATTAATGGGCTTAGAAACCCTAATCTAAGTGTTAATGGGTTTTAATGAATTATACTTTGAAATCCTTTGTGTAAAATTAATGTTATGTTAATACTAAGCCTTATAGATGATAAGAAGGCTTTAATGTGATTAAGTGGATAATTAGGGTTTTGCACCTAGATCTGTTCTTTTAGGGTTTTGTGGTTATAATACAGAAAAGTTGTAAATAAACCTAAGGAACACTAATGAAACCCTAATTCAAATTTGAAACGCTAGAAAGTAATTCCAAATCAATAAAGTAAGGTATGTGGTTGCTTGGATTGCTTGTATGTAGTGAATAGGTTGTACATGCTTTTTAGGATTTTGTTCTTTTTGTGTGATTGGCTTGATTGCTTGCTTGGATTGCTTGTATGGATTGGACTGTGCTTATTTCTTGTGAAATCTACAAATAAGGTATGTGGTTAATTATGTGTACACACTTTAGTTTCTCGACATTTTCTAATCCAAATTGTAACGACCCCACTTTGGGATAATGCCTTTTAATACCAATTGTAACAACCCCACGTCCCGATAACCCCCAATTAATGAAGTCAAAGAAGCAGAGGCGTTATCCCAAAAACAAGATAAATAGTTTTACAAATAATAAAAAAATTAATAAATTCTACCAAAAACTAAACTTGAAACTGGAATAAAAATTGCTTTTCACATTCCTTTCAAATATAGGAAATTGGAACTTCTACCCTCAATAGAATTCTAACTATCTAAATTCTCCTTTATGGATTACCTTTAATCTTCACAAGTTCCACTTTACTGTTTGTCCAATTTCAGATGATCCTAAAACTCTAACAAACAAAATGTCAGTCAGTATAAATTAATATACTGGTATGTGGTGACAACCAAAACATTGCACATATATTCTAACAACATAATCACATCAAATAGTTGTTAACAATGCAAGATTACATTTTTCAATATGACTTCTCAACTGCTTTTACCCATCCTTTGGGATACCCTCTCTAGAGTTAAGTCCATGCAAGTAACTTTAAGGCTACCTTCTCCATCCTGAGCTTGGTACCTAGGGTCACCTATTTGGGTGCCCTGTGGTCTTCCCTCTAAGGCTTGTCCACCTTGACCTTCCCTCCATGGCTTGGTCTATTATCTTACATCTAGAGATGGTATGTAGGTTCGAGCAAGTCATATATGTACTTAAATTGTGATAATCATATTCACTTTAAAGATTGTAGAAATAAAATTCTCCAAGCAGTTTATTTCCATTGCAATCGATAAAACGTCAGGAAAATGCCAGGAAACTAAAGTGTGTACTCATAATAACCACATACCTGATTTTTAGATTTCATAGGAAATAATCACAGTCCAATCCAAACAAGAAATCCAAGCAAACAATCAAGCCAATCACACAATAGAATAAAATCCTAAAAAGCATGTACACCCTATTTACTACATACTCATCAAGAACATACTTTATTGACATCCAACCATAGTAGCCCAGGTGGTAAGAGCTCAGTAAGTCCCATTGAATGACCTGGGTTCGAACTTCGCCGAAGGCACTTTGCGAATGACAATTCATACTGATTAGGCACGGGAGGGGGGTGACCAGACCACACCCTCTCATGCCTCGAGAGTTTACCATGTCGGCTTTTCCCAGGGTGGGTTCTCTCGAACATAAAGAAAAGCATACTTTATTGACTTGGAATCTCTTTCTAGGGTTTCTAATCTGAATTGGGGTTTCATTAGGGTTCCCTTCTTCTATTTACAATGTTCCTCTTTTATGTCCACAAAACCCTAAAATAGAAGCTCTAGGTTCAAAACCCTAATTACTCACTTATCTGCATTAAAACTTTTTTTTCATCAAATAGGCACAATATTAATCTATTATCACTTGTATACAATGGATTTCAAAGTTCATCTCATTTGAAACCATTAACACCTAGATTAGGGTTTCTAAGCCCATTAAAGCATATTAACACATCAAACCTTAAATTAAGTAATTAACCCATGGATTATCTACTTAGACATTAAAGACATCTTTTTATTAACAATACGTTAATATGCTCCTATATTATCCATATTAATCATCTCAATTTCATATAACATTAAATTTCGGTTTTTCTTCATTATAAAGGATTATAATTAGCAACTTTAACCACTTTTCGAACTAGGATCAGATACATGCTCTAAAACTATTTTTATTGAAATCTACATATTTTTCTAATAAATTTTCATATATACATTCCCCGAATGGAGTTACCAATTTATTTGTAGAATTTTTGCAAAATAACATACCTTCCAGCCAACCATTGGCAGCCACATTAGCCTCTTTCTTTTTGTTTATTTTGATCGATCTTCTAGCTCATGGATCCCTGCTTGGGTCCATTTAACCATTTACCTGATCCAACTGGTAGCCCCTCACCCTCCCACTTCGCCACTCCCATTCTCATGAGCAAGCTCTTTTCTTGCTAAAGAATAAAGCACTTGTCACGGATGACTCTACTCACTTCCTCCCTCATCAGATCTGCGGCAATGGCTCCACACCAAAACATGAACCTGCCCTGACTGATGCGGGGCTTCCAACTTGATGATCGGGATGGCTATGGCCTCCCATCGCCAGAGAACACTGGCAGTGGATCCCTACAAGGGATGATGTCTTTCAAAACTCCTACAAGAAGAAGGGATGAAACTAGTGGAGGAAGGGTTCTGACTCCAGTCAAGGAGGTCATGGATCTTTTAGAGGCCAGGTCTGGCGAAGGGCCACCGACCCACTTTCAATGGAGTTCATCTCCAACAAGGATTTGGGGGAGACCTGAGTAGTTCATGACAGGTAGAAAAATCCATTATGGATTGGATTGTGAGGACCTCCTGAAGCTAAAGGAGAAGGAATCATGGTAAAATATGGAGTCTGGAGTGAGATCGAAGTACTAGAAACTCTCATCCAATTTTCCTATTTTCCCAATTAGACTGGATATACAAGATGACCTGAAAACCATTGATCTTCAATCCAATGGCTATAGTGAGCATGTCACATGAATGGGTCGGGCCCTAAGTTCTAATCTAAAAATAAAATGTGACATTTAATGTTATCCTTTCACTTTAGGGATTCTTCAAAAATTCATAACTCCCAACTAGTTTATCCTTTTAATCCCAAATTTTAAAGGAATGTCCATAATGACTTAAAATTCGTGTGTGTAGAGTTTTGAACTTAAACTAAAAAGTATGTTGTACTTTTCTTCATGTGCAAGTTATCACTTATTAAGGCATATTTTATGCATATTTTCTCTCACCTATTCTTTTATGTCATTTATTTGGATTCCTTTTACCATTAGAAATCATGTGGACTTGAAATCTCATCCATGATGATTCCATTATCGATATTTCCACATATTTCTTAGATTTTCCTCATTATATCAAATTTTCTTCTCAATAATGCATTATTTGATTTTTTCTTTTAATCATATTGGACTCATTAACACATTATGATCCATGAAATCCCATGCGCAAAGGAAATATTGCAAAGAAATCCATTCAATACACATAAATCACACAATTCCCATAATCACACATTTATTGGGGAAATTGCATTTCCATCCATATGAACACAAAATTTGGGGTTGTAACATCCTTCCCCTCTTAAAGGAATTTTGCCCTCAAAATTCCACCAAACATATAAACAATCAGGATAACACTTTTCCATGTCCATCATTGGCTCCCATGTGCCTTCAACCTCTCCATGATGTTTCCAAAGACATGTTATCATCTTATATTCTTACATCTGAGTTCTCTCTTGAAAAACCACTAGAGGGGGGGTGAATAGGGTTTTATAAATATTTTAACAATAATTCAACTCAAACAGCCACAATTGAAACTTTAAGAAGGAGGCAAGGTGTTTAGAGTGGTTCCACCTTTAGCAAAAACTAAAGGAGTCAGTCCACTACCCAATTGTTTCCAATTGGGATATTGAAATTATTTTAATTTTATTACATCACAAGGATGTTACATAAAATTACAAATACTTTCACCACCCTTTGGAGAGCCTTCACCTAGAAGTAGTCCCACCAACCTTGTAGCATCCTTATTTGAAGTAACTTCAAGCTCCCCCTTGAAGTAGTCTTCCTCTTGAAGTAGATTCCCATTGAGACAACCTTCTTGAAGTAGTCCAAAGTCCACCTTCTCCACCAAAAAGACCCTTCTCCACCTGAGAAGATGAACCCTCTCCAATCTGCATCCTCCAACCTAGGAGTAGCAAGGAGAGTACAAAACAGATAAGAAGGAACAAGAAAGGAAAATGGAAATTACAATTACCACTTTGGCACAAGGCTTATATCCTATATCAAGCGTTTTGATCTCCTAACCAATGTATATGAAAGTGTAAGTGTAGTGGGTAGGTGATGCTAGACTGTAGGACACAAAATTGGAGCAATGGAAATGAATAACAAATGTTGGAGTTGCTCAATTGCTCACTAGAGTGGATTGCCAATTGCAAGTATGTATGCTCAAGTATTGCACAAGTGTGTTTTGGGTGTCCTAAGGCATGTCCTATTTATAGGAGTGACCTATGAGTGCTTAAGGACGTTCTAGACACTTTCTAGGGGGTTCTTAGTGCTTAACTAGCCGCTAGTTGTCTACTAATTGCTTTAGCAATGGCTAATTAATTAATTCTAAAAAGTGCAGATAGAGACAGTCGCGGTTGAGGAATTGTCGACTGAGAGTCCTTTCGGTCGAAGTCTTTGTCGACCGAGGGACAGTCTGGATCAAGTGTATATAACGTTTGATTCCAACTCCCAACTACCTTGTATGTTGCGTCTAATGACTATTTGGGTCAATTCTCAGTCGAGGAATTGGTCGACCGAGAGTGTCTCGGTCGAGAAGTTTGTCGACCGAGAATGACTCTATTTCAATGTTTTGAACTATGTACTAAGTGTGTGCAACAATGTGCAGTTGTGACACTATTGTAGGGGATGACCTATCTAAGTGTTTTGAATGGCTAGGGAAGATCTAAATACTTGATATACATGATGTCTAAGTACTTATGCATTATATACTTGTACAAGTTTTTACATTTGATTACAATCATGAAATTAAAGCATTTTGATCACATAGATCTTCCAAAGGTTTGTCATCCGCCTTGTTCCTGCAACACTCAAGTAGCACGTTAGATCCACAAGAATGAAATGTTTGTCATCCTCAAAACAAAGGTATTATAATAATGTCCAATTTAGCCAACAATCTCCCCCTATTGAAGATGATAAACATTTCCAAAATATAAAATAAGGAAATATAAATCAAATGAGTTTCATACTTGAAGTTTACCTTTTGTAGCCATTCTCTTGTTTACAAGTGTGTGCTGGCCAAGAGCTTATGAAACTTGTGCTGGTCGAGAGAGTATGAAACTCATTTTATTTTATGTTACTAATTTTATATTATTTCTCCCCCTTTGTCATTTGAAAAAGATAACCAAGATAATCATTACGTATGAATTTTATCATTTCCCTTTAATTTTATTACTATGCTCCCCCTTAATAAGATATTCAATTTG
Organism: Alisma plantago-aquatica; assembly: GCA_963693085.1. NCBI lineage: Eukaryota > Viridiplantae > Streptophyta > Magnoliopsida > Alismatales > Alismataceae > Alisma > Alisma plantago-aquatica. Next base: position 170,182,742 of record OY856410.1, read on the forward strand.
AAGAGTAAGGGTTTTAACCTGTGTTGTCAAATTTAGCCACAATTTATTTCTCAATCATTTGCAAAAGGGTGTTAAGCCTTGAAATGATATGAGATGCTTTAAGCTTAGAGTGCATGAATGTATCTCTAACCAAATACACGGGATGTTAAGCCCAAATTTGTTTAGAGAATTTGTCACGGAACCGGAATCTCAGTCCCACGAACCAAACGTATACCAAAGGCGAAATGCGGAAGCGTAAAACTTAGCACACATGAACAAATAACAAGATAAAGGCACCAACATAGTCTCAACATTCAACATATATAAATTATAAAAAATGCATTATATTCATGAATTCAGTTACATATTTCCAGAGTCACTTTGTACAAGTCTGCTCATGTATACTATATCTGGATCTTACAACAAGTACACCTAGCATAGCTCACCAAGCCCATCAACCTTCTAGCCATCTCTGAACCTAAAAACAACATACGAGAAATGGGTCAACATACGAGGTGTTGAGTATGGGGCTGAAAGATACACATATATATAAGATTTGCATAAATTTGAAAAGATTTCAAGATGAAACGAACAAGAATAAACATGTTAATTGTTTAAAAAATGTGAAACCATATTTTATGTCATTTCACTCCATTATACCAACAATATCAAACATGTTTAAGGCCTTTGACCAACTTCCCGTCGGAAGGGTCCGTAAGGGTGCTCAAGCTTAGCTAACCCTTTTATACGAGAGGGACCTCAAGGACGTAACCAAGAGCCCTTTATCAACAATATTATAATGGAGTTCCATATATATATATGTTCTCAAGTTATAAAATGGATGAAGCAAACATTGAGTACGACATAGCAATACTACATGGCAATATTTGAGAAAATAGTCAAACAAGCATATAATATATGTCTTTTCAAGAAAGAAAGCGGTAGTCATATAACTAGATAAGGCCCATACCAGATTCAGAGATTTCAAAACCTAACATATCCTTCATCATCTAGCCACATATCAAACCTGATTAGCAACAAGATTACATATATGCATTAGATTCTCATTATTAACCATGATTATCTTTATTTGATGGTTTTGGCCAAGTTGGTTTCAAGGTTTGTTATTAGAAATTATATGATCTCATAATGATCTAGGGTCCATCATAAGAGTGTGGTTCAAGTTTCATATCATTATGACGTTCCATGCTCTTTCTACAATCATAACAAGGTTTAAGGCATTTAAATGCATTCTAGGGTCAAACGACTCACAATAGAGTAATCAAGGTCAAAGATTATCAATTCAAGGGGACCAAGCATCAAGGATGGTCAAGATCAGCAACATAAAGACATAGAGACATGCATAGGTTAGGTCAACCCAACATTGGTTCTAAGTATAATCAAACATTCACATAATAGGGGCATATACATGAATTAGATGTCAAAAGAAACAGACATAGCAAGGAGGATGCTGGGGGATGATGTTAAGGTCAAGTAGAGACATATATTACTGATTTGAAGTTGATTAGGCATTGTTTCATGATTAAGTGGCAAGATTATCATCAAAAAGGCAATGTACATCGTTATAGTCCAATGTGGTCAAAATGTACAAAAGGAGTAAATTATGAGCAAGACGGAGAGTAGGAGTTTCATTAGGGCTACAAAGAAATTATTGTTACTGATTTAAGGATCAGAGATAGATTGAGTAGCCAAGATCTCAATTTTTCATCATGTTCATACATCAACTATATTCCAAATGATTAACATATGCATATTTTAGAAAATCAGGGAACAAATGGTGGAATTAGACTGTGAAACCTAGTCCATTGTGTAGATCGCGTTGAGTAGACGAATTTTCATATATTATATGTGAGATTTGGCCAAAGGAATGTAAAGTTATCATCATTATACCATATTAGGAAAAACTACAATGAATAAGGATGTCATTTATTCACCATGCAATCGGATTGGTCCTTGGTCGCGGCTCACTGGGCCTCACGCCTGGACGGCCCTGGACAATGAGGGTTGACCAACACTTCTCCTTCGCGCGATCCTCTGTTCTGGGGCTGGAACAGGGGGAAAACAGGGGAGCTCCGCTCCCGTTCTTTGGTGATGCATTGACTGCAGCCGACCTGGAGAAAAGGTAGTCGTGGTTGGTTCTTTGGGGCATGCCGATCACCTACTAGCCTCCCAGTCCTCTTCTGTGAACTGGAGTGGGTGATAGGGTGTCCTACCCTTGTAGCATCGGCCACACTGAAGGACGGCACAGTAGCAAGAAAATGGCTGAAGCAGCCACTGTTGTTGCCTCCCGAGCTTACAGAGGCTTGCAGACTCGACATCATCTATGGGTCTTCGTGAGGTGAGGGGCGGCGGCACCCTTCTTCATGGGCTCTAGCGTGGGTGTCGTCAGGAAAAAAGGGGGGTTTCTTGGGAGATGCGAACAGAAGAATAGGGCAAGGGACCCCTTTCTAATCACGTTGGCGACTGGGTTAAACTAGGAAACGAGCAAGAAGTCCAATGGAAGGGGGGGTATATAAGGGAGCAAGGTTTAGGGTTTCCAATACTGCTTCTGTTCTCCTCCATTTCCCAATTTGGAGGGGGAGAAGGAAGGGAGGATTCCTATTCTCGGTAACTTCCTGAAGGGGAAAGACAAAAGGCAGCCAACAGATGGGCCGAGATCTAAGATTTTGGGCCCAATAATCAAGGAAAGGGATATATATATTCTAGAACAAGGGTAAAATATAGAAAATTCATATAAAATCGTAGCAATGTACAAATGATCTCAAATTTGGAACATAGTTTCATAATAGGGTCAAGCACAAGTGTGCAAAATTACAAATCAAAAAGATCATGTATGAACAAGATTTTAATCAAAGGGTTCAAGGGTATAACAACACTAACATTTCATGCATATATGTGTACCATATTGACTCAAAAAAGTGAAATCTTGACTTTGGTGGACATTATAGAGTTATTAAGTCAAAGGAGACATAAATAGTGAGGACTTAAAGTAACAAGAGTAATTATGCACAAATAGGAGAAAATCCACTTTATCACATCCTTCCCTCCTTACAAGAAATTTCATCCTCGAAATTTTGTCCAAGATCACAGACAAGAGTCAGGAGACCACTAAGTTAAGGCATCTTACCATAGTTATCATGGCACTCCCTACAATGGGATGCACACCTAGTCATCATTATTAAGGGTATACTCATATCGATTATGACATCATCATCATATTAGGGTTTTGACATCCTTTAGTGCCCACACATTAGGGTTTTTGTTCATATCTTTATATGATACCAAGGGGTATCATCAAAATCCATTTTATCAATTCTGAAATGAATGGCTTCAAGCGAGATTATCAATCAGTGTGTAATCTTTACAATAGCCTTTCCCAAAATTTCTACTCAGTTATGTTTTTTTTCATTCGGGGTATGAGATCAGAAGCATTACCCCTAACTATTCAAGCTAAGATCTCTAGGCATTACTGTATCGACTTCATGATTTCAAAACTACATCTTCATGTATGGTTCGATTTCATACTAGGTCTAGCTTATGAGTGTGACTTATTGGGCATATATCATGTTTTAAACATAATTGATATTATTTCATGCATCAAGCATCATATGAGGGACAACATTATCATCAACGTCGAGGTTTTGTAACTTTCTCACTTTTATTAAAAAGAGCTTCAATCCAGTCAAGCTAAGACATATATGTGTACAACAAGACATGTTAACCACAACCTTATACGTGTAACAAAATTTCTACCCATCTTTCAAAAAACAAGGATAACCGCTAGACTCCTTTATATACAATTACTAACCCGAGCATGAGGCTCATCATGAATATCACACATCATATACATCATCTTGGGTCTTGGGACATCTCCCTCACCTATATATCAAGCATCGAATATTCAATTGCCTCTTTCTCTAGGGTTAGATATTTTCATAGGACATCTAGGGTTCAACAATTCAAGGAAACCATCCACTAGGTCACTCAACTCATATACTTAGATGTATTCTAGCTAGGGACTCATCATCAAGTATTTCATCATTCATATTATTCAACATTTCAAATATTTTGGAGTTTAGGTACTCTAACCATTTCCCGATACGGGTCAGCTCATATCAACATGTCTTCCTATTCATATGTCCCATGCTAGAGGTCTTCCTTTGTATAGAGATTGAGGCCCGTGTTGGTCTCGAACCATATATCATATTTCCACACATACAAGACTAGGTACAAGTAAGCATGTCCACCCACTAGCTATGTTTAGCACATCAACCAAGTGGTATGTATCATACAAGGTGCTAGGTTTAGCCAGGGTTGCATGGTCAAACTCATCTCGTATCATCAAACATACTTAACCTTCCTCAAGCATCTTGGGTCCTAGAAAACATCAACATCATCAACAATATCATAATCATCATCTTAGGTTTCTAGGTTGTTCACTTGCCTAACCTATATCATGGCTCTAGACAACTCTAGAGACTATCACTATCATCTAAACTCTCTCATCTAGACTTGATGTTACATATATTTCTTCTAGGTTGCATGGAAACTCACTACCTTTCTGAGTGTGGTAACATTTTTCATATGCACATATAATAATACTTGAAATATGTTTTCTCCAATGTTTAAACAGGCGATGAAAACCACCATACTCCATTCGAATAAAACCAAAACCAAAATGAGTTACCACACTCATTAGGTAGTCTAGTATCATGACACCTAGAGAACTAGTAAGAACATGGTGCACACTTGTGTAGACATCCTAAGTACATGTCACGAATCATGTCTAGGGAGGTAACTTACACAAGTCTACACCTATTTCTAGAACATATAGGTTCTAACCTAAAGGCAAAGTCAACCTAATCCACAAGGATATTTCATTAAGTTTCAAGGGTTGAGATGTAAGGTGAGTTTAGTTTGTGTTTCATGTGAGCAATGTTTGGTGTAGTTATTGTTCATGCTCTGATACCATCTGTCATGGAACCGAAATCTCAGTCCCATGAACCAAACGTATACCAAAGGCGAAATGTGGAAGTGTAAAGCTTAGCACACATGAACAGATAACAAGATAAAGGCACCAACATAGTCTCAACATTCAACAAATATAAATTATACAAAATGCATTATATTCATGAATTCAGTTACATATTTCCAGAGTCACATTGTACAAGTCTGCTCATGTATACTATAGTTGGATCTTACAACAAGTACACCTAGCATAGCTCACCAAGCCCATCAACCTTCTAGCCATCTTTGAACCTAAAAAACAACATACGAGAAATGGGTCAACACACGAGGTGTTGAGTATGGGGCTGAAAGATACACATATATATAAGCTTTGCATAATTTTAAAAAGATTTCAAGATGAAACAAACAAGAATAAACATGTGAATTGTTTAACAAATGTGAAACCATATTTTATGTCATTTCACTCCATTATACCAACTATATCAAACATGTTTAAGGCCTTTGACCAACTTCCTGTCGGAAGGGTCCGTAAGGGTGCTCAAGCTTAGCTAACCCTTTTATATGAGAGGGACCTCAAGGACGTAACCAAGAGCCCTTTATCAACAATATTATAATGGAGTTCCATATATATATGTGTTCAAGTTATAAAACAGACGAAGCAAACATCAAGTACGACATAGCAATACTACATGGCAATATTTGAGAAAATAGACAATCAAGCATATAATATATGTCTTTTCAAGCAAGAAAGCGGTATTCATATAACTAGATAAGTCCCATACCTGATTCAGAGATTTCACAACCTAACATATCCTTCATCATCTAACAACATATCAAACCTGATTAACAACAAGATTACATATATGCATTGGATTCTCATCATTAACCATGATTATCTTTATTTGATGGTTTTGGCCAAGTTGGTTTCAAGGTTGGTTATTAGTACATTATATGATCTCACAATGATCTAGGGTCCATCATAACAGTGTGGGTCAAGTTTCATATCATTATGACGTTCCATGCTCTTTCTATAATCATAACAAGGTTTAAGGCATTTACATGCATTCTAGGGTCAAACGACTCCCAATAGAGTAATCAAGGTCAAAGATTATCAATTAAAGGGGACCAAGCATCAAGGATGGTCAAGATCAGCAACATAAAGAAATAGAGACATGCATAGGTTAGGTCAACCCAACATTGGTTCAAAGTAAAATCAAACATTCACATAATAGGGGCATATACATGCATTAGATGTCAAAAGAAACAACCATAGCAAGGAGGATGCTAGGGGCTGATGTTAAGGTCAAGAAGAGACATACATTACTGATTTGAAGTTGATTAGGCATTGTTTCATCATTAAGTGGCAAGATTAGCATCAAAAGGGCAATGTACATCGTTATAGTCCAATGTGGTCAAAATGTACAAAAGGAGTAAATTATGAGCCAGAGGGAGAGTAGGAGTTTCGTTAGGGATAAAAAGAAATTATTGTTACTAATTTAAGGATCAGGAATAGATTTAGTAGCCAAGATCCCAATTTTTCATCATGGTCATACATCAACTATATTCCAAATGATTAACATATGCATATTTTAGAAACATAGGGAAAAAATGGTGGAATTAGACCGTGAAACCTAGTCCATTGTGTAGATCTCGTTGAGTAGACGAATTTTCATATATTATATATGAGATTTGGCCAAAGGAATGTAAAGTTATCATCATTATACCATATTAGGAAAAACTAGGATGAATAAGGATGTCATTTATTCACCTTGCAATCGGATTGGGCCTTGGTCGCAGCTCACTGGGCCTCACGCCTGGACGGCCCTGGCCCACGAGGGTTGGCCTCTACTGGACCCAGCTTTCTCCCACACACGCACATAGACCAGCGCTTCTCCTTCGCGCGATCCTCTGTTCCGGGGCTGGAACAGGGGGCAAACAGGGGAGCTCCGCTCCCGTTCTTTGGTGAAGCATTGACTGCTGCCCACTTGGAGAAAAGGCAGTCGCGGTTGGTTCTTTGGGGCATTCCGATCACCTACTATCCTCCCAGTACTCTTATGTGAACTAAAGTGGGTGAGAGGGTGTCCTACCCTTGTAGCATCGGCCACACCGAAGGACGGCACAACAACAAGAAAATGGCCGAAGCAGCCACTGGTTTCGCCGCTCAAGCTTACAGAGGCTTGCGGACTCGACATCATCTACGTGTCTTCGTGAGGTGAGGGTCGGCGGCTCCCTTCTTCTTGGGCTCTAGTGTGGGTGTCTTCAGGAAAAAAGGGGGGGTTCTTAGGAGGCGAGAACAGAAGAATAGGGCAAGGGACCCCTTTCCAATCACGTTGGCGGCTGGGTTAAACTAGGAAAAGATCAAGTCCAATGGAGGGGGGGTATATAAGGGAGCAAGGTTTAGGGTTTCCAATACTGCTTCTGTTCTCCTCCATTGCCCAATTTGGAGGGGTAGAAGGAAGGGATGATTCCTATTCTCGGTAACTTCCTAAAGGGGAAAGACAAAAGGCAACCAACAAATGGGCCGAGATCTAAGAGTTTGGACCCAATAAGCAAGGAAATGGATATATAAGGCTAGAACAAGGGTAAAACATAAAAAATTCATATAAAATCGTAGAAATGTCCAAATAATCTCAAATTTGGAACATAGTTTCATAATAGGGTCAAGCATAATTACAAATAATAAAGATCATGTATGAACAAGATTTTAATCAAAGGGTTCAAGGGTATAACAACACTAACATTTCATGCATATATGTGTACCATATTGACTCAAAAAAGTGAAATCTTGACTTTGGTGGACATTATAGAGTTATTAAGTCAAAGGAGACATAAATAGTGAGGACTTAAAGTAACAAGAGTAATTATGCACAAATAGAAGAAAATCCACTTTATCATAGAATTCCATTAAGAACAAGATATATATCACATTCATGAATATTGTAGGCTCCTTTTCATAGCCAAGATTACCTTAAAAATACTAAGGTCATAACTTGTTTCAATTTTCCTTTAATATTTTTACAAAGTTTTTGTAAACTCCTCCTGAATCTTATAATCAAGATAGTTTAAGGATTCTAAGGTCATAATAAGCATTAGATCATAATAAGTTAACCTTTTATGAGAGCTATGCACTAAAGTCTTGTTTTCAATATACTAAGATTGATTGCAAGAAAATGATTTACAAATAAGCATTTGGTCAAGCTTATTTTAGGTCGAACTTGACTTCGACCTGGGCACCCCTTGGTAAAACTGGATTTCAACCAAGAGGCAATTTTTGTAGATTTATAGTTTAAGCACTCTCATTGAGTTACACATTTATATGTGATATGTAATATGATCAAATGTATATCAATTTGAAGCACTTTGAATGATACCTATTTTGAAGTGATTTTATCAATTGAAAACTTAATATATTCATCACAATGAAGTCTTTGCCCTTGATTTTCTTAGAGCAAGTTATATCCTAAGAAAATTTTTAGAATGTATGTTCTTCATTTTGATATCCACAGAAATTTTTCTTCTTTCAAAAAGGCAATTGAACTACATATACAACATATTCAATCATAGTAAGAATGTAGCTTTAAATCACTTATTTATAAGCAAGATTATTTGCATAAATAGAAGTTTCCATAGGTCATGTTGTCATCATGATGCAAAATTATATCCTAAGAGCAATCCTGTGTAGAATTTTAAGCAATGAATGTAGTACCTTGCCCTTGATTTGATTATAATAGATTGAAATAACTCTTTATTCTAAACAAGTATCTTATTTTTAAATTTATTCTTATATTAACTCTTTAGAATCATTCATCCTTGAGTATAAATTAAGAACAAGTTTTATATCTCAAGTTCTTAAAATAAAAATTTTGCTTTTGATTACTTAGAACAAACAACTAGATAAATACATTAATATTCTTGTTCTAAGAAACAAACTATTTAGCTTGCCATAGTGTCATCTAGCAAAAATCATTCATTTATTACATGAGATGATACAAGCCATGCACATGATAATTATGCCAAGATGCATTTGTTCCATAGAGTTTTAGTGTTATGCAATATGGCATTTTCATCATCTTTATATGTAATGAGCTGAATCACAATGATCATTTTGAAAACAATATCCATTTATAGTTTGTATATATAGATCAAAGATTATTTTAGGCAAACCAAGTACAGAATGGAAGCATATCCATAATTTTATGTAATACAATTATGATGAGCATTTAAAAACAAATTTCAAGACACATGGTTTTTATATAGATAGACCAAGGAATACTTAGGACAAACCATGTGGATTGTAATAAAACAGTAATTTCCTTCATTAAACCAATCATGGTTCATATTTTCAGTTTTAATCCAAACCATGTAGGAGATTATAGCAACTAAAAATGAACTTCCAATTTATGGTATATCATTAAAGAATATTCTCCAAGATTCATTCTTGATTTGCATATTAAATCACTCATTAATAGAAAATTGATAGCAAACTAGATCAATTAAAATAGGTTCAACAGAACTTGATTCGGTCAAACTTTTCTTTGATTGAATTTATCTCGGTCGAATATTTTCTCGACTGAGTATTCTGTTTGTACAGGTTTTATCAGATTTTTGCAAGCTTAAAAATAGTAACCTGCTCGATCGAACATTTTCTCGATCGAGAATGTTTCTGTATCATTTTCCAGTAACTATTTGCAAGTAAAACATAGATCACTTCCAATTCAATTATGCAATTTAAAACTCAGTTTAGTTGAGATAAAACATTGAAGTATCAAAGTAACATTTAACTCAAATCTCAACTAATCATATTCAAATCTCTAGGTTTTAGGAACCTAAACTAAAACAAGTTATTAAAGAAGTATCTCTGCATGTTTATATAAAAATGTGTATTTTCAAGTTAGAAATCTAAATTACTTGAATCAATTTGTTATCTCATTATGTTAAGTTGAAATAGACATAAATATATACAATTTAGAGTCTTTGGTCATATCTCAACTTAATTTAATCTATTTAGTTTGGGGGTTCTGGAACCCATACCAACTCAACATCCTTTTTCTTGTAAGGACATGCGAAGGAATAATGTCCAAGACGCAAACAATAATGGAAACATATAGAATCAATCTCATTTCTCTTTTTATGAGTTTGATCTAGATTGTTCTTGGGTACATATGTATACTTGCCTTTAGGTACATACATAGATTGAGTCGTTGGCACTTGTGTCCTGCTCCCACTAGGTTTTTGATAGGATTTTCCTTTAGGCTTGTAACCTAGTCCTCTCTTTCCAATTTGACCATGAGAATCCTTTAAGATCTTATCAAGAACATCATTGTTTCTTAAGTTACTAACTTCTTGTTGTAACTTAGCAATCTCATCCATTCTGTTTTTGATATCTAACTTTGCTTGATCTAGATTTGATAATAAAGAATCTCTTTCTCTCACAATAGTATCATAATCTAGATGAGTGCATAGGATTGGTTGAGTTTGAAAATCATTTAACTTTGCAAGTAGTCCAACCTTTTCTTGAGAAAGAATATCATAATTTGTTTCTAGAGTAAAAATCTTCACCTTACAATCACTTAAAGATGATTTCAAAGTACTAATTTCAGAAATAATACTATCATTTTCAAATCTAAGATCATTTAATTTGGCATACATATTTTCATTTTCAGATGTGAGAGCAAGAAGTTTAACATGAACTCATCATTTTCTTTATTAGATTTCTTTAATTTCTTCTTGCACTCAATATACTGATCGTGTGTCTCTTGAAGGCTAGCAATGAACTATTCTTTAGATAAATCAAAAAGGCTGACCTCTTCTTCTTATTCACTTATTATAGCAATAAGACATTCTTTATGCACATCTTCCTTCTTTAACCTCCATGGACATCTAGGTGTTGTGTGTCTTGTTCCTAAACACCAATTACAACTTGTTGAAGATTGGTCCAAGCTTCTCCTTTGCTTGCAGTTGTAAACACCACCACCCTCCATTCTTCAAGACTCGATTAGAGCTCCTTGAAGCATGCTCTGATACCAAATGAAAAACCACTATAGTGGGGGTGAATAGGGTTTTATAAATATTTTAACAAAAATTCAACTCAAATAGCCACAATTGAAACTTTAAGAAGGAGGCAAGGTGTTTAGAGTGGTTCCACCTTTAGCAAAACGTAAAGGAGGCAGTCCACTACCCAATTGTTTCCAATTGGGATTTTGAAAGTATTTTAATTTTTTTACCTAGAAAGGATGTTACATAAAATTACAAATACTTTCACCACCCTTTGGACAACCTTCACCTAGAAGTAGTCCCACCAACCTCGAAGCAGCCTTCCTTGAAGTAACTTCAAGCTCCCCGTTGAAGTAGCCTTCCTCTTGATGTAGCTTCCCATTGAGACAACCTTCTTGAAGTATTCCAAAGTCCTCCTTCTCCACTGAGAAGACCCTTCTCCACCTGAGAAGATAAACCCTCTCCAATCCGCAGCCTCCAACCTAGGAGTAGCAAGGAGAGTACAAAACATATAAGAAGGAACAAGAAAGGAAAATGGAAATTACAATTACCACTTTGGTACAAGGCTTGAATCCTATATCAAGCGTTTTGATCTCCTAACCAATGTATATGAAAGTATAAGTGTAGTAGGTAGGAGATGCCAGCCTATAGGACACAAAATTGGAGCAATGGAAATGAATAGAAAATGTTGGAGTTGCTCAATTGCTCACATGAGTGGATTTCCAATTGCAAGTATGTATGCTCAAGTATTGCACAAGTGGGTTTTGGGCATCCTAAGGCATGTCCTATTTATAGGAATGACCTATGAGTGATAAAGGACGTTCTAGACACTTTCTAGGGGGTTCTTAGTTCTTAACTAGCCATTAGTTATCCACTAATTGCTTTAGCAATAGCTAGTTAATTAATTCTGAAAAGTGCAGACAGAGACAGTCTCAGTCGAAGAATTTTCGATCGAGAGTCCTGTGGGTCAAAGTCTTTGTCGACCGAGGAATAGTCTGGAGCAAGTGAATATAACGTTTGATTCCAACTCCCAATTACCTTGTATGTTGTTTCTAACAGCTATTTGGGTCAATTCTCGATCGAGGAATTGGTCGACTGAGAGTGTCTCGATCGAGAAGTTTCTTGACCAAGAATGACTCTGTTTCAATGTTTTGAACTATGTACTAAGTGTGTGTAACAGTGTGCAGTTGTGACACTATTGTAGGGGATGACCTATCTAAGTGTTGTGAATGGCTAGCGAAGATCTAAACGCTTGATTTACATGATGTCTAAGTACTTGTACTTTATATACTTGTACAAGTTTTTACGTTTGATTACAATCATGAAATTAAAGCATTTTGAGCATATAGATCTTCCAAAGGTTTGTCATCCACCTTGATCCTGCAACACTCAAGTAGCACGTTAGATATACAAGAATGAAATGTTTGTCATCATCAAAACAAAGGGATTATAATAATGTCCAATTTAGCCAACATCTCTCACCTTGGTATCTCGTACCCTCGTAGGTGACTCAAGATATTTTAGCCTCTCTTGAAGCTCAATAGGTTCATGGCTCAGCACATGGTTCGGGTACATCACATATTACTCTAGATCAGAATCATGGAATACAAATACATCATGTTATCCTAGGGGTAAGTATAAACATAAGAATCTCAACCAATCCATCTCAAATGGACATATCTATCGGGGATTCAGCTTCCTTAGCTATAGCTCAAAGGGGTTGGGTTTTCATAACACATGTTCTCCCATAATGAATTGCATGTTAGTATGATTCACATTAGCTCATGACTCATGTTTCCCCTGGCTTTCTCATCCATGGCTCAATCAAAGCAACTTCATCTGCATACACTGTGGTCTCTCTGGCCTATCTAAGGCCCTCTCACTGACTTCATCCTAAAGAAGTGGTGACCGACACAGCCTCCCTTACAAAGCTTCTTACATTCCAATACTTGATATGGTGGCTATCATCTCAAGAAAACTATTCTAGGGGCAGGAACAACTCCCATGTATCACCATGAAAGAGAAATCATGCTCTCATCAGACCCTCTAAGGCTTGAATCATACTCTCTTTATTGTCCATCAATCAGGGGTAATATGATGCACTCAACTTCAATGTAGCATTGAGTTCCTCATGTTCCTACTGCAACCACATGGAAGTGAACTTGAAGACATACACAAGAACCTCTAAACTCAGATCACAGTGTATTTGAACTATCTCTCTCTCATATGTATATATGTAATTCAAGAAGATTTGTCACAATGATAGTGTTTTCTCTTAGTCAAGGGATTAGGTCAACTTGGTAAGGTGGTCTACCATAACCCATATTGCATCATGACCTCTTTCAGTCTAGGGGAGACCCACCACAATATCTATGGTGATCTACTCCCATTCCCTCTCAGGGACTCTTCATTCTCTATAGCAACTCACTGGGTTACTGGTGTTCGACTTTCACCCTCTAGCATGTACGACAAATGGGTACATGCAACACTATATACTTCTTTGTCTTAGGTCTTCAAAGTAATACTGCAAACTTTAACCATCCCAGTAGTACCACGGTGTACGATGTAGACAAAATCATGAGCCTCTACTTGTCATGGTTCCTCAAGGTTGACTGCTCTAAATCCTAAAAAACTCAAGTAGTGGGTTTCACCTCCTTTGTTTTCCTGAGAGGTGTATCTAAGGTTCTTACAACCATCCTTCAATCTCATCAAGCTTTGGGTCGGCTAACTAAGTAACCACGAACTTGACTAATGTGTCTGGTTGTATCTGGGTGTTATCCACATAGGCCTCATCTTCTAACGATCGTATCACCTAGCAACCTCTTCCAATCTCTTTACTGGCTATGTCTCGATTAAGAGTATGTGTTACCACACTAATTCCTTATGGGCTAGGTAAAGGTGAAGACATAAACCTTCATATACTCCACTCATCATCCTCATCTCGAGTTTAGGTCTAACTATGTCAAGGAATCTTCAAGCTCATCATCTCGATTATCAAACTCAAACTTATAACTCATAAATTCCGTACTACTTCAAGGGAGGTACGTCCTCATATTTCCTTTGTTCTCTTTGTGTTTCCAAACCATCTATTCAACATACTCTCTAAAAACGTTTTAATGCTTTCTCTATCCTCAAACATCATAGCAATGTTTCAAATTTTAACATCTTTATCCTTAGTGTATGTCATGCATTTTTCCCTATCTCACACCCCCATAATGAGGGGAAATAAGCATTTGGATGCAGACCAAATACAAAGTTCATCCCATTCCAAGAGTAGAGATGGTGCATCCCACATCACCATTACACTTTCCAATCTAATTTGAAATGTACATCACATGTCTCCAAACCATGAATACCTCGAATCTATGTTTACATCCATGAAAAGGCTTGTTCCGCAAACACTTTTGGGTCTTCACATCTCTCTTATGAATAATCCTTGGTCAACTCCTTAAGGTCCCTAAGGTGTCGGTACTTTTGGGGTATCCCTCTTCCCTTCTTCATCTAGGGCGTGCCTCCCTCATTTGCCCTTTGGGTCCCATGAACTCATGAAGGTGATCAATCTCCTAACCCATAGTCCTCGGGCAAAGATAGTTGTTACCTCCCTACCCTATGGTCTTGTGCATCTAGGGAAATAGACAACTCCTACTCCCATCGGTCTTATCCCTACCTGACCATAATTTTGACTTTAGGATTCTACCGGGGTACATCTCGATCTTGAATCCTTGCCCAAATCTCCATCTTCTCTCTGAGCACTCATGTTCAAACTTACATCCTTTCAAAGGGATCATGGAGACCTACCTACCTTGGTCTAGCCCCATATAGGTTACCTCCATGGCAACATATCCTCCTACCCTTAGAGATGGGGACACATGGGTCTATAGATTTGTTCTCGTATTGTGTGCCCTCCACATAGCTCATCAAGCTCCTATGAGACCTCTTTAGGTTTCCTCAAACCTCACATAAAGATGGTACTCTCCCTATAGAAGGGTCCCTTCCCAGGATGGGAGAAAACTATCTCTTAATAGTTACAAAGGTCACAAACATCCTTACTTCCAAGGTTTACATCATCATGTGCATGCTTAGCCCTATCATGCTACTTATATACACAGCTAGCAAGAAGACAACCTACTAAGCCACTCTGAGTTCCTTGGTAAATCATACTTATTCCTTAATCCTTGAAGTTCGCCAATCTGATACATATGTCACCAACATGTGTGAGGGGTTCATCAAACATATACCTTAGTCTGAGGGGGTTTCCTTTTCCTTGAAACATGAGGGGGGTGCCATACTCGAATCTTATGAACTCAAACATCCTTGTGAGCATTATGTGCACCAGGTACTACTACTTCCCCTCTTTGGTCTAGGAACCCCAGGTTCAACTCTTATGTATTAGTTAAGTAAATGCATGCTTAGTTGTTCCAACATGAACTGAATCTATACTGAATAGAGCATACACTTCTTAACACTCTTCGATATGAGCAACCCTTAGAACCCTACACAAGGACAACCAACTGGGTGTGAGGCCTCACAACTTGTTACCATACCATACCTAATTAGGGTCTATGGAACTCTCCTTTCTACACTTAAAAGGTAGGCACTTATAACCTATGTAAATCGGTTCAAGAATCCTCCTTGTCATTCGAGGATTTGGCTCTTCTATAGGCAACCAATGTACGACAAGCCTCAAAGGATCATGCATGAGGCAAACACATACCACTACTCATGGTCATCCATTGTAGGCCATATTATACCCAACTTCTCATGATTACTCATGTCTCAGAGTCTAGGTTTCCAACCTTCTTCATTGGATCTTGCCCTCTCTCTAGAGCTAACCCTACAATTGGTCCCATCATTGGAGGTTCGCTCTAAGAAGATGGGTCAAGCTCCTAAGGATACATGTTCATTCCTACTTGGGTGGAACATACTATCAAGACCTATATCCGACCAAGATCATCTGAAGTTCGACATCCTACTCTCATGAACAATGTGGCATAACCTATCTGTCTTAGGTCCAACACCTACTACCAGCCTTACTTCCACTCTCTTTTATGTAGGTACATGCCTCTTTCTAACTCATATATATATATATATATATATATATATATATATATATATATATATATATATATATATATATATATATATATATATATATATATATATTAGGGTTCCTATATGGTCACCACTAACCTTCTCAATGAGGGAGCTATCCCTCACTCTAACAGTCACGACCACCCAAGGTTGGGTCACTGAAAGGAACTAGGTCAAAAAACCACACCTAGCTCATGCTTCTCCTACATATACGAAACATCTATGCATGTCAACCCACATACATACCTGCATGGTCAACTATGATATCCATCTCATCTTGTCATTTCTAACTTCCACTTAGGGTTTGGGTTGAGCATCATCCTCAGAGGATGCATCATGTCTCTACCTCCTCCTGGAGGCCTCTTCCTCCAAAGCTATCTCTCTCCTCATCCTTCTATAAGAAGGTTTAACCTCAAATCTCTCTTGAGGGAACAACAACACACACCATGCAACCTAAGCATGTAACTAATATTTAGTTTACGCTTAAACTATTATATATTATCTCCATGACATCTTGTTTATATAATTTCATTATTTGGTGGAGTATTCCTTAATCCTTATTACTCTTATCCCAATAACAGGAGTGATGTGGAGAGAGAGAAACCCAAAACACTTAGACTTATACTTGAATTAGGGTTGAGAAGGGAAGAATACATATGAGAGAGTCCTAGAGGTATCTTACTTTGAGTCAAAACCTCTTATTTTGGCCAGGTAGCCACACAATATTCGGGATTCCTCATAGATTGACTAGTGGGGTGGAGGAAAATCATGCCAGCCCCCAGATTGTGATCCTTTTCTAGACACTTCCGTCATTGGAAAATCCACTAATAACTCCCTTGGGTTATAAAGAGTTTTTAAAATTTAATAATTATTAGAGATTAAATGGAAAACCATCGCTCGGATACCAATTGTAACACCTGAGCCCACTTCCTTAGGCTCTAGTGGAGTTTCAGGAATGACAACTGGCCCCATAGACCACCACTAGCCTGAACTGTACACTTTGTCCTCACTGACGTGCAAGCCAAGATCAACTTCCCGACTAGTCAGCCATCCTAATACTACTCCAAGATGAGCACACTTAACTATGGAGTTCTTTAGTGATGGGCTCCCGGAAAAGGAGGTGCACCTTGGTGATATGTGTAGTACAAGCATTCCTTTTAACATCATTTTATTTGAGGCCCCAAATCCTAGGATGCTACAATAGCAGTTATCTTCTCACTTCTTTAAGTTGTATGAACCTAGACCCTGAGAGAGAATTGGGATGGGTTGGGTAGCGAGATACCTAGAGGGAGAGATAAGGAGGAAGGCTAGATCATCTGCCACTTGTGTATCAACCTAAAAACATATGTATATATAGATTTACATCCTATTACACATTTTCCTTAGCATACAAGAAAGATACTACAAGATAAGGTGTCATGTTTTATGAAGAAATGTCAACATCTTGATATGATCTGATGTTGATAATGTGATCTAGATATCATGAATAGTCAAATATGCTTAAGATGATAATTAGGGTTTAACCTAATATGTATAATTGGGTTTGTAACCTTAGAAACCATGATATGATGGAATTAGGGTTTGTAACCCTAATCCCTAGTCCAAATACGAAATAATCGTAAACCCTATTTTAGGAGCGCATCAAGATCTATTTAATGCAATGTGAATACATGGTGATACATATTTAGTATGTAGATTTCAGATTCAATGTTTTATTGACTGGATGTTTGAGTACACTCCTAAAGTACATGTGATATATTCTGCATGGTTTCTGCAATGGCATAAGGTATGTGGTTACACTTATGAATACCTATATCGTATTCTAATTTTGTCAAGGTTTCTCGATGGGATTGAATGAATGATAAAATTCTTGCTTGTTTATTTACTTCTTGCAAATTATAAAGTTCCTATGAGTATCATGTAAAGTAAATAACAATATTCTGAACCCTAGGTTAGATTGATATTAAGGGAAATGAACCCAAGCCCTGGAGGGATAGTGATTACACCTAAAGTAGTGACCAAATATGGGTTAGAATATGAAAACAATTTTATGTTGATATATGGAAGATAAAGATGCTTGCTTATACTTGTGATTATTGTTTGAACCCAAAAACCAGAATAGAAATATATTGATCGCATATTTGTTTGTTGGCATTTTAGGTATCAAGTATACTTGATTCGTGGACATGAGGTTATAAATAAAAATGTTGAAGACACTAAAGTTATTCATGAATGTTTAGTCTTAGTGGTATATCTTCACACATGTACATGTTAACTCTTTCTAAAATTTATGTTACTCCTTAGAGGAGCTTTTCATGCAAACATGTAAATATTTGTTCATTAATGGAAATTGTTTACTATTCTGTATTATTTCTTGAATCTATTCTTGGAATTTATGAGTAATAATTTGTGACTTTAAGGTCTTTTAGACACTCAAAAGTGTGGGTTGTTACATTTGGTATCATAGCACAAATTCATCAACTAATACTTAATAGTTTATAATTTAAAATCATCCTTATAAATATAAGAGAAAATTAGTAAAGAATAATGTATCTTTTAGGTTTCTCACCTCACATTTTTGTTTACTTCTCATATCTTTACTTAATAAGCCTTGAAAATAATTTGTTAATTAGAGAAGTTAAATGTGTAAAGATGTAACCTTTTGTGTAGGTCCCTCTAGAGAGGGTAGACATTAGAAAGATACATGTATGGGTAAGCCCTCCATAGAGGAAGGACATGGTTTGATATAACCCATTAGGGTATAAATACTCTAGTAAGTCGAGGGATATGGAAACTCTAAGCGGTAGTGTATAGTCCCTAACCCTAACCCTTAAACCTTAATCTTAAATAATGAACATGGTGTGGTGGTATGGGACACCACCCATGTGAAACTTGAAATCAGGAATAAGAAAGATAAAGGGATGGTGTGAGGTAACCCAGTCTCCCATGCATGTGTGCACGAGCAGCATATCACTTATGTAAGAGGTCTTAAGAAATATATGAACCCAATAGTTATATATATATATGAATAAAAGAAAGTTTGAATATGACTTTCTCAAAACCCTCATGTTGTCTCTGGAAGTTTTGTGATGGTGGACAAGACCCTAGAGGGGAAGGTTGATGTAGCACCAAGCCCCTGGAAGGGAAGGTGACCCACGTTCACTGAATGGACAGAAACCATGAGGGGGTATTCTAGAAATTGAGGAAATGTGGGTTGATATGTTATCATGATAAAAAGTTATGCCAAATGAAAAAAAAGATATATATGAAACCTTGAGGGTTAGTGTGCCAACCTGAGATGGGTCGACCCAAGAGTGAGAAGATGACCTAGGTGGGAGGCAAAACCTTAGATCTTGAGATCAGGTTGTGGATAGAGAGCCTAAACCCCTCCTATGAGCCAAGAAGGCACCCTAGGATAGGGCTTTCCCTTAAAAGGTAAGTGAATAAACATATTTAAGTATTGAGAGAACCTTAATCCTCATCTAGAGGGGTGAAGAGTTAATGATATAAAAATGAAAGCACTTATATTATTTGAACCCAAGGATGCCATCTCTAAGTGACACAACTGGTCAAGCTCAGGAGGGATGACCAGAAAGGCACCAAGCCCAAGAGGGAAGGTGGCCTGAGTAGATGACCAAGCCCAGGAGGAAAGGTCATGAAATGGTCAAGCCCAGGAGGAGAGACTAGTAAGGCACCAAGCCCAGGAGGGAAGGTGGCCCAAGTTCACAGTACAGATGTTTAGGATCAATCCCCTGGAGGGGAAGATCACAGAAGATTAAGCCTAGGAGGGAAGACTGACATGGAACCAAGACCTGGAGAGAAGGTGTCCTGAGTCCAATGCTAAGACTATACAACATAATGTGTACTCAAAAGTGTGGGTCGTTACATTTGGTATCAAAGCATATTAGACTATTTTTGGGATAATGGGGGTTACAGTTAGGCAGTGGGCATGAGTGTTACACCTAGTGTACCTGCCTGTATTCTCAGGGTAAGGGAACAAGGTTGGGCATCTTACTTGAGATGTCAAGCTAAGGCGGACCATGTCGATAAAAGGGTAAATAAATTGAGCACCCTTAAGGACCCTTCCAATGGGAAGCTGGTCAATGGCCATAATATGTTGTTGAATATAATGGAAATACACCTAAAATGTGCTTTGGATAAAAGAATGTTGTTGGTTGTTCTCGTCTTATTTCATCTTCTTACTTATATGATGTTTCTAGCCATGCAAACGTTTATAGTACTCTTTGAATGTTTACATGCCTTTTCATAGTGTGCTTAATGCTTTAGCATTAGTATATTTTTTTTTATCAAATTTGTAGTTGCCAATTGAACATACGTTGCACTCAAGACTAAGCTATGAAATGAAACACCAATGGGTATACTTAAATATAGAAATGGGTACATCTCTCTTATCTCCATGTTTAATATCTTGTTATCTCTTATCATGTTCATATTTGTGGTTTTATTCATGCATATGTTAGATGATCAATTCTTGGAACGGACACCCAGGTCCACTTGCCTTTGTTTTTGTAGGCATTAGGAGTGTGGACTTAGGGTAACAAACGATTCTGTGACAAATGGTATCAGAGCAATCACATATCCTCTATGCATGTTTAATAACTGAATACCCCACGTCCTAGAGAGTCTTCTAGCATCTCATCTTATCTTGAAGGACTACCCTATGCCACCCATTAGATGATTAGTTAGCTTCTCATCACCTCATGTGATTCTTCTACTCATGACTATCTGTGATGTCCCCGGATTTTCTAAAACTTAATCTAATGTGTGACGTCCAAATTGAAACCCTCACCTCAGTGAGAATCCCAATTTAAACATCCCACACAAGGCTAAGAAGAAGAAAATCAAGGGAGTCAGAAGGAAACAATCAGTAGCACATGTACATGAACAATAATAAAACCATACACACATGTTCACCATTCAACATATAATTACAACATGAATTGTTACAACATTTGATATTACATATTGAACAGCAAACTATAACATATACATGTACTACATCTAAACTACAGGATCTTAAGACAATAGGTCCACCTGTACATCAGCTCGCCATACAACTCTCACTATCCTGGATCTTGAAAAGCATAACCATAACCTATACAAAAGATTACATGCGGTACACGTCAGTACAATATTTCATGAATATTGTACTGAGTACGCCTACGTGTCTTTTATTTACCTCTCATCATATCTTGGCAATAAGATAAAACTAATACTTTGCAGTAATAGAAGAATATAAGAAAAGTGTATACTTGCACAAAGATATTCATTAACAAAAGAGAACACATATTTTAAGCTAATTTTCCATTATATGCTCATGCATCCGCCTACCAATGGGATAGATGCATTCAGGCCTTATGATCCGCTTACCAAAGAGATAGATCATTGTACATGTGATCCGCTTACCAAAGAGATAGATCACTCACTAGCACTACGCTTACCAAAGAGATATAGTGCTTTCATATAATGGAACAATATATTATGTTTCATATGTTCATAGCCATAAATACGGAAAATCAAGCAAGATATCCTACAAGAACAATCATTTCATCCAATATCATATGCCAAGTATTTTACTACACATATAACACAAGCATATTGTATAATAAGCCAAGTAAGAGGTAATGGCGTGCCTTGATCAAGAACAAACCTAATCATCAGATATCCCTCATGTCAACTATATCTTGGTCAGACCCTGGTTAAGATAAGATCATATATGCCATGCATTAGATTCCCATCATCTTAACCCTAATCATGCTCATTAGGGTTTTATTTAGTCTTTTTAGTGTATTCCCACTTTTACTTATATTCTTATCTTAGGATTATCTTTACTGATACCATTTTCCAGATTGTGGTTCATTACCTGAACATTAAGTTCCATATCCTTAATGTGCACATATTAGCCCTAGGTTGCATCATTAACCAAGATTATGGTTTCATAACATGTATTAATGGCCATCTTCATATAACTTGAATTTTGTTCATCATTATGATCTCATACTTAAAACGGAGGTTCAATATACTTATATAAGCTTACTCTGTGAATTTCATCAATTCTTGAGCATGCATGTATTTAATACATTTTATTTAGGGTTATTAGCCCTAATTAGCCATATTGAGAAAATTACATGATTTCGAGTCATAACATGACTATATATGATATCATATGCATTATATATATGATTATGGACTTACTGACATTTTTCCATAATTTTATGTCATCATTTGCTATTTTTTTATCCACTAAACAAGCATTACTCATATTTCATGATATCACTGAGATTTGAGCATCAAAAGCCTGATATTATAGTTCCATTGTATTCTACGCATTTTTCTGAGAAGTTTGGTATATTATACTTATTTTTCGGATGCTCGAGCTATTTACTGTGATTTATTGAAGAACTGAGAAATTTCTGATTATTTACCTCATCAGGCCAATCGCGGGCTGCCACGTGGCAGAGGGCTGGCGCTGCTCCTTGCTGGTTCTGCCCTCTTGGTCCGGATCCTACCTAGGATCCATGGATCCAGCGATCTGATGCCCCGGCTGGGTCATCTTCTCAGCATCACGCGAACCCAACCCCAGCTGGGCTCGTGCGAGCGTCGCCGCCGTCAGGTGTCTTGCGTCTCCTCTCCCTCACGATCTGTGAGTCTGTGGGACTCCGCTTCCCGGTCACCGACTCCACTGTGCGCGTCCATTCCCGGCGCCGCACGACGACCGCAGGAGCCCGTGCTCCTCAACCTCCTCTACTCCAGAACCATCGTCGCTGCTATGAGGCTTCTTTCCATGAAGTGAGATCGGTGGTCAGTTTCTCCTCTCCTCCACCTCGTCCTGCATCAGTCTTGTCTACGTGTGTGGGTGCCGTCTCCTAGGTCATGTTGCCGCCATGGGGAAGCTCTACGACGTGCAACCTGCCTCCATCACCTCCTCTCGTCTCATCCAACATGAGACTCTGATCTGGCGTGGCCCAACTGCCGCACACCTTGGAAATCTGACAAGGCATCAGCCCTGATCTCCTCCTTGATGCTGGGAGATCCTGCCGCTGCTACATCTTTCTAGAATCGTCCACCCAGATCCGAAGCTCCTCCTCCTGAGCTCAAATCCGCAGTGGGTCTCCCTGCTTTCACGGCCGCCGGTGCATCCTGGATTAACGAAGAAGGTCTTACCTAGTTGTGCTGCCCTCTCCTTGCTCACTCAGACCCCCCGCAAGGAAGTGCGTCGCCGCTCCACGAACTGCCATCGCCACCCCACGAACTGCCGTCGCTGCCTACGTGCAGGTCTGTCCTGCAACCGTGCTGGCTTCATCTTCGGCGAGCGACACTTCCTGCTATACGCGCCTTCTAGAACTTCACTCCTCCTTATGGAACTGCATGTATGTTGCCCGTCCGCCTCCTGCCTGGCCGCCGAGCTCGGACCAGATGCTGCTGTGTGGTGGGGGGGGCGAGCATGCTCGTGGAGATGGAGGGCTCATGCACAATACAACTGAACCAACATGAATGTGCTTTCAATCTTCCCTCTCAGCCCACGATGGGCAAGCTTGGCATCGTGGGAGCGTACTGCTCTTCATACTGGCCATAACCGCCCATATATTTCATCCAAGGTTGCGTCAGGCTACTACTCACTAGGCTAAACCGTGGCTACATCATCCACAACCTTCGTGGTCCAAACATTACGTGAAGGATTTGTTACGGGAAGGTTGCTTGACACAAGGTGAAATACAAACTTAGATTTAATAACTATAAACCTTGGTACAAAAGCAATACCTCAATGCACATATTATTTGATTACTTTTAAACCTTAATCTTATAGGATCATTAAAACATCACCAAACTTTGATCATAGGTCTATCACAAGCCAAGCATCATTCTACTCCAAATTGGTTCCGAACTCAACAATTGACTTACCAAATAAATTCCTCAAAACAATATAAACTTTGGGATATTAACCTTGAAATCAAAATCAAGCTTTTCTAACACTTATTACTCTTAAGATAACTCACATGCATGGGTTCACTCATGTCATTAGTTATTCAGGGATTCCAAAAGTCCACTCCATCACACTATCAATAACATGATCTCTAAATTATGGGCAGCTTATGTATAGGGAAAACTAGAATTTGAATAAAATTGACAAAAGTTGAGTAGAATAATGACGATGCCATGATCTGACCTTAATATGAAAACTTGATTATGACTAATGGAAATACACCTAGTGTTAAGCATTCACGTATGATCATGATTAACTCAACTTTACCAAATCTAGACTACATTATTTCTATGTTTGAGGTAAAATGATAATGATCTCGATGTGATGAGATAAGGAGGTGTTACACATTATACATCATTTTGATGAGGTCCCTATTTGATTTAATACTTGATGCCCTATGGTTGAATAAACCTCAAACATAAATAAGAAAATTTCTCCCCCATTTCTCTATTGATTCATATGCCTCTTGGTAATCTCTATTTTGAATAACAAGATGGATATGGATATCACTCTTGCATTATTATGCTCAATCTCTCAAGTTCCCAATTTGACTTCTAGATTTCCAAATATACCCTTACCTTAACCATGAAAGGAAGGGAACACGATTATGACCTCAATATTGCAAAATCTAGAAAAATGGTTTCTCTATGACGACCTTGGTCTTGCAAAATCTTGAAATATGGTTTCTTTATAATGACTTATGACTCGCCTAACCTAGGTCACATCTCTAATTTGACTACCTCTAAATTTTCACCTTATGGACTATTTAGAGTTTAGAAAGGTGACCCCTTTCACACTATTTTGATTTCTTGACCTAATTTTCTAATAGGTCAAATCCATGATGATATTGATACTCGATCTTGAATCTCAGTTTAATAATGATCTTAAAATATGATGTTGTTGACCATAGTTAGTGCTTAGTTTCCTAGAATGACCTAGGCCTAGATCATTCATCAACCTTGAACACCTTGAAAATCAACTCGATGTTGAAGCCAGGAAATGTTGAATAATGCTCAAATTTTTGCTCGATTGTCTCGATTGTTGTATATGAATGAATGATCACCTTTAGGTCTAAATAGGAATATAAAAACTAGCTTCAACTGTTTGGGCCCATGACCTTGATGTCCAAATTCATGACATGATATTGATTAATGTAATTATGATGCATAACTACTGACCTTGATATTGGTTCAACTCCTATGATCACCCTATTTGGCTTGTGAGATCACCCTTGATTTATGGTTGATGACTTTCATGTTCACAAACCTAAAAACTATAAAATGATGATTATGATTAACCCGCTTGATTTATGACTTAGGGTTAAGCTCCATGTGTACTAGGGTGGGCCCTTATATTTTAAGCATGAATTCATGATGTTGAAAAATAATGCATATCTCAAATTTGTTAAAATATGAATTCTCAATCATGGATATATAACCCCACCTAGGCCAATGTAGAAGTTGGGATCCTAAATGTTGGGAATAAAAGTCATTCTTTACTCTTAATTCCAAATGTTCTATTTGTTTGACAAAAAAATGTAATCTCTCCAAACTTGTAATCCATATGATACTCTCTCCTCATTTATGACTCATATGATGATTTTCCATTATGATGATTCATGTGACTATAATATTTTGATTTATGACTCATATGATGATTTTCCAATATGTTGATCCATGTGACTATAATATTTTCCAATCTGATGATCTATGTGAATATATGTTGACCATGATACTCGATTGCTCATTTTCAGAATGAGATCTATATTGTAACTAGTGATGATCACTTATGAGAATACTAGGACGGCCTTGATGATGGAAAAAGAAATCAGTCTCGATTGATGACTCGATCTAATTTTGGGGAAAAAATTCTCGTTAAGGTGGGGAGGATGTGATAACCTGGTTTTTCAATCTCATTAGGTTAATGCACATCATGACTCCTTCAACACTCTACTATGGTTCACAACCTCCCTCACACCCAATTATAGGTTTTAGAATCACCTTATACTTAGGTGATGAAATGGAATCGAATAAATGTCACAACATATTTAATTGACTATAGTTAAACGCATAATTTCACTATTGAAAGTGTTTTTCCCAAATTGATTGCCCTCAACATTATAATTCTGGATACAGAATTTTTAATAGAAGAACTAGACAAAATTTTTGAACCAATGTGAAAATTTCACATCAATTAGAGTTACAGTTTGGGAGATTTGAACTTTGCAAAGTTGTCAAAAAACACAATTTTGAGACAACGTAAACACCTCAACAATCAGTGGCATTTTCTCTCGACCAATGAGAATGCTCTATTTTGGAACAATGCATTCACACTCCCAACCATCAGATTGACACGTGATCCACAATGGGCCTGAGTCCAACGGTCCTCAGTTGTCCTCTACCTTGTGTTAGACAAAGTACAATAGCCCAACTACTTCCCTTTTACACCACCCAAGCACCTTTAATTCCTCCTCTTTTGATGAAACCAACACATCCATTCACTTACTCTTGCTTACCTCTTCGTTTCCCCGCTCATTCTCTTCCATTTATTGCCTTAGATATCTTATTCTCACACTTCTTCTCCCCCTTTGTCCATGGTCGGCGCCATGGATGACCCACCTTTGGCTTTTGCCCTTCTCACACTACTACAGAACATGTCTTTGGCATCGGTTGTTTATGCCCATTTAGTGAAAGTTCTCAAGCGACGCCTATGTGGGCGCCGCTAAAGGTCGAACTCTTCGGCGTCGATTTTATTACCGATGCCAAAAGGGTTCGCGCCATAAAAGGACACCGATAGGCGTCAGTTATGTATAGTAAGCTGAGGCCAAAAGGGTTCACGCCATAAAAAGGGTGCCATATAGGACACTTTCTGTGTTGGTTTGCAACTAAAAAACCGACACCATATTCCCACACGCCACGAATGTGCTTCCCTGCACGGCCATGTTTAGTACTATAGGCGTCAGTTTTGTACTAAGCACGAACACTTTTTCCGCCGCGATTGTGCTTTCCTACACGGTCGGGTTGTTTGTCATATTAGGCGACGGTTTTATCCAATAATCGACGTTGTAAGCCTTTGATGACGGTGTTCTATAAATAACTGACGCCTATGTTTTATTTTTTTTTCTTACCAGTTTGCAGGCCTGCTGTGGCTGGTCAGCAGGATGAGAACCTGCAGTTCAGTTTTCTAAATTGTAGGGTTACGAAATCCATTGATATCAGCCAACAAACAGGCCACAAACCTGCAAAATCAACAAATATAATTTTCACACAAGTAGATACATTCAGACATCAATTCAATTCTCACATTCACACATGTAGAAATATTCAAAAACATGAAGAAACATTCAGACATGTATAAACATTCAGAAATATTCATTTACAAAATATCATTCAACATCGCTATCAACATCCCAATTATATCTTACAATTGCCACTGCTTGTATGGCTCTTGCCCATTCTTCTCTTACTTCATTTAATACTTCCATCGTATATGGAGCATGTACATCTTTTAAGCGTTTACCTATAGTGTGGTCAAATTTAAACACCTACAAAGAGAATGATGTATATATATAAGTAATAATATAAAAATAAGATTGATATATTTCATACTAACTAATGAGACTACATATAATACCTCATGTATGGTATCGATGTAAAATGCGGCATATTTGATAATCATCTACATAAATCACATCACATAGTATGTGCATGCCCAGCCGTTGTCTTGTGTAGCACACTATAAATTGAACCATACAAAATATTAAAAAATACAACTAAGCATAGTTCACATAAATAATATATACATTGTACTCGGGAACTTACTTTTACGTTCTCCCAAATTATTGGCTAGTTCTTTTTCCTTGGGACCTTTCATCTAGCCTTTTTGAATACATCTAAACCCCTACATGTTAATGTAACACAGTAAATTGCATAATTAAATAGTAATGTAATAACAGATGTTAACGGATATAAAAACAAAATATTTCTCACTAGAATAATGGCAATCTCATTACGTGTCCAATTTTAGTATTCAATGTACTCCCCGCATGATCTAGATAATAAACAGTGAACATCCCAGGGAGTATAACTAGTAACTCCCAATGCCTACAGCTAGAGGTAAAAAAGTTAAAAATTAATAACTCAAAATCCACAATAAAAATGTCATTTTCTTAAGTCCAAATTATAAGTAAAGTAAACTTACTTGACATTGAATGGAGCTAATATTATCGTCCTCTGTTGCTGACCGAAAATTGTAAAAGCATATATACAGTATTGTTGAACACTATCAGGGTCTTTAGCTACCATACTAATCAATGATGGAATCAAAAATCCCACATGGTCAAATGCAAATTGTTTGCATTGATTTTCAACTAAGTAGCTGCAAAACATATATTACATATCCATTAATATATAATAAACTAGATCATCCGATCTTACACAAGGTATATGGATGTATAAACAAGATCTCACCTTATCCATGTCTCTGTCATTGATGTTTTCAGCCAATCATATATAAATAGCTCAATAATATCTTATATAAATAAAGAGGTTTCGTATGATTAACTTACATAATTCGCTTCTAAAGAAACAATTATAGGGAAATGTATATTATGTGCCCATAGCCAACATGCCATTCCCCTACAAACATGACCTAACAGGTATTTTAGGTCAGTTGGAACCCAACTTGGTAATGCAGGAAGTGGAGGTGGAGGCCTAGGTGCTATGGGTGTCTTCTTTTTAACCTGTATATATAATTTCAGATCAATTAACCTCATATATACACATTAACAATCTAAAGTAATCTAAATTTATCTTACAATTTCAGTAGTGTAGACGACATCTGCTTTGGACCACAATATCACCCCGCTTTCTGCCTGAGTAAGTGTATCAATATTCGGGTGGGTATATGGCAATGTAGCTTCCCTCCAATCGGGTAATACACATATCAGGCTCACACGAACGTAGCCCTGTGGCATTGGAGTCCCGTGAAACATTGCCCCAGGAAGGGACGGGTAAGCTTGGGGCTCTGCAACAACATAGTCTTGCATTCTTAAGCGGCATGGCTTCAATGCCTACAAATTTACGTAAAGAATGTTATACATATATACATATCATCTTGAAAAGACTAGCTACAATGTCATAAACAATACTTACAGCAGACGTGTTAGGCAGTGCATCTACATGATTACTCTTAGTCTGTGCATCAGGAGAAGAGTGGATCGCCATAGGCTGATTGGAAGCCTGAGATGCCTGCCACCGCACTATTTCTTCCTTGACCTTCTCAGCAACTATATCATTGACCTTCTTAGCAACTATATCCTTGACTCTCTTATTCTCCTATACATGGATAAAAGAAACATTAGCTTATTATTATTGAATTTCCTTTTGTAGTAACATTCTAAAATAAGAATAGGTTACCTCTTCTTGTGAAAGTCCCGCTCTGGGTTTGCGCTGGGATGGCCCAAAGAATGCTTTGATGCCCACACCAGCACCTGCACCCCTAACACGTCCAGGATGATCTGGGTTACCTAGAGTAACTCTCAATTCATCCCTTGTGCCCTGAGGGATGAACGTGCCTTATTTCCTCTACTCATGCAGCTCCCTCTAGTCACCATCAACAGAAATTGGTAAGTTAACACCACAAATAATCAATATTCAAATGATTGCTCTAAGAGTTGTATTTTACCATTTTCGCAGCTGCCTCAATAGTTACGGGCTTCTTTATTTCACCCTTCTTGTTTTTCCTCCCAGCTATCCAGACAACATGGCGAGGCATGGGTGTGGCACATGTAGTAGAGGACTCCTAAGTAGCAGAAGACTCCGCCTGTAGTCTTTGGTGAATGCTTGCATAGCCCTTTGGACCCATAGTGTGGTCATGCACATTCAGTGCACACCTTGCTTTTTGCACCTCACTGAGGGCCTAGTTAGTATACACATTAATGATTTGGTTAGTAGTATTAAATGTTAATATTGAATAGGTGAATACTATGTATATTAATTAAACTGGGAGTGACGCCTAATACCTTGAATTCTTCATATTTTCTGGAAGCAACAAACGTGTCCCAATGTTCTTTGTCCAAGAAGTTCCACTGTTAAAGGGCTGACTTCTTCTTATCACCATCTTTTATGTATTCTCTATTGAGATTTTTCCTATAGTTCCTTAGCATCTTTCCAGCACGTTGCATCACACTTTTACAATGCAGCTTCTCATCCAATGCAAACAAATTTTGTAAAATAGAATTGTTATTAACTAGTATCCAAAAATAGAATTGCAAATAATAGAATTTGTAATCTAAAAAATAGAATTGCAAATAATAATAACTCACACATAAATCCTTCCATATCATGTATTTCTTCGCCTATGGAACTTTATGCCAATTATCATACCTAACACCACAATGGCTTCGAGTGACAACCCCAAGATAGTTTACAAAATTATTGCGGTTCACTCCAATTGCATTTCCTCCATTATCAAACTCCACAATCGATCTGGATCCACTGCCACTTAGCACTATTAACTTCTTCAACAGAGTGATGTCCCTTTTCTTGTTAAGTTTTTGGTGATGCGCATCAAGTTCCTCTAGTTCTTTAGTGGGTACATCAACCTAAAATTTGACAAACATAAACATGCTAAATTAGCCCAATATAGAAATATAGGATATATGACATAACTAGAAGATAATGAATTTTATTGAAATATAGGATATGCTTTTAGAACTTACATTGGTATCCTCGCCATGCTCATCATGGACAACATGCTCATCATGGACTTCATGCTCATCATGGACATCATGCTCATCATGGTCAGCCATCTGAAAATGTCATTAAAAAGGCAAACATTTAGCATTTGTATTAACTAGAAGATAATGAAACATCAAATCTGAAAATGATATTGATATTAAAAAAGCAAACATTTAGCTTCAATAAAAAATATAAACATGCATGCCTCTAAAATTGTGATCTTTTATCAATTAAAAATCCTTCATTGTGATTTCCGCGCACATATAAGTCATCATTAGCTTCAAGATTAGGGTCTACGGTTAACAAATACATGTGATGTCATTCTTATATATAATAAATGTGTACCACATATCCCATCCTTGAACACCTAATCTCACTAGTAAGTGTATAATGTGTATTGGGTTTTTGAGAAAATTTCGGCAGCATTTCCCCGATGTTCCCTAATTACATATGTACTTAGAGAAAAAATGAGGAAATATAGCCGAAATTTTCTCAAAAACCCAATACACATTATATACTTACATCCTAAGTGAGATTAGGTGTTCAAGAATAGTCCCAAACCGGGGACTATCCAATATTTACTCCTAATGAGTAAATCTTGGACGAGTTTCTAGGCCAACAAATACATGTGTTGTCATACTTATATATAATAAATGTATACCACCTATCCCATTCTTGAACACCTAATCTCACTAGTAAGTGAATAATGTGCATTGGGTTTTCAAGATAATTTCGGCAGCATTTCCCCATTCTTCTCCAAATACATACCTACTTAGAGAACAAACGGGGAAATTCTGCCAAAATTTTCTTGAAAACCCAATATACATTATACACTTACATCCTAAGTGAGATTAGGTGTTCAAGAATAGTCCTAAACCGGGAACTATCAAAGATTTTCTCCTAATGAGTAAATCTTGGACGGGTTTCTAGGCCAAAAAAATCATATCATGAAGAACATGGTTTCATGTTAGGTCATCATAGGTCATAATATTCCACTAGAATGAGAAAAAAAAGTCTCATGGTGTTAAAATAGCATAAGAGTATTAGATCTTGATTATAGAGTGTACAAGACATAATAGTGACTACTAATTTTGTGGGGTGATATCATTTCATTGGATTTATAGATTCAAATTTAACAAGTGTACAAGTTGCATCATTTTAATACTCTAAAGGTGACTAGTGGGTCATAGCACATAAAAGATGGCATTACAAGGAAAGTAAGCAAGCTAGATCAATTAACACTCATCTCAAGGGAACATTAGTTACTGAGGGGACTAGGAAAGAGTCTTTTAATCACTAGGATCATACAAGTAGCAATGTTGATTAAGTCTATGTGCTTACTAAAATAGAACCATTATATGGAACTAATCCCACATTATACACATACTTTTCCTGAGTAAGATAATGTGCACTTCATGGAATTATTAAGATCTGAATATATATAAGTTGTTTCTACCTACTTTGATTGGATTTTATAACATTCGAGTCTTCCATTTAAGGCATTAGATAACATACTAGGAAAATACTATAGCATGTCCTCTCTAAATCTAGGTTCAGCATATGCATCCAAATTAAATACAGAACTAGATATTCATTTAGGTGTTAGACATTCATTTAGGTGTTCCTGATAACTCCCAGGTATGCACAACTAGACAACAGTGGTAGATCAGTACTGGAGGAAGCATACCTTTCAGTAGTGGCGGCGGTCAAGTAGGCGAGAAACAACAACGGACCTCCAGCAGTGGTGGCGGTAGCCGATGAGCTCCACAAGTGGCCGCGTGGCAATCTAGTAGCGGCAGCCGGCGAGCTCCGGGTGGCAGGGTAGGCAGGTGCAGTGGTGACTGATGAGCTCCAGAACCAGCATAGATAGGATGAATAGAAGTAAACGAAAGGCATGGGCTTCAGTAAAGTTCGGGGCGATGAAAAGAAGGATTAGAGAAGTGGAAACGCAACTGGGGGAGGCACAACTTCTACCTCCAGACAGGGAAAATATCGATAGATGTACCTTTCTTGCAGGAGAATTACAGATGTGGCATAGACGAGATGAAGCTTTCTGGAACGCTAGAGCCCGTGTTAATGAGATGAAATCCGGAGACAGAAACATTGCATACTTCCATCACAAAGCATCCTAGAGGAGGAAAAAAAATAATATTGAAGGTCTAAAAAAAGCAGAAGGGCAATGGATGTCAAAACCGGAAGAGATTGAGAAGATCATCATGGGTTTTTTCCAAAATCTATTTCAGACTTCTAACCCATCGGGGTGGCAGGAAGCAACGCAAGGAATTAGAAGAAAAATCGATGTCGAGGAGAAGGAAGCTCTTGAGAAGGAAATTGAAACTGCTGCAATTCGGGCTGCACTTGAGAGTATGCATCCAAACAAAGCACCGGGCCCGGATGGTATGAAAGCGATGTTTTTCCAAAAGTATTGGCATATTGTTGGGGAGGATGTTGCGAACTATATTAAGGGATGGTGGAAATCTGATAAAAGCATTTCTGATATAAATTCTACCCTGCTAGTGTTGATTCCCAAGGTTCTTAAACCTACTGAGATTGGTGCGTACATGCCCATAAGTTTATGCAATGTTATTTACAAAATCGCCTCCAAAGTCGTTGCTAACAGGCTGAGACCTCTGATGGATAAAATTGTCTCTGAACAACAAAGCGCCTTCATCCCGGGTAGACTCATCACTGATAATTCTCTCATCGCCTATGAAATTTTCCATACAATGAATGGAAGTAAAGGAAGCAGAAAGGGACAGATTGCTTTGAAGTTGGACACGTCAAAAGCCTATGATAGGGTAGAATGGAGCTTTGTCAACCATATTAAGGAAAAAATGGGGTTCGGTGAAAGGTGGAGGGCAAAGACTATGGACTGTATGTCTACAGTTTCTCACTCTTTTGTTATAAATGGAGAGCGTACCAGGAAGACTCAACCGTCCAGAGGACTGCGCCAGGGAGACCCTCTTTCCCCTTACCTTTTTATTTTATGTGCTGAAGCTTTTTCTACTTCACTCCTTTTATCCTCACAACAAAATATGATTCATGGTGTGAAATCCAGTAGGAACGGTCTGAGAATCTCTCACCTTTTCTTTGCAGATAACTCCATCCTCTTTGCTAGGGCCACCAAGGAAGAATGCCTGAAGATAGCTGATATCATCAGCAAATATGAACGGGCATCCGGACAGAAAATTAATTTATCCAAGACTGAAGTGGCGTTTAGCAAAGGAGTTCACAGAGAAAATAGGGAGGAACTTGTTAGTCTTGTACAGGTGAAAGAGGTGGACAAACATGGGAAATACTTGGGACTTCCAACGGCAGTGGGGAGGTCAAAAAAACAAGTGTTCGCATACATCCAGGAGCGAGTTTGGAGAAAGCTGCAAGGTTGGAAAGAGAAATTGTTATCCAAAGCGGGGAAGGAAATACTTATGAAAGTAGTGGCACAAGCTATTCCATCATACATTATGAGCATCTTTCAACTACCGGCATACCTTTTGGATACCATCAATAGCAATATATCCAGATTTTGGTGGGGAGCTAAGGGAGCAGAAAGGAAGATGGCATGGATTAGCTGGGAAAATCTGTGCAAACCAAAAAATCAAGGAGGCATGGGATTTAGAAATCTTCACAAATTTAACCAGGCGCTCCTAGCTAAGAAAGTGTGGAGACTTTTTCATAGAAGGGACACGCTAGCCTATAAGGTCCTTAACGCTCGATATTTCCCAATAGTGAATGTGTTAAGGGTGAGGAGGGGGCACAACCCGAGTTTTACATGGCGCAACATCTGGAATGCAAAGAGTTTAGTATTGGAAGGCATGCATTGGAGAATAGGGGACGAGACCGATATTAATATTTGGACAGACCAATGGATACCAAATATTAATGGAAGTTTGGAGGCCACCTACGGAGTGTCTAGTCTGTCGATTCAATGGGTGCAACAACTCATCGATCCAGTCACCAAATCATGGAACAGAGAACTGGTTGACGAGGTGTTCACACCAGGGATAGCCAGCAAAGTCCTAGTCGTGCCATTTGATGAGTCAAATACAGAAGATACCATATTTTGGAAGCCAAGCCGAACGACAGAATACACTGTCCGCTCCGCCTATTGGCTTGCATGCAGGCCAGCGGCAGTGGTTAATGCAGGAACAACCGGAGGAGGCGACCCAATCTGGAGAGCGATTTGGAAGCGAGGCCTCATTCCAAAGGCAGCGCACTTCTTGTGGCGCTGCGCGACGGGGGCGTTGGCCACGTTGGGTAGGCTATACGATAGACGCTGCCATGAGATGGGGACATGCAACCTATATCAGATTGAGAAGGAGGACATGAGGCATTTGTTACTTAGATGCCCGAAAGCATGGGAGGTGTGGAGTGGCTGTTCCGCAGAGCAACAAGCCATGGTACAGAACTGCCGACGAGCCACACCAG
The DNA here is from genome assembly GCA_963693085.1 of Alisma plantago-aquatica. Classification (NCBI taxonomy): domain Eukaryota; kingdom Viridiplantae; phylum Streptophyta; class Magnoliopsida; order Alismatales; family Alismataceae; genus Alisma; species Alisma plantago-aquatica. The sequence goes on from OY856410.1 coordinate 170,217,965, forward strand.
CTGAGGCAATCATGGCTCTAACACAGACCGGAGTTACCGAGAAAGAATAAGAAGTTGTTGCAGCTATGTGGTCCATATGGACGAGGAGGAACGAGATTACATTTGAAAACAAGCACCGGACGCCCCACTTCATCCACCGTTCTTTCCTGCAGTTGATCCGGTCTTATCGAGAGAGCAGAGAAGAAGACCGCCGTCCGAAGCCAGCGCAAGCGCAGCTGGGCAGATGGAGACCCCCACCATCGGTAGTCACCAAGCTTAATTGCGACGCGGCGGTGGGAGTACAGAACTTTGATGGAGCTGGCTTGATTTGGAGGAACAATAATGGACAAATGTTGAGGATAGCTGGTATGAGGAAGCTCTCCCTGTTAGATACAAGATGCGCAGAAGCTTGGGCCATTTCGGAGGGAATACGAATATCAAAAGACATGGGAATGAACCGACTCATGGTGGAATTGGACTCGGAGGTTGTGATCAATCTCCTCAAATCATCATCCAGACACAAGGATCTACTGGGGACATATGTAGATAACATTTACCTTTCTTGTTCTTCTTTTACTAGTGTTTTGTTCAGTTTTTGTAGGAGACAGGCCAATGGGTTAGCACATAAGCTAGCCAGGAGGGTTGTCTCGAGTAGCTCTGAGTTTATTACCTCCTCTTCTTTTCCATCCTCTATAATCACTCACGCTGTAACGGACTTGAATGATTAATAGATGATGGACAAGTTAGACCTCAAAAAAAAAAGGAATCTAGGATCCCGATTGACCAAATTAAGGTGCATATCTAAAAAATTGTATCTTGGTCATACTAACTCCAAATATTGACTTACAATATACCATTTTTATCAGAAAAATGAGACCCTTGCAATAAAAATACTTTTAGATGATAAATCATCTTTATTCTCTATTGATATCCTAAAATGCATAATTTTTGAGTCATTTTGAGATTCTTATCATATTTGAATGCTTGATCTTGATTTTTATGTAATAAATCTTAATGTTAGTCTAAAATTATTTTCATAAACACCTCTATGCATCATGATTCTACCTTGATCCATCTTTGTACCCTAGAATGGTCTAATGTTGCTTTTATGACCTAGAATGGACTTATATGCAAAATATCCTCTCTTTAATGCTATGACTTGTTCAAGTGTGCTTCAAATTTTGATGAATGCTTTAAATTAGTAGAGTACACCCACAAATGAAATATGTATATATTGTGATCCACTACTATAGAAATGGCTTATAACGTCACCTGTAAAGGCGTCGGTTGTATAAAAACTCGGATGCCTACAACATCAAGCGTCGGTTAAATAAAAACATCGACATCTATCTGTGAAGGGCATCTAGACATGGGTATCACTTTTATTTAGTGTCGGTTCCTTAATAAGACACTGACGCCTAAAATTAACTGCCAAATCCAAATTTTCTAGTGAAAAAAATTACCTCCAAAATTTAACATACAACGTCAGTTGTTAAAATAGAAACTGACGACTAAAGGTTTTCCACGAGACAAACATTTGACCAATTTTTATCGTCGGTTGTCTTACAATAACCGACGTCGTTGTGTTTTCACGCACTTAACCGTGAAAATTTTCACCCCCCTTTAGCGTCGATTTTTATACGGATAATTCAAGAACATTTATTTTTGTCAGCATATAAAGATAGACGTTAGTTTTTCTAGTTGGAACCGACGACTATAAATGAACAATAGTGTCAGTTTTTTGTTGATAATCGACGCCTGTTGTTTTTAGGGTCAATTGTTTTTAATAACTGATGCCTATTATTAACTTAACAACACCCGCACGAGCCAAACTCTTCCCCTTCTGTTTCATTCATTCCACGATTGATCAGGGTTTTAAGTTCAGTGATTCCTCTGCTCACCGTCGCTGGCTACTCGTCTGCCCCCACCTCTGCCACTGCTCGCCGCCGCCACTCATAGCTAGATCTGGCCACTTCTCTTCAACTCGATCGCTGCTCTGGCCGACCGCTAGCTCCCTGCTCTCTTCTTCCTCCACGTCGTTGACAGGTAAGTCGATGCCTTTCCTCTTCCTCTACCTCTTCTTCTTCCTCTACCTCTTCTTCTTCCTGCTCCCTCCTTACCAAATGTATGGATAAAAGCAAGGCACAACCTACATGTGGGTTGGACAGGGAGGCCATGGCTATGTTGGCTAACCACGACCGTACTGGCCAGCACGGCCGTGGTCGGCCAACACAGCTACGACCGCTGTGTCTAGCCCACATGCAGGTCGTGCCTTGCTTTTATCCATTTGGTAAGGAGGGAGTAGGAAGAAGAAGATACATTTGCAATTGAATACTAATGCTTGACCTAATTCTGTAAATTTTGATGCATGTTGAATTAAGATATTAAAACCCTAATACACATTTCACCATAACCTTGAATTAACTATATTGCTGAAATCTTGTGATCAATCTATGTAAGATATTAAAACCCTAATGTTAAATCTCTGATTTTGTAGTGATGTGTCGCCCTAACATCTACATGAATCCCTATTATATGATGTAGATTGATGATAATGCATGAGCTAGTTTGAAATTTTGAAATCAATTATGAATTATCTCTCCATCCCTAGGTCATACTAATTTATGTGTAATCTTTATCTCGATGATGAACATGCATGGACACTCGAAATGTTGAAATCAATGTTATAGAATGACAACACATGTATTTGTTGGCCTAGAAACCCATCAAAGATTTACTCATTAGGAGTAAATATTGGATAGTCCTTGGGTTGGTACTGTTCTTTAACACGTAATCTCACTTAGGATATAAGTGTATAATGTGTATTGGGTTTCCAAGAAAATTTCGGTAGCATTTTCCCATTTGTTCTCTAAGTACATATGTACTTGGAGAATAGCGGGGAAATGCTGCCAAAATTTTCTTGAAAACCCAACACACATTATACACTTACTAGTGAGATTAGGTGTTCAAGAATGGGATAGGTGGTACACATTTATTATATAGAAGAATGATATCAAATGTATTTGTTGGCCTAGAAACCCATCCAAGATTTACTCATTAGGAGTAAATCTTGGATAGTCCCCGGTTTGGAACTGTCCTTGAACACCTAATGTCACTTAGGATGTTTTAACCATTAATTATATATAAGACTGTAAACCTTAAAGTTTTAACCATAAACCCTAATCTTTTAACCCTAGACCATAATCTTGTTCTAATATATACTTGTTTTCTCTTTGATCATAGAATGTATAGATCATGGATGTCCATTCCAAATTGTTGCACCCCCGAGTTTATTTCTGGTCTTGACTAGTTTATTAGATTTGTCGAGGAACAAAGGAAACAACCTAGAGATAAGTTGTATTGTCCTTGTAGGCATTGCGGTAACAACTTGAAAGTCATCACTGGTGATGAAATCAAAAGTCATGTCATGTGCAACGGGATTGTACAAGGCTATACAGAATGGCATTAGCATGGAGAGATTTCAAACCTGATATCAGTGGATGTCGATAGCAGTGCTTGTGTGGAAGAAGAAATTTCCTTTGATGATGTAGATGTGAACGAACCAGTTCAAGTAGACATCGTTGATGCGATGATGGATAGTTGTGGGGTAGAGCACACCAATCCACCTCCCATGTTTAGAAACATTGTGCATGATGCTGAGATATCATTATACACAGTTTGTAAGTTTACGAAGCTTAGCACTATGTTGAGATTGTATAAACTGAAAGCTAACAATCGATGGAGCGTCAAAAGGTTCATGTCATTGTTGTCTTTGTTGAAAGAAAATTCTTCCAGAAGGAAACGAGTTGCCAATCTCAACATACCGATTAAAGAATTTGTTGTGCCCAATGGGAATGGAGACTAAGAAGATACACACACGCCTGAATGATTGTGTATTATTTCAAAAGGACTATGTGGATTTGAAAGATTGTCCGAAATGTGGTGCGTCAAGGTATACATTGACGACTTTGGGGGTGTCCAAAACTTGTTCTCCTGTCAAGGTGATGTGGTATCTACCTATAATACCATAGTTTCAACGCTTGTTTGCAAATCCTACAGATGTGAAGAATTTGAGTTGGCATGCAAATGTTAAGAAAAATAATGATGGGATCCTACGACATGCGTCTGATTCCCCACAATTGAAGAAGATTGATTTATTGTACCCTAAATTCGGTGAAGAAGATAGGAATCTAAGACTTGGGTTTTTTATAGATGGGATGAATCAGTGTAGGACATTGAGCAGCCAACATAGCACTTGGCCAATTATGCTTGTTATATACAATCTTCCTCCCTGGTTGTGTATGAAAATTAAGTATGTTATGCTGTCGTCTTTGATATCAGGCCCTAAATAACCTGGAAATGATATCGACGTTTATCTTGAACCTATAATTAATGACTTGAAGAAGCTTTGGGGTGAAGGTATGATGACCTATGATGCTTCATGAAGAGAGACATTTCGTTTGCATGCTATGTTGTTTTGCATTGTTAATGACTTCCAGCGTATGGGAATTTGTCTGGATATAGTGTCAAAGGATCTAAAGCATGTCCTATATGTGAAGAGAACACAAATTCAATATGACTAAAACATGGTGGCAAGACTATATATCTTGTTCATTGAAAGTTTCTTCTAAAATTTCATATGTATCATAGATTGCGCAAAGCATTCAATGGACGAAATGAGGAATAGAGTGCACCTAAACCTATACCAGGGGAGGATGTTTATGAAAGAGTAAAAGACATCACTAATGAATTTGGTAAGAGATCATAATGTACGATGGCCACACAGAGTGACAAGTCTTTATTCAAGAAGAAGTCAATATTTTTGGATCTTCCTTATTAGAGTTCTTTGACAATCAGGCATTGTATCAATGTCATGCACGTTGAGAAAAATGTATGTGATAGCGTCATCGGTACTCTGTTGAATATATCGGGTATGACTAAAGATGGGATAAAATCTAGAATGGAGCTACGTGAAATGGGAATAAGGATAGAATTAATAGAAGTAGTTAGTAGTGATCGGAGAACATACTTACCTCCCGCTTGTTACACGTTGTCTAGAAAGGTGAAGAAAGCTTTTTGTGAATGTTTGGTAAAGGTTAAGGTGCTATAGAGTTACTCATCCAACATTCGTACATTTATATCAATGAAAGATCTAAAGTTGATTGGTCTTAAATCTCATGATTTTCATGCTCTAATGCAACAAATATTTCATGTGGCAATTCAATCTATATTGTGGAAGCCTGTACGATTTGCAATCACCAGACTTTGTTTCTTTTTCAACAGTCTGTGCAACAACGTTATTGACGTTGATACTCTCGATAAATTGCAAAGAGAAGTGGTTGTTACCCTATGTCATCTTGAGATGTATTTTCCTCCTTTGTTCTTTGATATCATGGTACATCTTGATGTCCACTTGACTAGGGAAGTGAAAATGGTGGGACTCGTTTACTTGCATTGGATGTATCCCTTTAAAAGATACATGAGTGTTTTTATAGGTGATATTCGAAACTATTATCGGCCTGAAGGGAGTATTATTGAGGGTTATGTGGCGAGAGAGGTTATGGATTTTTTCAATGACTTTCTGAGTGCTAATGACGCTCCTGTGAATGACAAGAATATTGAGGAGCATTTTGGAAAAGGAATTTTGGGATCATGGGTGAAAGTAATCAGTCGTGAGCAGTTGGAGCAAGGTAACTTGTATATTTTACACAACATCGATGAAGTGACTGTTTATATTGAGGAACATACCAATTTCATCAGGAGATAATATCCCCGATCCAATTCAATGTGGCTTGCTAGAGAGCATAACAAGACATTTATTAAGTGGTTTGAAGATAAAGTCTTACATAAACTATCTCCAACACCAGATAATCTTACGGAAACCATCAAATGCCTCACCTTTAAATCAAAATTTAATGTTATGTCTTATGAAGGGTTTGACATAAATGGATTCCCGTATTACAAAAAGCGTCAAGATGATAAGAGAGTCATCCAAAATAGTGGGGTCACCCTTCAAGCGTCTTCATTGTTTTTTGCAAGTTCAAAGGATAAGTGTCCACATGAAGCTAAAATGTCATATTACGATGTCATTCAAGACATATGGGAGTTTGACTATGTAGATTTCAGAATTCCTCTCTTTAAATATAATTGGGTTGACAACAACAAAGGAATTATAGTGGATGAATTGGGTTTCACGTTAGTTAACTTCGAAAAGATTGGCGAGAAGGGTGAACCATTCATTTTGGCATCACATGAGAAACTAGTATTTTATATTGATGATCCTGCAAATGATAAATGTTCGGTTGTTCTTCATGGTAAAAGATAGTTCATTGAAGATCCTATAGATGAAGAAGAGTACAATGATAAGTATGATGACTCCAGTCCATTCTCAGTTGGGTTGCCAACACCACCACACATTGAAGCAGGGGATCACAATGACTTGTATGTTCACAGGGATCACAATGAAGGATTGTTAATTGATAAAAGATCACAATATTAGAGGCATAAATGTTTATATTTTTTATATGTTTTATTTTTCGGAATGTGAACTTTACAATGTGAATGTCGACTTTACAATGCAAATTACTTTACAATGTGAATGTGAACTTTACAATGTGAATTACTTTATAATGTGAATTACTTTACAATGTGGAATTTACAATTAGTGTTACTTTACAATGTGAAATTTATAATTTGAATGTGAACTTTCAGATGGTTTAGCATTCCCATGATGACCGTACTGATGAACACCGTGAGGGTGAGGACGTGCTTGTGCCACCTGACAATGTATGTTTTAAGAATATATCCCTGAGGTTTCTATCTATATGTTCATTTATAATTATATCATGTAAGTGTGTTTTTTATCAAATTTTAGGTTGGTGATGTACCCCCTGAAGAAATTACAACACTTGATGAGTAGCAAAAGAAAATTGAGAAAGTGAGGGGCATCACAATGATGAACACGTTAATACAGAAAAGGGGAAATGGACCCAAATTGGCTGTGGATTTCGATCATGTAGGAAATCCATATGGAGTGAACCGCAACTCAATTGTTTCATATCTTGGGGTTCATACTCACAACCATTGTAGTCATATCCTAGAATCCTGACATAAAGTTCCTAAGGGGAAGAAAGACCACATATGGAAGGAACTATGTGTGAGTTATTAATATTTTTAATTCTATTTGTGTAGATTAATAATTTTTAGGATACTACACTAGTACAGAAATGGTCTATAGCATCGGGTTTTTTAAGCCTATAGCGTCACTTTTCAGTCGATGCCTAAGTGGCCGTCTCTAGAGAAATTTCTCTATAGCGTCAGTTTTTTTAACCCAAAAAAACTGACCTTGTATAGTAAAAACTGACCCTATAGGCTCTCAAAAACTAAACACAAATGAGAAATGAAACTGTACCTGAACCCTATAACGTCAGTTTTTTAATAAATAACCGACTCTAAAGATTATTTCTTAGGACCCTGTAGCGTCAATTTTCTTAAAAAATTGACATTATAGGTGTCTTGGTCATTCCTCGTAGAACGATCGTGCTGCATAAAACGGCCGTGTTGGGATGAGGTAGAACGGTTGTGCCGCCTAGCACGGCCGTGTTGGTTTATATTAGCACAGACGTGCTACATGGCACGACTGTTCTACCATATCTCAACACGGTCATTCTACGCGGCACGACCGTTCTACCTCATCCCAACACGGTCGTTTTATACAGCACAGTCATTCTACACAGAACAGCCAAGACACCTATAAGGTCAGTTTTTTAAGAAAACCGACGCTATAGGGTCAATTTTTTTTAAAATTTCTGCAAAAACTGAACAGAACAAAACAGAAGAACAAGAATAATATATGGTAGAGGGGAGCATTGATGCTCAACCGTCACCATTCCAAACCATACATTCATAACAAAAATGATTCATATATTGAGTTGAGTACACATAGTCACATCATAATTTACAAAATGATAGATTCCAAGTCTGAGATGATATTAAATGTCAGATACAAAAGTAAATATGAAAGAGTTCTGAAACCACATACATAAATGGAACATAACTGACATATTTATTACAATGTTATATTGACTTCATTTAGAAAAGCATCTGACCACTCTTCTCAGAATTCATTTAAGTCCTCACGTGTGTAAGGCTGAGTTGTAAAGATCTGTAACAGAAAATGCACATGCTAATATTTTATAAAATGACTACAACTCACTTGTAAATTTATGATGTTATTCTATATTACCTGATCTATAGTCTGAATGTCATTTGATGCTTGTTTGACAATATCTTGCATATATTTCATTACATATTAACCACAAGCCCAGTCATTATTTTGTAGAGGACACTACAAATAACGAATTATACTTAATGTTAGTAACTACTATAAACATAAGACTATAAGAGTTGACATATAAGAGTTGAAAACTAATACATATATGACTAAGCAGTTGTCAAAGTAGCTACCTTGACATTTTTCAAAGTCAATGTCTTTAATTTTTTGGGTATTTGTCCTCTGCCTTCACGAAAAGCTTTTATACCCCTATCAATCAAATGATAGTTGGTAAAATAGAAATTCTAAACCGAAATATCATGTTGAAGCATTGACTATATTTATGCTTACGCCATAGTTGGCAATTTCAGTTCGTGACCCCTTGTTGTTTTTCCCATTGGGTCAAGATAATAAAGAGTCATCAATTTTGGGACAATCACCACTAATTCCCAATGTCTATCTATGAGTAAGAATAAAACAAACATTAAAATAAATACATTTGTTCATTATTAAAATTATATTGAATAATAATATTTACTGGGTGTTTAAAGGAATTAGGATAATTTCCTTTCCCACAGTAGAAAAATATTTGAATGCATCAGAGAAGTACTCACTCACTTCCTCAATATGTGTCTCCACCTGACTAGTGACCGAAGGAACTACAAATCCAACATTCTTTATATCAAAGTTTGTGGCCTCGGTATATAAATGGCTGTTAAACATTTGTAATTATTTTCATATGTAGAAATAAGCTAAAAATGTGTGTTGGAATTTTCTATATTGATAGATCCTTACCTTATCCATACTTCTAATATTGAAGTATTCAACCAATCATAACAGAACAACTCTATAATATCATCAAGAAAAATATATTTGTCAAAGTCCCTCTCAGTTGCATCTTCTATTAAATTGATCAACATCTGTAGTCCAGAGCTTTGGTTGGCTAAGTATCGACACAAACATTTATATTTACTTCCCAACTCGTCGAATGTGGATTCTAGAATATTAGATGTCTTGGGCATAGGAGGACGACTAGTAGAATTTTTACTTTTTGGTTTGCAAACCTATTAATTAAATTACATACTTCTATTACACGAGTTCATATATGCAGTCAAATATGAAAAACATGGTAGAATTCAAGTATACCTTGATATTGATAACCAAGTGTCTAGGCCAACCCACCATAGCACCATCTGCTTCTTCAACTGTACTATATTCAAGATTAGGTATGGGTAGTGGTTTGTCTCCCATTCTGTCATACACAAGATGGATGGACACATGGCAAATGTCATCAGTAATTTGTTGGCAATGCAATGTACCACCAAGGTTGTACACCTTGCTCGCTGCCACAACATTATATTCTAGAACCTCCACTGCAAGTTTACAGTTCATACCAACGTAGATTGAAATAATATAGGTTATATAAGAAGTAGTAGAACAGATACCTTTTACAACTATAGATATTATGATATATATATCATACTAATAACACAACATATAGAACAAAAGCGTACTGCAGATTGTTGTGGTGGTTCATTGGGAATGCTCCCATGACCTTCTACAACTGTAGTATGGGCTTGTACCTCATCACTTGAGAGATGTACAATATGAATAGGTTGAGAAGGTTGAGTAGGGTGAAATGAAGACATTATTTCATTTACTTTCTACACTACTAATGCTTCAACCTCCTCTTGTGTAAGACCTCCTACATGACCTCTTTTATTTTGCGAAGCGCCAAAATAAGACTTGAATCCTATGCCAGCTCCTAATCCCCTAAAACGGCTAGGATGCTCCTTCGTACCAAGAGAAACTGATAGTTCATCCATGTGGCCAGTTGGGATGAACTTTCCTTCCTTCCTTTGCTCATGGAGATCAATCTATTCATAGTTAATAAAAATATTAAATCACAATATCAATTACATTTAAATAAATCTAAGTTTGTGGGAGTTACTCTTTACTTAGTTGCGATAAACCTACCATCTTTTGTGCCACCTCCTTAGTTGCAGGGTTGACAATTTCACCTGCTCAATTTTGTCTCGCATCAATCCATGTCAAGTGTCGGGGTGGATGCTCAACTTGAGTTGTACTAGATTCTTCTCTAGAAGAGGATTGCTTCTCTTGTAGTTGGCGGCAGAAGGCATAACCACCGGGCCCCAAGTGATGGTCATGCATATTTTTGGCCCATCTTTCCTTTTGAGCCTAATGGATAGCCTGATCATTTAAAATGAGATATTGCAATTCAGACTTGGCAAACATGTACAAAAGGATTCACCTCCTTAATTATATGAAATTAAAGATTCATACAATACATCACAATCTTTATTACATGAAACTCTTCCAATCTCCTAGCTGCAACAAATGTTTCCCATATCTTAGGATCTATAAAAATATATACATTTGTTGCTTTCTTCTTTTGTTTAGGATTATCTATAAATTCCCTTGTGAGATATGTCTTAAAACCCCTCCATCGTACACTACAACGTTGTAGAACTCTTTTCTTGTGATCTTTTTCATTTAAATGAAAAACACCCTATACATACAAAAGAAGCAATTAATAATGTTGTTTTGAAAAGAAATTAATTCCAAGCAAACTAAATTAGAATCAATAGATAAAACAACATATTAAAATAATATCACTTCCACTCACAAATATATCTTTCCATATGATGTCTTTTTTGGCATTAGGAACATCATGCAAATTTTCTATATCTATTGGCACCTTACTACGCGCGGTCGCCCCTACGTAATGCTTGAAAGAACTAGCATGTTCCCCAACAGGCGCTCCTATGATATCAAACTGGACTGGAAATTTGTCCCCTTTAGCCCTGACCTCCTGCAACCTACGCATCAGTGTGGGACCTCTACTTTTCTTAGCATCACCACTACCATCCTCATGGTACTCATGCTCATACTCAGAATGTTCATCTTCACTCTCCATTTTAGAACCTACAAGTATACATGATAAAAAAATAAGTGATAATAAAAGCACAAGTGATAAGGTATAGTTACTTGAATTATAATAAAATAAATAATTCAAAGAATACATGCCTCTAGTATTGGTTGAGTTGTTAGTCAAGGGAAATTCCTTCAGCACGGTCTTAACATTTATAATATTCATCGATGTTATCTTCAAGATTTACACTTGGCAAACCAACTGAGAATGGACTGGAATCATCATACTTTTCATAGTATTCTTCTTCATTTATAGGATCTATAGTAAATTTTCTTTTTCCCTGAAGAATGACAGACCAATTTTTATTTGTCAGGTCATCAATATAGAATACTTGTTTTACTTGGTATTCCATGATGAATGGCTCATCTTTCTCACCAATCTTTTCAAAATTCACCAGTTTGAAACCCAAATCATCCACTAAAACTCCTTTGTTGTTGTCAACCCAATTACACCTAACGATAGGAACTATAAAATTTGTATAGTCCATTTCCCATATGTCCTCAATGACGCTGTAATATGACATCTCAGCTTCACGTGGTCTTTTATCTTTGGCACTAGCAAAATACAACGAACAAACTTGAACAGTGACCCCACTATTTTGAACTACACTACTTTCATCTGGACGCTTTGTGTAGTATGAAAATCCGTTTATGTCATAACCTTCATATGACATGACATCCATTTTTGGCTTAAAGGTGAGCCATTTTATGTTCTCAACAACATTATTCAGTGATTCAGATAGTTGATTAAATACTTTCTCTTCAAACCACATAATAAATGTTCAATTATGCTCTCTTGCAAGCCACATTGAATTGGGTCGCATATGTTTTCTCTTGATAAGATCATTGTGTTCTGTGATGGAGCTACTAACTTCATCGATGTTGTGTAAAATATACAAATGTGCTTATTCCCACAACTCACGACTGATTCCTTTCACTCATCCTCCCAGAGTTCCTTTTCCACAATAAGATTAAGTGTGATGGTAATTTTTTTGATCGCTAGAAGTTTCATTGCAATTCAAAAAATCATTGCAAAAGTCCATCACCTCCCTAGCCACGTAACCCTCAACAATACTCCCTTCAGGACGATAACGATTCCGAACATCACCTTTAAAAACACTGATGTAGCGTTCAAATGGATACATCCAGTGTAAGAAAATTGGACCCAACATCTTCACCTCCCTTGTAATATGTACTACAAGATGAACCATGATATCAAAAAATGAATGAGGAAAGTACATTTCAAGCTGATACATGGTAACAATTACATCTTTCTGTAATTTATAGAGAGTATCAGGATGTATCACTTTGTTGCATATTTCATTGAAGAAGAAACAAAGTCTTGTGATTGCAAACCTTACATGCTTCGGAAATATAGATCGAATAGCCACATGTAAAATTTGTTGCATTAAGGTGTGACAATCATGAGATTTGAGACCTATCAACTTCAAATCCTTCATTGATACCAATCTATGAATATTAGAAGAGTATCTTTGTGGAACCTTAATATTATACAAGCACTCACATAAACTCTTTTTCTCCTTCTTTGACAAAGTGTAACAAGATGGTGGTAAATATGTGCGGCAACCCCTGATCTCCACTGATAATTCTTTTCTTATACCCATTAATTCTAAATCTTTTCTAGATCTGATGCCATCTTTCATCTTTCCTGGTATGTTCAATAGTGTACTGATGATGCTATCACAAATATTTTTTTCAACATGCATGACGTCAATGCAGTGTCTAATTGCCAAAGATCTCCAATAAGCAAGATCCCAGAATATTGATCTCTTCTTATATAGAGATTTGTCACATGTGAGTGTATGACTACTTGAACTCTTTCCAAATTCATTAACAATATGTTTCACCCTATCATATACAACATTTCCTGGTATAGGTTTAGGAGCACTTCGTTCCTCAATTGACCCATTAAAGGTTTTGCATTGCCTTCGATAAGGATGCACTGGTGGGAGAAATCTTCGATGACCAAGATATACGATTTTACCACCATGTTTCAGTCTGATTGAATTAGTATTTTCCTCACAAACAGGACATGCTTTGTATCCTTTTATGCTATATCTAGACAAATTTCCATAAGCTGGAAAGTCATTAATTGTGTAAAACAACATAGCATGCAAACTGAAGATCTCTTTATGTGAAGCATCATATGTCATAATACCTTATTCCCATAGTTTCATTAGGTCATCTATTAGAGGTTGAAGGTAAACATCAATATCATTTCCAGGTTGCTTGGGCCCTGATATCAATATTGACAACATGACATACTTATTTTTCATACACAACCAAGGAGGAAGATTGTATATAACAATCATAACAGGCCACGTGCTATGTTGGCTGCTTAATGTACCATAAGGATTCATTCCATCTGTACATAGTCCAAGTCTTAAGTTTCTTGGTTCATTATCAAATTGAGGGTATCATAAATAAATTTTCTTCCATTGTGGTGAATCAGATGCATGTCGTAGGATGCCATCATCATTGGCCTTTAACTCCCCATGCCAAGACAAATTTTGCGCATCTTCTATATTAGCAAATAAGCTTTGAAATCGTGGTATTATTTGTAGATACCACATCACCTTGACAGGAGAGCCATTTTTAGCCTTAGCTGAATTTGTGGTCTTATACCTTGACGCACCACATTTTGGACAATTTATTAATTTAATATAGTCCTTCTGAAATAACACACAATCATTTGGACATGCATGAATCTTCTTAGCCTCCATTCCCATTGGGCACATTATTTTCTTTGCTTGATATGTTGAAATTGGAAGCTCATTGCCTTAAGGAAGAATTTCCTTTAACAAAGACAACAGTGAAGTGAAACTCTTATCGCTCCACCGATTTTGAGCTTTAAGAGTATATAATCGCATCACAGCACTCAACCTCGTGAACTTAGTACAACCCTTATATAAAGGTTTTTTATCATCATGGACTATGTTTTCAAATAAAGAGCGTGGATCAATGACATTGTCCTAAAAACTGCGTAGCATCTCATCAACCATATCATCCTGAATCGGGTCATCCTGAATCGGTTCATCATTGAAATTATCATCATTATCTATATCTTCTATGCCACAACTATTAGTATCGACATTTTTTGATCCAATATTAATTTTCTCTCCATGTCAATATCATTCATTATAACCTTATATGATCCCATTGCATAAGACATGATCCTTAATTTCCTTAGCAGTATATACTTTCAAATTGTTACCACAATTTCTACATGCACACTAGAACCTATATGTAGGTAGTTTCCTATGTTCCTCAACAAATCTGATAAATTCATCAAGACCTTTGGCAAACTCTAGACTATAATGGTTCTTGATAGACATCCAACTTCGATCCATTTTCTATATCACATTAAAAATTAATTATAAAACTAAGCATTTAATATTGATACTATAAGATGTAAGTTTTTATTGATAGGAAGTTAATTACTGTTATACTAAAGTGTACCACCTATCCCATTTTTGAATATTTAATCTCATTAGTCACTGTATAATGTATGCTTAGTTTTGAATAAAATTTTAGCAGCATTTCCCCTAAGTTCTCCAAGTACACCAATGTAAATGGTAAATAACCACTCACATATGTACCCAGAGAAAAAATGATGAAATACTACTAAAATTTTCTTCAAAACTAAACATACATTATATAGTTACATCCTAAGTGAGATTAAATATCCAAAAACAGTCCCAAACCGGGGACTATCCAAAATGTACTCCTATGAGTAAATTTTGAATGGATTTCTAAGTTGATACATGCATAAATGTATTATTGTCATATTTATATATTAAGTTAAAAATCATGCATTCGATGATCTCATATATAAACCCTAAAGTGTCAATCTGAGACTAGACAATGTCTACTCTCATATTTCTGGAATGTCTACCAAGCGCTACCATACATGTATTAAATATTTGAATCAAAATGAAGCCTAATGGCACATTGGGAGAGTGAGAATATTATACCTCACTTGAAGGGTGAAGAAGAAATATATGTAAGTCAACAACACCTGCAACAACAAAAATGCATGATTCTATTCTCTTATAATGTAAGGCATTAGGGTCAATATACATCAATATTAGAGGAGCAGAAAGATTTTAACAAATGCAGTTCAGCAACTCAGGCAACACGGTCGTGCTACCCAGCACGGCCGTGCTACCCAGCACGACCGTGCTACCTAACAAATACATTTACTCAGCCATAGCCACCACGGTCATGCTACCCAGGACGGTCATGCTACCTAACAAATACATTCACTCAGCCACAACCACCACGGTCGTGCTACCCAGCACGACCGTGCTACCTAACAAATATATTCACTCTGAACCTCTCCTCAATCGCAGCATGACAATCAGAAGAAACACGCTCGTGGTTATGGCCCAATTGTTCTACTACCACCAACACCCATCGCTACCCACTGCAGACCCCAGCCCTGACCGCAACACCCATCACCACCCACCGTCGGACCCCAGCCACGACCACAACAGCCCCCACCTGCCCCACCTCTCCTTTCAAACCGAGAAGGGCTCTTCGACGGCGGCACAACACGTACAACCGAGAAGCTTGCGAACGATTTTTGATTAATAAAATGTACCTTGCGACCTTTAGTTGGTGGCAGTGGCACAACACGTACGGCTTTGTGGTGGCACAACATGGCTCGACAGCGGCACAACACGGCTCGGCTCCTTGGACACATAGGCCACAACATGACTAGGCTCGTTGGACACGACGACGGCGTCGGAAGGACACAAAGATTGTCTCCTTGGACACAACGACAGAGAAGGAGGAGGTCTCTAGCGTTGTGCTTCTGAGAAAAATGAAATGAAACAGAAGTCCCCGATCGATCGCGCATTTTGGTAATATCCCAACCTTTAGCGTCGGTTAACTAATAAAACTGACGCTAGAAGTCAGGTCTATAGGGTCGGTTATTCTAGAAAATCGACGCTAAAGCCTAAGTGGTGCCCAAATTTTCGTAAACCATCTATAAGGTTGGGTATTTGAAAAAACTGACCCTAGAGGTCAGTATATATAAGGTCGGTTATCCATAAAAACCGACCTTAAAGTTCCAAAGTGGTGCCCGCGTTTTTGTTTGACCCTATAGCATCGGTTATTTGAAAAAACTGACGCTATAGATCGAGGCGTGAAGCCAAAATCTCATGAATATTTTCCATGGGAAACCAGTAAGGTCGATTTTTATGATAAAATGGATGCAATAGTATATTAGGTCGGTTATTATAATAAAAATGACGCTATGGGCATCGACGTTACTGGCCAAAAATGTAGTAGTGCTAGTTAATAGAAATTCTGTTTAATTTGCAGAGCATATTTGATATGGATGAAAAGTTGCATCTTAAATGTGTGATGCAACATTGTGGGAGGGTCCGAAGGAACTATAGGACCAATCTCACATGAGATTACATTTGCGATGCTGATAAGAGGTTCTTGATTGATTTCCAATTCTAGACATTGATCACTATTTCACTAACTCTACACTAATAATTTTTGTTTGTATTCACTTTAAAAAATAAATTTAGGTAGAAGTAAGCCACACAGAACGGAACTACCTGGACCCCAAAGACTGGGATGCGTTTGTTACCCAAAGAAAAACAGATGAATACAAGGTATTAACCGCCACTCCCAATTTAATTAATATACATTTTTATGTATTCACCTATTCAAGATTAACCTTTAGTGTTACTAACCAAATCAATGTGCTAACTAACTAGGCTATCAGCGATGCTCAATGAGCAAGGTGTGCACTAAATGTGCACGACCATGCAATGGGTTCTAGAGAATATGCAGGCGTTCGCCAAAGACTACAGTTTGAGTCTACTCAACCTAGTGCTACTCAGGAGACTGCAGAGTTCTCTACTACTTCTCCCGCACCTCTGCCTCGCCATGCTATGTGGATAACTGGGAGGCAAAACAAGAAGGGAGACATATCGAAGCCCGCAACTACAGAGGCGGATGCAAAAGTGGTGAAAATCAACTCTTAGAGCAATCGATCGATATTGATTATTGTTATGTTTACTTACTATTTTTTTTTATGGTGATTAGCGGGAGCTGTACGAGCAGAGGAAGGAAGGAAAGTTCATTCCTCAGGGCACAAGGGATAAACTGACAGTTGCTTTGGGTAACTCACAGCATCCTGGACATGGTAGGGGTGCAGGAACTGGTGTGGGCATCAAAGCATTCTTTGGGCCATCCCAACACAAACCTATCCCAAAAGCGGGACTTTCACAAGCTGAGGTAACCTATTCTCTTATTTTAGAATGTTATTACGAAAGGGAATTCAATATTAAGAAGTTAGCATTTCTTTTATCCATGTATAGGTAGATTCGTTAATTAATAGTAAGTTGAGGAAGTACTTGATCAGAGACTCCATGAAGCAATTAGCAACTGGCAGACGTCTCAGACTGCCACTCAGACAATACCTGTGGCGGGCCACTCTTCTCCTACTAATCGTACTGTAGAGGTTGGGAGTAATCCTATAGACCTGCCACCTAGCACGTCCTCTGTAAGTATTTTTATGACATAATAGCTAGTATGTTCAAGATGATATATTTGTGTATATATGCATATAACATTCTTTACATAAATTTGTAGGGGTTGAAGCCATGTCGACTAAAATGTCAAGAATATATCATTGTAGAGGCGTCAGCTTACCCACCCCTTAAAGGGTGCATGTTTCATGGGTATCCAGTACCAGATGATGTGGTACATGTGAGCCTGATACATGCACTCCATGACAGGATGGATCTTGCAATGCCTCATGCACACCCAGATGCTGAAACACTTGGTGAGGCAGTAGGCGGAGTGATATTGTGGCCCGAAGCGGATGTCCTCTATACTGATATTGTATGATAAATTTCCATTACTTTAATTTGGTAGTGTGTACATATGAGTCAATTGATCTGAAATTATATATACATGTCAAAAAGATGAGACCCGCTACATCTCGGCCTCCACCTCATCGACTACCAAGTTGGCTTCCAAGGGACCTACACGCCTCAATAGGTCCTAATTGTAGGGGTGTGGCAGTATGGATTGGCGAACATGATACAAATTACCCTATAATTATTACTATTCTGTAGGATGTTGTAGGTAAATCATATGATAACAATCTATTTATACAAGTTTAGCATACATATTAATGCATGCATAATACAAGTTCTGCATATGTACATATTAAGGCATAAGTATTAATGTGGGTCAATCATACAAAAATAAGATATTTATACAAGTTATTTTGGAGTTCTTTAGTTATCAATGGCTGAACACATGTATGATAGAGATGTGGATATGGTGGGATCTTATTTATACATCCATATACCTTGTTTTATATATGATGATATGGTTTCTTATATATTAATGCATGCATAATACATGTTTTGCAGCCACTTACACAAGATATGTACATATTTTTTATTTTCCCATGTGGGTTTTTTGGTTCCATCTCTGATTAGTCTTATAGATGTAGACCCATATTCAGTTACTTCATACTGATGTGATGCTTTTTAATATTTTGGTAAAAATAATAAGACGGTGATAATAGCTCCATTCAATGTCGAGTAAGTTTACTTTGCTTATAATTTGGACTTAAGCAAATTATATTTTTATTGTGCATTTTGAGTTATTAATTTTCTACTTTATTACTTGTAGTGGTAAGCATTGGGAGTTACTAGTTATTGTCCCCATGACATTCACTATCTATTATCTAGATCCTGCGGGGAATGAGTTGAATACATTATATGGACATGCAATTAAAAGGCCATTATTTTTGTGAGAAATATTTCATGTTTTTATATCTGTTAGCATATGTTACTACATTACTATTTAATTATGCAATTTAATGGGTTACATTAACATATGTAGGTCTTTATAAGAGTACAAAAAAGATGGAGGTAAGGTCCCCAGGAAAAAGGATCTGTCACTAATTTGGAAGAATGTGATAGTAATTTCTTTACTCCAATGTATATATTATTTATGTGAACTGTTCTTATTTGTATTTTTGAATATTTTGTATGTTTCAATTTATAGTGAGCTATACAAGACAATGGTTGGGCATGTGTCTACTATGTGATGCTATTTATGGACCTAATCATCAAACATGTCATAATGGAGATCGATAAGATGCATCATGTATTATACATAGTCTCATTAGATAATATGACATATATCAATCTTATTATACATTATTAATTATATATATATGTCATTCTCTTTGCAGGTCTTTAAAACTGTTGACTTCAGCATAAGTGGAAAGTGTTTCGATGTACATGCTCCCTATATGAGAGGTGAATTAGATGTTGTAAGAGAAGAATGGGAAAAGCCCTACCAATGGTGGGAATTTTTAGATATAATTTTATTGACAATGATGACAATGATGAATAAAGAATAACTTTGTTCTCATAATTATTTTTATGTGAATGTGAATGAATTTTTATGAATTTTCATGTGTGTGAAGATGATCAATACATAAATGTTTCTACATGTGTCTGAATGTGAAAAGAGATGAAATGAATGGAACTGCAAGTTGCTACTGGTTTCTACATGTGTGTGATGAAAAAATAATATGAATTAAATGTACTTATATATGTGTGTGAATCACATATATATATATATAATATTGTCCATCTTCTTAATTTTGTAGGTTTGTGGCCTGTTGTTGGCTAATATCAATGGATGTCATAAACCTACAGTTCAGAACTAAACTGCATGTTCTCATCATACTGACCAACCATACAGCAGGCCTGCAAACTGATAAGAAAAAAAAATCATAACATAGGTGTTGGTTATTTGAACAAAACCAACACCAAAGACATACGACTGCGGTTTTTGATAAAAAAACTGACGTCTATGTGGCTAGGTACCACGACCGTGATGGAGAGCACAGCCATGGTGGCAGGTAGGGGATATGGCGTCGGTTATTAGCACAAAATCGAAGTCAGTTCAACTGATATGGTGTCAGTTATCTGTCAAAACTGATGCTTATAGGGCCTTTGCTGGCACATTTTTAAATGGTGGGAAGAGTTCTGATGTCAGTTCTTTTGATAACTGACGTCTGTAACCATTCTATAGTGTCAGTTTTCATAAAAAACTGACGCCTATAGTGCCTTTGCTTATGCATTTTTGGTGGCAAGAAGCGTTTTAGCATCGGTTGGGAACCGACGCTGAAGGGGTCCACCTTTAGTGGCGCCCAGATGGGTGTCACTTTAAAACTGACACTAAATCCCTTAATTAACCGACACTAAAGGCCTATTCTATTGTAGTGATCCTTCTTGAGCCCTAACGATGATCTTGTGACACTTAGTATATCTTAACATGACTTTATGTGTACTTTTGTGATCGATGCTAACTCTTTTGCTTTTATTGATCAAGTGCTAGTTGAATATTTTAAATGGCTCTAAATCAGTAATCCTACTTCTCTTGTACCCCTAATTTTAGATGAGGGTCCTTATTGTTTACTTATGGGACTAAATGACCAAATCTTGACTTGGATGTGGTATTGTATGCATGATGATAGCTAGATCTCACTGTTATGCAAATGTTAAGCATTCATCATTATGAACCAATATGTCTTATTATGCCAATGTTTATGCTAGTAGTGACTAAGCTTGCTCAAATGTTATGATTGATCTATGTAGGATCTTGAATCTGTAATCACATATCTATCCCTGATCTAGTTGTGATGTGTTGCCCTAAGTACTAATGAACCCATGATATACTATGTTTCTTGATAATGCATATGCATGACTACTTTGAGATATTGAAAACAATGTTGAAGGAAATGATACCTAGATCTAGGTGACACATCCAATCATTATTACTATGATTAATGATACCTTATCTTGCTGATGTTAATCCAAGTGCACACCTTTAAAATGTCAGGATCTCTATGTTGACTCTATTACTAAAATCTAATCAAGTGCTAGTTATGGTTCTCTAAAATCAATGCTTAATCTTGCACTCTACTCACAAGGTAAACTTACTCTCTTGACCCTACTATGGTATTGGTTTGTTTATATGTATGCTCATATAAATGCTTGGCTAGTTAATTACTTGTTTGAGCTACTTGTTCCCTATGATTAGTGTACTTATTTTTCTTGAAATATGTTGAACAAACCTTGAACATAATTAAACTTATCCATTATACAAACCTTGTGTACCTGCATATATTCTTGGGGCAAGGGCACAAGGTTGGGCATCTTACTTGATATATCAAGATAAGGAATACCAGGTTGATAAAAGGGTAGCTAATCTTGAGCACCCTTACGGACCCTTCCAATGGGAAGTGGTCAATGGCCATAATATGTTGATGAGTATAATGCAAATACACCTAAAATATGCTTTGCATAAAAGAATGTTGTTAGTTGTTCTCGTCTGGTTTCATCTTCTTTCTTATATGATGTTTCTAGCCAAGAAAAGTTT
Organism: Alisma plantago-aquatica; assembly: GCA_963693085.1. Taxonomy (NCBI): domain Eukaryota; kingdom Viridiplantae; phylum Streptophyta; class Magnoliopsida; order Alismatales; family Alismataceae; genus Alisma; species Alisma plantago-aquatica. The sequence continues at coordinate 170,239,629 of OY856410.1, forward strand.
TATAGTACTCTTAAACTATTTACATGCCTTTTCATAGCGTACTTAATGCTTTCATATTAATATATTTTATTTATCAAATTTGTAGTTTCCAAATGAAGATCCACTGCACTCAAGACTTTAAGCTCTGAAATGAAACACCAATGGGTATACTTAAATCTAGAAATGGGTACATGTATCTTATCTTCATGTTTAATATCTTGCTATCTCTTATCTTGTTCTTGTTTGTTGTTTTATTCATGCATATATTACATGATCCATTCTAGGTACGGACACCCATGTTAAATGGGTACATGTATCTTATCTCCATGTTTAATATCTTGCTATCTCTTATCTTGTTCTTGTTTGTCATTTTATTCATGCATATGTTACATGATCCATTCTAGGTATGGACATCCAGGTCCACTCGCCTTTGGCATTTTAGCCATTACAAGTGTGGACTTAGGGTAATAAATGGTTCTATGACATGGCCTTTCAAAGTTTGACTCTTATCCACTTGATTTAACTGATTTAATTTGAATTTAAACCATTTTTGGGCTTGGTTCGCTTGGCACGCAAACCATGTATAACCCCCCCCCTCTTTCTCTCACCAACTTAGTAATCCAATCCCTTCTCTTTGGCCCAACGACAAGCCATGTCCTAGTAGACCACATTTTTTCACTGTTCGATCTTGCATCCCCTGATACTCGAGCTCCCATCAGACGGTCATGATTTCACCCCCAACCTTTGTACCTCCTTGCTAGCACCAATGGCACCGACAAAACCTACCAAAAAACCTTGGCACCACCATCTCATGCCACCTTTAACACCAATTCATCCCCTTCCCACCTATAAAACCTCATTCGGGGTTGGTTGCCCCTCTTTTTGTTGCTCTTCACAAACCCTAGCGCCCTCTTCTCCTGCCTTCTTCATCCTCCTTCACATCCCTACTTCTGCTTACTCGGATTTGGGTGTTTCTTGTCCATGCCATCCTAACGCACATGATCTAATCGCCTGACTATGTGCCAGCTTGGGATTCATGGTCAACTACTTCATCCGGCCAATCATGCCACTCTTCCCCTTAGACAGTAGCAGCTCCAGGGTGTAGTTTTGTGGTGCCTCTGAAGAGGAAGCCACCTGACATGAGCAAGCTGGCTACAAGCGGTAGTAGTGAGTTGTGCTGCTAGGCGGCTGGGAAACCCTACCAATCGTGCATGGGTGATAGGCGGCAATGGATAGTCATAGTGAGATGGAGTTTAGGGTCAGGGTGTTAGCAGACTGGAGGTGCTAGGGGTGAGGCCCACAAAGCCCAAGAATGAAGGAGCACCTCCCACGAGTCGTGCTCAGCACCAAGATATAAGATCAAGGGTCCTAATCTTCCAACAAAAGGTAGAATTTCAAAAAAATTCTCCAATGCTAGCTTGAAATATGGACTTCCTATATACCATTTTGATCATAAAAATGATACATTTGCAATAAAAATACTTTCAGATCCTAGATTTGCTTGTTCCTCTATTGATATTCTAAAATACTTTCGTTTGATGTCTTTTTGAAGTGATTTATACTAATTGGTGCAAACGCCTACTCATTTATCACCCAAATCTTTATGTTATCTTAATATTAGTATCTTGATTCACCAAGTTTAAAATGTTGTCTACTTCTAAAAACTAAAGTAGTTTAATTTTACTTAATGACTTGATGTGGACTTCTAACTTAAATATGATCACTTTGATGCTTAACTTTCATTGAATATTACTTAAATCCTCATGCTTGACCTAAATCAATGATTTTTGATGTATGTTAGACTAGGGTTCGAACTTGTTCATGCTAGCATCATTTTTTTTGTTATTTGATTATGTGCCTTGAACCTTGGAACTTGCCTGATGTGGATACTTTGATGTTGAATCTTAACCCTTGCTCCAATGTGGGTCTTTGATGACCAATATGTTTATATGGCCCTAAAAATTAGCAATACTACATGCCTTGTGTCCCTATAGGCTTTATGGAACATTCTTGTTAACTTATGTGATCAATTGCCCTAATCTTGACTTGAAATGTAACCTAGCATGCATGTCAATAACTAGTCTCTAATCTTATGCAAATCTTGCCCTAATGATCATCCATATTATTTAATGATCTCAAATTAGTAGTTTGATGCTGTTTGTAACACCTAACTCATATAGACCCCATCTATGCTCTAGGAGTGACAATTTTCATGATTATGACCAAAGATTTCTAATTTGACTATGTAGTCACTTATGTTATTTGAATCATATGATCACTCCATCTAAGATCATGAAACCCTAATATTTTGATCCCTATTTTAGTTGTGATGTGTCACCTAGGTTCTAGATGAACTCATGGCATACTATGATGCTTGATAATTCATATGAATGACCTAGTCGAGATGTTAAAATCAATAATGAAGGTTTTGATGCCTAGGTCTTGGTGACACATCCAACCATAATGACTATGATTAAATGATACCTAATCATGTTGATATTAATCCAACTATACTCATTTGTAATTGTAGGATCTATATGATGATTCAATTGTTAAGATGTAGTCAAGTTTCTACTTATGGTTTTCTTAATCAAATGGTTAATATTGTGCTCCTCTAAAGGTATGTTTACTCTCTTGACTCTACTATGGTATTAGCTTGTCTGTATGTATGCTCGTATGAATGTTTGGCTAGTTAATTACTTGTTTGAGCTACTTGTTCCCTATGATTTGTATGTTCATTTTACTTGATATATGTTGAACAAACCTCAAACATAATTGGACTTGCCCATTATATAAACCTCGTGTACCTGCCTGTATTCTCGGGGTAAGGAAATAAGGTTGGGCACATTACTTGAGATGTCAAGATAAGTGGACCATGTCGATAAAAGGGTTAGCTAATTTTGAGTACCCTTACGGAGCCTTTCAATGGGAAGCTGGTCAATGGCCATGATATGTTGATGAGTATAATGGAAAATATGCTCAAAAGACACTTTGTATGAAAGATTGTTGTTAAATGTTCATGCATTGTTTCTGTTTCTTTCTTATATGATGTTTCTAGGCAAGCAAATATTATATTACTCATAATTTGCTTACTTTCCTTTCATAGCTTACTTAATGATTTAGCATTAATGTATTTTATTTATCGATTTTGTAGTTCTCAAATGAAGATTACTTGTGCTCAAGACTCCAAGATCTCAAATGAAATACAAATGGGTATACTTAAATATAGAAATGTGTACATGTCTCTTATCTCCATGTTTAATATTTGTGATATCTTACCTTGCTCTTGTTTATGGTTTTATTCATTCATATGTTATGTGATCCATTCTAGGGACAGATTCCCTGGTCCACTCGCCTTTGGTTGTGTATCTATTAGGAGTGTGAACTTAGGGTAACAAATAGTTTTATGACTAAACCCTAGATGTCCTTTAGAGAACCAAACCCTAAAGTCAGAGAGAGTTTGTCTATATATGAACATATGTACATGGATATGAAAACCTACCATTATGGTGATGGAGAAAGAGTCCCAAGACCCTAGAAGGGGTAAATGTGTTAGTTTCTGTAAAGACTCAAGCTCGAGTGATGGTACCTTATAGGAATCTAGTGGTTTCATATATAAGAGAGTTTTGGGTTATCATGCCTCATGGGTACAGAATCTATGAAAATAGTGTCATGTTTTGGTTTGGTTTGTGTGTGAGTGGCCAAATCTTGTAAACCTATTGATTGGTTCGATTGAGGTACACTTAGAAAACCCTAGACTAATGAGGGAACACAAAGATACCTATCAAGTTGAGTGAGCTCAAAGAGAGTGAGCATGTAACAAACCCCATGATAAGGGTCAAGAGAACATCAATTGGACTAGATAAAGTTTCTATATATGTTTGACAATCCACTTGTGTACATTTGTTTAGAACAACCCTGATATAATATATATGTATATGTGACCTAATCTTGAGATTTGATATGTAGATATGACATGGTGGAAAAGCCTAGTGATGATTTGATAGATCTCTATGTATGATGGCTAACCTTATACATGAATAGAGACCATGTGACATAATATTGTGGGTTAATCTTGTGATAAAATCAATAATAATGTTTGTACCCAAAATATGAGAAATGAGAAATGAAATTATATTAATGGCATATGGTAGATCAGGTGCTAACATTAATGTTTAATGAATTCGTTGAGTTTGTGCTAGCATTTAGCACAACATTATGATGATGACATCCTTATATGATGGATAAAGTGGGTTAATTATAATTAACTACTTCCTATATAATCTAATGTTCATATCTTGATGCTTTGGTTAGATGAGGATGTAGATCCTAAGATGTGAAATATGTCATGACATAACCTAAGCTTATAGACCCGTGTTTCAACCTTGTATGGAGTGATAATACACCCAAGATGTTTGAAAACCTCATAGGAGAAATTAAACAAGTTTTAGACCGCTTGTTCCTAAAGTTGTTGCACCTAGAGTGGTGCCCCACATATGGATGAATATATTTTGGGTAGCAAAGATGTGGCTTAATTTCAAGGACAAAATTTCTTTTAAGACAAATATGATGTGATAGAATGAATTTGGCTTAACTTTGAGGATGAAATTTATTTTAAGGTGTATAGGATGTGATGGAGTGAACTTTTAGTTCTTTGAATACCTAATGAGATAAGAAACTTCATGTATTTTGGTTATATTAAAAGTTCTAAGAATTTAGTGAAGTTTGAAGAATGTGTGCCATTATAATATTATGGTTAATATGCCAAGTTTATGTCTTTTTGAGATATTTAGATTACATGTCAAACAATGATACATTAGTGACAAATTTGAGTAGATCAAACATTGAGTCCTCACAAATCTACGGTTACACTTTCATGATATTTGGGTGTTCCTCGAAGGATATATATAGGTTTGAATGAGGTAAATTATTAATGTATTGATGTATCCATGAGAAAGGCATACAAATATATAGCCTAAGGTGTTTGTTAGTACCTTGTCACACGTTGGTGAAGCAGACGAGTAGTCGTGGCCCTTTGATAGTCGTAACAGAGGGTTGAGAAATTATCTCCTAACCCAGTTCAAATAAATGACATGGGAGGTATTTCAACTCTTGTGGGATCATGCCAACATGATAATCAATCTTGGGTAGAGAGGTGTAGCTAATAATGAAGAAAACCTTTCCATGTTGAGAGGAGTTAGAACACCCCTCCCCTCAGGCAAATGAACCAGAAACGAGGAGTTCATCTCACTTTTTACCACTGCTCTCTCTAACACTTTTTGTACATATAATGTGGTAAATAAGAACATTTTTCAGACAATCCACACCAGTGGCCATTTGATAGCCATAACAGAGGGTTGAGAAATTATCTCCTAACCCAGTTCAAATAAATGACATGGGAGGTAGTTCAACTCTTGTGGGATCATGCCACCATGATCATCAATCTTGGGTAGAGAGGTGTAGCTAATCATGAAGAAAACCTTTCCATGTTGAGAGGAGTTAGAACACCCCTCCCCTCAGGCAAATGAACCAGAAACGAGGAGTTCATCTCACTTTTTACCACTGCTCTCTCTAACACTTTTTGTACATATAATGTGGTAAATAAGAACATTTTTCAGACAATCCACACCAGTGGGAGGGACTAGGATGGCGGCACACAAACAAACCAGTCAAACATCATGCTCATAATGGATTTTGAGGAGGAGCCAAAGTCTACTTCCATGTCTTGTCAGGGTTCTAGGATATGGTGGTACCCTAAGCAGAACTAGAAGATTCTAGGGTGACGAGGAGTGGGTGTGAGTCTTCCATGATAGCCGTTGGTATCTATGAACTTTTTAGAAACAAGCCTATGGTGGTAGAGACCCAGAAATATGGGTGACTCGATAAGGAGCTGAGGATTGCTGAGCAAGGAAGCCAGATCTGGAGAAGGAGATGCAAGTAGGTGTTTTTGATGAGAGAAACGTGGAGCTACTGAGCTCCCATGCTGGATATCACTTTGTGGTGACTGTGAGAGTGCACAGGTTCTAAGACGTGCACAGAAAACAAAAGGAAGAGAGGGCCACCAGTTCTAAGACGTGCATAGGTTCTAAGACGTTCTAATAATTTAATGGCAAGGGAAAGAGAAAATATGTGAGAAATATATATAATTAAGTGATAACTTGCATATCAATAAAAACATCTCATACCTTCGAGTTTGAGTCTCAACTTTGGTACATACGTGCATAAATTGTCATAGACTTTTCTCTAAAATTTGGGATTAAAAGGATAAACAGTTTGGGAGATACGAAATTTGGAAGTTTCCCTAAAGTGGTAGGAGTCATTTTAAATGTCGCATGCCCAATTTGATTGGGATACGAATGAACGGATTCTAACAGTTGGATCAAAAGTCTACGGTCAATTCATGTCACCTACCCTAAGAAGATTAGGAATATGAGGGGTGCATATCCATGGATCATGTTCCCCTACAACCTATATATATGTGTGTTTATACCCGGTGATTGATGAGTCTGAGAACAACGTGAGTTGGCTCTTCGCGAATCTGGGGGAACACCAAGCTATTCGAGGAGTCAAGCAGCTTCCACTCAGTGTTTGCCTCCAGGAGATAATGGATGTTTTGAGATCACCAACCAGCCACCGATGAATGATTCAAAGAGTTAGGAAGGTACAACGTGCTAGGGCGAGGGCCACCGTGGCTCTAACCGGAGCTCTGACTCCTTTCACCTTGTGTATGGAGTAGCTGCGGTGCCACCCTGTCTTTCCATAGGAGCAAAGAACCATGCAGCCACATGGCTATGTGTGTTGGTGGCAGTACCACAACTCGGGTCGACGGAGATGGATGCCAGAGCTAGGGAGGCGTCGATCGGCATCTAGATGGGGTGGAAGATCGAAACCTGCCAGGGGAATCACCCTACTCCACGACACTCTGTTTCATAGAGGAAACAGAGTAGGGCACGCAGAGAAGGAGACACAGGCACGTGGGTTAGCTAGGTTGCAAGAGAGCCAGATCCAAGCGGCGGATCTGTGAAGCCAAGGAAGGAAACCACTAGAAAAAAAAGTAAAAAGGGCATGTGGCGCTCGATGATTGGTCCAAGAAAGTGATTTTTTGTGAAATTCATAGTTAATTAATGGTAGCTTGGATTGAGACATTTTATATATGAAAATTGATCAGGAGAATGAGAGGAATCTAATAAAAATGATGTTTAACCTTGATTCCGTTTGTAATTACAAAAGTACATTAAGTTGATGAAAAGTGCATTAAAGTTATGTTAAAAACCCTAATTGTGATTAAAGGTTGAATCTAGTATTCTTAATGGGTTAATTTAAGTATTAATAACCAATTGAATGATAATATTAGATTAGAACCTGATCTAGATGAGAAATTGCATGTTTTAGTGTTTTAAACCAAGATTACATGATAATGCATCTAGAAACCCTACTTTAAGGTAAAAGAGGAAGAGATCATATTTAATTTGAAATATGTGAAAAATGATGTTAAATGATGAGCCTAAGCCTGTTATATGAGATAGGTTATAATCATTAGGGTTTGTGAGTTATTTTTCCTAATTAGGGTTTGTAGTAATAAAAGTGCAAGAAAAACCCTAATTGCAAGAGAAACACTAAAAAGGAATAGAAACTCTAGGAAGCGAGCTACGTTTGATAGATCTTGATGATGTGAACAATGATAGGAGATTGTATGCATATTTTAGGATCATCTTGTGTTCTTGCTTGTTACTGGATTACTTGCTTAGTTGGATTATTTCTACACTCAAGTCAGCCAGACCGGTATGTGGTTAATTATGGTTAATCGCATTAGTTTCCCGAAGGGTTTCTCAGATGATTCATCACATTGAATGCAACTTATCAGTTGGATGTTCATACTTGAAAATTATAAAGTCACTATGATTATCACAATTATAATAAAAGTGTGTATTCTCACACATACATGCCACCCTGATGGATGATTCAAAAAGGTCAATCCCATGAGGGAAGAGCTATGGGCACCATGAGAGGTGACCAAAGACACCAAGCTCTGGAATGAGAAGGTGGTCTATGTTGCATGACTAATGGGCACCATGAGAGGTGACCCCAGGCACCAAGCTCGGGATTGAGAAGGGGGCCTTAACTCAATGGCAAAAGAGAAACCCTAGAGGGGGGTATGCCAGGGTTAGGGAAAAAGCGGTGGAGAATGACACATGGAAAATGTAAATTGGCTTGTTAATTACCTTGATTGTGATAATTAGATTTTTAGCCATATTTGTGAAAATTGAAGTTGTCCCCACATATCGGCATATTTCGATATGCTGACCGACGTTTTGTTTGTTAACATTTTAGGTGCAAGATTGAAAAGGACAAACAGTAAAGTGGCATATGTGGAATTAAATAAGAATTGAAGTAGAAAGGAGGATTAGTTAGAATAGACTCCAGATGTGGATAGCGGTAGATATCTAAATTTGAAAAAGGTATGCAAAGTTTTATTTTATACCCGCTTTTAGTTTAGTTAGTAGAATTTCATAATTATTATTGATTATTTGTTGAACCTTTGATCCTGTTAATTGCGATTACTGCTCTGACCTTCGGGTCTCCGTTAATTGGGGGTTATCGAGAGGTCGGGTCATTACATTTATTATCAGAGCATTGGTTCCTCATTTAATCTTTAATAATTATTAAATTTTACAAACTATGTAGAACCCAAGGGAGTTATTCGAAGATTTTCCAAAAGACAGAGGTGTCTAGAAAATGATCACATCTGATGGCTGGAAATATTTTCCTCCGCACCACTAGTCAGAATATGAAGACTCCTAGATTTGTGTGCCTGCCTGGACAATGTCTTTGGATCAGACTCGAAATAAGATACCTTTAGGACCCTCTCAGCTTGTTAATCCCTTCTCAGCTCAAATGATGTTAAGGATTTTAAGGATTATGGTTTCTCTCTCTCTGCCTCACCCTCTTGGGGTATGGGTAAAGTTGATAGTGTTTAAGGAATCCTCCACCAAATTAATGAAAAACATGTAAATAAGATGTCATGGACATAAGCTTAATAGTTTAAGCGTAAACTAAAGAATAGTTTCATGCTTAGGTCGTATGACATATGTTGTCATGCCCTCAGGAGAGACATGACACTAGACCTTCTTGTTAGGAGGATGGGTAGAGAGAGTTAGTCTTGGAGGTAGAGACCTCCATTATAAGTAGAGACCTGGCACATCCTCTGAGGATGATACTTACCCTAACCCTAAGTGGTGACTAGAGAGAGAGATGGCATGATGAGTCAGATGCCATGTTTGACCATGTGTGTGAGCAGACATTCTTTTGGATGCCCATGATGATATGAGCCATGTGAGGTTGGATGACCTAGTGCCTTGGGTGACCCAACCCTGGGAAGGGTTGTGCATGTTAAAATGAAGGATATCTCCTTCATTGATAAGGCTAGTGGAGAACCTATAGAAACCCGATGGGCTTATATGGGTATGGCATAGTATGCACCTAGAGGACGTCAATAGTGTTGATAGTACGCTCAAAGACTTGCTAGGATAGTATGTCAGATAGCTTATGAGATAACCATAAAGGGGCTATGGATAATCTAGAGCGAACATAAGTTGAATAAAGGCTTCACCCATGTAGGAGTATGCTTGTGTGCTTGATCCACCTTCTTGGAGCGAGGACTTCTACTAGTTAGGTTGGTTGTGGAGTTAGCTCTAAAGAGAGAGAGCATGACCCAAGCAAGAAGGTTGGAAGCTTAAACTTCGAGATATGAGGAACAATGGGAGTTGAGGATGATGCGACCTAAGTGGATGATAGTGGTTGCCTCATGCTGGATCCCTGGAGGCTGATGGTATCTTGATTGTCTTTAGAGGAACCAAACCATAGAGAGAGGATGAGGTTGCTAGTACCTATGTGCAGATGATATGGGTGCTTACTTTCTAGGGATAGGAAGAAGAGTTCCTTAGACCCAGAGGAGGTTTAAGTAACCAGTAGTGAGGCTTTATACCTAGTTGGTTGTCCTTGTGGAGGACTTCACTATGAAGTGTTGTTCAAGTAGAAGGATCATGGGAAGTGCATGTCATACCATGTACATGCTTGGCTAGTGGTTAAAAAGTTGAGCAGACAGTTGGAAATCTAAAAAGTGAACCTAGGGTTCCTAGGCCTAAGAGGGGAAGTGGTGTACCTACTGCTCATGATGAGATTTGAGCATGGCACTCCTCATGTTTAGAGGAAAGGGAAACCCCTTAAGTCTAAGGTATGTTTGATGAACCCCTCACCGATAAGTTGGTGACATGGGTAGGTATGATGATGGTCCAATGTGAGAGAATAGAAACAAGTAGGACCTACCATGGAGACCTAACATGGTTTAGAAGGTGGTTTGCTTGTGAGGTACACGCCTAAGTAGCTTGCTAGGGATAAGCATGCTCATGCAAACCCTAGATGTGAACCCTAGACAGAAGGACATTTGTGACCTTTGATGTAGTTTCCTCCCATCCTGAGAGAGGGACCCTTTTTGCAGGGTGTATACCAGTTTGTTGGTTTTGAGGTAACCTAAGGAGGTGTAATAGAATCTTTAGAATCTAAGTGAAGGGTACATGGTAAAATAATGAAGTTGTAGACCCATAGATAGCCATCTCTAAGTGTATGTGGATGTGTTACCATGGAGGTAACCAATATGGGGCCTGACCAAGGTAGGAAGGTCGCCATGATCCATATGAAAGGAGGAAAGACAGCAAGGATGGAAAGAGAGATGATGGAGACTTGGGTAAGGTTCTAAGTTGGACATGTACAATGTTAGAATCCTAAGTCTATCCTAGGGTCAGGTAGGGATAAGACCGATGGAAGTAGGACTTACCTAATTCCCTATTTTCACATGACCATAGGGTCGGGAAGTAACATCCAGCATTATCTGAGGGCCATGGGTTAGGAGATTGATCACCTTCATGAACTCATGGGACCCAAAGGGTAGATGATTAGGGCACTCTCTGGATGCATAAGGGAAGAGGGATGACCCCAAAAGTGTCGGCACCCTATAGACCTAGAGGAGATGACCAAGGATTGTGTGGTAACCCAAGTAGGTTCGAGACCAGTTTTCCATGGAAGTAACTTTGATATCAAGATTATTGTGATGTAGAGACATAAGTTGCACATTTCAACGTAGTTTCGAAGGTGTACTGGAAATGTGGGATGTACCATCTCTACTCTTAGAACCGGAAGAACTTTGTGTTTGGACGGCCGCCAAATTCTTATTTCCTCTTGTTATGGGAGTGAGAGATAGGATAGTGCGCATGATATACACCAAGGATAAAGGATGATGTGATTTGGAATGTTGTTGTGAGGTATGAGGACATAGATGATAACATACCCTTATGGAGTAAACGATATGTAGATGGTTTACAAACATCAAGATAACTAAGGTGGTCAACTTGTGAGAATGTTCTTATCATGAGCTATGTGGAAATTGCAAGTTATATAATGTTGAGTTTGGTAACCAAGAGGATGAGCTCAGGGTGTTCTTGATGAAGGTAGACTTAGTGTTTGAGATGAGATGATAAGTCAAATACATGAAGGTGTATGTCGTCAGCATTACCTTACACCTAAGGATATGAAGTGGTAATGGATGCTCTGGTTGAGATGCAGATGCCTAGTTAGATAGAGGCTAGAAGAGGCTGTTAGTTTAACCCTAAGTTTAAAAAAGGAGATTTATTTGGGCTAACACTCGTATGTAACGAGATCTATTGAACAAGTTAGTAGTTTTTTGGTTATCCATCCTAGCCCTTGATGCAATAAAAGGATAGAACCTCAGATGCACTTCTCTAGAAAAGAAGGTGATGAAATCCCGACTAGAGTGGTTTAGGGTTTCTGAAGAATCAATCTTGAGGAATCATGACATACAGGAGGTCATGATTTTAAGTTCATCATACACCATGGTACTACCAGGATAGTAAGTTGCAGTAGTACGTTGGATGCTTAAGATGAAGTTGCATGTGGTTTTCCGCCATGAATGTCAGGAGGTGAAGGAAAAACACCAGTAACCAAATGTGTTGGTATAGCAGATGAAGAGTCTCCGAAAGGGAATGGGAGTTCATCACTATTGTTGTTGTGGTAAGTCTCCCCTAGACCAAGGAAGGTCAAGATGGAATATGAGTTATGGTAGATCGCCTTACCTAGATGACATGAGAAAGAAAGAATATTGTCAAGGGACAGATCCAGTTGAACTACATATGGGAAAGATGGTTCAACTACACCATGATGTGCGTTCAAAAGTTCATGAGTATAACCAAAAGATTCACTTCCATGATGTGAAAGTAGATGAACTCATTGCTAGTATAGTTTATCACCCCTAACTAATGATAAGTTTGATCCAGACTAGAGGTTTTGATGAGAGCATGTGTTCTCGTTCAGGGTGATACTAAAAAGGTTGTAGGCTTTGCTTCAAAGGATGGGTTTCCTTACAAATATTTCTTTGGATAGGATTTTTGTGATTCCCATTATTATATTAATCCAATAATGGATATAAAAGAGAAGAAAAGAAGAAAAGTCCAAATATTAGAAAAAGATACAAGATAATGAGTATTCAGCACAGTATTTATAAGAAATACTTGGAAATATCTAGAAAGTGGCATTAATGGCCACAATTGAATAAAATTCGTTTACATATGATTTCTAATAAAAGAAATATGAAAAGAGGAAAAAGGAAATGAAAGATAAAGAGAAATCCTTTAAAAGAATAAGGAAATAAGTAACATAATAAGAAAATGGATAAAAGATAAGTAAAAGGCTAAGGCATATTCCCAAGATGTGATTTCGAGCCATTAAGGTTCCTTGAGGTTCAAGGAACTCAGAATAATAATTTAATGGCAAGGGAAAGAGAAAATATGTGAGAAATATATATAATTAAGTGATAACTTGCATATAAAGAAACACATGTCATACTTTCGAGTTTGAGTCTCAACTTTGGTACATACGTGCATTAAGTTGTCATAGACTTTTCTCAAAAATTTGGGATTAAAAGGATAAACAGTTTGGGAGATACGAATTTTGGAAGTTTCCCTAAAATGATAGGAGTCATTTTAAATGTCGCATGCCCAATTTGATTGGGATACGGATAATGGATTATAATAGTTGGATCAAAAGTCTACAGTCAATTCATGTCACATACACTAAGAAGATTAGGAATAGGAGGGGCACGCATCCATGGATCATGTTCCCCTAAAACCTATATATATGTGTGCCTATACCCGGTGATTGATGAGTTTGAGAACAACGTGAGTTGGTTCTTTGTGAGTCTGGGGGAAATGCCAAGCTACTCAAAGAGTCAAGTGGCTTCTGCTCAGTTGTTGCCTCCAGGAGATAACAACTATTTCGAGATCAACACCCAGCCACCAATGAATGATTCAGAGAGTTAGCATGGTACAAGGTGCTAGGGAGAGGGCCCCCATGGCTCTAACCGGAGCTCTGACTCCTCCCACCTAGTTGTGGAGGTGCCGCCCTATCTTTCTTTGGGAGTAGAGCACCATGCAGCCACATGGCTATGAGTGTTGGTAGCAGTACCACTACCCGGGTTGACGGAGAGGGATTCCAGATCTAGGGAGGTGTCAATCAACATCAAGAGAGGGTGGAAGATCAGAACCTACTAGCAGAATCACCCTGCTCTGCGACACCCTGTTTCACAGAGGAAATAGAGTAGGGCACGCGGAGAAGGAGATGTAGGCACATGGGTCAGCCTGGTTGCAAGGGATCTAGATCCAAGTGGCGGATCTGTGAAGCCAAAGAAGGAAATCGCCAGAAAAAAAAAATTGTAAAAAGGGCATGTGGCGCTCGATGATTGGTCCATGTAAGTGAATTGTTGTGAATTCATAGTTAATTAATGGTAGCTCGGATTGAGACACATTATATATGCAAAAGTACATTAAGTTGATGAAAAGTGCATTAGAGTTAGGTTAAAAACCCTAATTGTGATTAAAGGTTGAATCTAGTATGCTTAAGGGGTTAATTTAAGTATTAATAACCTATTGAATGATAATATCATATTCGAACGTGATCTAGATGAGATATTGCATGTTTTAGGGTTTTAAACCAAGATTACTTGATAATCCATCTAGAAACCCTAATTTAGGGTAAAAGAGGAAGGGATCATGTTTAATTTGAAATATGTGAAAAAAGTTGTTAACTGATGATCCAAAGCCTGTTATATGAGATAGGTTATAATCATTAGGGTTTGTGAGTTATTTTGCCTAATTAGGGTTTGTAGTAATAAAAGTGCAAGAAAAACCCTAATTGCAAGTGAAACACTAAAAAGGAATAGAAACCCTAGGAAGCGAGCTAGGTTTGATAGATCTTGATACGCATATTTTAGGATCATCTTGTGTGCTTGCTTGTTACTGGATTACTTGCTTAGTTGGATTATTTTTTCACTCAAGTCATCCTGACAGGTATGTGGTTAATTATGGTTAATCGCATTAGTTTCCCAAAGGGTTTCTCAGATGATTCATCACATTGAATGCAACTTATCAGTTGGATGTTCATACTTGCAAATTATAAAGTCACTATGATTATCACAATTATAATAAAAGTGTGTATTCTCACAACTACATGCCACCCTGATGGATGATGCAAAAAGGTCACACCTAGGAGGGAAGACCAATGGGCACCATGAGAGGTGACCCCAGACTCCAAGTTCGGGAATGAGAAGGTGGTCTATGTTGCATGACTAATGGGCACCATGAGAGGTGACCCCAGGCACCAAGCTCGGGATTGAGAAGGTGGCCTTAAGTCAATGGTAAAAGAGAAACCCTAGAGGGGGGTATGCCAGGGTTAGGGAAAAAGCGGTGGAGAATGACACATGGAAATCATAAATTGGCTTGTTAATTACCTTGATTGTGATAATTTGATTGTTAGCCATATTTGTGAAAATTTTGGTTGTCCCCACATACCGACATATTTTGATATGTTGATCGACATTTTTTTTGTCAACGTTTTAGGTGCAAGATTGAAAAGGACAAATAGTAATGTGGCATATGTGGAAATAAATAAGAATTAAAGTACAAAGGAGGATTAGTTAGAATAGAATCCATAAGTGGATAGCGGTAGATATCCATGTTTTGAAAAAGGTATGCAAAGTTTTATTTTATACCCGCTTTTAATTTAGTTAGTAGAATTTCATAATTATTATTGATTATTTGTTGAACCTTTTATCATGTTAATTCGGATAACAGCTCTGACCTTCGGGTCTCCTTTAATTGGGGGTTACTGGGAGGCAGGGTCGTTACAGGTTTAGTTGTTCTTGATGCAATTGTGAGAATGTGTGATATGGGTGATTTGAGGCACAAAAGTATAATATACAACCAGATTTCAAGAGTTAAAAAGTACTACAATATAGAGATATAAAATCATGTAACGTAAAGAGATACCTTGGAATCATGTTTCCATCCATTTTCAGTTTATGTTACATCACATTTTATAATTTTAAATGTTCTTATGTTGATAGTTCAATTTAGTTTGCTATTTTCATATTTTTATATGCAACTCTTTTAAAATGTTGTATGTTGAGGTGTAGGCATCTGAAGAAGTTGGATCCTATCTTAGTTGGAGTTTTTGTCTCATTTTAACACTATATAGATGCACTTATTTCTAAATTGGTATTCTTCTTTTCTATAATGTATCTATGCTTGGTATATGTTGCCTTTGAAGTGACAACGAAAGGAATCCGTTAACTATTTTCTCAATAAAAAATGATTTAATGACGTACCTTGATTGCACTTGGATGTTGAAGACCAGGTTTTTGGTAGATGATCTATGACTTTACATGCTTTCCATGCTTTCTAACTAGCTACTATGAAAAGAAGACCACAATCTTTCGTCTCCTTGTTGCTTTTAGAAGGTGTGAAAAGGTGAATTTTTGCATAAGTATGAACTAATTCCAATTTTACCATCATTATGTTCACTCTTAACCCCAATATACTTTCCTTAGATACTTGATCACTTTTGACACTCAAATTCGAAATATAGTGATCAATGTTAATTTCATACACAATATGACACCAAAAATTAGATTAATTCATCACTTTGTCCAATGAAGTAAATTTGTCCATAAAAATTCAACTTTTTCTTATCAAAGTTTGTATAAATATTCTACATATTTTTTTGGAACCTATGTTGAAAATTTTATCCCATTTTGACATTCCTAGAATTTTCGACGAATTATTGAAGTTATTGTGTTGAAAACCATTTTATTTTCCTTTTATTTGACCAATGCCATGTTAGTGATCCTCTTGCAAAGGGAGGGGTGAACCCTAGTCCTTAGATCCAATCCTACATAGATCCAGGCCAGATAATACAACCATGGACTCTTCTTTTACCTCCTGTAATCAGTGGGGAGGTGTTATTGCGACCGAGAAGGGCAATCAACCCCATACGACCATGATTCAAAATTCAAATCAAGTAGAAATGCTACTCTCGCAATTTTGAACTTGCCCATCCTCACTTTGACCACCTTCATTTCTCTCTTAATCCTCCAAAATGCCTTTCTCATTTCCTAATCTCACTCTGGAGGCCATGGATAAGGTCAAGAACTCAATCTAGCCCAAAACCTAATCCTAGTCCTAAAAATAGGCCTCCTAAGACTCGCCAACACCTCACTTTGCTTAGAACATTGCTTTTGCTCACTGTCTAAGCCCCAAACACCTCTAATTCTTGCTCTAATATCATGATTATTCAAATGGTGCTGCCTCCTTCCATTTTGGGCACTCCCCCCACCTTGATCTCTTGCCTCAAATCGGCACCTCCCCCAACTTCACGAAAGTGCAGTGAGTCTGACTGATGCCTCCATTGCCAGCTCCCACACCTGCTACCCCCGAGACCCATTGCAATAGAGATCCCTCCTCGTCCTTATTTTTGGGCTCACGAGGAAGTCTAAGTGAAGACAGAACAGATTGTGGACTTCAAGATCCAAAGGAAATGAACTGGTCCAAGACTCAGTGAACTGAGGGTTCAATCAACTCTTGACAATCGGACCAGTGAGCCAGGATCAGACTGATCCATTGAACCCATGCCCCAACCAATCACAATATTATATTTCTAATTAAATAACTAGACGATCCTCATTTTTACCTTGAAAGTACTTTTTTTCATCCTTTCTGCCCAATATTCATTATAATTGACCAAAACTTACAAAAATTGTATCTTTTGATTCCTAGCTCCAAACATTATGAATAAATAGTCAATTTTGATGAGAAAAAATCCAATGCATCATTTAAAAATACTTTTTAGATCTAATTCCATATGATTCCCACTAATATACCTAAATTTTGATCTTTTTCTTATTTAAATTGTCAAATGACTCAATAAATTATGTTTGATCTCTAGAAACCCTTACATTTAACTATAATGATTATCTTGATACACAAAAATGAAGACTTGAATCATTAATGATCTAGATCTATTTACTTCATTCAATATTGAATATAATCTCTATGATTTTCTTATTTAAATTGTCAAATGACTCAATAAATTATGTTTGATCTCTAGAAACCCTTACATTTAACTATAATGATTATCTTGATACACAAAAATGAAGACTTGAATCATTAATGATCTAGATCTATTTACTTCATTCAATATTGAATATAATCTCTATGAATAATGAGTAATTGTAACATCCCAGCATTTGAGTCCTTGGATAAAACACTCTTAAAAGGAATGATTGGACTACCCATATCACCAAGGTGCACCACCTTTTCCGAGAGCCCATCTCTAAAGAACTCCATAGTTAAGTGTGCTCAGCTTGGAGTAGTACTAGGATGGATGACCAGTCAGGAAGTTGATCCTAGCTTGCGCGTGAGTGAGATTAAGACGCACAATTAAGGCTAGTGGTGGTATGTGGGGCCAATCGTCATTCCTGAAACCCTACTAGAGCCTTGGGCAGTGGGCCCGGGTGTTACAAATAGTATCAGAGCCATAACTCCTCTAGTAGGTGGGGCCTGCATGGGCATGTGACATGCCAGTCTTGAGTTGTGCGGTTCAAGCATGTAGGAAAGGGTTGTTCATGGTTGACGTATCCACCCTTGCACTGGTATTCCGTGATCGGGAGTTGGGTGTCCATGGGCCATTGTGGGTCTGCACCAAAATGGGGTCAGATTATGAGGCCATATAGTTGAGTCTTGATGAGGATGTCAAGAGTCTAAGTGGGGGAGTTTGTAACATCCCAGGATTTGAGTCCTTGGATAAAACACTCTTAAAAGGAATGATTGGATTACCCATATCACCAAGGTGCACCTCCTTTTCCGAGAGCCCATCTCTAAAGAACTCCATAGTTAAGCGTGCTCAGCTTGGAGTAGTACTAGGATGGGTGACCGGTCGAGAAGTTGATCATGGCTTGTGTGTGAGTGAGATTAAGATGCGCAGTTAAGGCTAGTGGTGGTCTGTGGGGCTAGTCGTCATTCCTGAAACCCTACCAGAGCCTTGTGTAGTGAACCCGGGTGTTACAGTAATCTTGATATTAACCTTAATCTTGCAAAAATTTTGATCATATGTGTGACCCATGACTTTAATTGTATATCAATCGAAACATGGCCTAGCATTGAATACCAATGATTCTAATTCACCATGATGATGATGATCATAATGGTCATTAAATTAGGGTTAACACATATGGTTCTAGAAAACATAGGCAGATCATTCACACTCGAAAATGGACTTGACACTTGAAATAATGTTGGACATCTTAAAATTGTTAATTATAAGTGGATGAACTAACCCTAAAGTTGACGTAGGAAAATGTAACCCTAATATCAAATGTTGAAACATGATCTTCTAAATTTTGTGATCTTGACCCTTGATCCAATCTTGTTTATTTAGGATTTGTCTCAAAGGGTTGACCTATTACTTGTTGAGATTTGTACTCTAAATCTTCAGTGAAAGACACACTATCATATCTCCTCCTAGGGAGTACTGAAGATACTTTTTATGTATTTTTTGATTGTATACTTGGCTATATACTTGGTTGAGCTACTAGTCCCTATTGATTAGTCTTCCATTTTTCCTATATTATATTTTGAGAATAACTTCAAAACATAAATGATATTACCCATTATGACTGCCTGTATAGTTTCTTTTATCATTAAGCATGCTTCTCATTCATCAAAACTCATATTTACATATGGGGGAGCTAAGCTCAGTAGAATCTATGTATGGAAATTTAAATAAGAAAGAAAACCTATCTATGCAGGTTTCTATAGTCCCTAGTGATGCTGCTCCACACATTCCAGGAATTCACACTAGTGTCTGCAAAAATGACCTGATTCCTATTGAACCAGATGTGAGTAAAGCAAAGTGATGGCAAGAAGACCCTCATTCTTTTTCAGGAAGAGAGGTCTTCAATGCATCTTGGGACATTTGAAAATAACCCTACAGCTCGACTTCATAGCTCAGCAACAACAGAGCACTTCCATAAGATATGTTTGTTCTTTTTAGTATCATTGTTGCACAAGCTACATATGGAAGCAATGGCAAACCCCCTCCTTTGCAACATGTCTTCAGTGAGAAGTCTTCCATGTAGGATCTTCTAACAACACAGAGTGGTGTGGAGAGAGAGAAACCCTAAACACTTAGAGTTATACTTGAATTAGGGTTGAGAAGGGAAGAATATATATGAGAGAGTCCTAGAGGTATTTTACTTCGAGTCAAAACCTCTAATTTTTGCCAGGCCGTCACACAATATCTGGGAGTCCTTATAGACCGACTAGCGGGGCAGAGGAAAATCTTGCCAGCCTCCAAATTGTAATCCTTTTCTAGACACCTTCATCATTGAGAAATCCACTAATAACTCCCTTGGGTTCTAAAGAGTTTGTAAAATTTAATAATTATTAGAGATTAAATGGAAAACCATCGATCTGATACAAATTGTAACACCCGGGCCCACTGCCCTAGGCTCTAGTGGAGTTTCAAGATTGATGAATGGTCCCACAGACTACCACTAGCCTTAACTGCACACTTTGTCCTCACTGACGCGCAAGCCAGGATCAACTTCCCAACTGGTCACCCATCCTAGTACTACTCCAAGATAAGCATGCTTAACTATGGAGTTCTTTAGTGATGGGCTCCTGGAAAAGGAGGTGCACCTTGGTGATATGGGTAGTCCAATCATTCCTTTTAAGATCATTTTATCTGAGGCCCCAAATCCTGGGACGTTACAATACCAGTCATCTTCTCACTTCTTGAAGTTGTGCGATCCTAGACCCGGAGAGAGAATTGGGATGGGTTGGGTAGCAAGATACCTAGTAGGGTAGATAAGGAGTAAGGCTAGATCATCTATAGCTTGTGTATCAACCTAGAAACATATGTATATATAGATTTACATCCTCTTACACCTTTTCCCATGGCATACAAGAAATATACTACTAGATAAGGCATCATGTTTTGGGAAGAAAAGTTGACATCTTAATATGATATGATGTTGATATTGTGATCTAGATATCATGAATAGTCTAATATTTTTAATATGATAATTAGGGTTTAACCTAATATGCATAACTTGGTTTGTAACCTTAGAAACCATGATATGATGGAATTAGGGTTTGTAACCCTAATCCCTAGTCCAAACATGTGATAACCCTAAACCCTAGTTTAGGAGTGCATCTAGATCTGTTTAATGTAATATGAATACATGGTGATACATATTTAGTATGTATATTTTAGATTGAATGCTTTGTTCTTGGATGTTTGGGTACACTCTTAAAGTACATGTGATATATTCTGCATGGTTTCTACAATGGAATAAGGTACATGGTTACGCTTATGAATACCTATATTGAATTATGAGTTTGTTGAGGTTTCTCGATGGGATTGAACGAATGATAAGTTGATTTCTTGTTTATTTACTTCTTGCAAATTATAAAGTTCCTATGAGTATCATGTAAAGTAAATAACAATATTCTGAACCATGTGTTAGATTGATTTTAAGGGTAATGCACACGAGCCCTAATGGGACAGTGATTACACATGATGTAGTAGACTAGATATGGGTTAGAATATGAAAACACGTTTATGTTTTTATATGGAAGATAAAGGTGTTTGCTTATATGTGTACTTGTGATTATTGTTTGAACCCACGTACCAGTATAGAAATATGTTGATCATGTATTTGTTTGTCGGTGTTTTAGGTATCAGGTATACTTAATTCGTAGACATGAGGTTACTGATAAAGATGTTGAAGATACTAAAGTTATTCATGAAGGTTTAGTCTTAGTGGTATATTTTCACATATGTACATGTTAAATCTTTCTAAAATTTATGTAACTCCTTAGAAGAGCTTTTTATGCAAACATGTAAATATTTTTTCATTAATGGAAATTGTTTACTATTATGTATTATTTCTTGAATCTAATCCTAGAATTTATGAGTAATGATTCATGACTTTAAGGTCTTTCAGACACTCAAAATTGCAGGTTGTTACATTTGGTATCAAAGCACAGATTCATCAACTAATACTTAATAGTTTATAATTTCAAATCATCCCTAGAACTATAAGAGAAAAAATAGTAAAGCATAATGTATCATTTAGGTTTCTCACCTCACATTTTCATCTACTTCTCATCTCTTTGCTTGATATGCCTCGAAAAAATATTGTTAATTAGAGAAGTAAAATGTGAAAAGATGTAACCTTTTATGTAGGTCCCTCTAGAGAGGGTAGACATTAGAAAGATACATGTGAGATAACCCATTAGGGTTTAGGTAGACATTAGAAAGACTCTAGTAAGTTGAGGAATATGGAAAATCTAAGAGGTAGAGTATAGTCCCTAACCCTAATTCTAAAACCTTAATCTTAAATAATGAACATGGTGTGGTGGTATGGGACACCACCGATGTGAACCTTGAAATTAGGAATAAGAAAGATAAAGGGATGGGTTTAGGTAACCCAGTCTCCCATGCATGTGTGCACGAGAAGCATATCACTTATGAAAGAGGTCTTAAGAAATATATGAACCCAATAGTTATATGTAAATGAAAAAAGGAAAGTATCAAGATAACTTTCCCAAACCCCTCATGTTGTCTCTGGAAGTTTGGTGATGGTGGCCAAGCCCCTGGAGGGGAAGGATGATGTAGCACCAAGCCCCTAGAAGGGAAGGTGACTCAAGTTCACTGAAGGGACAGAAACCATGAAGGGGTATACTAGAAATTGAGCAAATGTGGGTTGATATGTTATCATGATAAAAAGTTATGCCAAATGATAAAAAAAGATATCTATGAAACCTTTAGGGTTAGTGTGCCAACCTGGGGTGGGTCAACCCAATAGTGGGAAGATTACCTAGGAGGGAGGCAAAACCTTAGATCTTGGGATCAGGTTGTGGATAGAGAGCCTAACCCCCTCTTATCAGCCAAGAAGGCACCGTAGGCTAGGACTTTCCCTTAAAAGGTAAGTGACAAAAATGTATTTAAGTATTGAGATAACCTTAATCCTCATATAGAGTAGTGAAGAGTTAAATATATAAAATGAAAGCACTTATATTCTTTGAACCCAAGGATGCCATCTCTGAGTGACACAACTGGTCAAGCCCAGGAAGGAAGACTAGAAAGGCACTAAGCCCCAGGAGGGAGGTGGCATGAGTGGATGACCAAGCCCAGGAGGGAAGGTCATGAAATGGTCAAGCCCAGGAGAGAAGACCAGTAAGGCACCAAGCCTAGGAGGGAAGGTGGCCCAAGTCCACAGTACAGATGTTTAGGATCAAGCCCCTAGAGGGGAAGATCACAGAAGGTCAAGCCTAGGAGGGAAGACTGACATGGCACCAAGCCCCGGAGAGAAGGTGGCCTGAGCCCAATGATGAGACTATACTGCATAATGTGTGCTCAAAAGTGTGGGTCGTTACATTTTGTATCAGAGAATATTAGACTATTTTTGGGATAACGGGTGTTACACTTGGGAAGTGGGCCCGAGTGTTACACCTAGTGTACCTGCCTGTATTCTAGGGGGTAGGGCATAAGGTTGGGTGTCTTACTTGAGATGTCAAGATAAGGCGGACCATGTCGATAAAAGGGTAGATAATCTTGAGCACCATTAAGGACCCTTCCAATGGGAATCTGGTCAATGGCCATAATATGTTGTTGAATATAATGGAAATACACCTAAAATGTGCTTTGGATAAAAGAAAGTCGTTAGTTGTTCTTTCCTTATTTCATCTTCTTTCTTATATTCTAGCCGAGCAAACTTGTATATTACTCTTAAACTATTTACATGCCCTTTCATAGCGTACTTAATGCTTAAGCATTGGTATATTTTGTTTATTGAATTTGTAGTTGCCAAATGAAGATCCGTTGCACCCAAGACTCTAATATTTGAAATGAAACACCAATGGGTATACTTAAATCTAGAAATGGGTACATGTCTCTTATCTCCATGTTTAATATCTTGTTATCTCTTATCTTGTTTCTGTTTGTGGTTTTATTCATGCATATGTTACGTTATCCATTCTTGGAACAGACGCCCATGTCCACTCGCCTTTGTTTTTGTAGGCATTAGGTGTGTGGACTTAGGGTAACAAGCAATTCTGTGACAAATGCTATCTGAGCAATCACATATCCTCTATGCATGATTAATAGCTGAATACCCCACATCCTAGAGAGTCTTCTAGCATCTCATCTCTTCTTTAAGGACTACCCTAAGCCACCCATTAGATGATTAGTTAGCTTCTCATCACCTCAAGTGATACTTCTACTCATGACTATCAATCACATGATCTCTCAATTATGGGTAGCTTATGTACATGGAAAACTAGAATTTGAATAAAATTGACAAAAGTTGAGTAGAATAATGATGATGCCATGATCTGACCTTAATATGAAAAATCAATTATGACTAATGGAAATACTCCAAGAGTTAAGCATTTACATTTGACCTCTCAGATCATGATTAACTCAACTTTACCAGATCTAGACTACATGCTTTCTATGTTTGAGGTAAAATGATAATGATCTTGATATGATAAGATAAGAAGGTGTTGCACATTGTACCTTGTCTTGATGAGGACCATATTTGATTTAATCCATGATGCCCTATTGTTGACTAAACCTCAAACAAAAATAAGAAAATTTCTCCCCCATTTCGACATGAATCTTGTTACACCTTGGAATGACTAAGCTCTTGGACTCTTGAAATCATTATAAAGGACTTTGGTAAAAGAGGCATCTTCTCTATTGATTCATCTGCCTCTTGGTAATCTCCATTTTGAATAACAACATGGATATGGATATCACTCTTGCATTGTTATGATCAAACTCTCGATTTCCCAATTTGACTTCTAGATTTCCAAATATACCCTTACCTTGACCATGAAAGGAAGGGAACACGATTATGACCTCAATATTACAAAATATTGAAAAATGGTTTCCATATCATGACCTTGATATTACAAAATGATGAAATATTGTTTCTCTATTATGATATTGATGTTTGACTTGTCACCTTATAAAATATGATTTGATAGTTGATACTTGTCCTATTTGAATATGCCTGATGACTCATGATTATTATGGACTAATGTGCTAGATCGGAGCAGTAGTTGACTTATGACTCCCCTTATCTAGGTCACATCTCTAATTTTACTACCTCTAAATTCTCACCTTATTGATTATTTAGAGTTTAGAAAGGTGAACCCTTTCATACTATTTTTATTTCTTGACCTAATTTTCTTATAGGTCAAATCCATGATGATATTGATACTCGATCTTGAATCCCAGTTTGAAAATGATCTTAAAATATGATGTTGTTGACCATAGTTAGTGCTTAGTTTCCTAGAAAGACCTAGGCCTAGATCATTCATCAACCTTGAACACCTTGAAAATCAACTCGATATTGATGCCAGCAAATGATGAATAATGCTCACAATTTTGCTTGATTTTCTCAATTGTTGTATATGAATAAATGATCACCTTTAGGTATAAATAGGAATATAAACCCTAGCTTCAAATGTTTGGGCCCATGACCTTGATGTCCAAATTCATGACACGATATTGATTACTGAAATTATGATGCATGACTACTGAACTTAATATTGTTTCAACTCCTATGATCACCCTATTTGGCTTGTGAGATCACCCTTGATTTATGATTGATGACTTTCATGTTCACATACCTAAAAAACTATAAAATGATGATTATGATTATCCTACTCAATTTATTACTTAGGGTTAAGCTCCATGTGGACTAGGGTGGGCCCTTCTATTGGTTTTGAGCATGAACCCATCATGTTGAAAAATAATGTATATCTCGAATTTGTTAAAATATGAATTCTCAATCATCGATGTATAACCCCACCTAGGCCAATGTAGAAGTCGGGACCCTAAATGTTGGGAATAAAAGTCATTCTTTACTCTTGATTCCAAAAGTACTATTTGCTTGATAAAAAAATGTGAGCTCTCCAAACTTGTAATCTATAGGATGTTCTCTCCTAATATATGACTCATATGATGATTTTCCAATATGATGATCCATGTGACTATAATATTTTGATTCATGACTCATATGATGATTTTCCAATATGAGGATCCATGTGACATTAATATTTTCCAATCTGGTGATCTATGTGAATATATGTTGACCATGATACTCAATTGCTCATTTTCAGAATGAGATGGATATTGTAACTTGAGAATACACTACAACAAAAATGCCCATTAGTGGCCTTTTAGAAATTCCACTGAAAAAAAACACCACTAAATATGTTTAGTGGCATTTGTTGACACTTAAAAAAATGCCTCTAGCACCAATGCCACTAGAAAGATAGTGGTGTAAGTTGTAAATGCCACTAAACATTTGGCTTTAGTGGCTTCCAATAAATGCCAAATAAAGGCCACTAAACCATCATTTGGCATTTATAAAGAAGCTACTATCCATCAATTGGCTTTTATATAAATGTGACTTTTTTGTATAATTTTGATGTATGAAATGGTTATGATTACGTGTAATGGCATATAAAAAAAGCCACTAATGACATAATAGTTATGTATTAGTACATTTTCATGGTTTTTAGTAATTAAATTTTCATTTCATTATCATGTTTTTAAATTGAATGCCAATTGCAGCCGAACTCAGTTCTACCAAAAGTATGAATATTTTTATTTATAATGAAATGAAAATTACATGGGGAGGGCATTTTACCATGCCCCTTAGATTGAATACAACACCAATGATATACTTTCATATATATAATATTTTTCTATTCAATACAATAAATTCTACATCATTGGATTTGTCTCTTCCCTAATATGGCTATCTACTTTTAAGCATGCCTACTTCAGAGCCCATTTTGGAAATAGCTTCAACATCCCATTCAGAAAGCACCTTCTCATATGGTGCTTCTTAACTTGATTTGTTGACTTGATTGTCTGCCACAGCTGTTGAGAATCCTAGATTTTTGGCATTCAAAGATGAAGACAAATGAATCATTTTCTCCAAATCATCTGGATTCATCTTGGTAATAACATCCAAGAAAGTCTTAACCATCTCTCGTGGCAGTCCATTAGCACCCATAGCTAACAAAGATTCTAGGGTAGCATTCGAAATGTAATCTTGAAATGATCTACAGTAGTAACTAATACTCAACATATGACATATTATACATGACATGTAAGAATAAATATATACAACTCTATAGATGAGATAAAGAGGGTAGCTAAAGAAATATAAATAACGTTAGGATGGAGCAATTACATCATGAGACCATTAGGGTGTAACTAATGTTAGACTGTGT
This sequence comes from Alisma plantago-aquatica, assembly GCA_963693085.1. Classification (NCBI taxonomy): domain Eukaryota; kingdom Viridiplantae; phylum Streptophyta; class Magnoliopsida; order Alismatales; family Alismataceae; genus Alisma; species Alisma plantago-aquatica. Next base: position 170,266,331 of record OY856410.1, read on the forward strand.
GTTCCTAGTTCCTACAAAAAGATAGGAAACTAAACAAAAGGTTCTCAACTCAGTTCTTCTCTATACAAGGTTCAGGGTAAACATTCTTAAGATAAGATAGTACAAAAATCTATGGCTAATGGATAATAGTGATACTAAAATACAATGGGCACTTGTAACTGAAGATACTTGAGATATTTGATTTTTAGGTTGTTGCATCTCTTGCATAGTGACAGCTTGAGCAGAAGATGGTAAACTCATAGCCAAGCCCTGGGCTTGAGTAGAAGAGGTAGCAAGAATGTTTCTATTAGGAGAGATATGAGTCCCAACATTAGTTAAAGAGGACAAACCATCTATGGAGGAACTAAACCCAACATTAGCTTTGTCTATAAAGTTAAATCGCAATGTGTTTCAGTCCAGCCTATGAAACATTATAAGATATATTGCTAATGCATTATAATAAATCAAATTTCAACCTGAAAGAGAGTGTTCGCCAACTGAGGATAAGCTTAGTTGTCGAGCTAGTGCATTATTTTCATTAGTTACACTCTGCATGATCAAACTATTATTGTTTTCATTTTTTTGATCCAATTCAAAATTAACATGTCACTAGGAAATGTGAGGTTAAATAATTAACTTCATCTATGATAATACTTCATTAAATTGAGTTCTTGACATTGTGGCTAAATAATGGGACAAGGGATCATTTCCAAGGCCTAATCGACTCTAATTACCAGGTAGAATGCTAGTTTGACTCCCTCTAGAGCTCCAGCCATTAAAGATACTATTGTAGCATATAGCATAAACCAACATATGTATTCAAGAAGTAGTCGAAGCATATAGCATAAACCAGGTACTTCATATTAACTATGATTTTGTCACCATAAATAAGTAAGACATACTTGAGCATTCTGATGGCTAGATGGTGCTAATTGTGATGTTGGTGACACATGATGATTTAGCTCGGGCTTAGGCAGAAGATAAGATGAACATCATCAGATTCTATTTCCATGTCAGCTTCCAAAGCCTCTACTTCTGCATCAGACAAAAGATCTTAGATAACTGCTTACATACCTTCTCTGAGATTAAGAAACACCAGTGAGTTCAACGAGATTATACCACCCATATAGTCATCCTCATCGATGTCATGAGGCATGTTGTAGTTTCTACTAAATATTGATTGAATTTCTAATCTCTCATCCATCAAATCCACCATATCATCTTGCATGCTCTACACAATACAAACCACGACATTCAGGATAATAAGTTAGCATTGGTAGTAAGAAGTGATGAGTAATGTGTAGACCATCATTCATGTTATAATATAGTGGTATAAGACTGACATCAATTTGTGAGATGTTCATTGTCTTCATAATTCCTTTGATTTCCTTGTCGGCAAACTTGAGCACCGATCTTTGTACCTGCATAAAAAAGTAGATTAAGACACCATGTTTAGATCATTCCAAAATTATTGGTGCTTGTTTGTATATGTTGTGATTCTACTATGGATAGTTTTTTAGGTGTATGCTCTTGTTGCAAAGAGGTTGCTCCTTAGTGATATGGTTCGTTTATGCTTATGCACATGATGTGATGAGGTGGATCCTCAATGTTATGATGATAGTGACTTGGTTGGACAAAATGTGCTTGATATGTGTACCTATGGAAAATCTAGGCTGAATCCAGGTTAGAAAGAGATATAGATCCTTCCATACCTTAGCTTAGGACTTTAGTGCTATTAACATTTGAAGAAGAAAGAAGACGTCGTTGGTTATCATTGTCATAATAGTGAACCTAGCAGCTCTGTCATTGTTTAATTATACAATGTGGAGGCACCTGTAAGAGAACCAGAGCAGCAAAATCCATGGTAAGAAGTCTCTAAGGTTGGCTGAGGGAAGTCTTGATACACCATGTGTAGAAAATTAGGATGTTTCTTACGAGTTACATGGAAAAATGAAAATGGGAATGTACTTACTAGCCATTACAAAGATTTCTCATACATAAAACCCAATGTCATTGTGGCCACCTAATTATTGGAATACCATAAGACAAACTCCAACCTATAAGAAGGCAGTTAGTTGATTTTCTCCCATATACATTTCCACTCATAACTATTACTAAAGAATATGTGAGAATTTTCTTACAGTTATTGGATGAATATATTTCTACTAGAAAAAGTCTTGTATATAAATTGGCACCTTCTCAATGGGTTGCCTCATTGCAAGCTAAATCTCTTATCTCATCACTCATTTTCAAGACCTTGTTCATGTTGGTATGGATATTGAATTAGCAATCTAATACATAATTTAATTGCAGAAGGAACTCTTTACAAACTTCATGTTCACCTCTGATATAAAAAATCATAGAAAATTTCATGACATTTTCATGAGTGAACAATTTCCACTGCTCCTACATAACAGAAATGAGTAGCAAAGTGAACATTATACATTAGAATATTTCATATAGAATGCCATGAGCACAATCGAGTAGGAGACGATTGATGTTTTTGTCTTGTATTAACACTATGGCTATATCTGTAGTAACTAGCAAATATTTCACCCATAAAGTCGTTGATAAGAAGTTTAGTATAATAAACTAGATCTACATTTTTTTATAGAAAAGTAATGATATCATAAATTCAAATCAGTGTTAATTGCACAAAGCATTTAACTCTAATTTTGAGTAGAAGGAACACTGGTTTATCACCTTTTTGTTTCAGAAAAGAACCTATATTCAGAACACAGGTTTATCAACTTGGTGGTAGCTTGCTTCAGATCTCCTCCAAATTTTATAGAAAATAAAGTATCTCGTATCCTTTACCATGAACCATATTACGATGGCTAAGCACCTAAAGGACCACATCAATAGAGCATTTGCTTATAGAGAATATTATAGATTAAATTTCATAGATTGCTAAATAACCCTACCCAGCCACGAGATAAGAAATCCCCTCGACCCCAGGTCTTGTTGGGTGCAAGGCTAGACTTCCTAATTCATATGATATATTGTATGTGGATCAGGTATCAATCATAAGTGTTGGCTAAATGGACATAATTCAAATCCCTTTGTTTTGATAATGACAACCATTTCATTCTTGCGGATCTAACATGCTACGTGAGTGTTTTAGGAATTAGGTGGATGACAAAATACTTGGAAGATCTATAAGCTCAAATTACTTTAATTCATGATTGTAATCAAATGTAAAAATGTGTACAAATATATAATGTACAAGTACCTAGATATCATGTAACTAAAGTGTTTAGATCTTCCCTAGTCAATCACAACACTAAGATAGGTCATCCCCTACAATAGTGTCACAACTGCACACTCATACACACACTTAATACTTAGTTTAAAAACATTGAAACAGAGTCATTCTCGGTCGACAAACTCCTCGACCGAGACACTCTCGGTTCAAAATTTCCTCGACCGAGAATGACCTAGGTAGCCGTTAGACACAACAGACAAGGTAGTTGGGAGTTGGATCAGAACGTTATATACACTTGCTCCAGACAGTCCCTCGGTCGACAAAGACCTCGACCGACTGGGATCTCGGTCGACAATTCCTCGACCGACAATGTCTCTGTCTACACTTTTCTGAATTAATTAACTAGTTGTTGTTAAAGCAACTAATGGATACCTAACGGCTAGTTGAGCACTAAGAACCCCCTAGAAAGTGTCTAGAACATCCTTAAGCATTCATAGGCCATTCCTATAAATAGGACAAGCCATAGGACACCCAAAACACACTTGTGCAATACTTGAGCTTACATACTTACAATTGGCAATCTATTTTGAGTAATTGAGCAACTCTAGTACTTGCTACTCATTCCCTTTGCTCCAAATTCATGTCCTATAGGATAGCATCTCCTACCCATTAAACCTACACTTCCATACTCATTGGTTAGGAGATCAATATGCTTGATATAGGATATCAAGCCTTGTGCTTTAATTGGTGATTGCAATTTCTGTTTTCCGTCTAGTTCTTTCTTATTGCTTGTTCTCTCCTTGCTACTCCTAGGGTTGGAGCCTGCAGATTGGAGAGAGTTTTGATCTTCTTGGTGAAGAAGGAGATCTTTTGACTACTTCTAGAAGGTTGTCTCAATGGGAAGCTACATCAAGAGGAAGGCTACTGCAAGGGGGAGCTTGAAGTTACTTCAAAGAAGGCTACTTCAAGGTTGGTTAGACTACTTCAAGGTGAAGGTTGTCCAATGGGTGTTGAAAGTGTTATTATTTTATGTAATATCCTTGTGAGGTAATAAAATTAAATACTTTCAAAATCCCGGTTAGGTAAGCAACCGAGTAGTTGATTGACTGCCTTAGTATTTGCTAATGTTGGAACCACTCTAAACACCTTGTCTCCTTCTTATTATCGCAATTGTGGTTGTTTGAGTTGAATTATTTTAAAATATCCATAAAACCCTATTCACCCCCCCCCCTCTAGTGGTTTTTCATTTGGTATCAGAGCAGGGCTTCAAGGAACTCTAACAAAGTCTTGAAGAATGGGTGACGGGGTACTCAACAACCTCAACTTGGAAGGAACACTCGTGGCAAGACCTCCACCTTTTGATGGGACTAACTACACTTACTGGAAGAGGAGGATGCAATTCTACTTCCAAGGAATCAGTTGGGACTTATGGAGGATGGTATCAACTCCATATGAATTTCCTCAAACGGAGTATGCAAATTGGGATGTTAATATGGTAAAATCAGCCGAAATGAATGAAAAAGTTGTAAGTATACTCTATTGTTCAATTTCCATTGTCAATAGAATATCAAATTGTGAAATGGCATATGAGATATGGCATAGACTTTCTATAACATATGAAGGAACTGTTCAAGTTAAGAATTCTAAAATCGGAATGCTTAAGAAAAAATTTGAACAGTTTCGTATGGATCAAAACGAATATATTAGTGAAATGTATGCAAAATTTTCTTCTATTGTGAATGGTTTGAATGCTTTAGGCAAAGTAATCGCTGAAGAAGATCAAGTGTCAAAGATTCTTAGATCTCTCCCTCCCAAGTACAAGCCCAAGGTGACTGCTATTCAAGAAGCAAATGATCTCACCCGACTAAGGATGGAGCAACTCATTGGCAACCTAGAAGCACATGAGGCAACCTTGGAGGAAGAGGAACGACGAGAGTGTGAACTTCAACAAGGAAGAAAGAAAGATATATCTCTCAAAGCTTCAAAGATCGTCACCCAAAAAAGTGATGAAACAAGTGATGGAGAAGGAGAAGAAGCTCTAATCGTTAATGGTAAGAAATATAGAAGATTTAGATCTAACAAAATTGCTGGTTCTTCTTCTTCCCCTCCTAGGTGTTTTGAATGTGGAAAGAAAGGACATCTTAGAAATGAATGTCCTAAAGCAAAGAAAGGAAATAAAAGCTCAAACAAAAAGAAGGGAGAAAAAGCTTATAAAGCGATGTGGGATGAGTCAAGTGAGAGTGAAAGTTGAGAAGAGAATGTGGAGTGTCTCATGGCAAAAGAAGATGATAATGACGATTCCTAAGAGGTAAGCCTTCTTGATTTGCCAAAAGAAGATCTAATTGTTATTCTACAAGAAACTCATGATAAGTATATTGACTGCAAAAAGAAACTAAAGAAGGGTACTAAAATAAATGAGTATCTATATGCTAGATTGAATGGTCTTTCTTCTGAAAAGAACAATATTGCTTCTGAAAATTTGACTTGGAAATCATCTTTAGATGATTGCAATATAAAGTTACTTGATTTAGAAATGAATCATGATCTTCTTTCTCATGAAAAGGTTGAATTGCTTGCTAGACTAAACAATTTTCAGACTCAACCTATTATATGTAATCATTTTGATTATGATAGTGTTGTTAAGGAAAGAAATTCTTTATTACCTGATTTAGATCAAGCAAGGATATATATTAATAAGAAAATGTATGAGATTGCTAAGCTAAAAAGAGAAATTAATGGCTTAAGGGGGAATGACGTTCTTAATAATATTCTGAAATATTCTTCTAGCTACAATTGAAGAAGAGGCTTCGGTTATGTTCCAAAAGGAAATCAACCTAAAAGAGCATCCAAGACCAAGATCATGTTTGTACCTAAGAACATAATTCCAAATCCTAGAAAGAGAAATGAAATTGATTCTATTTCTTGTCATTTTTGCCTACGTCTTGGACACTATTCTTTTTCATGCCCTTATAAGAAGAAGGATTCTGAGTTAGTTTGGGTCCCCAAACCTCAAACATAGAAGACTTGAATGTAATTAAGTTGAGATATGATGTAACACTTATTTTTGAAAATCAAAATGTCTTATCTCAACTAAGCAAATAGCTTTATGTAGTATTTTAAATTCAGAACTGATATAAACAAATTGCTGAGACAAACAGAAACATTTTCGGTCGACAAATGGTTCGAGTGAGATATTCTCAGTCGAGAAAAACTTCGACCGAGTGAATGCCTGTGACAAAACAAAATCTATAGCAGAAATCTTAGTGAAACAGCAACCATTCCGGTCGAGAAATGATCGATCGGAGCAAAAATCGGTCGAAAAATGGTCGACCGAACGGACTTCTGTTTCTATTCAGTTTTAACCTGTAAAACAGTAACTTTCTCGATCGACAAATTGGTCGACCGAGACACCCGTCGGTCGAACTTTTGTCGACCGAATGAAGTTTTCAGTTTTCTTTGTTAAAACATGCTCAGTTTGTTATTAAATGTACCTAACCATAATGGACCATCACATGGGTACCAAAACCTATATCTTAATGCAGGATTGGGTGGTCGACAGTGGATGTTCCAAACACATGACTGGAAACAAGGAGGCATTTCAAACTTTTGAGGAAAAGAAAAGTGGAAGAGTCAGTTTTGGAGACAATGGTAAAGGTAAAATTGTTGGAATAGGTAATATTGGTACAAACCTTGAAATAAAGAATGTTTTACTTGTCGATGGTTTGCACCATAATTTAATAAGTGTTAGTCAATTATGTGATAGTGGATATGATGTTTTATTCAACAAAAATTGCTACAAGTTACTAATAGAAAATACTACAAATGTTGTTTATTAAGGAAAAAGAGTTGGAAATCTTTATATTCTTAGACCTAACTCTATGCAATCTGTTGTTGGAAAATGCTTACTTGCAAAGGAAAATTCTTTACAACTATGGCATAGAAAATTAGGTCATGCTAGTTCACATGTCATCAAAAAGCTAGTTAAATATGATCTTATTCGTGGTTTTCCTAAATTATCTTTTGATCAATCTGAAAATTGTGAACCATGTACTTTGGGTAAACAAACTAAAACCTCTTTTAAACCCAAAACTGTACTTAGCACCTGTAGATCACTAGAACTCATTCATATGGATTTATTCAGACCTATGCGGACACAATCTATTGGCGGGAAAAGATATTGTTTTGTTATTGTTGATGAATATAGTCGAGATACATGGGTACACTTTCTTACAAACAAAGATGATACTATTCAAATTTTTATTCAATTTTGTTCCAAGATTGAAAATCTACTACAAAACAAGATATGTACAATTTGGAGTGATCATGGTGGTGAATTTGAGAACCATTTATTTGAATAATTGTGCACATCTCAAGGCTACACTCACAATTTTTCTGCTCCACACACTCCACAACAAAATGGCATAGTTGAAAGGAAAAATCGATCACTACAAGAAATGGCTAGGACTATGATGCTCGAACATAATACACCTAAAACATTTTAGGATGAAGTGGTAAACACAGCTTGCTATGTGCTAAATAGAGTGACTGTTCACTCTTATTTGAAGAAAAAACCATATGAAATCATATATACTAAGAAACCCAGGGTTGACTATTTTCATACTTCCGGATCAACATGCTATATCTTGAACACAAAAGATGATAGAGACAAGTTTGACTCTAAATCACAAAAAGCCTTTTTCTTGGGATATTCCACCTCTAGTAAAGCATTTAGAGTTTACAACACTATTTCTAGAAAAGTTGAGGAATCCATTCACATTACTTTTCATGAAGAGCTACAATCTGAAAACCTTGAAATAGTTGATCTCACTCATCAATTAGAAAATTTAGACATACCAAATGATGGTGACAAAAATACTACTAATGATCACCAAGTTGAGACACAACAACCTGTTCCTAGACTCATTAAGGATCATCCTCAAGAATTGATCATTGCAAATCCTAATGATAGAGTCAAAACCCGTTCATCTTTTAGAGATATTGCAAATATGGCATTTATTTCTATAATTGAACCTAAGAAGGTGACTGAAGCTCTAAAAGATGACTATTGGATAATGGCAATGCAAGAAGAATTAAATCAATTCACTAAAAATGATGTATGGGACCTAGTTCCTAAACCACAAGATAAAACCATTATTGGAACTAAATGGGTTTTTGGGAATAAGTTAAATGAAGCAGGGGAAGTAGTAAGAAATAAAGCTGGGTTAGTAGCACAAGGATATAATCAATAAGAAGGAATTGACTTTTATGAAACTTATGCACCAATAGCAAGACTTGAAGCCATTAGAATGCTACTAGCTATAGCTGCACACAAAAACATCAAACTTTTCCAAATGGATGTCAAAAGTGCATTTCTCAATGGAATAATCCAAGAAGAAGTTTATGTTGCCCAACCACCTAGTTTTGAAATACCAAAAAAAGGTGACTATGTATACAAACTTAAGAAAACACTTTATGGTTTAAAACAAGCACCTAGGAATTGGTATGAAAGGCTCAAGAACTATCTATTTGATATCGATTTTTCTATTGGAAATTCAGATTCTACTTTATTTTTCAAAACATATGCATCTGATTTTCTAGTTGTTCAAATATATGTTGATGATATTATCTTTGGTGCCTCAAATGAATTGTTGTGTAAACAATTTAGTGATATTATGCAACAAGAATTTGAAATGAGTCTCATGGGTGAACTGACTTTCTTTCTTGGTTTTCGAATCAAACAAATGCCTGCCGGGATTTTTATAAGGCAAGAAAAGTATACCAATGAACTTTTAAAACACTTTCGGATGGACCAGTGGAAACATGCTACCACTCTAATGGCTACCTCTACTAAAATTGATAAAGATGGAAATGGGGAACCTATTGATCATTCCTTATATAGAGCCATGATTGGTAGTTTTCTCTACTTAACTGCTTCTAGACTGGACATCATGTTTTTAGTTGGTCTTTGTGCTCGATTTCAATCACAACCTATGCAAACCCATTTTCAAGCCGTCAAATGGATTTTACAATATTTATTCGACACTACATGTTATGGTCTATGGTATCCTAAAGGACAATCCTTGGACTTTAAAGCTTATACCAATGCTGATTACACTGGTTGTCGAATTGATCGCAAGAGCACAAGTGCTAGTTGTTTCTTGTTAGGAAGAGCCTTAGTATCTTGGTTTAGGAAGAAACAAAATATGGTTGCCCTCTCTACCACTGAAGCTGAATATATGGCAGCCGGATCTTGTTGTGCTCAAGTGCTTTATATGCATGATGAATCCTCCAGATTCACCCTCTCAGTCACCAAATCTAAGGATTTTATGCCGCATATCGACTGATCTACCCTCACTTTGGGTTTACTTTAAGTATCTTTTCAGTCTCATGTAATTAGTGCATTACTAGCTCAAATAACCCTAGTTTCTAGCTTATTTGATCTCATTTTCCCCTACTCATGTTCTCTCTCCTCTACAGATCATACTCAACTATCACCATCGGTCATGACCCTGACAACACTGACCCATGCGGTCTCAAGACCGTTTGGCCACTGGCAGCTCACGGAAACAACACATGCAACCTACTCATCGACACCACTGCTGCCCGCGACCCCCGGCGTCATCGTCTTCACCAACCTTGCTCTGCCGCCATCGCACGTGCATGAAGCAACGCCACCACCGTCTCCGCCATCGCAGCAGCCATGCCTCCCTCGCCAACCACGCATGCAAGACCGTTTGCATCAGGCATATGCATGCAAACTGTTTGAAGTTCACAAGGCAGCAAGACCGTGTAGGCAAACCGCATGGGCTTGTGCTCACAAAACTGCATGCTGCTGGGATGGGAAACCGCATGAGATCGCATGCACCCAGCTGAGCCGAAACCGCATGAGCAGCTGCGTGTGAAACTGCATGAAGCACTTGCTTGAATGGAGACAAACCGAATGAGCGAGACTGTGCTGGAGATCGTTTTGCTGCTAAGCTTGCGGGATCGTTTGATAATAGTTAATTGCTGAAACCACGTGATTGCATGAAGGACCGCATGGAATGGCAAGCAAAGAACGTGGGAGTATGTTGAAAATGAGTGGAACGGCAGAGAAACCGACAGAAGCAAACCATTTTCTTATTGTAGCTGAAACCGCATGAACAATCGTATGAGCAACCGCATGCACATAGCCTGGATCCAAGACCGTTTGCTTGAACAGACCGCATGCAGATCGTTTGCTGCTGCTTCCATTTGGGTTCCACGAGAAAACCATTTGAAATGAGAAGATCGTTTGGCAAAGTGGCGCAAGGCCAAGATCGTTTGAAGTGGCCGACATGCAAATCGAATGCGTGTAGATTAATTGTTGTTGGAGCATGAACGATCGATTGAATAAAATATTACCAAATGGTTTGGCTAAGGAAGGCGCCAAGACCGTTTGGTCAAAACTGCCGAGACCGTTTGTTGAGTACTCCAAACCGAACGAGCAGGGAGCCGAAACTGAACGATGCACATGCATCATGAAACCGTTTGGAATATTAATATCAAGACCGTTTGACGCTGCCGGAAGCGCGAGACCGTTTGGAATATCTTGCCGCGAAGACCGAGTGGAGGAGAGCAATACCAAGACCGTTTGCTTAATCTGCAGCAAACCAATTTGCTGCTACGTGCATGCCCAACCGTTTGATAAAGTGGAACTAAAGCAAACCGTTTGCATGAGATATTTAGAAAAATATCCAAGACCGTTTAGGGGCAGTCTTGGGCCTATAAATAAGACCCCAAGGGTCCTTATTTCGATATCCCATCTCACAACGGCCCAAGGCTACCGGACTGGGACCAGTGTCGAGACGCCGCCAGAATGCCCGAGCACCGTTTCCGACCAAACTTCACCCACAACCTCAGAATCCCGGCCTGAGTCTAGATCTGGTGTGCTGCCAGACTGGGGACAGATCTAGAAGGTTGTTCCATCACCATCTCACCTCTATCATCTCACTTCTACCATTGTTCTACCTCATTCTACCCGTACAATCCCGGAGGTAGACACGACGATCGAGGCGGAGAGACAAGCATCATCGACCACAACGAAGCAGTCCCGGAGACTGCGACGATCTACACCGGGCTGTCACAGATCAACTCTTCTGCTCTGACGATGCTTTCTTTCTCTCTCTTCTCTTTCTTTGTTGCTCTCTCTATGAGGAGCGAGTAGTTCCATCCACTGGGGTGCGGAGACTAGCCCCGCTGCCCGTGTCTTGTATCTTGTACTAAAAAGATGTTATCATTCTGATTCAATACTAAATCGTTCCATACATGCTTGAATGTTGGCCGCGTTCGTGTATGCATTTATTGTCTTTCGTTATGGTTTGTCTACGACCGCTCTTGAGACTCGAATACCGATTTAGTGTTGGTTTCTGGTGTGTGTATCCACCACGCATCCATTTCGATATCTAGGAACGTTTTCGAAGAAGTGGAGTAAGCTCACCTCCATCGTTGTACTTTTATACTATGAAATGGAATCAGTTGACGTACAAAAGTGCAACTTTGACAGGTCGAGGAACACACTCTGAGGAGAGAGTGGTGCAAAGTACTTGACCATTCGTTCGGGAATGGCTGACGTTGCAACACTCTCACGTTTCTCGTAGCTATATCCTCGAAAGAGGGATGGTCTATAAGGATACTAATCGATTTGGTAATTATCGCTCGCTTGTTAGTTTTCCGATGCACGTTTCACGAGGTTGAGTAAGATTTTCTCTTCGGAGACTACATATCTTCAGTGACACGTAGATACATACTGAATGAGAGTTACTCAACCCGTGAAGGATGTGTGCATTACTCTTGTCCTATAAGACATCGGTATTGTACAACATCCATGTATCTTGCTTACAAGTCTTGCTATGTTTGGTACAAGTACAATTCATGTGTAGTGGTGGTGAATACCCGCATCACCCCAGTGATCCATCATCATCTGCTAATCTTAGTTTTTAATCCTTAAACTAGTTTTTATTCTTGCCTTTACTTTTGCATGCTTTAGGTTAAATAACTCAATTCAAACTTCTGGTCTTAGATGATTAACTTAGATTGATACGAAACAAGAAAAAGACACTCAGATTCTTAACGTTGTCCTTTGGGTTCGATCCTAAATCTGTACTATGATAAGGCTTCCACACTCTTGTGGGGTTGGAGCATTTATCTAGCACCAGTTGTAGGTAAACCTAGAGAGAACATAAACTCTCTTGGGTTTTTGGTGCATATTAGGACTTCCATTGGAAGAGTAATCTTTTGGTGAAAGTTCTAGCTCCATCAAAAAATGGCGTCGTTGTCGGGGACAACGGTATAAGAATCGTCTTTTTTGAATTTCGTGTCAATTTAGGTTTCTCTAGGGTTTTTCATTTTATTTTCAAAAACATAAAAAGTGAAGGGCTTAATCTCGCATATCTTCTTGGATTTGAAGTGGTTGGTCAAGCCTGATACACTCTTTCCTTGATTTCAGGTACCAACTCTCTTCAAAATGAAGCAGTCGACACCACCAACTGTTAGATGTCAACTATGTGGTGACTATTCTCACGCATCAATTTACTACTTCAATGTCTCTCCTCTCTACGTGATGGCCTTGCGTCAAGTAATCATGAATCAGATAGCTAGGAAACTCAAAGCAGCCTCTTCATACAACTATGGATATAATGCAAGTTATAGTTCGTATCACCCTGGAGGTTACTATGAAAAACCTAACTATGGTGGATTTCAAGGTCTGGACTACAATGTAGAAGGGAACCTGGAAGACGATGAAGTGCATGAAGATCAACACACATTGATGGAAGAACTATATGCTATACATACATCGGTGGCTCAACAACTAGTTGATCAGACAGCCGCGATCAAGAAGTTGATAGATCAACTTACACAACTTGTCAACGCTCATGAGCAATATGTAGAACTTCCACCAATTTTAACTAAGCACATCCCTAGTCTGCACGTTGATTACGATGATGATTACGATATCATGTGGGAGGTGCCTTCCAATGATCTTCAAGCACCAGTGCAAGGTGGGGAATCATCCTCAGAGTTAATGACTGAATTTAAGGATGACTCCTTCACAACATCACAAGAAAAAGAATCATTTTCCGAGCCAAGGTCTGAATCAGATAATGATTCATGCACTATGCTCTTAGATGAAAGAATGAGTAGCCAATATGAAGATTTTCTACAATTGGAAGACAAACTGGGGATAAATTTCGGTGTTGGTCCATCTTCTCCCCCCATAGACCCAGATCCAACCGTACAGATTGAGGGGCAGTCAGCAATGATTGACTCCTTCTACGACAAATATTCTTCAACTTCAACTATCTTGTCATTGAATTCCAATGAAGAAATGTCTGCGTTACAAGAACCCTACACTCCTTCACGGTCAGACTTAGATGAAGATGTGACTGATTCAGATAAGGAGACAGCTTTTATGCAAGAGACTCAAATGACCCCATTTCTGGAACATAATTCGGTTTTTCCTTATGAAGAAATTTCTGATCATTCAAATGATCTAGAAACAAACTTCGAGGATGGGACCGATCAAGATCTTGATTCAGAAATGGACCATACCACTCTCACTGATGAAGTAGAATCAAGGGAGAATGATGGGTATCAAGATGACAATCATATGACCAGTCCTTTTCATGAGATGATATCACCTGAGTTACCACCACCACAAGAAGTCCAGTCGGACCCAGTCCTCGAACAAGAGCATGATGTTTCTATTAAATCTCCTTCTAGTCACTTGAACAAGTCGACAGTGCACTATGAAGAGAAACATGAGCCATCTCTTGACTTTGGAACGGATTACGATATTACCGTAAACTCTTATAATGATAAAAAGGACCCTTGGGAAGACATCAAGTCCTCTATAGTCACTCATCCCTATGAAGAATCCCCTCCTGATATTCAAGAAACTGAGATATGTCCATTGCTTGAGCTAGGTTCCATTCCTCCCATAGAAACTCTTCCCGAGCACTCAATAGAACCATAGGAGTGTTATGAAGAAGAATTGGAACAACAACATGACTCATAAATGGTATATATTAGTCCCAATATCGAAGAAATGGGTTCATCAGGGGATTTTAGCCCTCAGAATGATATGTCATGGACTAATCCATTCCATGAAGATATATCACTGGAACCTCTATCCCAGGATCCCATGATTTCCTTACCCGAGCAAGAGTTCGTTTTACCAGTCAAATCCTCTTCTAGTTTCTTGGATGAACTAAGGATGTTCTACGAGGAAAATTTTAGACAAAACCTTGAAAAGAAGAACCACACTCTTACCAATTTCAACATTGATAAAGATGATGATACTTCTCAAAATAACTCCTCTGATGAAGAAACGTCATCCTGGCTACCATATCCCACACAAGAAAAACCAGGTGACGAAATAAAGCTGGAACCAAATCCACCACCTGATCCTGGACAGGAGGAAGTTCAAGTGGCCGACCCTCAATCAACTGCCCTAGATTTTGAAGAAAGCAGTTTTACTTTGAACTTTGAGGGTGAGCCACAACTGGAGGGCACAAGTGGGCATAACCTTAATTTCTCGCATAATTCTCCAGTTTCGACTGCTTATATTTCGCCTCCCTCGCTGATGGGGGAAGGTCTTTGGATTCTTCTAGATGGACAATGATGCGAAAGAAATGTGCATCCAAGTCATCCAGAAGACTCGTTTGAGTCACCAAAACCACCCAATCAACAGGTTGTTCGGGCCACTTCCTCGTTCTCGGAACCAACTATCGCGAGACATCTTTGCCGCACCTTCTTCCAACTACGAGGACCGCCTGGTTAACATTGAGCAACCCTTCCCCTCCACCTTGAACCTAATATTTGTTCAGAAAAGAGCGAATTCATGAGTTCAAGGTGGAGGGCGGGTGGTATGAATTTCACTCCACCCTCTATCTTTATTGCTTCCTGTTTTTCCATTCTAGTTTCTTTTTCATATTTTTTCTGCCTTTGGATAGTCTTCCAAAAATAAAGCCTTTATCTAGTCGGCTTTTTGTTTTCGAATATGTGATCATCACCTCTTTTCGTTGCAATTTTCCAAGAAAATAATGCTTAAAACTAGCCAATGTGTGTCTTTCATCTTGAATTGTCTATGAAACCTAATGGCATACCCTCAAATAGGAAAAGATGATACACTTCAATATGGCTGAGATAGATCAAATACATCACGCCTTTATCTGATTAATGGATCTGTTGTATGGATTTCTCATTTGATGTTTCATCATGTCTCTTTTTGAGCAGAGTGTGATGGAGAAAAGAGACCCGTCGCATGGAATCGCTAAGCAAACTGCATCATGATCCGAACTCTCTTCTACACTTCTTCCTTCATTTTCATACCCCTCTGTTCACTAACCATGACAAAGTTTTAAGTTCGGTGTGGCACGACACACTCCTTTCTAGTGAAAACTAGAACTTTTCCGAACTTTAAGTTTGGTGTGGTAAACCACACCTCTGCAAAACTCTAAGTTCAGTGTGGTACACCACACCCCTCTTTCCATTACCGCTTCTTCCATACCCCTAAATACATAACAAGGGTGTATCACCTTCTTTTCTTGATTCAAAGAGTATACAATGATGACTGTGCACATACCGAGGTTGGCGAAAAATCTACCCCGATTCCAAAAAGAGGCTTGGCAGCCCACATATAAAAAAATCCAAAAATACCCTTTCTCCCAAGCCAAGTGAGAATGAATAAAAGCCAGAGTGTGAATAAAAACATGAGAGTTGTGCCCTGAATAAGGATAACCGATAAAGGTCTTGCCCGGCCGATACATTAGTTGTCCTCATAAAGGAAGATGTGTCGTGACCAGTAGTGAGATCCTAAGGATCCAAAAATAACCTCTTTACCTCCTCTCAAAGAGGTAAAATAACCAAAAGCCTTAAGCCAACCTATATATACTTCTGAGTTACCTTTAGAAAAAAAAATCGGGTGTAAGGCTAAGTCAACCAGAGTTGTGCATAAATCATTCAAAGTATCTCGATGAGTCAACTAATAATATGAGTCTTGATTCAATCAGAGGAGTGACTCTTATCTTTTGATCATACACCCATTCCCTCCTTTTTCAACACCAGTGACAGATCGTATGCATTTTGTTGATTCTGTGGGTCTGTTCAATGTCTCATAATACTCTTTAACATGACCGATACAACAGAGAGTGAGAAGGAAGTACTTTAGCAAAGTGAACTCAGAAATGAGGATATCATAAGATGTATTTCGTGATCTAAGGAAGCTCTAATGTTGTATCGATCTGAGCCATGAACAAAATTACGATATGACAATAGGATGAGGCAATCCTGAGATAAACGATTTCATTGGCGACTGTTTTAAGTTTTCCGTTTCTCGGGACGAGCAACGCTTAAGTTTGGTGTGGTGATGAAACTTCCACACTCATCCTCAGTCACCAATTCAAAGTATTTTTGACGTTTTTCCCTAATTTTTGTTTCTTCCGCCTCATTTTCCTTTTCTCCTTTTTGTGGAAATTCTGACACTTACACGAAGGTGAGGTTTTTATGAGACCAATTGCATGCATGTTTGCGACTGTCTTGGGCTTTTTCGTTCCTCGGGACGAGCAACGCTTAAGTTCGGTGCGGTGATGAATCCTCCAGATTCACCCTCTCAGTCGCCAATTCTAAGGATTTTATGACGCATATCGACTGATCTACGCTCGCTTTGGGTTTACTTTAAGTATCTTTCCAGTCTCCTGTAATTAGTGCATTACTAGCTCAAATAACCCTAGTTTCCAGCTTATTTGATCTCATTTTCCCCTACTCATGTTCTCTCTCCTCTGAAGATCATACTCAACTATCACCATCGGTCATGACCCTGACAACACTGACCCATGCGGTCTCAAGACCGTTTGAGCCCATGTGGTCTCAAGATCGTTTGGCCACTGGCAGCTCACGCAAACAACACATGCAACCTACTCGTCGACACCACTGCTGCCCGCGACTGTCGGCGTCGTCGTCTTCACCAACCTTGCTCCACTCCCATCACACGTGCACGAAGCAATGCCACCACCGTCTCTGCCATCGCAGCAGCCACGCCTCCCTCGCCAACCACGCATCCAAGACTGTTTGCATCAGGCATATGCATGCAAACCGTTTGAAGTTCACAAGGCAGTAAGACCGTGTAGGCAAACCGCATGGGCTTGTGCTCACAAAACCGCATGCTGCTGGGATGGGAAACCACATGAGATCGCATGCACCCAGCTGAGCCGAAACCGCATGAGCAGCTGCGTGTGAAACCGCATGAAGCGCTTGCTTGAATGGAGACCAAACCGAATGAGAAAGACTGTGCTGGAGATCGTTTTGCTGCTAAGCTTGCAGGATCGTTTGATAATAGTTAATTGCTGAAACCATGTGATTGCATGAAGGACCACATGGAATGGCAAGCAAAGAATGTGGGAGTATGTTGGAAACGAGTGGAATGGCGGAGAAACCGAGAGAAGCAAACTGTTTTCTTGATGTAGCTGAAACCGCATGAACAATCGTATGAGCAACCGCATGCACATAGCCTGGATCCAAGACTATTTGCTTGAAGAGACCGCATGGAGCAGATCGTTTGCTGCTGCTTCTGTTTGGGTTCCACGAGAAAACCGTTTGAAATGAGAAGATCATTTGGCCAAGTGGCGCAAGGCCAAGATCGTTTGAAGTGGCCGACATGCAAATCGAATGCGTGTAGATTAATTGCTGCTGGAGCATGCACGATCGATTGAATAAAATATTACCAAACAATTTAGATAAGGAAGGTGCCAAGACCGTTTGGTCAAAGCTGCCGAGACCGTTTGCTGAGTACTCCAAACCGAACAAGCAGGGAGCTGAAACCGAACGATGCACATGCATCATGAAACCGTTTGGAATATTAATATCAAGACCGTTTGACGCTGCCGGAAGCGCGAGACCGTTTGGAATAGCTTGCCGCGAAGACCGAGTGGAGGAGAGCAATACCAAGACCGTTTGCTCAATCTGCAGCAAACCGATTTGCTGCTACGTGCATGCCAAACTGTTTGATAAAGTGGAACTAAAGCAAACTGTTTGCATGAGATATTTAGCAAAATATCCAAGACCGTTTAGGGGTAGTCTTGGGCCTATAAATAAGACCCCAAGGGTCCTTATTTCGATATCCCATCTCACAACGGCCCAAGGCTGCCAGACTGGGACCAGTGCCGGGACGCCGCCAGAATGCCCGAGCACCGTTTCCGACCAAACTTCACCCACAGCCTCAGAATCCCGGCCTGAGTCTAGATCCGGTGTGCTGCCAGACTGGGGACAGATCTAGAAGTCTGTTCCATCACCATCTCACCTCTATCATCTCACTTCTACCATTGTTCTACCTCATTCTACCTATGTAATCCCGGAGGTAGACACGAAGATCGAGGCAGAGAGACAAGCGTCATCGACCACAACGGAGCAGTCTCGGAGACTGCAACGATCTACACCGGGCTGTCACATATCTACTCTTCTTCTCCGACGATGCTTTCTTTCTCTCTCTTCTCTTTCTTTGTTGCTCCCTCTATGAGGAGCGAGTAGTTCCATCCACTGGGGTGCGGAGACTAACCCCGCTGCCTGTGTCTTGTATCTTGTACTAAAAAGATGTTATCATTCCGATTCAATACTAAATCGTTCCATACATGCTTGAATGTTGGTCGCGTTCTTGTATGCATTTATTGTCTTTCGTTGTGGTTTGTCTACGACCGGTCTTGAGACTCAAATACCGATTTAGTGTTGGTTTCTGGTGTGTGTATCCACCACGCATCCGTTTCGGTATCTAGGAACATTTTCCAAGAAGTGGAGTAAGCTCACCTCCATCGTTGTACTTTTGTACTATGAAATGGAATCAGTTGACGTACAAAAGTGCAACTTTGACAGGTCGAGGAACACACTCTGAGGAGAGAGTGGTGCAAAGTACTTGACCATTCGTTCGGGAATGGCTGACGTTGCAACACTCTCACGTTTCTCGTAACTATATCCTCAAAAGAGGGATGGTCTATAAGGATACTAATCGATTTGGTAATTATCGCTCGCTTGTTAGTTTTCCGATGCACGTTTCACGAGGTTGAGTAAGATTTTCTCTTTGGAGACTACATATCTTCATTGACATGTAGATATGTACCGAATGAGAGTTACTCAACCCGTGAAGGATGTGTGCATTACTCTTGTCCTATAAGACATCGGTATTGTACAACATCCATGTATCTTGCTTACAAGTCTTGCTATGTTTGGTACAAGTACAATTCATGTGTAGTGGTGGTGAATACCCGCATCACCCCAGTGATCCATCATCATCTGCTAATCTTAGTTTTTAAGCCTTAAACTAGTTTTTATTCTTGCATTTACTTTTGCATGCTTTAGGTTAAATAACTCAAATCAAACTTCTAGTCTTAGATGATTAACTTAGATTGATACAAAACAAGAAAAAGACACTCAGATTCTTAACGTTGTCCTTTGGGTTCTATCCTAAATCTGTACTATGATAAGGCTTCCACACGCTTGTGGGGTTGAAGCATTTATCTAGCACCAGTTGTAGGTAAACCTAGAGAGAACATCAACTCTCTATGGTTTTTGGTGCATATTAGGACTTCCATTGGAAGAGTAATCTTTTGGTGTAAGTTCTAGCTCCATCAATGCAACAAGTGTTAAATGATTATGGCTTTACTTTTTCATCCACACCTATCTTTTGTGACAATACAAGCGCTATAAACTTAGCACATTGATGTGTATTTTACTACGCGCTTAAACGCAAGTATACGCGTCGAGTAATATAGGCCTTGTGAGGCCCGAGTCGAACTCAGGGATACGTGAATTATTGGATACTTCTACTAACTAATCGCAATCAGCTAGACCGATTAACAAAGTAGGGTTTTGTTGTTCAAATTAAAAGAAAATAAAAATCAAACAAAGAAAATAATCGATTAAAGGTTAATTTAATCAATTAAAAGGATATCTTTAGGATGGCGGTTTCACCGTGGGTCAACATTGTATTAAGTTTCATATCATTCCTCACACTTCTCTCTCTATCCGGGTAATGGCCTGAAATCAGAATTACCCACTGTCGTGGTGTAATTCACTACTTAGATTTAGGTTGATTCCACCGTCGTAGTAATCATTCCCCTAAACTAAGTGCATTATAAACGGTCTCTCAGTTCCCACCATTAATTTTACAACTCCTTTGTCAAGGGTTTTATTAATTAATGTAGAATTCGTCTCTTTTCAACCGTTAATCCTTCTGTCGAAGTGATTAAGGGCATTAAGTTATTATTATGGTGATCAAGCATAACAATAGAAATGGAGAAAACGAATCTATACCACGGATATGAGAGAAAAATATGAATTATCAATATAAAATCATCATACAATGTATCCCCGGGCTACTCCCGGTCCTAAAGATTGAGGGTTTTAGCCTCTCATGTTCATCTTACACAAATACATGGTAGAAATTGGGGAATTCATAAGAAAAACGTGAAATAAATGGGAAAACCCCTGAACGGAGAATAACCGGTGGATCCTTGGCGTAGAACACAAGCTTTCCCCGCCTGTCGGTGGTGGAAATTGTCTTCGGCAGCGTCCGAATCACCCGGGATGAGCTTCTCGGCCTCCGTTCTCCTTTCTCTCCTCCTCGGCACTCGTGCAATCCAAAATGAGATCCCCTTCACGTCTGGGCGGCCGTCATTAGGTATAAGTCCCTAATTAGGTCGTCAAATAACAACATCCGTCCGATCGAAATCAAAACAAATCCAACGCATATCTGCCAACGTCGATACCATCGACGCAGGTCGATGGTATCGACCCAGCGAATTAGCGGCAGCTTTCCTTTCTTTTATTCTGAGCGCCTGTGGTGATCTCGATACCATCGAGTTGGGTGTCGATGGTATCGACTCCTTTAGCGTTGGTTGTTGTCGTTTAGCGACGCTGTAGCTCTCCTTGTGTCGATGGCATCGACTTGCGTCGATGGTATCGACTTCATCCTCGCCAGCAGCCTGGAGACATCTCGATGCCATCGACATGGGTGTCGATGGTATCGACTCTGTATTGCTCTTCTCGGCTGACAACCTATGGCTTGGTCGATGGTATCGACTTCCGTCGATGGTATCGACGCAAGCAGATACTTGTTCTTCCTGAAATTGCACAACAGGACCAAGTAAATCCACACAATTTATAATAAGATGATAAATAATGCTCAAAATAGTAAAACAAAGGGGATTTGATATAAAATGATAGCAAAGACGAAATAAAGTGAATTATGCAATAATATCCATGAAAATGAGTAATTAAGGCACAAAACACATATGAAATCGGTCTATAAATGCGACTCAAAATCATCGCATCAAACTCCCCTAAGCTTAAACATTGCTCGCCCTCGAGCAACTAATCCTTAGAATAGAATTGCGAATGTCAACTAACAATCAAAATACCAACCCACATCACAAATGACTCCCACTGGACGTTCTCAAACCGACCTACCCTAATCACAGAACAGTAATTACCCTATAGGCGACAATAACCATCAATAAAAGAAATTATCCTTCAAACCGATGAACACTATCACATAGGGCAGTTAACATAATAAAGTTCGCCGATTCAACCATGGTGCATCTTGTGATCGCCTAAACTACGTTGCTCGCCCTAACTACCATCTACATGGAAGCAGTCCTCCTTATAATCATGAGTGAGGAGAAAATCACGGTGGCCTACCAATTCGAGCAACGGGTGAATGGAATGGGTGGTTCATGGGAGAATATGGAAGTATTACACAGTTTCAGTATGCATATAACAAAATGCCCTAAATGATGCAAATGCACATTAAGAATGCCCTAATGCCTAAAAGTGGGTGGAATGATGCATGCACTAACCTTCCACCTCAAAAAGAGATAGAAATCTAATTAAGCCACATCATGTACTCAGTTCCCCTGTTATACAAGTGATATCATTCCTTTCTCCCTCTTATTCCATTTCCTTCTAAATTCTCTTCTCTTTTTTTTTTCTTTTAGATTTTCAGATTTTTTTTTTCTTTTAGCCCACATATCCATAATTGCTTAGAGCTACATGTGTTAGGCTATTTTCTTCATGATTGGAAATCTTTGTACTAATGCGAGGGTATGAAACAATTTAGATCACTTTTCAGGACAACTGAGGTACATGGTGTACTTATGCATGAAAATCATGAAAGTTATGAGTGCAACTACATGACATGC
Organism: Alisma plantago-aquatica; assembly: GCA_963693085.1. Classification (NCBI taxonomy): domain Eukaryota; kingdom Viridiplantae; phylum Streptophyta; class Magnoliopsida; order Alismatales; family Alismataceae; genus Alisma; species Alisma plantago-aquatica. The sequence goes on from OY856410.1 coordinate 170,288,720, forward strand.
ACCTAAAGGTAATGTGCATGTATCATCGTATATTTTTTTCGTTGTATGCAAAATTATGAAAATAGGAATGCAAACCCTATCTACATGCTATGCACGCAAAAGAAATTTAAACTGCACTTTACTTCCAATTCTTGGGTGGATTATGGAAAATGGGGTGGAGTGATCACAAGATTAAGTGACTGAACCTTAGAAGAAAATTATGTGTCCCTCCTTACTGACATGTGTAGTAGTTTAAAGGGTTCTTTCTCTTACATATGATTAAGGTCTCATTACCATTTGATTAGGTTAGGCTCAAACAACCGTTACTATCCACTTTTCATGAGTCAATGGGGGTGTGAGTATGACATATTGCTTCAAAGTTGACATAAGCAATCATTTTCATAGAACAAGTTCCCCAAGGACAACCAAGTAAAGCTATCCAAAAGACACAGAAAAATTTTAAATTCCCTTAATTTCCCCATGAAAACAACAAGATGACAATTTTTAAGACATCCACGATTACACTAGATAGATGTGGATCCTAAATAAAAAACTTAAAATTGCAAAAACAAATAACAAAGCAGAAACTAAAAACAACTAAAGAAAAGATAAAAGATAGAGCTGTTCCAGCCACCCCCCTAAGCTTGAATCCGACTATGGCCTCATAGTCAAAGACTAACTTAAGGGCGGAACAGTGATACCCTGATCAATCTTGCGGAGGCGGTGGTGGGTATTGTGGTGTCGTAGGATCCCAAGATGGGTACTCCCCCTGGAAGCTTGGATCATATTGGGTCCTCGGCGGAGGCTGTGGATAGCCTCCAAAGTAGGCTTGACTCCAGTAATGGTCAAAGAAGGGCTCCTGTTGCGTCTCTATCCGTTGCAACCGGGTGTGCATTTGCTCTTGGTTGGCGAGGATGAGCCGCTCGTTCTCGAACATAGCCCGCTGGTTGTCAAGTACCCGGCTCGTAGTGTCATGAATACCGGTATACATACCCATGTGCTGCAGCTGAGTCTGCTGTATGTCCTGCAGCATGGTGTACATCCCTTGCATAGAGTAGGGATCCGCAGCTGGCTGCTCTTGCTGTGGTGATGGCGGCGGGGGCTGAGATGATGAAGATGCACCTGGGTGCATCCTAGGATGCTTCCGTGGTGCCACGCGTGCTCGAAGAGGTGTGAAAGCCTCCTCGTCTTCCTCGGCCTCGCCTTCTTGGTCTTCACCTCCGCCTTCTTCTTCAGAGGACTCGATGGCTATGATGGGCCATCGGAAATGCTGCTTGCCCTCGATGTGGAAGACGTCGTCCGGCAGGGATGCCTCCTGGTAAGCTTGGTTGACGTGGCAATGAGCGTACGCCAACCCGTCCCGGATAAGAATGAGGTTTGAACGGTGCAAGTGTTGCACGTTCACCTTACTCCGCGTAGAAATCGGAGTCATGGACTGAAAGTTCAGCCCCAAGTACAGTGCCAACTTGGTGACAAGACCACCAAAATGGATTGGAGCCTTCCTTGTGCTCCGCTTCACCGCCATGACGCGCTGTAACCAGAATGCTCCCCAGTTGCACTCTTGACGTTTCAGGAGTGCATAGAGAAAGAACAGGTCACTCTCCTGAAACTTGCTCAAAGCAAGATCGCTCCGAGCGAAGAAGGTCAAGCTCATCATCCTATGCAAGACCCGGACGAACGGGTGCTCAAAATCCGCTACCGCGGCATTGTGGTAGCTCACGGTCTTCCCTGCCGGCACTGTAACTAGCTCGGCGAAGATTTTGTCGTATTCGGTGCGGGCGTCGGGGCGTCGGTGATCGTGGCGGCTGTGGTTCCAGTTGAAGATGTCGTTGAACTGCTTCAACGTGATGTTGTAATTGTTGTTGAAGAGTCGGAAGGACACCCTTCCCTGGATCCACGTCTGGTCCGATGGTACCACGTCATTTGGTATGACGCAGATATCAAGAGACACCATGAACTCGGCCACCAGTTCCTTGTATGTGGGCCATTCGCCGAAAAACGGCTGCCCATCCGCATGACAGTCCATCTCATACAAGCGATTGGTGTGCCGCGCTTGCCCGGCCAACAGATAGGCCAAGTTGGCCTCGAATCCCAGCTCCCTGATCATTCCCCGGTCCACATACCGGGTGGCCTCGAACTTCCGCTTCATAATATCCTCGTAGACCTTCCTCACATCCATGTTGGCATGAATGAGGCATGGACGAGAGATGGAAGCGGTTGGAGGAGGAACAAACTCCTCGATCTCCATGGGGTGCGCGCTTGATGAAGATGCTCCGCCCGTATGCACCATGATTGCGAGAAGAATGAGATTGGGAGAAAAGAGCTCGGTGAAGATGGAGAGAAATTCTCCGCTCGGTGAAGATCTTCGCTTGATGACGCTTCTCCGCAGGTGTAGAGGGCTCGGGGGAGTGCTCGGCGCAATGGGAGATACTTGCACTGAGGGTGTGATGTCATATGACGTTGCAAGTCCCCTTAAATAGACTTGATCGGCGCCCCTGTTGACCCGTCGATACCATCGACGCGGGTCGATGGTATCGACACGTCTCGCGGGTAGCCGCATCTGTCGCTGGTATCGACGGCTGACGTTTGCTGGATCGAGAAACCTGGATCGCTGACGGGTCGATACCATCGACAGAAGTCGATGGTATCGACGCAGCACCCGGATCGCTGACGTGGCTGTTGCGATCGTCGTCGATGTCTTCATGCGGATCGGTGACATGTTCGTCGATGCCATCGACGGGTGTCGATGGTATCGACTTGCTTTTATTGCGACACCTCCGTTTATTGCATTCAACCTGTGATGATGTCGATACCATCGACGAGGCCGTCGATGGTATCGAGTTGACTGAGCAAAATTCGTATGAATATCTCCAGAGATCTCGATGGTATCGACTGGGATGTCGATACAATCGACACTTTTATTGCGACCTGCCTGTGACCATGTCGATGCCATCGACGGGTTCGTCGATGGTATCGACGCAGTGCGATTTCTGCTGGTGTCAACCTGAACCTATGTCGATACCATCGACTGATGTGTCGATGGTATCGACCCTGCCTGTTCCTGCACATTTAACAAACGGATCAAGGTATCATTTTTAAACTAAAAAGTAAACAAAATAAAAGCAAACTACACCTAACATTAAACTATCCTAATGTACCAATGGTTGGGTTGCCTCCCAACAAGCGCCCTTCTTTAGCGTCTTAGGCTAGACGTCGGTCCTTCTTCTCATTCATGTACAAGTGAAATGAGTTTAACCTCATTCACTTTCCTCTTATAGTTCTCACCAAAGTACAGCTTCAAGCGTTGCCCGTTCACCAAGAACGTGGCCTCTCCATCTCGCACGAGAATCGCTCCGTGCGGTCTCACTTCTTCCACCTCGAAGGGTCCACTCCATCGGGATTTCAGTTTCCCGGGATGCAATTTGAGACGAGAGTTGAACAATAGGACACTGTCTCCTTTCTTGAACGTGCGCATCTCAATGTGGCGATCGTGGATCAGCTTTGTGCGCTCCTTATAAATACGGGCATTCTCATATGTCGTCATGCGTAGCTCATCCAATTCATTCAATTCAAACATTCTTTTCCTCCCGGCCTCGTCATAGCGCAAGTTCAGCCTTCTTAGCGCCCAATGGGCCTTGTGCTCCAATTCTACTGGAAGATGGCACGCCCGGCCATACGCCAACCTAAAAGGTGTAGTGCCTATAGGTGTTTTGTACGCCGTTCGATAAGCCCAAAGTGCATCCGGTAGCAATGCACTCCAATTCTTCCGTGTAGATGCTACGGTCCTTTCTAAAATCTTCTTGATTTCCCTGTTTGATACCTCCACCTGTCCTTGCGTTTGTGGATGATATGGGGTGCCAATGTTGTGCTTGACCCCATATTTCTTCAAAAGTGAAGCAAATTTCTGATTTCAGAAGTGTGTGCCTCCGTCACTAATGATCATTCGAGGAATCCCGAACCTGCAAAAAATATTCTCTTTGACGAACCTGCACACTACATTCGAATCATTAGTCCTTGTGGGGATTGCCTCTACCCACTTCGACACATAATCCACAGTAAGAAAAATATAAAGATTTGAATTTGAGGACACAAAGGGTCCCATGAAGTCAATGCCCCATAAATCAAATACCTCGACTTCCTAAAACACATTCAGGGGCATTTCTTGTCTCCTTGAGATATTACCTGCACGCTGGCACGGGTCACACTGCCTAACAAAATCATAGGCATCCCGGAACAAAGTGGGCCAATAAAGGTCGCTCTCCAACACCTTAGATGCTGTCCGTGAGCTAGCATGATGTCCTCCCGTAGGCAACGCATGACAATGATGTAGAACACTTTCGTACTCTACCTCCGGCACGCACCTGCGAAGAATACCATCCCTGCATTGCTTCAACAATATTGGGTCATCCCAAAAATAGTATCTCAATGAATGAAAGAATTTCTTCTTCTCTTGATAAGACCAATCTTCCGGGATGATCCCGCAAGCCAGATAATTCACAATTTCCGCAAACCATGGTTCTTTAGAATCAATATTTAAAAGTTGTTCGTCGGGAAAAATCTCGGTAATGGGTATATGAAAACCTTGTTCATCCACCCTCTCTAACCTAGACAAGTGGTCAGCCACCACATTTTCAATTCCCGACTTGTCCTTGATTTCAATATCGAATTCTTGTAGGAGCAAAATCCACCTAATTAGTCTAGGCTTCGCATCCTTCTTCTCCATCAAATAATTTATTGCGGCGTGATCCGTCCACACAACCACCTTAGAACCCACTAAGTATTGCCGAAATTTCTCAAAAGCAAATACAACAGCAAGTAACTCTTTTTCCGTGGTTGTGTAATTTAATTGAGCATCATTAAGTGTTTTTTAGGCGTAGAAAATCACAGCAGGCTTGTTATCTACCCTTTGCCCCAAAACAGCCCCCACAACATAGTCAGACGCATCACACATCAACTCGAAAGGCTTTGTCCAATCCGGCGTTTGAACAACCGGAGCCGAAATCAGCTTTTCTTTCAAAACCTCGAATGCGTGAAGACATTTCTCATTGAAATCAAAAACTGCGTCTTTTTCCAACAATTCCGATAATGGCTTTGCGATTTTTGAAAAATCCTTGATAAAGCGCCGATAAAACCCAGCGTGTCCTAAAAAGCTTCTCACCCCTTTTACAGAATTTGGTGGGGGTAACTTAGAAATCACCTCAATTTTTACGGGGTCTACCTCAAGACCCTTGCTAGACACCTTGTGTCCTAGCACAATTCCTTCTGTCACCATCATGTGACATTTCTCCCAATTGAGGACCAAGTGTGTGTCCTCGCACCGCTGCAATACCTTATCTAAATTATAAAGGCATTCATCAAAAGACGCTCCATAAACCGAGAAGTCGTCCATGAAAACTTCGAGACACCGCTCCACCATGTCAGAGAAAATGGCGAGCATGCAGCGTTGAAAAGTCGCCGGCGCATTGCATAAACCAAACGGCATACGGCGGTAGGCGAAAGTCCCATAGGGACATGTAAACGTAGACTTCTCTTGATCCAAAGGATCAATAGAAATCTGGTTGTACCCCGAGTAACCATCTAGGAAACAAAAATGCGACCGACCGGCTAAGCATTCCAAAATCTGATCAATGAATGGCAATGGAAAATGATCTTTCAGAGTTGTGGCGTTCAATCGGCGGTAATCAATGCATACACGCCACCCGGTTACCAATCGGGTGGTGACAGGTTCATTTAGAAGATTTGTAGTGACAGTGATTCCCCCCTTTTTAGGGACTACCTGTGTGGGGCTCACCCACGTCGAATCAGATATGGCATAAATAATCCCTGCAGCAAGCTACTTAATGACTTCCTTTTTGACAACCTCCATCATGCTTGGATTTAGACGTCTTTGAGGCTGTATGACTGACTTGGCTCCTTCCTCAAGCCGAATCTTATGTTGACAAAGTGTAGGGGAGATCCCCATGATGTCCGCCACTGACCACCCAAAGGCTCCACGGTGGTTCTTGAGCACTATCAGTAGCTGCTCCTCCTCATCCGCACTCAAGTATGCAGAAACAATCACTGGCAACTTGTCCTCCTCAGCTAGAAAGACGTACTTCATGTGCGGGGCAATGGCTTTAACTCCAGATCAGGTGGGCAGATAAGAGATGATTGTAGCGGTGGGGGAAGTGTACCCAAATCCTCATAGTGCCTCGTGTAGAAACATGGAAGCATTTGAAGCATTTTGGCGCACTCCTTGAGTGAAGTACTCCGCATCCAATCATAAGTGACATTAAGCAAGCACGCCTCTAGAGGCAATTCTTGATATGCATCACAGACATAAGTAATTATCACATCATCCTCCCACGAAGGTGGAATGTCCTCATTCTCATCATTTGGAAACCCGACAGCCTTGCATAAAGAGACAGCTTTCGTTTGCTCCATAAGGTCTACCTCCAAGGTCCCATTGTCTATCCTGCTCATCACATGGGCCATATCTAAAAATGGCTTCCTGAGACAAAGTGAGATATTGCTTTCCACATGCTTCACCATATTGCACTGTGCCTTTGCTTTAGTAGATGTATTGCTGTTGGGCATGACCATCTCAAAGCGATCATCCGCAATGCCTAAGGTCAAGCGACCTCTCCCCATCTCCAAGATCATGTCAGTTGTAGCTTGAAATGGGAGACCAAGAAGTAACTCATTGCCGTGTTCGTCCTGCATCTCCATCACAACAAAATCAGCAGGAAAAACAAAGCGGTCTACCTTTACCAAAACATCCTCACAGATTCCATATGGTTTCACCACAGAATTATCGGCCAATTGGATAGTCATATTGCTTGGCCTTGACTCCTTCAATCCAAGTTTCTTGAATGTAGAAAGGGGCATCAGATTGATGCTTGCCCCGGAATCACAAAGCGCTTCGCCAAATTTGAACTTCCTGATAAAGCATGAAATATTGAAACACCCGGGATCCTATCGCTTTGGCGGCAAAGTGCCCATAATAAAAGCACTCACTTGCTCCTTCAATACCACAACCTCAGTGTCGGGTATCTTCCTCTTCTTGGTGATTACATCTTTAAGAAACTTTCCATAAGACGGGATTTGTTCAATTTCCTCTAACAAGGGAATATTCACAGATAACTTCCTAAAGCTGTCCAGAAATTTTTTAAACTATGCATCCACCTTTCTTGCTTTTGCACTATTGGGATAGGGAACCGGAACGGTATGTGCCCTTTGATGAGGTGGCACATAGGGAGTTAATTTCTGTGGTTCCTCCTCAGTGGCTTGTCCTTCCTTACCATCTTCGGTTGTGTCATCAATTTGCTCTATGACTGGTGCGGGCTGCTCCTTAGCGGTTGCTTCTTCGACTGTGTCCTGCGGTGTGCTTGTGTCATCCGCCCTTGGATTAAGCACCTTCTTACCGCTCCTCAACAATATGGCCTTGGCCTGTTGGTTTCCCCCGGGAACATTGGTGTTCCCCGGAAAACCCGGATGTGTCGGCTTCTTCAAGCTTGCAATCTCGGCTGCCATCTGTGCCATGGAAGTCTCTATAGTTCTCATTTGAGCCACGTGGCTCTGCAAAGTTTGCCCGAACTGGTTCATGAATTCACCCTGCTGCTTTATTTGCTGCCCAAAAGTGTTCATCAACTCTTGATTTTGCTTTATGACTTGATTGAGCAACTCCGTGCTCTTGTCCTCCGTGACCGGTGCAGATTTGGCGTCCGGATCCTGCAGAAAGTTATTTGGATCCTTCCATGAAAATTTCTTGTCTTTCCGCCATGAATAATCGTTATTCCTGTACCCTTGCTGTTGCCTCATGTACTTGACCTGAGCCTCATCCTCGGACTCATTGTCTTCCTTCTGCAACAACTTCTTTGCGAGAAGATCCATCTTCTCATTCAGCTCTCTCATTGCCTTTGACTCACTGGCAACTCTTGCTTGCTCAACTGGGCCTCGTTCTCTTTCTCCCCAAGATTGCTTTCGTGCCATATTCTTCAGTATTTCCCAACATCTTGTATCAGTGTTGTTTAGAAAGAATCCAGAACCGGCCGAGTCCAAGTTGCTTCTATCATGCTCGGAGAGAGCAAAGTAGAAGATCTTCACTTGGGTTTCCTTGTCCAATCCATGATGTGGACATCTCCTCAACATGACTTGGAATCACTCCCAAGTCTCAGAATAGGTTTCACCCTCCTGTTGGGTGAAATTGTGGATCTTCCGGATCATATCATTGGTCTTCTCAGGAGGAAAGAACCTCTCGAAGAAAACCTCCACCATGTGGTCCCATGATTCAACAAACTCGTCGTCAAGGTTATGAAGCCACTCTCTTGCCACTCCAGCCAAGGAACTCGGGAATAACTTGAGATAGAGCACATCCTGCGGAAATCGATCTATCTTCACCATATCGCAGTTCTCCACAAACTGACTAATGTGTGCCACTGGATCTTCGTTTTTCAGTCCGTGAAATGCATTGGATTTGACCAAGTTAATCAGTGCTGGGTCGATCTTGTATGTAGGTATGTTTAGCCCCTGTTTCTTTATCGGCCCCTTTGATGCCGAGGAAGAAGACGCCTTGATCTTCTCCCATATTGTCTGTGCTTCAGCCATTACTTCTTCTTGTTCTTGCTCAGATTCAGAATGTATATCACTGTGGGGTTCCTCCTCGTAGTAGTCCTCGTCCTCTGGTCCCGCAGATGGAACCTCAGGTGTGCGATTCACGTAGTCTCGACTACGTGTGTGCACCATACAAAGTACCTAAAATTTGGAAGTAGTGGTTCAGTACAATGCCTTGAACGAGTCAACACTATTATAGAGAAATAAAGGAATTTTTGAAATTGTTTTAAAATAAATAAAAAAAAATGTGGCCTAGAGTGGCCGCTCTTAGCACTCAAAGTGCCAATAATTCGCCGTATCCCCGGCAACGGTGCCAAAAACTTGACGTGTATTTTACTACGCGCTTAAACGCAAGTATACGCGTCGAGTAATATAGGCCTTGTGAGGCCCGAGTCGAACTCAGGGATACGTGAATTATTGGAGACTTCTACTAACTAATCGCAATCAGCTAGACCGATTAACAAAGTAGGGTTTTGTTGTTCAAATTAAAAGAAAATAAAAATCAAACAAAGAAAACAATCGATTAAAGGTTAATTTAATCAATTAAAAGGATATCTTTAGGATGGCGGTTTCACCGCGGGTCAACATTGTATTAAGTTTCATATCATTCCTCACACTTCTCTCTCTATCCGGGTAATGGCCTGAAATCAGAATTACCCACTGTCCTGGTGTAATTCACTACTTAGATTTAGGTTGATTCCACCGTCGTAGTAATCATTCCCCTAAACTAAGTGCATTATAAACGGTCTCTCAATTCCCACCATTAATTTTACAACTCCTTTGTCAAGGGTTTTATTAATTAATGTAGAATTCGTCTCTTTTCAACCGTTAATCCTTCTGTCGAAGTGATTAAGGGCATTAAGTTATTATTATGGTGATCAAGCATAACAATAGAAATGGAGAAAACGAATCTATACCACGGATATGAGAGAAAAATATGAATTATCAATATAAAATCATCATACAATGTATCCCCGGGCTACTCCCGGTCCTAAAGATTGAGGGTTTTAGCCTCTCATGTTCATCTTACACGAATACATGGTAGAAATTGGGGAATTCATAAGAAAAACGTGAAATAAATGGGAAAACCCCTGAACGGAGAAGAACCGGTGGATCCTTAGCGTAGTACACAAGCTTTCCCCGCCTATCGGTGGTGGAAATTGTCTTCGGCAGCGTCCGAATCACCCGGGATGAGCTTCTCGGCCTCCGTTCTCCTTTCTCTCCTCCTCGGCACTCGTGCAATCCAAAATGAGATCCCCTTCACGTCTGGGCGGCCGTCATTAGGTATAAGTCCCTAATTAGGTCGTCAAATAATAACAGCCGTCCGATCGAAATCAAAACAAATCCAACGCATATCTGCCGGCGTCGATACCATCGACGCGGGTCGATGGTATCGACCCAGCGAATTAGCGGCAGCTTTCCTTTCTTTTATTCTGAGCGCCTGTGGTGATCTCGATACCATCGAGTTGGGTGTCGATGGTATCGACTCCTTTAGCGTCGGTTGTTGTCGTTTAGCGACGCTGTAGCTCTCCTTTTGTCGATGGCATCGACTTGCGTCGATGGTATCGACTTCATCCTCGCCAGCAGCCTGGAGACATCTCGATGCCATCGACATGGGTGTCGATGGTATCGACTCTGTATTGCTCTTCTCGGCTGACAACCTGTGGCTTGGTCGATGGTATCGACATCCGTCGATGGTATCGACGCAAGCAGATACTTTTTCTTCCTGAAATTGCACAACAGGACCAAGTAAATCCACACAATTTATAATAAGATGATAAATAATGCTCAAAATAGTAAAACAAAGGGGATTTGATATAAAATGATAGCAAAGACCAAATAAAGTGAATTATGCAATAATATCCATGAAAATGAGTAATTAAGGCACAAAACACATATGAAATCGGTCTATAAATGCGACTCAAAATCATCGCATCACACATAATCCTATTTTACACAGTCGTTCCAAACATATTGAAATCCTTTATCATTTTTTAAGGGATCATATCTCTAAAAATCATGTTGATACGGAAGATCAATTGGCTGATATTTTCACAAAACTGCTTCCACTAGACCAATTTAACAAAATAAGGAAGCAACTACTCATCACTCCCTTAGAAGATTTTCTTTGATATGTGTGCTTCTTAAAATGGTTTTATTCATGTCATTTTTGGCTTCCAAATGGATATCTTTTTCAAAAGATTTGATGGTTATCTTTTTAAGGGGAAAACAAATTAAGGGGGAGTTTTTCTAGATTCAATTTTAATGGATATCTTTTTGAAATGGCAAAGGGGGAGTAATAAATGTAAATCTTAAATAATGGTAACTCTTAAAAACTCAATCGATGAGTTTCATAATCTCTTAGCTTTACATTAAAAGTTGCTATATTCCCTAAGAATTGGATTTTATGTTCCATACTTCTTTGGGAATAATAAGCACACATTTCATAAACAAGAGAAGGAATTCACAAAGTAAATCTCAGGTATGAAACTCATCTCATTTTAAAGACTAGTTGATTTATATTTTGGAAATGTTTGTCATCTTCAAAAAGGGGGAGATTATTGGCTAAATGGACATCATTTAAATCCCTTTGTATAGATAATGACAAACATTTCATTCTTGTGTATCTAACGTGCTACTTGAGTGTTGCAGGAATTAGGTGGATGACAAACTACTTGTAAGATCTATAAGCTCAAATTGCTTTAATTCATCATTGTAATCAAATGTAAAAACTTGTACAAATATATAATGTACAAGTACTTACATATCATGTAAATCAAGCATTTAGATCTTCCCTAGTCAATCACAACACTTAGATAGGTCATCCCCTACAATAGTGTCACAACTGCACACTCATACACACACTTAATACTTAGTTTAAAAACATTGAAACAGAGTCATTCTCGGTCGACAAACTCCTTGACCGAGACACTCTCGGTCGAAAATTTCCTCGACCGAGAATGACCCAGGTAACTATTAGACACAATAGACAAGGTAGTTGGGAGTTGGATTAGAATGTTATATACACTTGCTCCAGACAGTCCTTCAGTTGACAAAGACCTCAACCGACTGGGATCTCAGTCGACAATTCCTCGATCGAGAATGTCTTTATCTGCACTTTTCAGAATTAATTAACTAGTTGTTGTTAAAGCAACTAATGGATACCTAACGGCTAGTTGAGCACTAAGAACCCCCTAGAAAGTGTCTAGAACGTCCTTAAGCATCCATAGGCCATTCCTATAAATAGGACAAGCCATAGGACACCCAAAACACACTTGTGCAATACTTGAGCTTACATACTTGCAATTGGCAATCTGTTTTGAGCAATTGAGAAACTCTAGTACTTTCTACTCATTCCCTTTGCTCTAAATTTGTGTCCTATAGGCTAGCATTTCCTACCCACTAAACCTACACTTCCATACTCATTGGTTAGGAGATCAATACGCTTGATATAGGAAATCAAGCCGTGTGCTTTAATTGGTAATTGTAATTTCTATTTTCCTTCTTGTTCTTTCTTATTGCTTGTGCTCTCCTTACTACTCCTAGGGTTGGAGGCTGCAGATTGGAGATAGTTTTGATCTTCTTGGTGAAGAAGGAGATCTTTGGACTACTTCTAGAAGGTTGTCTGAACGGGAAGCTACTTCAAGAGGAAGGCTACTTCAAGGGGGATCTTGAAGTTACTTCAAGGAAGGCTTCTTCAAGGTTGGTGAGACTACTTCAAGTTGAAGGTTGTCCAAAGGGTGTTGAAAGTGTTGTAATTTTATGTAATATCCTTGCGAGGTAATAAAATTGAATACTTTCAAAATCCCAGTTGGGTAAGCAAACGGGTAGTGGATTGACTATCTTAATATTTGCTATGGTTGGAACCACTCTAAACACCGTGTCTCCTTATTATCTCAATTGTGGTTGTTTGAGTTGAATTATTTTAAAATATCCATAAAACCATATTCACCCCCCCCTCTAGTGGTTGTTCAATAAGAGGTCAACACAAACTGGAATGAATGTCACAAGAATTGATTCTACATTTTTCCTAAATAAAAGTCCTATTGGTTGTCACACCATCTTGTAGAAAAATCTCAGCTATCAAACATCAAACTAGACCAAAACTTCCATAAATCCTCTAGGCTGAAAGAAAACTTCAGAACCCAAAAACTCATCTTTTATACAAGTTAAAAAGGTTCATATACCTACCTATTGGATTTTCCATGTCCAACCTATCTATTTTGCAGTTGTGAATAAAAAGGATGTTTCATTTTTACCTAACCCAAATGAATCAAAACCTCATCTCCTACAACCATATATATTAAGATGCTTGTTAAACTTAAATTAGTATATTATTGGTTAGCATTTAAGTTCTCATATGTATACAATGTCAAGAAGAAAGGAAGTGCATGAAATACAAAGATGATTGAGTGTAGAACTCATTGTTTCATCTTGCAAACATATATAATGTGAATAATGATTTCATGATAGCTTAATGAGATTGGGGGACAACATAATGACTTGATTGCCTGATAGTGATAGCTTGAGTAGAATATGGTAAACCAACAGTCAAGCCTTGGGCTTGAGCAAAAGATAATAGAGCTGAGTACAAATTAGAATCAAGAGAATAGGACTGAGTACAAAATGATTTCTTGATTTTTATATTTCTGAGAACAACACTTAATGGAATGGAAAGATTCATACAGATAATATATATGATATATAGTTACTATATAGAAATTGATGCTTCTCTTCATATGATACATATTCTAGATTTCTGTCTGAACTTTTGTCATTTTCTACAAAGTCTACTCTCAATTGGCGGCCATTTATTTCATAGACTTGAAGATTTCGTCGAGCACTCAAAGTAGTCACTCTATCATTGTATTAATAAAACCCATAACCCTTAGGTTTTCCTATCTCTCTATCTAATACCAATCTGCAAGAAGATTATAAGTCAAATGACCGATGAAATAATGTATAACAACTTATAGAGAATAGTTTCAGAAGAAGTATCATAACAATAAGAGAAATAACTTCAATAATTATGAGTGATGTTTGCTTATTCAACAGAGAATATTATAAAAACTCCCCAATAGATGAAATTCCATTGGCAATATGTATGAAGGCATGTGAAGAATGAGACATAATAACAAGGTAAATAATGATTCCTGCTCTACAAAAAATGCGTGGAATAAGTAATGGTAAATTCATGAGTATATTATTAAATAGAGACGCAGAAAAGATGTGCACCAAACATGCTTGTCCTATAGGGAAGCTGAGCATACTCCTCAGAAGCATATAGTTATTAGCCAAAAGATGTGGTTGCCACAACCCATTGTACAAACTGCAATGTTTCCCTCAATGCAGAAGGAAATTCCACCATCTGACCTATAATCCAGTCATTATCTCACATATTTGACAAGGTTGCAGCTGGGTTGTCTTGGATTGTATTTAGCCACTATAGTCCTCCCTATAGCTAAAAAATAGTTTGGTCTTGGTTGGCTCCACTTCTAACCTAATCATGTCCTGTTCAAGAACATGAAAGTAACTATACATAAAAAGGCCAGGAAAGTTTGTATTTTCCCCAATCCACCACTTTGGGTGCACCTATGGAGTTGTGTGTGCTAATTGGAGAGAGATCAGGGATAGGAATGCAGAACTATAAGGCTTTTTGTCGTATTTGGCTAAAAGTGGATGCAAAACAGAGCACGCACAATTCAGATTATATATAGAGGAATCCATGTCACCCCTAATGGTGCAAGTCTCATAGATAGATGGACCTCTAACAAAATCTAGCATATATAGAAACACATGTGATTGTCCAACTATCACAATAGCTCGAGTGGTCACTTGAAGGAAAATTTATAAAAAATTACAATTACACTTACAAAGTGGCATGTTGAATAACCTCCCCTCTTAACTCATCCTTCACTTCTAGTTGATCCCTCAACACATTTTTCTCCACTCCGACATTCTCCAGCGGAAACTAAAATGATATGTAAATAAGTTTGGTATCTTTAAAAATCAAATGATGGGCATAGAAATACTAAAGCATGGGCAACATTAATGATGGTAACTGTTGGTTCATGTGTATGATATGTATCATTATAACTTAGTAGCATACCATCTTTGTGCACACTTAACATCAATTGAATGTCTATCATGCCCATGGAAAGCTTCATACATGCATTCCACAAAAGGAGTCTTTGAAATTCAATGCAACTTGATCTTCACAAAGATGTACATGTATACATGTCCCTTTCCAGCATCAAGATAGAATTGTAACACAAAGGGGTAAAGATCAACCTCCACTTCCAATAAGAATATAAACAATTAGTACTCAAGGCTTCAAATAGGAATATGAACTTGCCAATGATCCCAGGAAATTTATAGCCATGTGACCTCTAAATATAAGCAAGGAAATTCAAAGAAAATGTGCAACAGAACAAATCATGAAAGAAGTATATACCATCCATTAGATAGAATAGCCTTCAAAGTATCATGTATGCCAAACTCAAGATACAAGGAAAATTCAATACCTACAGATATGTAGCTTATTAGCTCAGCCAGTTTGTAGAATGTATCCAAGGCCAGAATCAGGGACATCTATAAGGAAAACCATAAACATGAAAATGTTTAGAAGCCTTTTCAAACCATCAATAGAGCAACCAAGCAGTTAGTCACTAGATTTCTTATGTTGTATCAATTGGACAACACACACTAGATTAATCACTAGAATAATATTTCTATTCTGGACGTCCACCAGGAAAGTCACATCAGACTCAAGAGTATGGTATTTCTATAGGTGGAAGCCTACTCACTAGGTTAAGTGAAAAATAGACCTTCTTGCCTTGGTGTAGCATAGAATTACAATACAAATGTATGGTCCACACTTTCCTAGGTGTAGAAATTTTTTGTAGACTGTGGGCTTTGCAAGTCTCACCATGATAACTTATTGTTATGTTGATAACATTATGTTGTCTACAATAGAGGTAGAGGGATTAATTCCAGAAAAGGTGAATTAGGGTCGCAAAGTTAAAAGACCAGGGATATACCTAGTTGTTAAAGCCATGGTTAAGATAAACTTTATTTCCAAAGAAACCACTATAATATCAACAATGCATGGACTTCTAACACTAATGAGGAACTTAATTATATACTAGATGGTCAGGATATTGCTATTGGTGTTAAGAGTTTCTGTCCCCCTGAGTTATTTTTCACACTACACTCATTAGTATTGAAGTTGTTGCTATCCATGTATCCTATACAAAATATTCATGAAGTAAGGTGTCGACATTAGTAAGAACATATATGGTAAAATTCTAACTAGTGGTTGAATGAAATGGTGATGTAGCATTTGTAGGTACAAGGACTAGTAAGAATTACCTTAACTTGGACCTACTATTTAGTAGAGAGTACAACATTCACAGGTAAAGTGATGCCTCTGACCATCTAAGAACATAATGAACACTTTTATTATGTGCCAAGAGAATCTTAAATTGCCAAGCACATCTTAAAAGAGAGACTGACAAGCAGATTATAGATATTTTTAGAAGCTAACCTAGAAGTTCCAATCTCTTATAAAAGCAATGACACGCTTGTCCTTTGCAGCTTGGGCATACCAAAGTGTCTCTATTATCTCCCTTGTTGTTTCATCCACCTACTCATGATTTAACATTGATATATGAGGTTTCTTCATCTTTGACGATCTACTTCTCTTATTTAATGTTTGTGATTTGACATCCACTGATCCATATGAGCCATCATAACCATGGTAGAAATCAAGTTCATGACTATCACCGGCAATGCATACTAAGACTATGATATGCAACTTTAGGGAGCCTACAAAAGATCTATAAACTAAGATAAATCTTATGCAATTAACCCATTCTAGCTTTAAAATAACATGCATACATCAGGTAGTCCAGTTGGACCAAGAAGATCAGGAGCAATTGTTTGAGCAACCTGCAACAGAAATCAAGCAAGGCCTCAGTAGAATTGTTTGAACAAACTACAATAGAAATCAATAAACACCCAGAAGCCAGGAATAATGAAAGAGCTGGTCAAATGACCTGATGTCAAGCTTGTAGTGGAGTACTGCTTCAATCCCACCAAAGCCATAGCCCTCAACAGAATTGGTAGTCCTCTTGTGACCTACTTGTCCATCTCCTCCAGCTCCTCATTGGTGTCATAGTCTCATAGATTCTCTTGGTCAGATTCCTAAAGCCCTAGCTAACTTTTAAAGTTGACTAACCCATGAGGACCATGACAGAGGTTGTCGTCTACATGGATGAGGAGAATCAACCCATGATAGAGTATCATCACACCTAATGCCTACTACTTGTCTGAACCATAGACATTGAAATATGAGACTTCAGGTAGCTGAAAATTTTGAGCGAGACTAAATCAAATCATTGTACAAACTCAAGATGGGAGATATGACCAAACAAAATCAATTTCTACATCATCAATTGTGACTCTGAAGATTAAAATTGACCTGTGTAATCAAGAAAATGGTAAATTTTTGCTTTAAAAGGATCATCCTACAGATATGCCACTATAGGGAGCCTACAAACTAACATGCATACATCAGGTAGTCGAGTTTAGCATCAAGCCTCATAAAAAAGATTGATGGTCCATTCGAGTCAAAAGATAGAAAATATCACAAGACCCAAGACATATCTATCACAAGAAGGCCTTCCCTTGAAAAACACCAGCAATATCCAAAAGAGCCACACAACCATTAGTTTGGACCAAGAAGATGGGTAATTGTTTGAACAACCTGCATATAGCTCAGAAGCTAGACAAATCCACGTCCTTGGACAACAAATCCACAGAAGCTAAAAAAAAATTCGACCCAAACAAGTGGAATCTTAAAAAAAGGAAATTCCAAGATAAAAAAATCCATGTACATTTTTTAAATATTACTCATATCCACTAATCACCTAGAAGCCAGGGAACCACAATAAAAACTGAAGCAATTGAATCATCTAACAGAGAAGCATAGAATGCCATGCAAGTATGAAATTGAAACATCTAACACAGAAATAACACACTTTCACTACAGATCTAGTTTTCGAAAACCTAATTAACCCAGAAACTCAAACATTTCTCAGATGTAAATCTCACAAAAAGATGCTCAAACATTGCTCATATCTAAAAACCACAAACCATTCATAGTGAATGTATTGTCCATAATACTAAGATTCTCCATAACAAAATCAAAAGTAGGTCAAAACAAAATAGGATTGTCATTTGTCAACAATGGACATGAAACACCATTATTTGGATCGTCATATACTAATAAAAAATTGGATTAAAGAAAAACAACTAGATATGCTCTAGATAATATCCAAGAATACAATTATCTTTAAACTTCATGTCCTGTAGAAAATGGAAATGACTTTAGATACTACTTTTGTTTTCAATTATGTAATATTATAAGCAATACTTTATGCTCACCTTGGCAATATATGTGTTTTCGGCCATGGTATGACGTTGCCAACAACATCATCAATAGATTGATATTGATCATAAGGTCTCACTATGGGATCATTGTCCAACAACACAACCTCTACAAAAACACCAACAAATGATGAGCCTCAAATTGCACTTCCCACCCTTTTCATGGGGTCAACCTCAGATACTCGACCGAATGCAATTCTAGCATCTGGATCTGTGAAACTCAGTAGATACACATCCTAGAAACAAAATACTATTTACATAACATTTTTATATAAAAGTAAAAAGATGTGCAATTTACACAAATACAAACATACTTGTCCCTTCTTAAATGATGAATGTCTTATATGGAGTGGAGTTTGCATTGATAAGTTTGTCTGCACAATTATTATATTTTTGTCATAAGTCCATAAAAGTCAACATGGAAAATAATTGATACCACACATATTGTATAAAATGTATTCATACTTGGCCAGAGTCAACATGTAGTGCTTGACTGTTTCTTGCTCTAGTTAAGGCAAGTAACTCCTCTAATTTTTGGTTGAATTCATTCTTTTTTTCTTGAAATTTTGCATCAAATTCCAATCATTGTTCTTCAAGCTTATCCTAGAAATGCTTTCTTTGTGCTTCTTCGGCTTCTTGGGATTTACGATTCTTGCCCCAGATATCAGAAGGTGATGGTCCAAGTCCACAACCATGAACATATCCTGGTCTATCTTCTCCCATAACATGCCTATATATTTCATCTGAAGTAACATCAGGTTGTTTTCTTCACATCTCTTCCCCTACCTCAGAAATTTTTTCCTACATACAACAACTCATAGGAGATGAATTTTATACCAAATATATACCACTTTCCAATTAGTATATGTCACATAATACAATAGGATAGGATGTTTTGTACCAAAATTTTGGCGGATTCAATATCAACTATGCCCTCTTCTTTTTTACGATGAGTTTTCTCAAATATATTATGGGATCCACTTCTCCGCCTGTTTCCTTCTCCATATTTATCATTCAAACAAGGTTAATGTAAACATAAAATAAATAGATGTCATCAAATTGTCTAAATGGATCACAAAAATTACTAACTTGCATCATATTTCAAACAGGCATATGACTTTGTTACTGTTGTGTGGCTAACCTTTTGAAATTTTCTGCTTGTTTTGTTAGTTACAAACTTCCTCTATGACAAATATTGCAATATTGTGCATAGTAATTATTTGTGAGGTAATTTAAGTATCAATGAATAGAAAAAAAAATTATTACCTTTCCTTTATTACTCCTCTAATAATCCACAAGAAATTTCCAATGAGACTTGTCCATGAAGGGAACAACTTGTTCAAGTTATTGTTCATATGGACTATCTTCTATGAAGTATAGTCTCCTTGACTCCCACTTATGGTCCTTCCATTTCTTTCCTAGTCTCTTCATTGTCCACTCCTTAAGATCTGAATCCATTGTGAATTTACTCTACCAACATAAAGGATATCAATTAGAAGCTTCATTTAACCATTTAAAACTAAAATTTAATAATATAACTTCACAAAATTCCATATAGAATCTTTTTTATTTGCTAGAAAATGTCTCTGGTCCTTGTAGTTTAGTGGACAAAGAATGGGATGTCTTGCAATGGTTGTCAGAAAACTTGATAAGTGGCATTGGTGTTCACCTACTAGTTGTCCAAATTGATTTTTCTCAATGGGAATTGGATCATCGGGCTTTCGTTTCCAGACTTTCAAGCATTGTGTTCGACCATGTGCTAGATGTTTTTGACCTAAGCATTCATTCATAAAGGATAAAATATATACGAAAAATTATATATAATTAAATGCAACACTACAAATGCAATGATATGAATAAAATGATTACCTAGCCCATCAGAAGGTGTTGTTGTAACATTCAATGACTCAACATGGTGGTCAGAGATGACATTTTGGTCCATGTTATCAGGAAATGCATTTGTAAAGACCCAAAGTCTCTACTAATAAACATGATAAACAAAAACACCAAAAGTATGGCAGCGGAAGAATTAAATCTTGACATTATTCAAAAATGTATAAAGAGTACGTTACAAATTTCCCAAATGGGAGTACAACTTTATACAAGCAACTACAAGGATCTAGGTAGAGGAAGACTTAGACTAATGCAACATTGTCTCCAAACAAAACAACTATATAACATAAAAGCAACTATGATCATATACTATATGTTCTTCATCTTCTTATCCTATCCTTAGCCTTGGGTTCACCAAGCTTCCATGCGCACTCTGATCCTAACCTGGATGGTTGGGGTCATCCAGCAAGAGAAAGATAAAAGGTATGTGTTAATAAAAAGGGATAGTACAAATAATAATAAAAAGCTTTGCAATATAAAGGATTCTCCACAATAAGAGATTTCAAAAGGAATGAGGCTAATATATGAATATTCCAATAAATAACAGATCTTGCCACCATTAATAATCACATTACAACAAATATTTGCATGTAGATATATTGGACTAAATTAACTATAGTAGGGTCAAGACACCACTGAGTCATTGACCTAAATATATATTTTGGGTAGAAAAGCACACCCATAGGCAGAAAAGCACGCCTCTGTATATATAAGGGTAGAAAAGCACACCCCGGGTAGAAAAGCACACCCTAATGGTTACGCATAAGCGTCTACGATAGCTAGCTAGTCAAATTATCTACCATGCATAAAATAGTGGCAAAATATATCATTCATTAGACATTTGTGTCATAAGACAAGCACAATAACATTGGGGTCATTGGACCCAATTCCACCTGTAAATAATATTTCAAGAGAATCAGATATGTCAAAGTGAAACAAGAGCAAGTATATCAAAAGATGAGACAACAACAGTATTAGAAGCATAAAATAAGTTAGGAGCCAATAAATGCAATTAGAGGGAAATGAGGCTAGCACAATAATGAGTGGGGTTGGGTAAAAGCCCAACTAAAAGTTAGGTAGTTTGCACATTATATATTCCACACATTCATCATAGTTGTTCACATACATAGGGGTCGGATACAAAATAGGGTGCACATACAAAATAGGGCTCACATACCTGTTCTAGATTCATTACCATTACTTTCACCAAGTTGATTGTATCACCATTCCATTTTTCCCTAGTTGCAAACATTACACATGTATTAGGTTACTTAAAGGTACTTTTAAGTGTAAAATATCCATATTTATAAACCATGGGTAAAGGCTTTGGATTTTGGTTCTGGAAACAGGCCCAAACGATCCCTAATAATTTTCTACAAGAGAAAACATATTTTATTGTCAAAAACGGAGTTAAAACACTATTATTATCATTTTACATCACTTTATACATTTAAATTAAGGTTTGAATTAATTATCAGGCTTATGATAGAAAACAGCATACAAAACTTAATTATTTGGATTCTACAGGTTTTTATCTTTCCAACGAGTATTTGTTTGTAATTTTATGACAACTGAGTGATTTACTATGAATTAAACAAGATTGGCTAGTTAAATGCTAAATAGGTAAAAATCTGATTTGAGGTTGACGGATCTGCCCCGGCTAAAGAACTAGGGAGGAGGGGCGCGCGAGGGCAAAACGGTCATTTGGCCGTCGTCTTCAACCTCAGGCTGCGCCCAGCCTTACCGTGGGGTGCAAACTTGCCCATTTTGGCGATTTTGCTATACTTAACCAAATTCGACGTTCAGGTACTCGAAACGAAGGTATTCGAACAAGGAACGCAACTAACCGATCACTTTAGGCGCTGGTTCCTCCTAGCTCTGTGGAGAAGCTCCGCAAGCACAGCAGCAAAAACTCCACGTCGTCGACCACACATGCTCCCTTTGGCGAAATTGATGGTTTGGGCGAGTTGCTAAGGGACCGAAGGAGGAGTGTAGGTGGTATTTTATAGGTGGGCGAGCCTATTGAGCCGAGATGGATGTGGACGTGAGAGGCTAGGGCCGGCGCCGCCTGGGAGTTTCGTCTGTGGTGCACAAAATGGGGCGATTGATAGCTCATATGATGCGTCAGATCAAGGCGGTTTGTTTGGTGAAGAAGTCTCGTAAAACGGTCGCGAAACGACAGAGAACGGAGCTGAGGAGTCGAGCTCGTTACCCATGTAACGGCTGGAGGTGGAAGACAATCCGTCGACCGTTGGATCGTGGTCAGAACTAACAAGAGCCGATGGATCTGAGTCCACCATGGGTCGGGCGTGTCTACAGTGCGCGTGACAGGCATTTAAGCCAAACTTTGGCTTAAATGATGTGCATAGCTATTAAATCGATGGCTATAATGTCACATTTTAATGAAAACTTGTTTATTACATTTGGAAGGTCAAATGAACTCCAAATGACCCCAAATTTTAACCCTAGGCTGATAATGACGTCTAGATTCATGTTATACACTTAGATTTGCGTTTTACCCAACCTTTGGCATCCAAATAATTATTTTGACCATTAAAGCATATTTTAATATAATGCTAGAGAAATAAATTATGTGTTGCTTTTATAAGCAACCCTTGGTTCCCAAATTCGAGATTTGGAGTCCAAGAGTCCTCCACTCACTTATTACATGTATTTTCAATCTTAATTAGTCCATAATATGAGTGAGGTGTGAAGGTGAGTTATTTATTCACCATTTTAATTTACACTTTATTAAAAGTATATAAAATCATTTTGAGGGGTCAAATGAATTCCAAAAATCACCAAATTTGAACCATAGGCTTATAATGACGTATTTTACAATGCTATGCAATCACTTTGTCGTTTAATGCATAATATGGCCATTAATAAATATATAGCTCATAAAGGAGCATAATAATATATTAAAATCAAGGAATTATATGAAGAGGCTATTTAATGAGAAACATGTGAGTAAATTCGACATATAAAACACATTAGGGTACAAATACGCATTACTCAACAAAATAACATATTAATGTGGACTAAAATCATATTTTGAGGAGAGATAAACGATAAAGGTTAATATACACATATATGAACTCAAATATACATTATTAATAATATATTTATCCAAAAATCTCCAAATAAATATTATCTACTATATTATCCCATTAATGACCAAATTACATAATTAACCCTAACTTATCTCCTAATGTGGGTTTTTTTTTTGTTTTTTTTTAGTTAAGCCAGGAGGTCGTCTATTCATCTCACCCTCCTCGTGTGAGCTAAAAAACGTCAAGTACAGCTCCTGCTTATAAAGTGCAGGTCAAACCCCCACATGACTGACTCACATCACAGAGACCCCAGCAAAAGCACTGAACAGCCAAGACGACAACAAGACATAAAGAAGCAACAACTCAACCAGAGCATTAAGGATGCTTAAATCTCAAAACCACGTAGGGAGTGTGGTTCCTCTCAAGAAGAGCCATGCCACGAACTCTAGGCGGAAAACAACTAGGATCAGAAATCACAATCAAATCATGACTGAGGACTCCCCATTTACCAATCTCTCTGGGAATAGAATTGATGGCCCTGTGAACAAGCGAACCAACAATACCTTCGTCCTCCATGTAGCTCTTTATCTCCCTGACAATACGAGAAACCCTCCAAGGAACACAGGCAGTGCCCCATAGCATGCGATAAGAATGCTCGTCATCAATTTCCAAAACAGCAATCCGCAAGGATTGGTTCTCAGCCAGCTTTAACCCAACTGCACAAGCTTGAAGGGAAGCAGAAAGATGATCATTTGCAGTTAACCATGCTCTAGCAATCTGACAGATAGCAGCCCGGTGATTCCTGGTGATACTAGCCATCCACCACCTGTGGTGACCGGAAGAGTCTCTACTCCTACCGACCGTGATGTTCATCTTCAAGGAATTGAGGTCAGGGGTCATCCATCTCAAAAGGTGAACCTCCCTAAGAGCATAGTTAGGGTCATCAATACCGTGATGATTTAGGCGCCTATGTTCTTCCAGTTGGGCGAGGGCGCGAAACCATCTCTTTTTCAACATGGTGTTGAGATGTGCAATCAAGCAGTTCATATCATGGGCAAAGGGCGCCTTATAGCCATCATATCTAGCACGCCATCTCCATCTCCAAATGTAAAAAGGAATAAGCGTAGCAAGGCAAGCTGCAATCCACTCCATAACAATGGAAGATCTCCCCCGCGAACAGATAGATAAAAGCTCAGCTGTATTATGAGGCCGGGTTCTAGCAGTAAGAAGAGAGAACTTGTTCCAGAAAGCAGAAGCAAGGCAGCTGTGGAAGAAAAGGTGATCCATATCTTCAGAATTGGGGTCATCGCAGCACTCACATCTAGAAGAAAAAGGAATATGGCACCTAATAATGTTGTCATCAGTAGGAAGAGCTCTATGAGAAAGCTTCCAAATGAGCGTGCAAGCCTTGGGCGCATCTAGGTGCCAAATCTTCTGAACGGAAGATGGGGCATCATTTTGATTCATAGTCAAGATCTTCTTCACAGATTTGATAGAGAACATACCCGTCACCTCCGGACACCAAACAAGCATATCATCATCCTCATTTACCTGCTGGTCGGCTTTCTTGATCAGATAAATACCATCCTCATTGAGAAGCTGCCTCAAAGAAGACCAGTCCCAACCTTCGTTTTGGATCCAGAAGTCACGAACAAGGAAATGATGGTTGCGATCACTGGTATGCAAGGCATGATCAAAGAGTCTTTCATCACACCAGAGGGAGTCCCAAAAAGAGATGAGTCCTTTCCCAACTCTCCATCTACAGAAAGGAAGAATCGTAGGGAACAGATTCCAAAGATGTTTCCAGTAAGAAGAAGCAGAACTACTGTATCTATCATTGTGCGGATAAAACTCAGATCTACTATGCGCCCTACTCGCATATTTCTCTCTACAGAATCTTGCCCAAATCGTGTTCCTTGCTAAAATCTCCCAGCACGCTTTAGCCATGAAAGCTTTGTCAACAATTCTCGTATTATGAAGGCCCAAACCACCATACTCCACAGGCTTTGCAATCTTGTTCCAGCCAATCCACGCCTTACGATGGTTATTCTCTCTATCTGCCCAAAGAAACCGAGCAAGGATAGCGTCAATACGATCCGAGACTCCACAAGGAATACCAATGGCAGCAGCAGTATGAACAGTCGTCGACGAGAGGACATGTGCAATGAGCAACTTCCGACCAGCAAAAGAGAGGAGCCTCGACTTCCAGGATGCCACCTTCTGTCTAATCTTCTGAAACAGCCCCTCAAAATCATTAAGAGCATATCTACCCATTCTAATGTTGACTCCCAGATATAGAAACGAATCCGCAGTAGTATCAATCTCAAGAGTGTGCGCAATGCTGGAGATGGTAGCATCACTTTTGCTGCCCACAGTACAAATCGATCCTAATGTGGGTTATCTGTGCAAACACCCCTCAATTTACATCAATGAGGGTAAATAGTGATTTCAACATCAATTTGTGCTTAAATTGCACAAGGAGTCCAAGAATGATCCAAAAGGATGGGAAATTTGTGGAAAAGGTCCAAATGGACTAAAAGGCAAAGAAAAGCTCAAGAATGGATAAATTGCAGGGAAGACCCTGAGATTCAGTATGTTACAGCACACCACCCCTTAAAGAGGATTTCGTCCCCGAAATCACAACAAGAGAAAAGAGAGGGTGAGTGTGTAACATCCCAACCATAAACAACTAGGTTATAACCCTTAATCTAGGGTACCACATAAATCTACATAGGTGAGGTGTTACTAAGGTTTCCACAAAACCTATATCCATTTATCAAACTCAAACTAACATCTTGTTGCATAAACTCTATCATGAAAAGGCAGCATATCAATTATACTAACACTTGTGCCACATTTTATCCAAAACAATTTTATCTCAATATTATATCATGGGTATCTCCCTCATTAAGGGTTTTAAGCACAATTAGGGTTTACAAGGCCATTACAACATATATTAATGCATTAGGTTAAAAACCTAAATAACTCAACATTATTACCCAATAACTACATCATGTGGGATTATGCCATATAATTTTATCCAACAAATTATTACCCTAATAACAAGTCTAAGGGTATATGGATTATATCTAAGGAACATATTGGCACAACATCTAACATACTCATATCCATGTCATCACTAATCATTTTCTCTCACAACACTAATTACTATGAATTAACCTCACATTATATGAATCTAATTACTCATTATCCTATTAATGATTTTATCCATAAACCAGTAAGATGATCAATAAGATGTATTTTAATCAACAAGGTGCTATGCCTAACATGTGTTGCTAATTAGGTCACAACTATGATTAAGTGATTATAATCCATTTACATGCATTAAGGTATATCATGTGATGACACCTAATGTCACTAATGTGTCAAGAAAGGCATGAAGGGTATATATGTACATATGTTGTCAAGGCTAGATGATTACATCCTAGGGTTTAGGTCAACATGACCCTAACATGATAAAGCATCCTTAGGGTGTACTTTATCATACACATTTCATCATTAGGGTGACTTAATCCAAACTATGTATATCTACATATGAACAATTAATGATTATGTGCATCAAGAGTATATTAAGGTTCAAGCATATGGATTATGTGACTTATCCATTTGTTTATTATCAAACAAGATGAATTACAAACATATTAGGTTTATTAAACTCTAAACACATAAGCTCTCTATTCCCATGTCTAAGGAGTTAGAGTTTCTTGATTTCAAGGCATTGAGGGATTCCAACCCCCCTAAAGAGGATTTCGTCCTCGAAATCAACAACTCCAAAATCTAACAAGGTACTAACACTACCTTTCCACTCAAAAGGTTGACTAAGTCAAACTACTCTAAGGGTATAAGATCCAACATGAGAGTCTTACTATCCACTATCCTCCAACTAAAGGTATAACATAGGGTACACTAAACCCTAAACATGGAAATCTAAGGCTCATATAAGATACTTAGGGATTACAAGATGATTTTTGTTTGAGAAAAGAAATCAAATCATCATATAAGGATTCTAAGGTTATTCAACAATAAGGCAATATGTCTAAAGGTAGACTATTTTGAGTTGTCCGTTTCAGATCAGGCCAGGCCAGGTCATATGAGCTCAGGAGTCCTCGTGACCAAGCTAGTGGGGCGGAGGAAAATATTGCCAGCCCCCAAGCTCTGACCCTTTCTAGACACCATCACTTCAACTTCTTGCTCTAATAGCTACTCAATTAGACAATTCACCAAAAAGTTGACAAATTTTATTTCTAATAAGAAATTATTATGATCCTAAATCAAACATTCTTTATAGGTCAACTCTAAGGTGAAAAACTAACTAAAGGGAAACTATATAAGATAAGGGTTCTATCTAGGAGACAATTTTGAACTAGTCAAGAATCCGACTACCTTGATGCTCTGATACCATGCTGTAAAGACCCAAAGTCTCTACTAATAAACATGATAAACAAAAACACCAAAAGTATGGCAGCGGAAGAATTAAATCTTGACATTATTCAAAAATGTATAAAGAGTACGTTACAAATTTCCCAAATGGGAGTACAAATTTATACAAGCAACTACAAGGATCTAGGTAGAGGAAGACTTAGACTAATGCAACATTGTCTCCAAACAAAACAACTATATAACATAAAAGCAACTATGATCATATACTATATGTTCTTCATCTTCTTATCCTATCCTTAGCCTTGGGTTCACCAAGCTTCCATGCGCACTCTGATCCTAACCTGGATGGTTGGGGTCATCCAGCAAGAGAAAGATAAAAGGTATGTGTTAATAAAAAGGGATAGGACAAATAATAATAAAAAGCTTTGCAATATAAAGGATTCTCCACAATAAGAGATTTCAAAAGGAATGAGGCTAATATATGAATATTCCAATAAATAACAGATCTTGCCACCATTAATAATCACATTACAACAAATATTTGCATGTAGATATATTAGACTAAATTAACTATAGTAGGGTCAAGACACCACTGAGTCATTGACCTAAATATATATTTTGGGTAGAAAAGCACACCCATAGGTAGAAAAGCACGTCTCTGTATATATAAGGGTAGAAAAGCACACCCCGGGTAGAAAAGCACACCCTAATGGTTACGCATAAGCGTCTACGATAGGTAGCTAGTCAAATTATCTACCATGCATAAAATAGTGGCAAAATATATCATTCATTAGACATTTGTGTCATAAGACAAGCACAATAACATTGGGGTCATTGGACCCAATTCCACCTGTAAATAATATTCCAAGAGAATCAGATATGTCAAAGTGAAACAATAGCAAGTATATCAAAAGATGAGACAACAACGGTATTAGGAGCATAAAATAAGTTAGGAGCCAATAAATGCAATTAGAGGGAAATGAGGCTAGCACAATAATGAGTGGGGTTGGGTAAAAGCCCAACTAAAAGTTAGGTAGTTTGCACATTATATATTCCACACATTCATCATAGTTGTTCACATACATAGGGGTCGGATACAAAATAGGGTGCACATACAAAATAGGGCTCACATACCTGTTCTAGATTCATTACCATTACTTTCACCAAGTTGATTGTATCACCATTCCATTTTTCCCTAGTTGCAAACATTACACATGTATTAGGTTACTTAAAGGTACTTTAAGTGTAAAACATACATATTTATAAACCATGGGTAAAGGCTTTGGATTTTGGTTCTGGAAACAGGCCCAAACGATCCCTAATAATTTTCTACTCGAGAAAACATATTTTATTGTCAAAAACGGAGTTAAAACACTATTATTATCATTTTACATCACTTCATACATTTAAATTAAGGTTTGAATTAATTATCAGGCTTATGATAGAAAACAGAGTACAAAACTTAAATATTTGGATTCTACAGGTTTTTATCTTTCCAACGAGTATTTGTTTGTAATTTTCTGACAACCGAGTGATTTACTATGAATTAAACAAGATTGGCTAGTTAAATGCTAAATAGGTAAAAATCTGATTTGAGGTTGACGGATCTGCCCTCGGCTAAAGAACTAGGGAGGAGGGGCGCGCGAGGGCAAAACGGTCATTTGGCCGTCGTCTTCAACCTCAGGCTGCGCCCAGCCTTACCGTGGGGTGCAAACTTGCCCATTTGGGCGATTTTGCTATACTTAACCAAATTCGACGTTCAGGTACTCGAAACGAAGGTATTCGAACAAGGAACGCAACTAACCGATCACTTTAGGCACTGGTTCCTCCTAGCTCTGTGGAGAAGCTCCGCAAGCACAGCAGCAAAAACTCCACGTCGTCGACCACACGTGCTCCCTTTGGCGAAATTGATGGTTTGGGCGAGTTGTTAAGGGACCGAAGGAGGAGTGTAGGTGGTATTTTATAGGTTGGTGAGCCTATTGAGCCGAGATGGACGTGGACGTGAGAGGCTAGGGCCGGCGCCGCCTGGGAGTTTCGTCTGTGGTGCACAAAATGGGGCGATTGATAGCTCATATGATGCGTCAGATCAAGGCGGTTTGTTTGGTGAAGAAGTCTCTTAAAACGGTCGCGAAACGACAGAGAACGGAGCTGAGGAGTCGAGCTCGTTACCCATGTAACGGCTGGAGGTGGAAGACAATCCGTCGACCGTTGGATCGTGGTCAGAACTAACAAGAGCCGATGGATCTGAGTCCACCATGGGTCGGGCGCGTCTACAGTGCGCGTGACAGGCATTTAAGCCAAACTTTGGCTTAAATGATGTGCATAGCTATTAAATCGATGGCTATAATGTCACATTTTAATGAAAACTTGTTTATTGCATTTGGAAGGTCAAATGAACTCCAAATGACCCCAAATTTTAACCCTAGGCTGATAATGACGTCTAGATTCATGTTATACACTTAGATTTGCGTTTTACCCAACCTTTGGCATCCAAATAATTATTTTGACCATTAAAACATATTTTAATATAATGCTAGAGAAATAAATTATGTGTTGCTTTTATAAGCAACCCTTGGTTCCCAAATTCGAGATTTGGAGTCCAAGAGTCCTCCACTCACTTATTACATGTATTTTCAATCTTAATTAGTCCATAATATGAGTGAGGTGTGAAGGTGAGTTATTTATTCACCATTTTAATTTACACTTTATTAAAAGTATATAAAATCATTTTGAGGGGTCAAATGAATTCCAAAAATCACCAAATTTGAACCATAGGCTTATAATGACGTATTTTACAATGCTATGTAATTACTTTCTCGTTTAATGCATAATATGGCCATTAATAAATATATAGCTCATAAAGGAGCATAATAATATATTAAAATCAAGGAATTATATGAAGAGGCTATTTAATGAGAAACATGTGAGTAAATTCGACATATAAAACACATTAGGGTACAAATACTCATTACTCAACAAAATAACATATTAATGTGGACTAAAATCATATTTTGAGGAGAGAGAAACGATAAAGGTTAATATACACATATATGAACTCAAATACACATTATTAATAATATATTTATCCAAAAATCTCCAAATAAATATTATCTACTATATTATCCCATTAATGACCAAATTACATAATTAACCCTAACTTATCTCCTAATGTGGGTTATTTGTGCAAACACCCCTCAATTTACATCAATGAGGGTAAATAGTGATTTCAACATCAATTTGTGCTTAAATTGCACAAGGAGTCCAAGAATGATCCAAAAGGATGGGAAATTTGTGGAAAAGGTCCAAATGGACTAAAAGGCAAAGAAAAGCTCAAGAATGGGTAAATTGCAGGGAAGACCCTGAGATTCAGTATGTTACAGCATTTCTATTTTGGTTATTGGAAGCTCTATTCTATACATTTCTAGAATGAATAGAAATAGAAGCATTGACATTAGGCACACGTAATAGTTGTGAATTTCTCAATCTTGTAACTTTATCACCACTTTCATTGTTGTGTTGATTTTGGAACCTCGTTCCCATCTCCTTTTCAATTGTGCATGTTTCAGAGGATTTCAAACCACCAACCATATTAGAGTCTTGAGGGGAGATGGCTGATTGGATATTTTTTGCAGAGGTAGTCACACTTTTATTGAATTTCTTTGCTCTATCATTTTGAATTTCAGTTGGAAGGGAAGCTAAATTTTTTTGGAGCGATTTGAGGATGACAGGTTCAAAGATAGCCAACAACCATGTCGAGTAATGCTAGGTAAATGAGTTGTCGTACAAGAGTCATTGTTTTTGTTCTTAGCATTCCTTGTGGCTGTCTTGTTATGGCATCTGCCACTGTATTGTTCTCTCGTC
The DNA here is from genome assembly GCA_963693085.1 of Alisma plantago-aquatica. Classification (NCBI taxonomy): domain Eukaryota; kingdom Viridiplantae; phylum Streptophyta; class Magnoliopsida; order Alismatales; family Alismataceae; genus Alisma; species Alisma plantago-aquatica. Next base: position 170,319,949 of record OY856410.1, read on the forward strand.
CTTAGTATATCGAGTCACATAAAAATGAAGATATTTAAAAAAAAATATTGAGCAACATAATAACAATTTTATAATTAATATTTTTAAACGAAACACAAATATTTAATCAAATATAATTATAAACAACGGCAGAGACAAGGATAAATTTGATTATAAAGAATGTCAGACATGTAAAACGCATACACCTAGCTGGAGTATAATGTGAGATAGGAAATTAAAGAGATACATTGAGCCAAAAAAGGGTTATTTAAGTCAAATAATAACGAAAAACTAAAAGAAACATTGGTTGCTATTTTGTAATCTTCTCATTCAAAACTGTCATCATCATCACTTTGAGATACACTTTCATCATCCTACTGAATTTGGGATTGGTATTTTTCAATTGTTGAACTATCAACAATAATTCCTTCCATATCCAATCTAACTATGTCACAATTAGTATATGCATCCTCTGATGTCATTGATGGCCCATCTCTAGTTTCACCTTGCACATAAGCTTTGACATTCTCAATACAAGATTGTTCTTCCATGTTGAACATATCTCTGGGGCAATCTTTATAGCAAAATGCCACCCTTTTGTAGTGACATATTCTACATAAAATACTTGTCCAACTTGAGATGCCACTACAAATAGTTCCCCTTTAGTTTGAAGTCATCTCAAATTAACAAGAGTCAACCCATGTTCATCATGCTTGATTCCCCTCTTTGAGTAGATGTCCACCTAATCACACTTAAATAATGTCACCTTAAAGTGTTCATAATAATTGAGCACAATAAGATCATTGAAAACACCATAGTAGGTAACATCTCTAGTAATTGGATTGTGGTCAATGGTTTTAGAATAACAATCAATCTTAGCTACCAGAAAGACTCAACTATTTTGTTTTGTTCGATTTGCATATTTTGCCTTGGTATGAAATCTGTGACCATTGACAACATAGCCCTTGTACTTAATGGCCAGTTGATGTGGACCTTGAGAAAGAAACTTGTTTTATCATCCATCATCTCTGTTCTTAGGAGTGTCTCAATCTAACAAAAGAAAAGTTTGTTAGACTTTATTCATTAAGGATAACAAATTTAATTACCACAACTAAACTTACATGTTCCTTAAACCATCCATCAAATGAGTTATTATGTATTATATGAACCTCCTTTAAGGATTTTTTAGAATGTTTTTTCCTAATGATATCATAGTGCTTCCTGAATACAAAATATGTGCAATATGTCATTGGAATGATATAACATTTTATTAATAAAAGATAATTATCACTAACTTACTTAATGTAGGGTTCAATTGCTTCATAGTTGAATAGTACATGCTTATGGGCCTGTTGCAATGTATGTTCGTCCTAGACACATGTTACCATTTTACCAACACCACGACCTACTGTTGAGAAAATAGACCAATCATCACTATCATGTATTGGCTCATTTTCTAAATTTGCTTCTTCAGTATCGTTTCTATTTGGCCGATTTAATTTTGTTACAACTCCATCTTAGTATCTTGAACAAAAAGTTACACACTCTTTGGCTATATATCCTTCTACTATTGATCCTTCTGGATATCTTTTCTTACGAACATATCCTTTTAGGGTCATCAGATACCTGATAACAAAGTTGAGGAAAATATTATGACAACTTACATTCCAATAGATAAAGTCATCATGACGTATGAAAAGTTACCTTTCAACTAGATACATCCAACGATACTGAACAGGGCCGGCTATCTTAGCTTCATAAGCGAATGGACTGATAGATGTACCATTATGTCAAAAAAACATGGAGGGAATATCTTCTCCATCTCACAAAGTGTCACAGCTATTGCATTTTCCAATGTAGTAAAATCATTTGGATCTATGAGTTTAGTGCACAACCTTTGAAAATAGTGAAAAATATTAATAATACATGACTTAGCATTCTTACTGGGCAAAGACACAGTGACAGCTAATGGTAGAAGTTGTCACATCAGCACGTGATAATCATGACTTTTCATTGGTAGCATCCTTCTGATCCTTCGGCCATGGACATCTAGATATATTAGACGCATACCTGTCTGGAACTTGGACAGATTTTAGGAGGTTGCAAAATAATATTTTTTCATCTTTTCTCATTGTATAGTGAGATGGAGGTACGATGGTATATTTACCAACAATTTTTGGATGAAGAGGAAATTTGATTCCCATATCCTCCAAATCCTTCCTTGCATTCAAGTTGTCCTTACTTTTATCCTTCAAACCTAGCAATGTTCCAACAACACTCTCACATATATTCTTCTCAATGTGCATGCCATCGAGATTGTGCCTTAGAATCTTAGATTTCCAATATGGTAGCTCAAAAAATATGCTTTTCCTATCCTAATTGTGTGTTGAATCTTTACCTCTTGGCCTTTTCTTACCAATTATAGTTCTTCCGTCCTCCAATTCTGACAAGATTTGAGCTCCAGAAGGAGGTTTAGGTGGATACCTAAATTCTTTCTCACCGTTAAATGCCTTTGCTTCTTTTTAGAATTTGTGGCTAGTTGGCAAAAACCTACGGTGTCCTCTGTAGCAAACTTTACGGCTATGTGGCAACCAATGTGAGACAATATCTTTATTACAATAAGGACATGCTTTGTAGCCTATAGTACTTCAACCAGATAGATGTGCATATCCTAGAAAATCACTAATAGTCCATAATAAATAGGCACGCATCATAAATAATTCCTTGGTTCCAATGTCATATGTATGTACACCAGTATCCCATAGTTCTTTCAACTCATCAATCAATGGACGCAAGTACACATCTATATTTTTTGGTGAAGTTGGTCTAGGAATGAGTAGGGACAACATAAAATATGGTTACTTCATGCACAACCAAGGAGGTAAATTATAGGGAATAATCACAACATGCCATGTACTGTAAGAAGTACTCATTGTCCCAAAAGGATTTAATTTGTCAGTTGCAAGTCCCAATCGAATGTTTCTAGCGTCTACAGAAAATTTGGATGCATCACATCAAATGTTTTCCATGCAGGTGAATCTACCGGGTGTCTTAACTTGTCATCTTTTTCATATTCTTCTGCATGCCACCTCATTAAGGAAGAGGTTTTTGATGGCATGAACAACCGTATTAGGCGTGGTATAAGTGGAAAGTCTCTAGGCACTTTGACATGTATTCTCTTGGGCTTTTTTGCAAGCTTGTCATAATCATCTCTGATTGTAATCATTTTCCATCATGATGCTCCACATATATCACATACATCTTTATTAGTAGAATCCTTCCAAAACAACATGCTACCATTTGGACAAACATGAATCTTCACATAATCTAAGCCCAACCCTGTAATCATCTTTTTTAGCTCATAAAATGAATTAGGTAATTGTTCTCCTTCTGGTATCATCCTCTTAAAGAACGTAAGAAACATAGATGATGTTTTCTTACTCAAGCCATTAAGACAAACCAGGTGATGGAATTCTAGGATGCAAGCAATTTTTCTATATTTCTTACACCCTGGATATAATTATGTCTCAGATCCTTTAACAAGATATAAAATTTGTCAGCATTGAAATATTGATCACTAGATGGCTCCACTCCATCTGTATTTATGTCTTCACTGAAACACTGAAAATTATCATGCAACATATCTTGTAAATTTTCAGCATTCAAAAAATCTCCATGATCAGTAGGAGCATCCATTTGAACATCGACATCTTCACCATGAAAAGCCCAAGAAATATAGCTTGGTAAGAAGCCATGCCACAATAGATGGCTCAATGCAACCTTTCTGGTGACCTGGTATACATTAGCACACTTTCTACATGGGCATACAATCTTCTCTCAAATCGATGAATGTTCAAAAGTGAAATCCAAAAATTTTGATACTCTGCATAAGTATTTACTGCTCGTCCTGTCATCCTCTGCTATCCAAGACTTATCCATTCTATAAAAATAGTAAAACATACAACATATATGAGTAAGTATGTCATATCCAAAAAGATTATACAATATGAGAAAATACTAGTTTCATCCATTAATCTCTTTTTACATCCACACACAAGTGTGTACCCCTAAACAGTAACTAAACAAAGGGCTTGGTCCCACATCAGTACATTCGAGGCATTTTCATTGTGGAGATCTTCTCTCGATGTTTAGAAAAGAAAGTACCTATGAGGATTGATTACTTTAAGACAAAAAGTGTAAAAACAAAACAATACAAGACAATTATATTTGTTAATTGGACCTATCATGGTCTTTTTGATGATTGTGTTGTGTTGTGGAGCTCCTCACTATATTTTGACAAATCTAAACTGACAGGGGCCTCATCATCATATTCGTCTGAGTTAGTTTGCTCCATCGTGCACTCATACCACTGTAGATGATCGGGGGTCTCATTGTTGACATTGGTTATCCAAACTTTGATGGTATTATGGCCAACTGAATGGAGAAAAGCTTATCGCTACGGTCCACTAGCATCTTTCTAATCCAATCACGCCAACATGATTTTGATACAAGATTTCCCACTAAATCATACTCAACCTCGATAACATGTGAAGAATGGCCAAAATTTAGGGTCACTTCACCAGGCCTGTAGTGTCTTCCGTTTAGAAAATGCTAATGTTCATGTATGGTTAGTTGGTTTAAAGAACGATCATCTAGGATGATGTTCAATTGTTCTTTATTAGGGAAAAATAACATTGGCATAGAGGCCCAGTTCAGAGTGACTGTTGTGGGTGGAAAGAGACTGCAAAATATTAATACTAAGAATTGTAAGTACATATAACGATGTTATATATTTTCATAAAAAGTAGTATAACATCAATTAACCTTTTTTTTCTTGTTATAACCAACTTTAGTGTGATGGACATGATAGGTTGAAAAGAAATCTAAGAGAGGAGATCTTGTCCTATATCTTTGCAATTGGTCCAATGTTCACTAATCCTTCTTTGAGATTTTCAAGGAAGTAACTAGTATTTTCTATGGTTTCAATTACACCTTCTATAAAGTATCTTGGCATATTGTGGGGGATGATGTGGTTAGAGTTGTGCAAAATTTCTTCAAAATTGGTTGTATGCTTAAGGAGGTTAATAGGATCTTTATAACTCTCATTCCTAAAAGTAAGAATGTAGTGGACATTAAGGATTGGAGGCCTATTTCCCTATGCAATAATATTTACAAGATAATCTTTAAGGTGCTTACAAATAGGCTACAAGTTATTCTGCCTTATGTCATTAGTAGATCTCAATTTTCATTTATTAAAGGGAGATCCATCTTAGATGCTACTATGCTGGTCAATGATTGTTTGAACTTGGTGATAAGAAGCTCTTCTCCTAAGATTTGTGTTAAAGCTAATTTGATGAAGGCATATGACTCGGTCAATTGGCTTTATCTTCACAAGATCTTAACTGGAATGCATTTTCCTGATTGTTGGATTAAATGGATCTTTGAGATTTTACACTCTACTAGCTTTCAAATCCTCATTAATGGAACTCCTTCGAGTAGAGTTACTCCTTTTAATGGTATAAGGCAAGGGGACCTGATTGCCCCTTACTTATTTGTGATTGCCATGGAAGGTCTTTCTATTATGATTTCTAATTTTGTTTGTAAGAAAGCTCTTTATCCTCTGAGAACTAGAAGGGGTGTGGAGATCTTGCATGTTCTTTTTGTAGACAAATTGGTTTTATTTGTGGAATCCATGGATGATTCTCTGACTGAGCTAAAGAGTATCCTCACTAACTTTAGCTTGAGATCTGGGTTGAACATCAGTGATAGCAAATCCTCATTCTTTTCTAATCAGGCCACTGATATAAACATGGTTGAAGAAGTTCTGAATATTAAAAGGGAAAGGAGCCCTATTAAGTACTTGGGGTTGCCTTTTTTCATTGGAAGGCTTACCAGAAGTCTTTGTACTCCTATCTTGGATAAGATGAAAGCTCGTCTTGCAGGTTGGAAGTCAAGACATCTATCTTTTATGGGCATAATTGAATTGATTAATTTGACTTTATCCTTTTTTCAAAGATACTGGACTGCTTCTTTTCCTTTACCTATGTCTGTGACAGATGAAATAGACAAATTATGTAGGGACTTCTTGTGGGGAGGAGTTGATCTCGAGAGAAAGACACATCTGGTATCTTGGAAGCATGTTTGCTTGCCCAAGAAGGACAGTGGTGTTGGTATAAGGAGATCTAGAGATATTGTTTATGCATGCCTTGTCCTCAACTTGTGGAATGTAGCTGTGGAGAAAGACTCCCTCTGGGTTCGATGGGTGCATGACAGATATTTAAAAGGGGATTTTGTTTGGGGGTGTAAAATTCCTCCTTCAGCTTCGTGGGTGTGGAAACAATTACTCAACCACAGGGAGGATATTGTTGGTGATATTTCTTTCTCTATGGGAAATGGCAAGTCCATTAGAGTTTGGAGGGACCCTTCGTTGAAGGGTCATTATTTGGAGGATGTTTTGGGAAGTAAAGTTGCCATGAAGTGTGGTATGGGTAAATATGCCACATTTAGTAAGATTATTAGTGATGAGAGATGGATTAGTTCCATATCGAGGCATGTTAATGTTGTTTTGCAGGTTGCTAAGGGTGTTATTATGCTTGATCTAGGTAAAGATGATCAGATTGTTTTAAAAGGAAAAGAAATCCATAATATTAAGGAGGTATGGGAAGTTATAAGACCTAGTAACTCTATTCCCTCCTGGAATGATTGGCTATGGAGCACTAAAGGATCAATGAGATACATCATCCATGGTTGGAGATGTCTCTTGAATGGTCTGTTGATAGTTGACATGTTGGTATGTATGCCCTGAGAGCCAATCTTGGGATGATTGGTGGGATACATTAAGATTGATTTGATAAACATCAAAGGCAAGCTTCCAATTATTTTTGGTTTAGTCATATGAGATAGTGATAGAATAGATTGAATGTATAGAGAATGACAGTACTCAATGATGTATGCCTTCAAGTTGAGGACCTGAACGATGAGATCATACAGATGCTAAGAGTTTGTACATTCTCATTATGTCCCTAGTTGGATGTCATTGTGGAAGGTAGATAGACAACAATGACACACAAGACTAGATTGTGGTGTTGGTTGATGACAGAATCTCATTAGTCATGATATAGAGATATCAAACCAAACACATAGGTACTTGTTAGAGAACAAGTGTACCGGACAGACCCATCGTGAGTTTGACACATGGAAACATGACATGGTAGTCATAGTTAGTACTCACAGTGATGGTGGTGAGTGTGATTCTTTGACCTGAAATCACTACACTCAACACATGTCGTTGGGCACACTTTGACATCATCAAATGTAGTCCTGAAACATGGGTTGTTATAAAGGTGATGATTGGGTGGCTTTGACACATGGGGCTTTTGAGGGGTGAGTGATAGATATGGGATTTGTCGCTCTTGAGGGAGTTTGATATCCAAGGCCACTTGATGAGTAGGATTGAAATAGACGTGCACAAACATGTGTGAATCAATATGTGATATTGATGTCATACATATCTCTTCGAATCTACTCTGAGATCAAGAAAGTGAATGAATGTTGATAGGATGATTGTTCCATGCCTCGAGTTCATTCGGGATATCAATGACAAAGGAATTATACATTCACTGTAACACCATTCATGGATTGTAGGATTGAAAGTTGTTCTCCAACTTTCTATTTCACTTGGGTAGCACTGATGTGTGACTAGGCACCGCTCTTTACTTGTGAAGTCATAAGTGTTATGGACTTTTACAGCCAATGTGAAATGAACATGCAGGATCACACACATAGGATTTAACCTGGAAGAGGAGTTTTGCCAACAAATAATGTTTAGATTGATTACTAAAGGAGTTTAGTAGTTTAATTAAACACTCAATCAATTCATAGCTCTGTATCATAATGTTCAAGGTATTGGACTGATTGATTAAAGTATCAAATTGATTGAAACTACAATTGACTATTTATGTACAATTTGCACTCCCAACTGATCGGCTCATGTGATGAACTGATCGGTTGAGCTTGGTGAACCGATCGGCTCAAGTAGTGAGTCGATCGACTCATGGATAGGGTGAAATGATTGCTTCAAGTGTTGAAATGATCGGTTCAACTGATGCAACCGAGCAAGTTGGGAAAGTAGGATTGGTGAGAAATTTCCTTTCTTTTCACTTGCCCAATTTGATTGGAACAAGGATTGGTATTTGATACCAATTAGAAACAAAAGACGGAAAGTCAATCAGGAACTGACCAGGATCATGAACCGACCGGTTTAGAAGTGAACTGACCGGTTGAGGTGTCCCAATCGATCGGTTGAGGTGTCAACTGACCGGCTCAGGTCTCCAACTGACCGTTTCAGAAATGAAATGATCAGTTCAGGTTGCGCAGTTGGTTGTTTTGTGGAAAATCTCAAACCCTTCTACTCCTACTTTAGTCCCGCATTGCCTGGTATAGAGAACCATGTCCCATGACCCTCCTATATATAGGGGTATTGGAGGCTTCTCAAAGTAAAACCCAGTGCAACCAGTTGCTATGTGAAGTTGTCATTCTCTCTATTTTTGGTAACCCAGAGAGCTCGAGCAAGTGCTACCCGATAAGGGAGGCACATCAAGGGAAGAAAACTGTAGAAAGCGACTGGTGGTAGGAGAGTGTGTCAGTGAGTAGTACACTGACAGGAGGGTGTGACTCCTTCCAATTCCTTGTGGGACAAGGAGATTGGAGTTCCAGGTGGTCTGTGTGGACTACTTCAGAGGCGCGATATTTCTGCCGCTCGGAGGACAGCTGTCAATCCCGACACTCCCGGTGAGACCAGGAGTCGTCAGTCCCAGTGCGACCAGGAGCTGCACAGACACCGTCCAAGACCAGAGGTGAAGACCACGCAAGGCGCGAGGTATTGTCGCCGAGAAAACCTCGGGACAAGGTATGATTCCACAAACCATCATTTCCTATTGTATAGACGTTGACGCATTTCCTTGTTCTGGGTTTGGGATGGAGAATTATTTTTGTTTCCACTGCCTTCTTTGCCTCCCCTAAAACCCAACAGTGGAATCAGAGCCACGTCAACTACTCTATACTTTAGGATTATTGACATGATCGATTTTGGTTTTTCGCCTTTATTTATTGCATACGATGCGAATAAAATTGGCTTTATGCATGTCCAATCCTAAATCCATAAATCCCAATTTACATATATGATATGTATTATGAATGGACTCGATACACGTCGTCCTTAAACGAGTTTTGTGGTGGATGTATAGCGTGGTTATGGCTAATAAACCCTATCTGTGTATGGTTTTATGTGGTTGCTTGCATCTCAGTCTGCGCACCGATCTTCGTTCTCCTATTCCTGATGTAACTTGAAATAATTCGAGATTTCTTTCCTACCTTTTCTCCCCTCAAATGTAACTCGAGGTTTCTCTTTTTACAATGTAAAATAGGATATAATTTTATTTCCTATTATGTCAAAGAACAGAGGACATCCTGACAACAGCTGAGATGATTGGTTCAAGGCGTGAACCGATCGGTTGACGTTCGAGATGATCGATTCAAGGAGTGAGCTGATTGGTTGATGACTGGTTCGAGGAGAGAGATGAGTGGGTGGCAGCCATGATGAGATGCACGACGACCAGGAAAACTGATTGATTGGAGGAGCCAACCGATCGGATGGTGGCACCCAACCGACCGGCCTGATGGCGAGATGATCAGTCATGTGATGAGTTGATCAATCCCAGAAAGGCAAGACACATAGTTCATCTTGTACAAGTTGCATGTGATGTAGACCTAGATGATCGTGATTCCTCTTGGCTCGAGGAATCACATTAGGATGGCCATAATCATCACTTTTATCATTTCACATGTTTTTCTATGGGATACAACATGTATATGATACGTACTATATATTGTGGTGATTGGATATGTATATGTATATAAAACCAAATCCCTCATTAAATATTAATTTTTAGATGCCTTCCAAATGTGACACATATGAAAAGCTTGATCGACCAAGTGTGGGCACACCCTAGCGTGGTGCACCGTCTATCTCGTGGAAGCGTGAAGGATGGATATGTGGGTCTGCCCTAGCGAGGTGCATATTCGTCGGACTTAACAAGGTGATCTAGATGGGATTTAGTACCTTGAGGCATGGAGGTGATCATGGCAAGGAGTTTCATATGACATCTTATCAAGAGTTGCATATGATGCAATTGGCAAGAGTTGCCTACCTGAGAGATCTATGTTGTGGGTGACAACCCTAGTTGGTCAATGACTTAGAGGATTTCAGGATCTTGCCCACTAGAAGGTTGTACGCTGCAATCTTCCAAATTGATGGTGAGGGCTATCGATTTGAACTAAAATAGTGGGAGCGATAATTAATTAAAGGCCTAATTATATCGTCATCTTTTCAAATCAATCAAATAAGTCAAAATGAGTTTTTGGACTAAAATTGCATATTTCCTTTTGTAGTACAAATGACAACAAACAACAATCACTTTTCTTTTCGATCGGTCCTTGAAAAGGACAAGCTAAATGGGACAAACTTCCACGATTGGTATATGACATTGAGAATTGTTCTCACTCAAGAGTGAAAGCTCTATGTCCTGGATACTCCAACTCCAGAGGAACTTGCTCCTAATGCATCAAAGGAAGAAATAGATGCTTACAAGAAGCATTCTAATGATGCCATTGATGCAAAGTGCTTGATGTTGTACTCTATGAACCACGAGTTGCAGAGACAACATGAGAACATGGGTGTCATTGAGATGATTCAACATCTCATGAACATGTATGAAGATCAAGCACGACAAGAGAGATATGATGTCTCATGGGCACTGTTCAAGTGTGTCATGATAGACGGAGATCCAGTTGGTCCTCACACACTCAAGATGATTGGGTATGTGGAGAACCTGACAAGACTGGGATTTCCACTGAGCCAAGAGTTGGCTACTGACATGATACTGCAATCGTTGCCAGAATCCTACAGTCAGATTGTGATGAACTACAACATGAACAACTTTGATAGGCCACTGTCAGAGTTGTTGGGCATGTTGAGGACAGCCGAGATATAGATGAAGAAGGACAAGCCTAAGTCTGTGATGGTGATCACGAGCAAGAAAGGCAAGTCCCAGCGCAAGGGCAAGGACAAAGCTAAGAAAGGTTCTGATGCTATCTAGGAGCCCAAGTCATCTTCATCTCTCAAGGCCAAGGGAGGCGTGACCAAGAAAGGCAATTGCCACCATTGTCAAAAGCCAAGACATTGGAAAAGGAATTGTCCTCTCTATCTGGAAGAACAAAAGAAGAAGGAGGTGACAACCGTCTCCACTTAAAGGTGTCATGAAAGTAAACTTGTAACACTTTTGAGGTATATGATACCAAAATGTAAAGTGTAAAGCACTCAATAAATGGGGCAAGTATTGCCGCCATAGATAGGAGTACTTTAGTTTATTTCCTAAAAGGCATGTAATATAGTTATGAACTGCTATTTCATATTTTCCAAAAGATAGAAACACTTTACTTTTGCATATTGTATGACAATGATGGCAATCAATAAAGAGATGTTTCAATTTATAAAGATATGATCTTTGTGGAAATGCCTTACTTATCTTGTGGTATTTGATATCCATAAGATAAAATGATACCTAAAAGTTATAGATAACTCAAACAATCAAATTAGCATCAATCATGAGAAATTTATTTCTAGTTTCCATGTGATGGATAAATCTAGACTCTTTTGGTTAGAGAATCAGTAAGAGACATGAATATCTTGGACATGATTAATCAAAATTCACTAATGGTAGTGGGAGAATGATTATACTATTAGGTATGATACATGTGATGTAATTACATACCTATTGTAACAAATGCTAATACTTCAAATGGTGTTTAGAGAAATACCAATATGAATATCTTGAAGGGTTCAAGAATATCATAGATGAAGTGCAAATTTGGTAAAGTGTTAATTCTTGATGAGATCAATGAATGAAATACTTACACCAAATGTTTGAGATCCTTATGAGTGATTATGATAATTTATCATAGTGAACTCATGATTAAGGCATGGTGATGTCTAAATCTAGAAGGAATCATAATCTAATGAGTTAGAGAATGATTATCAAATAACTAAATTCTTCTTAATAAAAGAATACCCCACACTAATAAAGGACAATAAGAATCACAAGGAGTTGTGAGTTATTATATCCTTGATAGATACACCTCAATTATCTATGTGATGAGTTGTTCATGTGATGAGTCAACTATCCAGGTGAATATGAGGAACCAAATTTTGAGTTATGGTATAAGACCATTACATCTTAAATGACTTCCATGTGAACCATAAGGTATGACCTTGACGGTAGCACTCATTGGATGAAATCCATAAGTGCATATGAGTCTTAAATGTTAAAACACATGGATAACATTTTGAGAAAGATGATGCTTGTTGATTGCAACTTAATGACTAAGCATTTGACATATGGATACTAAAACCACATTACTATGAGGAATAAAACAAGGATGTGTACGTGACACAACCTATATGGTTTATGAATCCACTAATGCAAATGAATTCTATAAGTTACAATGGACTAATCAATGTGATTGATTGAGTACAAGCAACTCAGAATTGGATCTTTACTTTGATGATATAGTCAAAGGGTTTGACTGATATGTCAAAGATAAAGAAGGGATATGTGATTTAGTGGGAGCGTGTTCACATTCCACATGTTGATGTGAAATGGAAATGTTCTAGAATGGCAATCTAAAAGTGGAAATTATCTTTAAGGAAGATAGAGATGTTTCCTATGTGATAGGAATAAAGATCTGTAGAGATAGTTCTTGAAAACCTCTTGAGCTGAAAAGAGAAAGCATACATTGGCAATCTGTATTGAAGGGTTCAGTATGCACAGATTCAGTGGGAGAAAACTTGTCCATGATACATGGAGTTAGTATCCCAAGGCCAAGTTTACAATTCTTATGAAGAATGGGAACACTAAGAATAGATATGGATGTATCATGTATGTAATCATCCCATTATCTTGCATGTATCAACATGGCAAGAACAAAATGCATTCATCATCTTGTATGTAGGACATGGCAATATGATGTGCTCATCTTGATAACTCGTATGTGGGACATGATGAGTGGATATTTGTATACTTCTAGTAAGGGTTACTGGAATACCATGAGAACTTGATAAGTACTTGTGAAGTACTAGTTCTATGGAGATAAGGAAGAGTTTAATGTAAAGACTTACATTGATGCGAACTTCCGAAAGGACAAAAAATTAATCACAAAATATATATAGGATATATAAAAGTGAAAGTTTGTTGATAATTGGAAGTGTTCCACTAAAACCATTTAAAAGGAAATGCCGAGTATCTATGTGTTGGAGAACAACAGTGGATACTATATGGATCTAGAAGTTCATGAGATGAACTTATAGATATTCCGCTCATTGCTGACAAGTATGGAATCCTTGATCATGCAATGTGGCTAAAGGTTAGCAAAGGAATACTAGATCACATATTACAGCAACTCCATCTCATACGTGTGACGTACAACGAAGAGAAGAGAGACATGCAATTTATACTAACTTTGGCAAGGTGTTGCTATTACTCACTATGATCGCACTAGAGCAGAGTAACATGTGAGACATGTTTGAAGATCACTATGAATATGATTCAAGGGTGATTGGCTCACAGTGCAAGTGGGAGTCTATTGGTATGTATGCCCTGAGAGCCAATCATGGGATGATTGGTGGGATACATTAAGATTGATTTGATAAACATCAATGGCAAGCTTCCAATTCTTTCAGGTTCAGTCATATGAGATAGTGATAGAACAGATTGAATGTCTAGAGAATGACGGTACTCAATGACGTATGCCTTCAGGTTGAAGACCTGAACAATGAGATCATACAAATGCTAAGAGTTTGTACATTCTCATTATGTCCCTAGTCAGATGTCCTTGTGGAAGGTAGATAGATAATAATGGCACACAAGACTAGATTGTGGTGTTGGTTGATGACAGAATCGTTGGTATGTATGCCCTGAGAACCAATCATGGGATGATTGGTGGGATACATTAAGATTGATTTGATAAACATCAAAGGCAAGCTTCCAATTCTTTTTGGTTCAGTCATATGAGATAGTGATACAACTAATTGAATGTCTAGAGAGTGATAGTACTCAATGACGTATGCCTTCAGGTTCATGACCTGAACGATGAGATCATACGGATGCTAAGAGTTTGTACATTCTTGTTATGTCCCTAGTCAGATGTCATTGTGGAAGGTAGATAGACAACAATGACACACAAGACTAGATTGTGGTGTTGGTTGATGACAAAATCTCATTAGTCATGATATAGAGATATAAAACCAAACACATAGGTACTTGATAGAGAACAAGTGTACCGGACAGACCCACTGTGAGTTCGACACATGGAACCATGACATGGTAGTCACAGTCAGTGCTCACAGTGATGGTGGTGAGTGTGATTCTTAGACCTGAAATCACTACACTCATCACATGTCATTGGGCACACTTTGACATCACCAAACGCAGTCCTGAAACATGGGTTGTTATAAAGGTGATGATTGGGTTGCTTTGACACATAGGGATTTTGAGGGGTGAGTGATAGATATGGGACTTGTCCCTCCTGAGGGAGTTTGATATCCAAGGCCACTTGATGAGTAGGATTGAGATAGGCGTGCGCACGCATGTGTGAATCAGTATGTGATATTGATGTCATACATATCTCATTCAATCTACTCTGAGATCAAGAAAGTGAATGAACGTTGATAGGATGACTATTCCATGCCTCGAGTTCATTCGGGATATCAGTGACAAAGGAATTATACACTCGCTGTAACACCATTCACAGATTGTAGGATTGAAAGTTGTTCTCCAACTTTCTACTTTCACTTTGGTAGCACTGATGTGTGACTAGGCACCTCTCTTTGCTTGTGAAGTCATAAGTGTTATGGAATTTCACTACCAACGTGATATGGACCTGCAGGGTCACACACATAGGATTAATCCTGGAAGAGGAGTTTTGTCCACAAGCAATGTTTAGATTGAATACTAAAGGAGTTTAGTAGTTCAATTAAACACTCAATTAATTGATAGCTCAAATATCATAATGTTCAAGGTGTTGGACATATTGATTGGAGTATCAGATTGATTGAAATCACAATTGACTGATTATGCACAACTTGCACTCCCAACCGATCGGTTCAAGTGTTGAACCGGTCGACTGAGGTTGCTGAACCCGTCAGCTCAAGTGTTGAACTGATCGGCTCATGTACAGGTTGAAATGAGTGGTTCAAGTGTTGAACCGATCGGTTCAACTGGTGCAACCGAGCAAGTTGGGAAAGTCAGGTCAGTGAGAATTTTCCTTGTGTTTCACTTGCCCAATTTGATTGGAACAAGGATTGGTATTCGATACCAATTAGAAACCAAAGAAGGAAAGTCAATCGGAAACTGATCAGGACCACGAACTGACCGGTTCAAAAGTGAACTGATCGACTCATGGGTCCCAACCAATCGGTTGGTGATCCAACCGACTAGTTCAGGTTGCGAGTTGGTTGCTTTTGTGGAAAATCTCGAACCCTTCTACTCCTACTTTTAGTCCCGCATTGCCCGGGATGGAGAACCCTGTCCCATGACCCTCCTATATATAGGGGTATTGGGGGCTTCTCAAAGTACAACTCGGTGCAACCAGTTGCTCTGCAAAGTTGTCGTTCTCTCTGGTTTTGGTAACTGAGAGAGAGCCCGAGCAAGTGCTTCCCGCAAAGGGATGTGCAGCAAGGGAAGGACAACTGCAGTTGCAACTGGAGGCAGGAGAGTGTGTTGGCGCCTAGTACGTCAACAGGAGGGTGTGACTCCTTCCACTTCCTTGTGGGACAAGGAGTGTGGAGTTCCAGGTGGTCTGTGTGGACTACTTCAGAGGCGGGAGGTTTCTGCCGCTCAGGAGGACAACTGTCAATCCCGACAGTCCGGTAGGAGGAGGAGTCAGTCCCGGTGCGACCAGGAGCTGCACAGACGCCGTCCAAGACCAGAGGTGAAGACCGTGCAAGCCGCGAGGTATTGTCTCCAAGAAAGCCTCAGGACAAGGTATGATTCCATAAACCATCCTTTCCTATTATATAGAAGTTGACGTGTTTCCTTATTTCGGGTTTGGGGGAGAAAATTTTTGTTTCCACTGCCTTCTCTGCCTCCCCTAAAACCCAACAGTGGTATCAGAGCCACATCAACTGATCTATATTTTAGGAATATCGATATTATCAATTTTGGTTTGTTGCCTTTATTTATTGCATACGATGCAAATAATATTGGCTTTATGCATGTCCAATCCTAAATCCACAAATCCCAATTACATATATGATATGTATTATTAATGCACTCGATACGCGTCGCCCTTAAACGAGTTTTGTGGTGGATGTGTGTAGCATGTGTATGGCCTATAAACCGCATATGTGTGTGGTTGTTTGTGGTTGGTTGCATCTCGGTCTGTGCACCGATCTTCCCTCTCTTATTCCTGATGTAACTCGAAATAATTCGAGATTCTTTCCTACCTTTGCTCCCCCCTAATGTAACTCGGGGTTTCCCTTTTAAAGCAATGTAATAATAGGATAGATTTTATTTCCTGTTATGTCGAAGACCGTCGGTCATCAAGACCACAGTTGAAACGATCGGTTCAAGGCGTGAACCGATCGGTTGACTTTGTAGATGATCGGTTCAAGGAGTGAACCGATCGATTGATGATCGATCGAGGAGCGAGACGACTGGGTGGAAGACATGACGAGATGCACGATGTCCAGGCAAACCGATCGGTTGGAGGAGCCAACCGATCGACTGGTGGCACCCAGAGGACTGGCTGGAGAGTACAAATCATTCATGTGATGAGTTCATCAACTCGGATGGCAAGGCATAGAGTTCATCTTATACATGTTGCATGTGATGTAGACCTAGATGACTGTGATTCCTCTTGGCTCGAGGAATCACATTAGGATGGCCATAATCATCGCTTTTATCGTTTGTGCATGTCATCTGTGGGATATAGCATGTATATGATACGTACTATGTATTGTGGTGATTGGATATGTATATGTATATAAAACCAAATCCCTCATTAAAATATTAAGTTTTAGATGCCTTCCAAATGCGACACACGTGAAAAGCTTGATCGACCAAGTGTTTGCACTCCCTAGCGTGGTGCACCGTCTATCTCATGGAAGCGTGAAGGAAGAATGTGTGGGTCTGCCCTAGTAGGGTGCATGTTCATTGTGTTTGCTTTGGGTCAGACTTAACAAGGTGACCTAGATAGGATCTAGCACCTTTAGGCATGGAGATGATCATGGCAAGGAGTTGCATATGACATCTTATCAAGAGTTGCATATGATGCAATTGGCAAAAGTTGCCTACCTGAGAGATCTATGTTGTGGGTGACAACCCTAGTTGGTCCATGACTTAGAGTATTTCAGGATCATGCCCACTAGAAGGTTGTACGCTGCAATCTTCCGAATTGATGGTGAGGGCTATCAATTTGAACTGAAATAGTGTGAGTGATAATTAATTAAAGGCCTAATTTTATCATCAACTTTTCAAATCAATCAAACAAGTCAAAAGGGTTTTGGTCTAAAATTGCATATATTTCCTTTTGTTAAAATAAATGGTTAATAAAAAATAATCACTTTATTTGTGATCGGTCTTTGAGACCAACAAATTAAATGGGAATAATTCCATGACTGGTTAGCATGATGAGAAATGTTCTCAAAGAGCGAAAGCTCTAAGTCCTAGTTATACCAAGACCAGATAAACTCAATCCCACCACATCAATGGCTGAAAGTATGCTTATGGAAGCATATCGAGGAAGACATTGATGAGGAGTGCTTGATGTTGTGTTCTCTGAACTATGAGTTGCAGAGACAACATGAGACATATGATGTCTCCAAGACACTATCCTAGTATGTCATGACAGAAGGAGATCCAGTTAGGTATTCACACACTAAATGTGATTGGGCATATGGAAAACCTAACTAAGAAGGATTCCCTCTGAGCCAAGGATTGGCTATTGGTATGATGCTGCAAATGTTGCGAGAATCATACAATTCATGATAAGCTACAACATGAACAACTTTGACAAGCGTAGACAGAGTTGTTGGACATGTTGAGGATAGTAGAGGCAAAGATGAAGAAAGACAAACCATAATCTTTGATGTGATCAAAGAAAAGGTAAGTCTTAAGGGCAAGGGCAAGGGCAAAGCAAAGAAGTGTTCTGATGCTAGCCAGCAATCCAAACCATCTTCAGCCTCAAGGCACATGGGGAAGGGTGTATGAGGGAACTACCCTCTATATCTGGAAGAACAAAAGAAGATGGAGGAGGGGATGGAGATCTCCACCTAAGGTATCATGAAATGAACCTCTTCTTTATCTGAGGTATATGATACCAAGATATGGATATGTCATATATGATATGTAATATCCACAAAGAAGTGATGGCCTTTATGAAAGGACCAAGAAAGGAGTACCCATCATTGGAGAAAGTGTTGCTGCCATAGATAGGAGTATATTTCAGTTTATTTCAGCCTAAAGGGCACGAAATAGAGTTGAGAACTGCTATTTCATATATTGCCAATAGATAGAAACACTTTATTATTGCATATTGTATGACAATGATGGCAATTAATAAAGTTGATGTTTCAATCTTAAAGATATGATCTTTGTGGCAATGCCTTGTTTATCTTGTGATGCATGGTATACATAAGATAAAATGATACCTAAAGTTATTGATAACTCAAACAGTCAAATTAGCATCAATCATGAGAAATTCATTTCTAGTTTCCATATGATGGATAAATCTAGACTCTTTTCGTTAGAAGACCAGTAAGAGACATGAATATCTTGGACATGATTAATCAATCTTCACTAATGGTAGTGGGAGAATGATTATCCTATTAGTTTTGATACATGTGATGTATTTACATACCTATTGGAACAAATGCTAATACTTCAAATGGTGTTTAGAGAAATACCAATATGAATATCTTGAAGTGTTCAAGATTATCATAGATGAAGTACAAATTTGGTAAAGTGTTAATTCTTCATGAGATCAATGAATGAAATACTTGGACCAAATGTTTGAGATCCTTATGAGTGATTATGATAGTGTATCATAGTGAACTCATGATTAAGGCATGGTGATGTCTAAATCAAGAAAGGAATCATACTCTAAGGAGTTAGAGAATGATTATCAAATAACTGAATTCTTCTTAATAAATGAATACCCCACACTAATAAAAGAAATTAAGAATCACAAGGGTTGTGAGTTTTTATATCTTTAACATATACACCTCAATTATCTATGTGATAAGTTGTTCATGTGATGAGTCAACTATCTAGATGAATATGAGGAACTGAATTTTGAGTTATGGTTTATGACCATTACATCCTAAATGACATCCATGTGAACCATAAGGTATGACCTTGATGGTAGCACTCATTGGATGAAATCCATAAGTGCAATTGAATCTTAAGTGTTAAGATACATGGATAACATTTTGAGAAGGATGATGCTTGTTGATTGCAACTTAATGACTAAGACATTTGACACATGGTTACTAAAACTGCATTCCTATGAGGAATAAGACAAGGATGTGTATGTGACACAACATATAAGGTTTATGAATCCACTAATGCAAATGAAGTCTATAAGTTACAATGGACTAATCAATGTGATTGATTGAGTACAAGCAACTCAGAATTGGATCTTTACTTTGATAATATATTCAAAATGTTTGACTGATATGTCAAAGATAAAGAAGGGATCTATGATTTAGTGGGAGCGTGTTCACATTCTACATGTTGATGTGAAATGGAAATTGTTCTAGAATGGAACCAAAAGTGGACATTATCTTTAAGGAAGATAGAGAAGTTTCCTATGTGATAGGAATAGAGATCTATAGAGATAGTTCTCGAAAACCTCTTGACCTGAAAAGAGAAAGCATACATTGCCAATCTGTACTGAAGGGTTCAGTATGCACAAATTCAGTGGGAGAAAACTTGTCCATGATACATGGAGTTAGTATCCCAAGGCCAAGTGTCCAATTCTTATGAAGAATGGGAACACTAAGAATAGATATGGATCTATCATGTATGTAATCATCCCATTGTCTTGCATGTATGGACATGGCAAGAACAAAATGCATTCATCATCTTGTATGTATGACATGACAATTTGATGTGCTCATCTTGTTAACTCATATGTGGGACATGACGAGTGGATGTCTGTCTACTTCCAGTAAGAGTTACTGGAATACCATGAGAACTTGATAAGTACTTGGGAAGTACTAGTTCTATGGAGATAAGGAAGAGTTCGATGTAAATAGTTACATTGATGCGAACTTCTGAAAGGATAGAAAATTAATCGCAAAATATACATAGGATGTATAAAAGTGAAAGTTTGTTGATAATTGGAAACATTCCAATAAAGCCATTTAAAAGGAAATGTCGAGTATCTATGTGTTAGAGAACAACAGTAGATACTATATGGATCTGGAAGTTCATGAGATGAACTTATAGATATTCCGCTCATTGATGACAAGTCTGGAATCCTTGATCATGCAATGTGGCTAAAGGTTAGCAAAGGAATATTAGATCGCATATTACGGAAACTCCATCTCATACGTGTGACGTACATCGAAGAGATGTGAGACATGCAATTTATACTGACTTTGGCAAGGTGTTGCCATTACTCACTATGTTGGCACTAGAGCACAATATCATGTGGGACGTGTTTGAAGTTCACTATGAATATGATTCAAGGGTGATTGGCTCGCAGTGCAAGTGGGAGTCTGTTGGTATGTATGCCCTGAGAGCCAATCATGGGATGATTGGTGGGATACATTAAGATTGATTTGATAAACATCAAAGGCAAGCTTCCAATTCTTTCTAGTTCAGTCATATGAGATAGTGATAGAACATATTGAATGTCTAGAGAATGACAGTACTCAATGACGTATGCCTTCAGGTTCATGACCTCAACGATGAGATCATACGGATGCTAAGAGTTTGTACATTCTTGTTATGTCCCTAGTCAGATGTCATTGTGGAAGGTAGATAGACAACAATGACACACAAGACTATATTGTGGTGTTGGTTGATGACAGAATCTCATTAGTCATGATATAGAGATATCAAACCAAACACATAGGTACTTGTTAGAGAACAAGTATACCGGACAAGCCCACCGTGAGTTTGACACATGGAACCATGACATGGTAGTCACAGTCAGTACTCACAGTGATGGCAGTCAGTGTGATTCTTAGACATGAAATCACTACACTCAACACATGTCATTGGGCACACTTTGACATCATCAAACGTAGTCCTGAAACATGGGTTGTTATAAAGGTGATGATTGGGTGGCTTTGACACATGGGCCTTTTGAGGGGTGAGTGATAGATATGGGATTTGTCCCTCCTGAGGGAGTTTGATATCCAAGGCCACTTGATGAGTAGGATTGAGATAGGCGCGTGCACGCATGTGTGAATTAGTATGTGATATTGATGTCATACATGTCTCGTTCAATCTACTCTAAGATCAAGAAAGTGCATGAACGTTGATAGGATGACTGTTCCATGCCTCGAGTTCATTCGGGATATCAGTGACAAAGGAATTATACACTCGCTGTAACACCATTCATGGATTGTAGGATTGAAAGTTGTTCTTCAACTTTCTACTTTCACTTGGGTAGCACTGATGTGTGACTAGGCACCGCTCTTTGCTTGTGAAGTCATAAGTGTTATGGACTTTCACTGCCAACGTGAAATGGACCTGCAGGGTCACACACATAGGATTTAACCTGGAAGAGGAGTTTTGTCCACAAGCAATGTTTAGATTGATTACTAAAGGAGTTTAGTAGTTGAATTAAACACTCAATTAATTGATAGCTCAAATATCATAATGTTCAAGGTGTTGGACATATTGATTGGTGTATCAGATTGATTGAAATCGCAATTGACTGATTTTGCACAACCTGCACTCCCAACCGATCGGTTCAAGTGTTGAACCGGTCGGATGAGGTTGTTGAACCTGTCGGCTCAAGTGTTGAACCGATCGGCTCATGTACAGGTTGAAACAAGCGGTTCAAGTGTTGAACCGATCGGTTCAACTGGTGCAACTGAGCAAGTTGGGAAAGTCAGGTCGGTGAGAATTTTCCTTGCATTTCACTGCCCAATTTGATTGGAACAAGGATTGGTATTCGATACCAATTAGAAACCAAAGAAGGAAATTCAATCGAGAACTGATCAGGACCACGAACCGACCAGTTCAGAAGTGAACTAATCGGCTCATGGTTCCCAACCGATCGGTTGGTGCTCCAACCGACCAGTTCAGGTTGCGAGTTGGTTGCTTTTGTGGAAAATCTCGAACCCTTCTACTCCTTCTTTTAGTCCCGCATTGCCCGGGATGGAGAACCCTGTCCCATGACCCTCCTATATATATAGGGGTATTGGGGGCTTCTCAAAGTACAACTGAGTGCAACCAGTTGCTCTGCAAAGTTGTCGTTCTCTCTGGTTTTGGTAACCAAGAGAGAGCCCGAGCAAGTGCTTCCCGCAAAGGGAGGTGCAACAAGGGAAGGACAATTGTAGTTGCAACTAGAGGAAGGAGAGTGTGTTGGCAACTAGTATGTCAACAGGAGGGTGCGACTCCTTCCACTTCCTTGTGGGAAAAGGAGTGTGGAGTTCCAGGTGGTCCGTGTGGACTACTTCAGAGGTGGGAGGTTTCTGCCGCTCAGGAGGACAACTGTCAATCCCAATAGTCCGGTATGAGGAGTCGTCAGTCCCGGTGCGACCGGGAGCTGCACAGACACCGTCCAAGACCGGAGGTGAAGACCACGCAAGCCGTGAGGTATTGTCGCCGAGAAAGCCTCGGGACAAGGTATGGTTCCAGAAACCATCCTTTCCTATTATATAGACGTTGACGCGTTTCCTTGTTTCGGGTTTGAAGGAGAAAATTTTTGTTTCTGCTGCCTTCTCTGCCTCCCCTAAAACCCAACAAGAATCTCATTAGTCATGATATAGAGATATCAAACCAAACACATAGATACTTGTTAAAGAACAAGTGTACCGGACAGACCCACTGTGAGTTTGACACATGGAACCATGACATGGTAGTCATAGTCAGTACTCACAGTGATGGTGGTGAGTGTGATTCTTTGACCTGAAATCACTACACTCAACACATGTCATTGGGCACACTTTGACATCATCAAACGCAGTCCTGAAACATGGGTTGTTATACAGGTGATGATTGGGTGGCTTTGACACATGGGGCTTTTGAGGGTTGAGTGATAGATATGGGATTTGTCCCTCCTGATGGAGTTTGATATCCAAGGCCACTTGATGAGTAGGATTGAAATAGGCGTGCGCACACATGTGTGAATCATTATGTGATATTGATATCATACATATCTCTTCCAATCTACTCTGAGATCAAGAAAGTGAATGAACGTTGACAGGATGATTGTTCCATGCCTCGAGTTCATTCGGGATATTAGTGACAAAGGAATTATACATTCACTGTAACACCATTCAAGGATTGTAGGATTGAAAGTTGTTCTCCAACTTTCTATTTCACTTGGGTAGCACTGATGTGTGACTAGGCACCACTCTTTGCTTGTGAAGTCATAAGTGTTATGGACTTTTACTGCCAACGCGAAATGGACCTGTAGGGTCACACACATAGGATTTAACCTGGAAAAGGAGTTTTGTCCAAAAACAATGTTTAGATTGATTACTAAAGGAGTTTAGTAGTTCAATTAAACACTCAATCAATTGATAGCTCAGTATCATAATGTTCAAGGTGTTGGATTGATTGATTAGTGTATTGGATTGATTGAAACTGTAATTGACTATTTCTGTACAATATGCACTCCCAACCGATCGGCTCATGTGATGAACCGATCAGATGAGCTTGGTGAACCGATTGGCTCAAATAGTGAGTCGATCGGCTCATGGACAGGGTGAAACGAGCGGTTCAAGTGTTGAACCGATCGGTTCAACAGGTGCAACCGAGCAAGTTGGGAAAGTCAGGTCGGTGAGAATTTTCCCTGTGTTTCACTTGCCCAATTTGATTGGAACAAGGATTGATACCAATTAGAAACAAAAGAAGGAAAGTCAATCGGGAACTGATCAGGACCACGAATCGACCGGTTCATAAGTGAACCGATCGGCTCATGGGTCCCAACTGATTGGTTGGTGCTCCAACCGACTGGTTCAGGTCCCCAACCGACCGGTTCACTTGTGAACCGATCTATTCAGGTTGCGAGTTGGTTGCTTTTGTGGAAAATCTCAAACCCTTCTACTCCTACTTTTAGTCACGCATTGCCCGGGATGGAGAACCCTATCCCATTACCCTCCTATATATAGGGGTATTGGGGGCTTCTCAAAGTACAACTCAGTGCAACCAGTTGCTCTGTAAAGTTGTCGTTCTCTCTGGTTTTGGTAATCGAGAGAGAGCTCGAGCAAGTGCTTCCCGTAAAGGGAGGTGCAACAAGGGAAGTACAACTGCAGTTGCAACTGGAGGCAGGAGAGTGTGTTGGTGACTAGTACGTCAATAGGAGGGTGTGAATCCTTCCACTTCATTATGGGACAAGGAGTGTGGAGTTCTAGGTGGTCTGTGTGGACTACTTCAGAGGCGGGAGGTTTCTGCCGCTCAGGAGGACAACTGTCAATCCCGACAGTCCGGTAGGAGGAGTCGTCAGTCCCGGTGCGACCAGGAGCTGCACAGACACCATCCAAGACTGGAGGTGAAGACCGCACAAGCCGCGAGGTATTGTCACCGAGCAAGCCTCGGGACAAGGTATGATTCCAAAAACCATCCTTTCCTATTATATAGACGTTGACGCGTTTCCTTGTTCCGCGTTTGGGGGAGAAAATTTTTGTTTCCGCTGCCTTCTCTGCCTCCCCTAAAACCCAACAAGAATCTCATTAGTCATGATATAGATATATCAAACCAAACACATAGGTACTTGTTAAAGAACAAGTGTACCAGACAAACCCACTATGAGTTTGACACATGGAATAATGACATGGTAGTCATAGTCAATACTCACAGTGATGGTGGTGAGTGTGATTCTTTAACCTGATATTACTACACGCAACACATGTCGTTGGGCACACTTTGACATCATCAAACGCAGTCCTATAACATGGGTTGTTATAAAGGTGATGATTGGGTGGATTTGACACATGGGGCTTTTGAGGGGTGAGTGATAGATATGGGATTTGTCCCTCCTGATGGAGTTTGATATCCAAGGCCACTTGATGAGTAGTATTGAAATAGGCGTGCGCATGCATGTTTGAATCAGTATGTGATATTGATGTCATACATATCTCTTCCAATCTACTTTGAGATCAAGAAAGTGAATGAACGTTGACAGGATGACTTTTCCATGCCTCGAGTTCATTCGGGATATCAGTGACAAAGGAATTATACATTCACTGTAACACCATTCACGGATTGTAGGATTGAAAGTTGTTCTCCAACTTTCTATTTCACTTGGGTAGCACTAATGTGTGACTAGGGACCGCTCTTTGTTTGTGAATTCATAAGTGTTATGGACTTTTATTGCCAACGTGAAATGGACATGTAGGGTCACACACATAGGATTTAACCTGCGAGAGGAGTTTTTTCCACAAACAATGTTTAGATTGATTACTAAAGGAGTTTAGTAGTTCAATTAAAAACTCAATCAATTGATAGCTTAGTATCATAATGTTCAAGGTGTTGGACTGATTGATTAGAGTGTCAGATTGATTGAAACTGCAATTGACTATTTTTGTACAATTTGCACTCCCAACCGATTGGCTCATGTGATGAACCGATCGGCTGAGCTTGGTGAACCTGTAACATACTGAAATTTAGAGTCTTCCCTGCAATTTACCCACATTTGAGCTTTCTTTGCTTTCTAGTCCATTTGGACCATTTTCATAAATTTCCCTTGTTTTATATTCTTTTTGGACCCCTCGTGCAATTTAAGCACAATTCAATGTTTAAAATCACCTTTTTCCCTCATTTATGATAATGGAGGGGTGTTTGCACAAATAACCCTATTAATGAGATAAGTGAGGGTTAATAATGTAATTTGGTCATTAAGGATGGATATAAGTAGATAATATTAATTTGGAGCTTTTTGGATAAATGTAGTAATAATAATAAGCATTTGAATTAATTATGAATATAATAACCTCTTCACTTTCTCTCTCCTCCAATTTGATGATAAATGTGTGTAAACATATTTAAAGGTTGATATTTTGCTCTTAATACTCATATATATCTATCACCTCGAATTTGACTCACTAATTGCATTAATATAGTTATTTCATAATAACTCACACCTTTTAATGTATTAAAATACACTTTAATGAGCAATGTATTTATTGTTGGTATGTATGCCCATAGAGCAAGTCATATGATGATTGTAACGGGATACTTTGTAAATGATTTGAATAATAATAAAGACAATTTCCAATCTATATGTTTAAACTATTTATGAGATGATGGTGTAAAATGATAGATGTCTAAAGATTGTCTTACTCAATGACATATGCTTTTAGGTTCATGACCTAAACGATGCGATCATATGGATGTTAAGAGTATACATTCTTGTTTAGTCCCTAGTCGGTTGTTATTGTGGAAATAGCCATAGACATCAATAACACTGAAGACTAGATTGTGTGTTGGTTGATGACAGAATCTCATTAGTCATGATATAGTGATATCAAACCAAGCACATAGGTACTTGTTAGAGAACAAGGTATCGGACAGACCCACCGTGAGAGTGACACATGGAACCATGACATGGTAGTCATAGTCATCTCTCACAGTGATGGTGGTGAGTGTGATTCTTAGACCTGAAATCACTGCACTCAACACATGTCGTTGGGTACACTTTGACATCATCAAACGCAATCCTGAAACATGGGTTGTTATAAAGGTGATGATTGGGTGGCTTTGACAAATGGGGCTTTTGAGGGGTGAGTGATAGATATGGGATTTGTCCCTCCTAAGGGAGTTTGATATCCTTGGCCACTTGATGAGTAGGATTGAGAAAGGCATGCACATGCACGTGTGAATCAATATGTGATATTGATGTCATACACATCTCACTCGGTCTACTCTGAGATCAAGGAAATGAATGAACATTGACAGGATGATTGTTCCATGCCTCGAGTTCATTCTGGATATCAGTGACAAAGGAATTATACATTCACTGTAACACCATTCACAGATTGTAGGATGAAAGTTGTTCTCCAACTTTCTACTTACACTTGGGTAGCACTGATGTGTGACTAGGGACCGCTCTTTGCTTGTGAAGTCATAAGTGTTATGGACTTTCACTGCCAACGTGAAATGGACCTGCAGGGTCACACACATAGGATTTAACCTGGAAGAGGATTTTTGTCCACAAAGCAATGTTTAGATTCATTACTAAAGGAGTTTAGTAGTTCAATTAAACACTCAATCAGTCGATGGCTCAATATCGTATGGTTCAAGGTGTTGGATGCATTGATTGGAGTATCAGATTGATTGAAATCGCAATTGACTGTTTTTTGCCCAACCTGTTCACCCAACCGATCGGTTCATGTGATGAACCGGTCGGTTGAGGTGCTGAACCGGTCGGCTGGAGTATCCAGGCCGATCGGCTCATGCCCAGGTTGAAACGACCGGTTCAAGGGTTGAACTGATCGTCTCAACTGGTGCAACCGGCCAGTTGGGAAAAAGTCATGTCGGCAAGAATTTTCCTTTGGTTTCAAATTGCCCAATTCGATTGGGAATAACATTGGTATTCGATACCAATTGGGAACGAAACAAGGAAAGTCTTTTTGAGCCGGATTAGGATTATGAACCGATCGGTTCAGGGCACCAACCGATCGGTTGGAGTGCCCCAAATGATCGGCTCAGGTCCAACCGATCGGTTCAGTTATGAACCGATCATTTCAAATTGTGAACCGGTTGCTTTTGTGGAAAATCCCGAACCCTTCTACTCTTGCTTTTAGTCCCGTATTGCCGGGCACAGAGAACCCTGTCCCATGACCTGCCTATATATATAGGGGTATCAGGGGCTTCTCAGAGTACGACTCAGTGCAAGTTGATTGCTCTGCAAAGTTGTTGTTACAACCCCAATTTTGGGTTCTTTTGCTGAGAAATGTAATTTCTCATTTTAAAGATATTGGAACCAATGATGATATAATTTGTGTTGAATAAATGAGTTTCATTGGAAATAGCCTTGTTGTTTGATTCGTGGGCTTTATTGGCTATTGGGCCCAATAATAAGGAAATTCAATTAATTAATGAATAACTGAGTGTTTGAGATAAGAAAAGTGTGGAAACCTCTAGAAGGCAAATCCAAAGAGGATTTCGTGCTTCTTAGATTCCTTGGGTTCCAAGGAGTCCAAAGTGTCAAATAAAAGGCAATAAGAAAAGAAAATAGCAATTAAGTATTTCCTTGTTAATAAAGAAGTTGAAAACATTGATGAAATAGGGAAAACAGGTGAAAAGAAGTATTTTTGAGTTATCCTTAGTGGGATTTCGTATCCCAATGATTCCTAATAATAAAAGGAAAGCTAATGAGGAAAAGAGAAATCCACAAAAAGGAAATATTTTAATAAGGAATAAGATAGGATAATGAGTTTAATGCATAATGATGCATTTAAGATAATGAGTATTCCTTAAAAAGGAATTTCGAATTCTTTGAGTCTCTTGGGGTCCAAGGATCCCCAATAAATATGAAGGAAAGAGAAAATACTAAATTTGCAAAATATGAAGATAATGTGGTATATTAATAATGAATTTTGTGATGATTTTTGAAAGATGGTATTTTCTTTTAAAAGGGAGTATTTCCCTAAAGGGGATATACATATGTATATTCGTGGCTAATAGTCTAAAAGGCAAGTTTAAAGAGAATTAGAGAATGGATTTTCGTATTTCTAATACCCCAACGCTAGAGAATATCAAGGAAATAGATGAGGAGAGAGAAGGATACTTCTCCTAGAAGAATATGTTTCCTTTAAGTGTGGGAATCATTTTCTCTTAGCTGGATGTTTTGGGCGTGGACACTCTCCTCTATAAAAGAGAAAGGGACATGGGCCGAGTCCAGGAAAGAAGATCCACGCACTTCCTCTTGTTTCTTCATCGGGTTAGTTCTAAACCCTAGTGGAGGGAAACCACACGATCCTAGGGCAGCAAGTAGCCGAGATGGGGTTGCGAAGGAGGCTGCAAGAGTCACGACGACAGAACGGAGGCAAGGAAGCCTAGTTGCGCCCTGATGAGGATACCTTAGTGGCCGTTTGGCGGCAGCCAAGGCTGCAAGACGCAGGCCAGCTGCTCCTAACCTAGCCACGTATATCACGCACTGGGCGGCGCCCCAGGTGCGGAGGAAGGGGGCGAGGCTAGGGCGTGGGGTGGCGGCAGTCGATGAGGACCGAGAGGTAGAGAAACGGCCGCCCAAAGTCGCGCCTAGGGCTGCGCTTGACGGAAGCAGGAGCAGCCCAAGGTTGAAGACAACCGTTTGGCCGATTGGACAGATATACCCCCAGGGTATAAAGCGCCGACGCACTTAAGTGGAGGACAAAAGCGTCTTTCAATTCTATTTCTAAACCAAGCTGCGACGTTGCATGGGCCTGCACACGTGGCGACCTCCCATTGGCTGAAAGTAAGTGAATTTTGATAAATTCATAATAATTAATTGGTAGGTCGGATAAGGACATGTTATACATGAAAGTTTCTCAGAAAATCGAGAGGAATCTAAATAAAATATATTTGAAGCCTAATTCTGCTTGAAATTCGAAAAGTAGTATAAGTTATTAACTTTAATGTATTGATGTTTAAGGAACCCTATTTTGATGTGTTTAATGTAATTAGGAGGGTTTAATTGATGATTAAAGTTGATATTAGCCTGTTAATGATAAAAAGGAACATTAAGAATAAAAAGGATGAATCTTGCACGGAATTAGCTGAATTTAGAGTTTATGTATATAAATATACTTTAATGGGCCTTGAAACCCTAATGTTGTTTGATTCGACTATTAATGGCTTTAATTGATTAATTTCATGATTAAAGTGGAATATGCTAAATCTAAGCTAATTCGAGCATTAAAGTTCTTAAGTGATGGATAAATACCCTAAATAAAGTAATTAGGGTTTTCTCATGAAAAATGTAGAATTGGTGATTAATAATGTTCATATGAGTAATAGAGTATAATGAATTACACATTGATGATAAATAAGCATAATGATCTTGTCATGGATTAAATGGATAAAAGTGATAGTTTTAATGTAAGATAAGTTTAATGGGTTTAATTGATGGACAATGATGCCTTTAATTCGAAAATAAGGTTAAATGTTGTAAAGGGATAACCTTAATATCTTTTGTGAATAAATAGGGTTTAAAATAGTAAAAGATGAAAGGAAACCCTAATTGCAATAGAAACCCTAAAAATGAAATAGTAACCCTAGGGCTCAAATAGGTCTATTTGACTTGGATGCCATGATCCATGATAGAAAATATTGGATGTTTGTTTCAGGATCTTATTGAATGCTTGCTTGCCTATTGTTGATTGGATTATTCTGTCTCAAATCTGCATGTACATGTATGTGGTTACGCTTATGAATAACCGCATTAGTTTCCCGCGTGGTTTCCGGATGATTGATCGCATTGACTGCAAATTATCAGTTTGGATGTTCATATTTGCAAATTATAAAGTCACTATGATTATCACATTAATAATAGAAGTATGGATTCTCGCACCTACATGCCACCCTGATGGATGATACCAAAGGTCAGGCCCAGATGGGTAGACCAATGGACACCTTGAGTGGTGACCCCATGCACCAAGAAGGTGGCCTATGATATTGCATGACTAGTGGGCACCATGAGTGGTGACCCCAGGCACCAAGCTCGGGATTGAGAAGGTGGCCTTAAGTCATTGGCAAAGGGCACCCTAAGGTGGGTATGCCAGGGTTAGGGCAAAAGCGGTGGAGAATGTCATACTGAGAAGTGTAAATTGACTTGTTAAATAATTTGATTGTGATTATTAAATTGTTAGCCATATGTGCAAACTTTTGGTTGTCCCCACATACCAGTATATTTTGATATACTGACCGACGTTTTGTTTGTCGGCGTTTTAGGTACAAATGAAAAGAACAAACAGTAAAGTGGCATATGTGGAATTAAATGAGAAGTAACGTACACAGGAGGATTAGTTAGAGTAACATCTTCATGGATAGAAGTTTAGAAATCCCAATTTTTCCAAGGTAAGAAAAGTTTTATTTTTTCAGTTTAGTTGGTAAAGTTTATTAATTATTACTGATTATTTGTTGAACCTTTGATCCTGTTAATTAGATAACGACTCTGACCTTCGGGTCTCCCTTAATTGGGGGTTACTGGGAGGCGGGGTCGTTACAGTTGTCGTTCTCTCTGGTTCTGGTAACCGAGAGAGAGCCCGAGCAAGTGCTTCCCACAAAGGGAGGTGCAGCAAGGGAAGGACAACTGCAGTTGCAATTGACAGCAGGAGAGTGTGTTGGCGACTAGTACGTCAACAGGAGGGTGCGACTCCTTCCACTTCCTTGTGGGACAAGGAGAGTGGAGTTTCGTGTGGTCTGTGTGGACTACTTCAGAGGTGGGAGGTCACTGCCGCTCAGGAGGACAACTGTCATCCGACAGTCCGGTAGGAGGAGGAGCCTTCAGTCCCGGTGCGACTAGGAGCTGCACAGACACCGTCCAAGACCGGAGGTGAAGACCGCGCAAGGCGCGTGGTATTGTCGCCGAGCAAGCCTCGGGACAAGGTATGATTCACAAACCATCTTTCCTATTATATAGATGTTGACGCGATTCCTTTTGTTCCGGGTTTGGGGAGAAATTTTTTTTTTGTTTCCGCTGCTTCTCTGCCTCCTCACAAACCCAACAGTGGTATCAGAGCCACGTCAACCGCTCTATATTTTAGGATTATCGATGTGATCGATTTTGGTTTGTCGCCTTTATTTATTGCATGCGATGCGAATAATATCAGCTTTATACATGTCCAATCCACAAATCCCTAATATACATATATGATATGTAATATTAATGCACTCGATACGCGTCGCCCTTAAACGAGTTTTGTGGTGGATGTGTAGCATGATTATGGCCTTTAAAACCCTATATATGTGTGTGGTTGTTTGTGTGGTTGCTTGCATCTCGGTCTGCGCACCGATTCCCTTTCTCATATTCCTGATGTAACTCGAAATAATTCGAGAATTCTTTTCCTACCTTTGCTCCCCCCGAATGTAACTCGGGGTTTCACATTTCAATTGTAAAATAGGATATATTTTATTTCCTGTTATGTCAAAGAACGGCGGACAACCTGAAGACGATCGGTTCAAGGAGTGAACCGATCGGTTGGTGATCCAGACGGCCGGTTCGAGGAACGAGATGCACGGGTGGCGACAGAGGAGATGCACGATGATCGGTGAACCGATCAGCTGGAGGCGCCAGTCGATCGGCTGGTGGCACCCGGACAACCTACCTGATGGCGAGCCGATCAGTCATGGAGATGAGATGATTAAACCCAGAAAGTCAGGCACAGATTTCATCTTGTACAGGTTGCATGTGATGTAGACCTAGATGACCGTGATTCCTCTTGGCTCTAGGAATCACAAATAGGATGGCCATAATCATTGCTTTTATCGTTTATGCATGTTTTCTGTGGGATATAGCATGTATATGATACGTACTATATATTGTGGTGATTGGATATGTATATGTATATAAAAACCAAATCCCTCATTAAAATATTAAGTCTTATACGCCTTCCATTAGCGACACACATGGAAAACTTGATCGACCAAGCGTAGGTTACGCCAAAGCGTGGTGTGCCGTCTATATTGTGGAAGTGTGAAGGGTCGACATGTAGGTTCTACCAAAGTAGGGTGCATGTTTACCGTGTCAGCTTTTGGGTTAGACTTAACTGGTGATTCTTAGAGCGTCTAAGCCCAGAGGCACGGAATGTTCATGGCAAGGTGTTGCACATGTTCATTCATCAAGAGTTTCATATGATGCAATTGGCAAGAGTTGCCTACCCGGAAGATCTGAGTTGTGGGTGACAGCCAAAGCTGGTCCATGGCTTAGAGGATTCTAGGATCTTGACCCACTAGAAGATTGTACGCTGCAATCTTCCGAATTGATGGTGAGGGCTATCCATTTGAGTCAAAATAGTGGGAGCGGTAATTAATTAAAGGCCTAATTAACTATCGTCAAATTTTATTCAAATCAAATCAAAAAGGTTTTGACAAATGCAAATTTTCTCTTGTAGAATGGCAAAAGAATCATCTTTTAAAATGGGCAAATTAATTGAGAATAAATTCCATGACTGGTTGAGGACTGTGAGAAGTATTCTGCACAATCCAGATATACCAGGAGCCTTAGAATCCACTCTATGTACGCTTAATGCGTTGGTGAAGAAGAAAGCAGGTAAGGGAGAGAAGTGTTCTCTCGCCAAACCAATTTCTTCTACATGGAGAGGATGGAAGGAACAATGGAAGAAGAAGTCGGAGATAGAGATTTCTACTTCTGGTGTATACGTGATAGAGATCAACTTTACTACTTCTTCGTCATGGGTACTTGATACCGGATGCGGATCTCACATTTGTTCAAATGTGAAGGATCTGAAGAGAAGTAGGCCTTTGGGGAAAGGTGAGGTTGAACTACGTGTTGCTAATGGGGCAAGAGTTGCCGCTAGTGCCGTAGGAACCTATGAGTTAACTCTACCTAGTGGGCTAATAATAGAGTTGAAGAACTGCTATTATGTACCTGCCATAAATAGGAATATCATTTCCGTCTCTTGTTTGGACAAAGATGGATTTGAATTTCTTATTAAGAATGGAAAGTGTTCCATTTCTAAAGATGGGATCTTTTATGGAAGTGCCCCTATGTCTTATGGTCTATACTTGATAGACTTGGAGACAAGTGTATACAATGTAAACACCAAAAGGCAAAAACTCAATGACTCAAACAAAACATATCTCTGGCATTGTCGTCTAGGGCACATAAACGAGAAGCGCATTTCTAGACTCCATAAAGATGGTTATCTAGACTCTTTTGATTATGAATCAATAGAGACATGTGAATCTTGTTTGTTGGGCAAGATGACCAAGACTCCCTTTTCAGGTAAAGGTGAGAGAGCTAGTGATCTATTAGGACTCATATATACTGATGTATGTGGGCCTTTTAGAACTAATGCCAGAAATGGGTGTCAGTACTTCATTACCTTCACTGATGATTTCAGTAGGTATGGCTATGTGTACCTGATGAAACATAAGTCAGAAACCCTTGAAAGGTTCAAGGATTTCATGAATGAAGTACAGAACCAGCTTGGTAAAAGTATTAAGGCACTTCGTTCTGATCAAGGTGGAGAATACTTGAGCCAGGAGTTTGAGGACCTTCTGCGAGCCCATGGTATTGTATCACAATGGACTCCGCCTGGAACACCACAGCATAATGGTGTGTCTGAAAGAAGGAATCGCACATTGTTAGATATGGTGCGATCTATGATGAGTTTTGCTGATCTTCCAATTTCTTTCTGGGGTCATGCTCTTGAAACCGCCGCGTTTACACTTAACCGTGTACCATCTAAATCGGTTCAAAAGACACCATATGAGATATGGACTGGGAAGCGTCCCAATTTGTCTTTTATGAAGATTTGGGGTTGTCAGGCTTACGTCAAGAAAACGTTTCCTGATAAGCTTGGACCCAAATTTGATAAATGTTATTTTGTTGGATATCCCAAGGAGACCAAGGGATATTATTTATACCACCCAACTGACAACAAAGTGTTTGTTGCCAGGGATGCTGTGTTCCTAGAGAAGGAATTTATTTCCAAAGGAAACAGTTGGAGGAATATAGAGCTTGAAGAGGTTCAAGCCCAATAAGAGAACATTGAACCGGTAGATGTACCAGAGGAAAATGGAGATTCACAAGGTGTTGTGGAATCTCAGTCTCCTCAGGTAATACAAGGACCTCGTAGATCTAGTAGGACCCACCTTGAGCCTGAGAGGTTTGGATACCTTGTAACTCAGGAAGGTGGAGAGTTGATCATAGATTATGATCCAACTACCTACGTAGAGACTATGGAGGGACCAGATTCTGAGAAATGGCTTGAAGCCATGAGATCCGAGATGGAATCCATGTACTCCAACAAAGTATGGACTTTGGTGGAACCACCCGAAGGGGTAAAACCCATAGGGTGCAAGTGGGTCTTCAAGAAGAAGACCGACATGGATGGCAATGTGCAAACTTATAAAGGCAGATTGGTTGCGAAGGGTTTTCGACAAATTCAAGGTGTTGACTATGACGAAACCTTTTCTCCAGTTGCCATGATTAAGTCCATCAGGATCATGCTTGCTATTGCAGCTTATTATGACTATGAGATTTGGCAAATGGATGTTAAAACCACATTCCTTAACGGGAATATTCATGAGGATGTGTACATGACACAGCCTGAAGGTTTTGTAGATCCAAAGAATGCCGATAAAGTCTATAAACTGCAAAGGTCAATCTATGGATTGAAGCAAGCATCTCGGAGTTGGAATCTTCGATTTGATGAAGAAGACAAAGTGTTTGGCTTTATTCAAAATGAAGATGAACCTTGTGTGTACAAGAAGGTTAGTGGGAGCTCGACCACATTTCTCATATTGTATTTGGATGACATACTTTTGATGGGGAATGATGTCTTAGCCTTAGAGAAGGTAAAGACTTGGCTTGGGAAAAATTTCTCAATGAAGGACTTAGGATAAGCATCCTATATTCTAGGAATTAAGATCTATAGAGATAGATCTAGAAGGCTTCTCGGACTAAGTCAGAGCACGTACATTGACAAGGTGCTGAAGCGGTTCAGCATGGAGAACTCAAAGAGAGGCAACGTCCCTATGCTACATTAAGTTACCGTCTCTAGAGCTCAATGTCCCCAATCTTGTGAAGAGAGGGAGTGTATGAATGGGATCCCATATGCATTAGCCATTGGATCTATCATGTACGCTATGTTGTGCACACGCCCAGATGTCTCGTATGCTCTCAGCATGACGAGCAGGTACCAGTCAGATCCCGGGGATGCTCACTGGACAGCCGTGAAGAACATCCATATGCATTAGCCATTGGATCAGTTTCTTGTGTACGGCGGTGAGGAAGAGCTGGTTGTAAAGGGTTACACCAATGCATGCTTCCAAACCGATAAAGATGATTACAGATCGTAGTCAGGATTTGTGTTTTGCCTTAATAATGGAGCTGTGAGCTGGAAGAGTTCCAAGCAAGAAACAGTTGCCGATTCTACTACAGAGGCCGAGTATATTGTTGCTTCGCATGCAGCAAAGGAGGCTGTGTGGATCAGGAAGTTCATTTCTGAACTTGGAGTAGTTCCCAGTAGCTGTGATGCAATTGAGCTTTATTGTGACAATAATGGAGCTATTGCACAAGCTAAGGAGCCCAGATCACATCAGCGGTCCAAGCACATACTGCGGCGCTTCCATTTCATACGAGAGATCGTACAACGAGGATATGTGAAGATTTGCAAAGTACCAACTGAAGACAACATAGCTGATCCACTGACTAAGGCCCTTTCTCAGCAGAAGCATGATGGTCATGCTAGGTCACAAGGACTGCGTTTCCTTGGTGACTGGCTCTAAGTGCAAGTGGGAGTCTGTTGGTATGTATGCCCATAGAGCAAGTCATATGATGATTGTAATGGGATACTTTGTAAATGATTTTAATAATAATAAAGGCAATTTCCAATCTATATGTTTAAACTATTTCTGAGATGATGGTGTAACATGATAGATGTCTAAAGATTGTCTTACTCAATGACATATGCTTTTAGGTTCATGACCTAAACGATGAGATCATATAGATGTTAAGAGTATACATTCTTGTTTAGTCCCTAGTCGGTTGTTATTGTGGAAATAGCCATACACATCAATAACACTGAAGACTAGATTGTGTGTTGGTTGATGACAGAATCTCATTAGTCATGATATAGTGATATCAAACCAAGCACATAGGTACTTGTTAGAGAACAAGGTATCAGACAGACCCACCGTGAGAGTGACACATGGAACCATGACATGGTAGTCACAGTCAGCTCTCACAGTGATGGTGGTGAGTGTGATTCTTAGACCTGAAATCACTACACTCAACACATGTCGTTGGGTACACATTGACATCATCAAACGCAATCCTGAAACATGGGTTGTTATAAAGGTGATGATTGGGTGGCTTTGACACATGGGGCTTTTGAGGGGTGAGTGATAGATATGGGATTTGTCCCTCCTAAGGGAGTTTGATATCCTTGGCCACTTGATGAGTAGGATTGAGAAAGGCATGTGCATGCACGTGTGAATCAACATGTGATATTGATGTCATACACATCTCACTCGGTCTACTCTGAGATCAAGGAAATGAATGAACATTGACAGGATGATTGTTCCATGCCTCGAGTTCATTTGGGATATCAGTGACAAAGGAATTATACATTCATTGTAAGGCCATTCACAGATTGTAGGATGAAAGTTGTTCTCCAACTTTCTACTTTCACTTGGGTAGCACTGATGTGTGACTAGGCACCGCTCTTTTCTTGTGAAGTCATAAGTGTTATGGACTTTCACTGCCAACGTGAAATGGACCTGCAGGGTCACACACATTGGATTTAACCTAGAAGAGGAGTTTTGTCCACAAAGCAATGTTTAGATTGATTACTAAAGGAGTTTAGTAGTTCAATTAAACACTCAATCAGTCGATGGCTCAATATCGTATGGTTCAAGGTGTTGGACGCATTGATTGGAGTATCAGATTGATTGAAATCGCAATTGACTATTTTTTGCCCAACCTGTGCTCCCAACCGATTGGTTCATGTGATGAACCAGTCGGCTGAGGTGCTGAACCGGTCGGCTGGAGTATCCAGGCCGATCGGCTCATGCCCAGGTTGAAACGACCGGTTCAAGGGTTGAACCGATCGGCTCAACTGGTGCAACCGACCAGTTGGGAAAAAGTCATGTCGGCAAGAATTTTCCTTTGGTTTCAAATTGCCCAATTTGATTGGGAAT
The DNA here is from genome assembly GCA_963693085.1 of Alisma plantago-aquatica. Classification (NCBI taxonomy): domain Eukaryota; kingdom Viridiplantae; phylum Streptophyta; class Magnoliopsida; order Alismatales; family Alismataceae; genus Alisma; species Alisma plantago-aquatica. The sequence continues at coordinate 170,358,042 of OY856410.1, forward strand.
AACATTGGTATTCGATACCAATTGGGAACGAAACAAGGAAAGTCTTTTTGAGCCGGATTAGGATTATGAACCGAACGGTTCAGGGCACCAACCAATCAGTTGGAGTGCCCCAAACGATCGGCTCAGGTCCAACCGATCGGCTCAATGGCCGAACCGATCGGTTCAGTTGTGAACCGATCATTTCAAGTTGCGAACCGGTTGCTTTTTGTGGAAAATCCCGAACCCTTCTACTCCTGCTTTTAGTCCCGTATTGCCGGGCACAGAGAACCCTATCCCATGACCTGCCTATATATATAGGGGTATTGGGGGCTTCTCATAGTACGACTCAGTGCAAGTTGATTGCTCTGCAAAGTTGTCGTTCTCTCTGGTTTTGATAACTGAGAGAGAGCCTGAGCAAGTGCTTCCCGCAAAGGGAGGTGTAGCAAGGGAAGGACAACTGCAGTTGCAATTGACAGTAGGAGAGTGTGTTGGCGACTAGTACGTCAATAGGAGGGCGTGACTCCTTCCACTTCCTTGTGGGACAAGGAGAGTGGAGTTCCGGGTGGTCCGTGTGGACTACTTCAGAGACGGGAGGTCACTGCCGCTCAGGAGGACAACTGTCATCCGACAGTCCGGTAGGAGGAGTCTTCAGTCCCAGTGCGACCAGGAGCTGCACAGACACCGTATAAGACCGGAGGTGAAGACCGCGCAAGGCGCGTGGTATTGTCGCCGAGCAAGCCTCGGGACAAGGTATGATTCACAAACCATCTTTCCTATTATATAGATGTTGACGCGATTCCTTTTGTTCCGGGTTTGGGGAGAAATTTTTTTTTTGTTTCCGCTGCTTCTCTGCCTCCTTAGAAACCCAACATTTATTAAGGGCCTTATTGGATATAAATACAAAATCTAATTATATTGCATCATTCTAAATGCTAACATGAACCTATGGTCCAAATTTGGTGTCATTTGGACTTCATTTGACCCCTCAAATTGATTTTATAAGCTTTTATTATAGTGTGACTATAGTAGCTGAATCGATTTCATTTATATTATATGTAACGCTATGGTTACGGTTCATTTTCCGTCACGCGCCCTGAGTGACATTTGGGGACTGTCGATCTATGATCTGACGGTGGTCCCTTCATCCCCTACCTCCCGCTCAGCTCGAGTCTGAGCAGCAAAACGTCTCTCATGATCCCCGACCCGGTTCTCCCTCGTCTGACCACCTTCTCGCACGATTCCACTTCCGTTGTGTTCGGGTTCTCACGCCGGTTCTAGCGAGCCCTAATTCACTCTGACTCCTCCACCGCTGACGAAATGCCCAATCGGGGCCTTCTCCTTTACTCTGTCGTGAGGTTATAGTATGGACTAGAGCACTCCTCATGCCTATATAAGGCTATGGACACGACCCTCGGACCGCCACCTTTCTTCCTCCCCCTTCAATTTCTCCTCATTTGCCATGGAGCTCACTGACCTACTCGGTCTTCTTCCCCGGCAACGGCGACCTGCTGCTTGCACCTCCGACCACCTCGGTTCAATTAGATGCTAGGTAACCAACTCCGGAACCCACTCTTCCCCTCTCCACTCTCAATTTACCTCGCGATCCCCCCGAATGCCTGGTCTTATAGCCCACTGGACCGTCGTCGCTTCCGCCACCTGTTGGTTGGCATCCTGGTGCTCTCCGCCCACGGCGATGCATCCTTCTGACTCGCCTTGGTTCCCCAAAGGTAACCACGACCTTAGTTTCATATTTCCGTATGTTTTCAGTGTATGGTTTCCCCGATCTTGCTCCCCTATTTCTGGCCGGATCGAGCTCGTTTCCATAGTTCTCAGGCATGAGAGATCCCTCTTTATGCGCCTCTGTGATCGTAGGAACCTAGGGAACTCGTTCCCAGTTTCCATTCTCGGTTGTGCGCCCTGGATAGCAAGATGTGCCATGGAGCCGAGCTCTAGGCTGTGCTGCTCACAGCCATGGCCAGGGTAGGAACAATCCTGGTCACACAATGACCAGGGAGCCCCTGCGCCCCTGATTAGCCAATTAAACGAGCATGGGTATTTGTGTAAAATCGACGTTCTATTTTTCTTCCTCGCTGCAAATGCTGATACATACAAATGACCATATTGCCCTCATTGTTTTAATTGATTTGTTTTGACGAGCAAGGGTACTTTAGTCATTTCACCTGTTATGTACATAGAATTGTATTTTGATTTAAATACATGTCACTCTATAGTTTTCCTACATCCTGATTGGTCGATTTTACTTAATTCATAGTAAATCGATCTATTGTCAGAAAAATGCAAATAAATAGTCAATGGAATGGATTTTTCATGTAGAATTCGATTTTATGGTTTTTGAGTCCAAATTATGATTCCTTTTTCGAAGTTTGCCTTGAATGCTTTTTAAGTATATAAAATGTTCTAAAATACCTAATTAATTCATTTTAAATCCAATTTGTAAAATAAAATATGTTTTCTTAATCAGGAGAATATGAGTAATCGTTTGGACTAGGTTTTAAACCTTAGATCATGGTTTTGTAAAATTAGGGTTTTCCCTATGCTTTAAGCCTTATATATATTAATTCATGTGTAACTATGTAACTAGGGAATATGGAATGGTGATGCGATCTGATTGGTAAAGGTGATGGTAAATAATTAAAACAGGTATGTGAAACCTATTTTGTATGTGAGCCCTATTTCAGTATGTGCACCCTATTTATGTATGTGACACCCATTATGTGGACCCTATTCATATATGTGATCTCTATGGATGAATGTGAATGTAATTGTGCAAACTACCTATCCTTCAATTGGGTCTTTTCCAACCCCACAATCACTATTCTACTAGCCTTATTATTCTCCCAAATGCATTTTTGGCTCTTTTACTTCTTTGATGAATCAATTGCATTTGTGGCTCACTTATGTGAAATATTAAATCCTGTCATGGCCAGTGTTGGCTCTTCCTTTTGAAATACTTGGAAGTATTGTATATTGTTGTTTCTTATGTTGGATCCTTTATTTCTTGGGTTTTATTACCAATGCTATGTTGCAATCTTATTATATTTCTCACTACTGTCAAGTGACTATTTAAGCATGATGTATTTTAGGCCAAATGACAATCTAGTGTACATGAGTACAAACCACCCATAGGGCACTGAGGTTTTAGTCCTCCTTCTGGGCACTGGGGTTTTAGTCCCCCTGCCATTTTGTATATTAGGCACTGGGGTTTTAGTCCCCCTGCCACTTTTTAGGCACTGGGGTTTTAGTCCCCCTGCCATTGGTGAGGTTCGGTAGGTGCCTCACCCTACATTGAGATGAGTTTGAGTCTTAATATATTCATGCTATGTGATTTTTATTGTGGTGATTGTATATGGTAGTTCTCTTATTCTTATTTGAATATCTATCTCATTCTCTTAAACTCTTGTAGCATAGAGAATCCTTTATTATGCAATGTTGTTGACTATTACTTGTCATATTACTCTTAATTGACACATACCTTGTTTTATCTTTCTCTAACTGGATGACCCCAACCATCCAGGATAGGATCAGAGTGCGCATGGAAGCTTGGTGAACCTAAGGCTAAGGATAAGGACAAGAAGAAAAGAAAGATATAGCATGCATGATCATAGTTGCTTTTATGTTATAAGTTTTTTTTTTTTTGAGACAATGTTGTATCAGTCTAAGTTTTCCTTTACCTAGGTCCTATGCTTGTATAAATTTGTACTCCCATTTGGGAAATATTTGTAAGGTACTCTTTATACATTTTGAATAAAGTCAAGATTTAATTCTTCCGCTGCCACACAATTGGTGATTTGTTTATCATGTTTAATAGTAGAGATTTGGTCTTTACAACATGGTATCAGAGCATCAAGATAGTCAGATTCTTGACTAATTCAAAATTGTCTCCCTAGAGTATATAGTTTCCCTTTAGTTAGTTTTTCACCTTAGAGTTGACCTAGCATGAAAGTTAGATTTAGTATCCTAATAATAATTAACTAAAAATAAAATGTGTCAACTTTTTTGTGAATTGTCTATTGAGAAGCTACTAGAGCAAGAAGTTGAAAGTGATGGTGTCTAGAAAGGGTCAGAGCTTGGGGGCTGGAAATATTTTCCTCCACCCCACTAGCTTGGTAACGAGGACTCCTGAGCTCATATGACCTGGCCTGGCCTGATCTGATACAGACAACTCGACATAGTCTATCTTTGGGCATGTTTCCTAATTGTTGAATACCTTAGGAAAACCTTAAGTGATGATTTGATCTCTTACACAAAAATCATCCTTAATACCTTATACTCCTATGTTTAGGGTTTAGTGTACCCTATGTTACACCTTGAAGCTTGGTTAGTAAATCCTTTTAGTGTTGTGTTTTATGTACCCTTTTACCCTGAGCTTAGTTTGACTTAGTTTGACCCTTTTAAGGGGTGGTGTGAGGATAATGGTGTTAGTACCCTATTTGGTTTTGCAAACCTGATTTCGAGGACGAAATCCCTTTTTAGGGGGATGGAATCGAAATTAAAAGAAAAATCAAATACCTTAGAGTTAGAAACCCTAGCTATGTGGACTTATGTACATAATAACTTATGTGAACAATAATTTACCAAACACATTATACTTGTAATTCAACTTGTTTGTTTATACACACATGAATATGTAGTAAGTCATATAGGAATAATTCTTGTGCTTGAACCATAATATATTCTTGATACAAATAATAACGAGTTACTCATTACTAATGGAGAATATACATAACGTTGACTATGTCACCTTAATTGTAAAATGTGTATGGATAATGCACCCTAAGGATGCTTTAACATGTAATGATCATGCTGACCTAAACCCTTATATGTAATCATCTAGCTTTGACAGCATATACATATATATATATATATATATCCTTGATGCCTTTCATGATACATTAGTGACATTATGTGTCATCATCCCATAATATACCTTAATGCATATAAGTGGATTATAGCCACTAAGATATCAATATATATGTAAGGTATATCACCTTGTTCTCTAATGAACACCTCATCATAACTTGATATTTGAATTAATTCATTAATATTTAATGTGTTACATCTTATTCACTAAAATATATATAATGACTCAAACATGATAATGAATAATTGGATTCACATTAATATTTATAAATGCCTGATGTGAATTAAAATATGTATAATTTATAATATGAAGTGTAAGGGACGAAAATGCTTAATGATGTCATGGATATGAGTATGAAAGATGAAATGAAAATGTGCAATATGAACATTATTTGGATTTATTATAGGCTTAATAACTTGTTGGATAATATTAACTTTTTCTACAAAATAATTTGTGATAATTCTACATGATAGTTTGAAGAGGATAATGGAAAATGAATTCATGTTATTAAGGTTTTGACCTAATACATTAATTAATGTTGAAATGGTTTAGTAAACCTTAATTGTGCTTAAAACCCTTGATGAGGGAAATACACATGATATAATATTGAAATGTAATTGTTTTGAATAAAATGTGGAACAAGTGATAGTATAATAAATATGATACCTCTTCATGATGGAGATTATGCTAATAAGGCAAAAATGTTAGTTTAAGTTTAATAAAAGGCTATAGGTTTTGTGGAAACCTTGGTAACACTTGACTTATGTAGATTTTGTGTGGTACCTTAGATTAAGGGTTATAACCTAGTGTTTAAAGTTGGGATGTTGCACACCCACCCTCTCTTTCCTCTTGTTGTGATTTCGGGGATGAAATCCTCTTTAAGGGGTGGTGTGTTGTAACATACTGAAATTCCGGGTCTTCCCTGCAATTTACCCACTTTTGAGCTTTCTTTTCTTTCTAGTCCATTTGGACCATTTTCATAAATTTCCCTTGTTTTATATTCTTTTTGGTCCCCTCGTGCAATTTGAGCACAATTCAATGTTTAAAATCACCTTTTTCCCTCATTTATGATAATGGAGGAGTGTTTACACAAATAACCCAATTAAGGAGATAAGTGAGGGTTAATAATGTAATTTGGTCATTAAGGATGGATATAAGTAGATAATATTAATTTTGAGCTTTTTGGATAAATATAGTAATAATAATAAGCATTTGAATTAATTATGAGTATAATAACCTCTTCACTTTCTCTCTCCTCCAATTTGATGATAAATGTGTGAAAACATATTTAAAGGTTGATATTTTTCTCTTAATATTCATATATATCTATCACCTCGAATTTGACTCACTAATTGCATTAATATAGTTATTTCATAATAATTCACACCTTTGAATGTATTAAAATACACTTTAATGAGCAATGTATTTATTAAGGGCCTTATTGGATATAAATACAAAATCTAATTATATAGCATCGTTCTAAATGCTCACATGAACCTATGGTCCAAATTTGGTGTCATTTGGACTTTATTTGACCCCTCAATTTGATTTTATAAGGTTTTATTATAGTGTGACTATAGTAGCTGAATCGATTTCATTTATATTATATGTAACGCTATCGTTACAGTTCATTTTCCGTCACGCGCCCTGAGTGACGTTTGGGGACCGTCGATCTGTGATCCGACGGTGGTCCCTTCCTCCCCTACCTCCCGCTCAGCTCGAGTCTGAGTAGCTAAACGTCTCTCACGATCCCCGACCCAGTTCTCCCTCGTCTGACCACCTTCTCGCACGATTCCACTTCCGTTGTGTTCGGCTTCTCACACTGGTTCTAGCGAGCCCTAATTTGCTCTGAATCCTCCACCGCTGACGAAATGCCCAATCGGGGCCTTCTCCTTTACTCTGTCATGAGCTTACAGTATGGACTAGAGCACTCCTCACGCCTATATAAGGCTATGGACACGACCCTCGGGCCACCACCTTTCTTCCTCCTCCTTCAATTTCTCCTCATTTGCCACAGAGCTCACCGACCTACTCGGTTGTGATGGAGTGGACTTTTGGAATCCTAAAATGTCCAATGATTTAAGTGAAAGCATAAGGTTTACATAGATTGAGGGTTCCAAGCTCGTGACAAAGTAGGTTTGTTGATTGATGTTAATATCTTGATTAAGATCCTTAATTTTATGCCTTTTTGAGGAATTTAATTGGATGGCCTAACAGTTGAGTTTTGGCACCAAATTTGAGTAGAACGTATCTTGAGTGGTAGGGAAGCTATGGTTAAAATTTGGTTGCAATTGGATGTTCCTAGAGGAAGTTATTGAGGTTTGACATTGGGTAATTAATATGTATATTTGATGAATTATAGACCTATGTTTATGGCCTTAATCGGTGTCACGCGCCCCATTGGTTAAGGGCGGGATGAGAGGATAGATCATGGCCATTTGATGATAATCGACTGGCTGGAACCTTTTTTTGAGTCAGCTATGGATCTGCCTTGATGGGCGTGGATGTTGACCCTTAGATATGAGATCAAGGGCTTCTGAGCCATCTCCTACCTTGTGGCCAGAGCAAGGTAGTGGGGCAGACTACCCCGTGACCATCTCGGCACCCACTCTCTAAGATCGTGGTGTGATGGGGAGAAGTGATCACGAAGTTGGACTTGCCCCCTCATTACAATCTAGTGGACACCCTGAACGGGCCATATAATCAAGCGAGCAGGGAGAACAAGCTCCCGATTTCCCATGCCTCTCCATCGCATTCATCAGACCGTGGGAGAAGAATGAGATGGGGGATTGAGAGGTGATCAGGGGATGATGAGCATGCTAGAAGAAAGACCAAGGTCAGGGGAGTACAACCCAGCCGTCCCCGTAGACCTTCATCACAACTTTGATGCTGGACGAAGGTCACTCCGCTGCCAGGTGAAGTCGGAGCTCGGGGGGTGGTCCACGAGGCCCTGCCGACATGGCTTGAGTATAGGGACGAGTTCCTATGGACATTGCGTTGCTGTACGACGCTTTGTCTTAGTTTTTGAGGGGCTGGGGCCATTTTTGCCTCTTCTACACCTCCTTAGTAGATGCTAGCTACGACGATCTCACAGGGGCCGGAGATGCAGAGGCTCAAGGGAGCACCTGGGAAGACGTGGAGGTGCGGAAGATGTTGTCGGAGCTTTTGACGGTCATAGGACATGATGTGGGGAACCTCTACTCCACTGATTGCTCACCGAAGCCTTCCCAGTCAGGCGGCGGTGCCCTAGTGGAAGGGGAACTCCACAACCGATCCTTGGGAGGTGAGCGGCTGTGGAGGTCTGATGGCCAGCTACGAAGACAATGGTGTCCATGGGGGCTGGAAAGGAGCACCTCTGTGGGGTGCATCACTCACCGAAGGAAAGCCAAGGCGGCGGCGCTCTATGGAACAGAATCCGTTGTGGACTCGCGAGCCATAAAGGAGAAGGAGAACGGGTCAGTTTAGTTAGACCAGTTGTGAATCGGCCAATCAAAGTGTGAACCAACCCAAGTGGACACATGGCTTTACCTGATTGGCCATATGAGGTAAATAATCTGATATTGCTCAGATCTTCAATAAATCGTAGAAATTAGCCCGCTCATCATAAAAATACAAATAATATACCGTTTTTCTAAGAAAAATGAGCACAACAACATGGAATGATAATATCAGGCTTTGGATGCTTAAATCTCAGTGATATTTTGCAAGACGTATAATGGTCTTTTCATGTATAATAAATAATAAACGATGACCTAAAATTATGAAAATATATCAGTAGATCATAAATCATGTCTATAATCCTGTGGATGTCAGTGATTATGTTTTTGATGTATGGAATTATGTAATTTTCTTAATATGGCTATCTAGGGCTAATAACCATACATAAAATGCAATTAATACGTATATGCTCAATAAATGATGAAATTTATAGAGTAAGTTCATATTAGTAATCTGAAGCTAAGATGTAAATCAGATATCAGTTAGATGCATATAATTCATGTTATATGAAGTTGACCTTTAATACATTGTTTAAAACCCTAATCTAGGTTAATGTTGTAACTTAGGGTTAATATGTATAAATAATGCTATGGAAGATAATGATCAGATTATGTATCTTAATCTGTAATATAAGATCATTAATATAAATCCCACATAAGGATGAAGATATAAGACAAGTAATGATGAGAATATCATAATGAGAGGGTTATTAATGCTAGTTGAAGATGTTGGTTGATCCCTGTCTCCTATTCTTACTTTGTATGGGTGTTATTAATGCTAGTAATGAGAGGTCTCAGTGGTCTCCAACCTCCGATTCCCCTGCTTTCTGTTCTGCTTCATTATGTGGTTTTGTCTCTCTGCTGGTCGAGCCTCATGCTTCCTTCTGCAATCAATTTGGACTTTGTCCGAATCCTGGATCTCGATCGCAGCCTAGGATTAATGTGCAGAAATTGAAGCTCTGGAGTTCTCTTCCTGATGGGGCATGGCCTGCCTGCCTGGCTTTGGTGCTCATACTTTGTGGATGGGCCTTTTGCTATTGAGTGCCTGGCCTGCATCAGCCTATGTTTCCTTAGCTTGAGATGTTCAGGATTCGTGTCTTCCTGTTGCTTAGTTTTAGGTCTTTAGTTTTCTTCTGTTCCTTGACCATTTGTATGTTGGTTTCAAGGCTTTTGTTTTTGTTGGGAATGGAGCTGCTCCTGCGTGAGCATGTTTTCCATTTGCAGGTTTTGTTTTAGGGGTCCTTTGTAGAATGCCCAAAGTTTTTTGGTTTCAATATAGCAACAGGATTTTTAGCCGACCAAAAAAAAGAGAATATCACAATGAGATAAGATAAACCCTAATGGACATAATTAGGGTTAAGATGAGATATAATAAGATGAGAACCTGATGATAGTATATGGTCTTGTTTTGATCAGGTTTGACCAAGCTTATAGTTGACATTAGTGATATGTGTTTAGTATGATCTATCTCTTTGGAAGGTACACTATTACCTCTTACTTGGCTTATTATACAATATGCTTGTGTTATATGTGTAGTAGAATACTTGGCATATGGTATTGGATGAAATGATTGTTCTTGTAAGATATGTTGGTTGGTTTTCTATACTTACTGCTATGAACACATCAAACATAATATCTCTGTTCCATTATATGAAAGCACCAACTCTTTGGTAGTGTGCTTGGAAGTGACCAAACTCTTTGGTAGTGGTCACATTGTACATATGGAAGCACCAACTCTTTGGTAGTGTGCTTGGACCCAACTCTTTGGTAGTGGTCACAATGTACATATGATCCAACTCTTTGGTAGTGATCATAAATGCCTTGATGATATAATGGAAAATGTGCTTAAAATATGTGTTCTCTTTTGTTGATGAATATCCTTGTCCAAGTATATGCTTTTCTTATATTCTTTTATTATTGCCAAGTATATTAGTTTTATCTTATTGCCAAGATATGATGAGAGGTATATCAAAGACATGTAGGCGTACTCAGTACAATATTCTTGAATATTGTGCTGACGTGTACCGCATGTAATCTTTTGTTTAGGTTTTGGTTATGCTCGTGAAGATCCAAGATAGTTGAGAGTTGTGTGGCGAGCTGATGTACAGGTGGACCTGTTGTCTTAAGATCATGTAGTTAGTAGTAGTACATGTATGTATAAGTTTGCTGTTCAATATGTAATATCAAATGTTGTAACAACTCATGTTGTAATTATATGTTGAATGGTGAACATGTGTGTATGGTTTTATTATTGTTCATGTACATGTGCTATTGATTGTTTCCTTCTGACTCCCTTGATTTTCTTCTTCTTAGCTTGGTGTGGGGTGTTTAAATTGGGATTCTCGCTGAGGTGAGGGTTTCAATTTGGATGTCTCACAATAGATTAAGTTTTAGAAAATCTGGGGACGTCACATCGGTCTTCTTCCCCGGCAACGGTGACCTGCTGCTTGCACCTCTGACCACCTCGGGTCAATTAGAAGCTAGGTAACCAACTCCGACACCCGCTTTTCTCCTCTCCACTCTCTGTTTACCTCATGATGCCCCCAAATGCCTGGTCCTATAGCCCACTGGACCACTGTCGCCGCCGCCACCTTCTAGTTGGCGTCCTGGTGCTCCTCCGCCCATGGCGATGCATCCTTCCGACTCGCCTTGATTCCACGAAGGTAACCACGACCTTAGTTTTTTATTTTTGTGTGTTTTGAGTGTATGGTTTCCCCAATCTTGCTCCCATGTTTCCGTCCAGATCGAGCTCGTTTCCATAGTTCTCAGGCACGAGAGATCCCTCTTTATGCGTCTTTGTGATCGTAGGAACCTAGGGAACTCGTTCCCAGTTTCCATTCTCGGTTGTGCGCCCTGGATAGCGAGATGTACCATGGAGCCGAACTCCAGGCTGTGCTGCTCGCAGCCATGGCCAGGGTAGGAACAATCCTGGTCACGCAATGACCAAGGAGCCCCTGCACCCCTAATTAGCCAATTAAACAAGCATGTGTATTTGTGTAAAATCGACGTTCTATTTTTCTTCCTCGCTGCAAATGCCGATACATACAAATGACCATATTGCCCTCATCGTTTTAATTGATTTGTTTTGACGAGCAAGGGTACATTAGTCATTTCACCTATTATTTACATCAAATTGTATTTTGATTTAAATACCTGTCACTTTATAGTTTTCCTGCATCCTGATTGGTCGATTTTACTTAATTCATAGTAAATCAATCTATTGTCAGAAAAATGCAAATAAATAGTCAATGGAATGGATTTTTCATGTAGAATTCGATTTTATGGTTTTTGAGTCCAAATTATGATTCCTTTTTCGAAGTTTGCCTTGAATGCTTTTTAAGTATATAAAATGTTCTAAAATACCTAATTAATTCATTTTAACTCCAATTTGTAAAATAAAATATGTTTTCTTAATCAGGAGAATATGAGTAATTGTTTGGACTAGGTTTTAAACCCTAGATCGTGGTTTTGTAAAATTAGTGTTTTCCCTATGCTTTAAGCCTTATATATATTAATTCATGTGTAATTATGTAACTAGGGAATATGGAATGGTGATGCGATCTGATTGGTAAAGGTGATGGTAAATAATTAAAATAGGTATGTCAAACCTATTTTGTATGTGAGCCCTATTTCACTATGTGCACCCTATTTATGTATGTGACACCCATTATGTGGACCCTGTTCATATATGTGATCTCTATGGATGAATGTGAATGTAATTGTGCAAACTACCTATCCTTCAGTTTGGTCTTTTCCAACCCCACAATCACTTTTGTACTAGCCTTATTATTCTCCTAAATGCATTTTTGGCTCTTTTACTTCTTTGTTGACTCAATTGCAGTTGTGGCTCACTTATGTGAAATATTTAATCTTGTCATGTCCAGTGTTGGCCCGTCTTTTTGAAATACTTAGAAGTATTGTATATTGTTGTTTCTTATGTTGGATCCTTTATTTCTTGGGTTTTTTTCCCAATTCTATGTTGCAATCTTGTTATATTTCTCACTACTGCCAAGTGACTATTTAAGCATGATGTATTTTAGGCCAAATGACAATGTAGTGTACATGAGTACAAACAACCCATAGGGCACTAAGGCTTTAGTCCTCCTGTCGGGCAATGGGGTTTAATCCCCCTGCCATTTTATATATTAGGCACTGGGGTTTAGTCCCCCTGCCACTTTTTAGGCACTGGGGTTTTAGTCCCACTGCCATTAGTGAGGTCCGGTAGGTGCCTCACCCTACATTGAGATAAGTGTGAGTCTTAATATATTCATGCTATGTGATTTTTATTGTGGTGATTGTATATGGAAGTTCTCTTATTTTTATTTGAATATGTATCTCATTCTCTTAAACTCTTGTAGCATAGAGAATCATTTATTATGCAATGTTGTTGACTATTACTTGTCCTATTACTCTTAATTGATACATACCTTGTTTTATCTTTCTCTTGCTGGATGACCCCAACCATCCAGGATAGGATCAGAGTGTGCATGGAAGCTTGGTGAACCTAAGGCTAAGGGTAAGGATAAGAAGAAAAGAAAGATATAGCATGCATGATCATAGTTTATTTTATGTTATAAGTTGTTTTGTTTGGAGACAATGTTGTATTAGTCTAAGTTTTCCTCTACCTAGGTCCTATTCTTGTATAAAGTTGTACTCCCATTTGGGAAATATTTGTAAGGTACTCTTTATACATTTTGAATAAAGTCAAGATTTAATTCTTCCGCTGCCACACAATTGGTGATTTGTTTATCATGTTTAATAGTAGAGACTTGGTCTTTACAGAATCGATCGGCTCAAGTAGTGAGTCGATCGGCTCATAGACAGGGTGAAACGATTGCTTCAAGTGTTGAAACGATCGATTCAATTGATGCAACCGAGCAAGTTGGGAAAGTAGGATTTGTGAGAAATTTCCTTTCGTTTCACTTGCCCAATTTGATTGGAACAAGGATTGGTATTTGATACCAATTAGAAACAAAAGACGGAAAGTCATTTGAGAACTGACCAGGACCACGAACCGACCGTTTCAGAAGTGAACCGACCGGTTGAGGTTTCCCAACCAATCGGTAGAGGTGTCAACCGACCGACGCAGGTCCCCAACCGACCATTTCAGAAATGAAACGATCGGTTCAGGTTGCGCAGTTGGTTGTTTTGTGGAAAATCTCGAACCCTTCTACTCCTGCTTTTGTCCCGCATTGCCTGGGATAGAGAACCCTGTCCCATGACCCTCCTATATATAGGGTTATTGAGGTCTTCTCAAAGTACAACCCAGTGCAACCAGTTGCTATGTGAAGTTGTCGTTCTCTCGATTTTTGGTAACCAAGAGTGCCCGAGCAAGTGCTACCTGACACAATTTTATCGTATGTATAACGCAAGTGTACGTGTCAATGTAGTATAGGCCCTTGTGAGGCCCGAGTCGAAGTCAGGGACACTGAACTATCGGTAGACTACAACTAACTGCTCACAATCAGCTAGACCGGTTAAAAAGGTTTTAAGAATTGATTAAAATGAAAATAAAATAAAATAAAACAAAGCAACTGATTAAATGTTGAGTTTAATCAATTTAGATGGAAATCTTTATGATTGTGGTTTCACCGCGGGTTCTCATTGTATGACTTTCTATATAGTTAAACATGTTCATCTCTCAATCCGGGTAGTGGCATGTAGTCAGAATTGTTCACTGTCGTGATACAATTCAATACCTAAATCTAGGTCGGTTCCACCGTCGTAGTAACCTATACCCTAAACTAGGTGCATTAAAATCGACCTCTGGGTTTCCACCATTAACCGTACATCGCCTTGTTCAAGGGATTTGTTAATTAATGTGAATTTCATTTCTCTTCAACCATTAATTGTTCTCTCAAAGCAATTAAGGGCATTAGATTATCATTATGGTGATCAAGCATAACAATATAATTGAGAAAATGAAATTATACCACAGATTTAAGAGATAGATGATGAATTACTATGATAAAAATGTCATACAATGCTTCCCTGTGCTACTTCTGGTCCTAAAGACAAAGGGGATTAGCCCCGCATGTTCATCTCAAAGCAAAACATGGTAGAGAAAAGGGGAAACATGGAGAAAAACGTGAATAAGTAATGAAACCCCTTAGGCGAGGGTCGATGGTATCGACACCCTTAGGCGTTGGTTCTATCCCTTTACCGTCGCTAAATCTTCTAGGGTCGATAGTATCGACTCTATGGTCGATAATATCGACTATCTTCTCACCAGGAACCTGATAGTAACTCGATACCATCGACACAAGGGTCGATGGTATCGACTTTATGGTGCTCCTTGCGGCTGGCTGCCTGTAGCTATGTCGATGGTATCGACAGTCGTCGATAGTATCGACAGCTGCAGATATGCATTTTTTCTTACATTGCAACACAAAACCACATAAGCCGAAATAAAACATATTATTGTAATCATTTATGCTCAAAACAATAAAATAAGGGAGAATTGATGTTGAGAAGGCTCATAGAACAAAGTAAATGAATTATGCAATATTAACCACCAAAATGACCAATAAATGCATAAAACACAAGTAAAACAAGTCTATAAATGCGACTCAAAATCATCGCATCACTACCCGATAAGGGAGGCACAACAAGGGAAGACAACTGCAGAAAGCGACTGGTGGTAGGAGAGTGTGTCAAAGACTAGTAAGTTGATAGGAGGGTGCGACTCCTTCGAATTCCTTGTGGGACAAGGAGATTGGAGTTCTAGGTGGTCCATGTGGACTACTTCAGAGGCAGGAGATTTCTGCCACTCGGAGGACAGCTGTCAATCCCGACAGTCCTGGTGAGACCAGGAGTCATCAGTCTCGGTGCGACCAGGAACTGCACAGACACCGTCTAAGACCGGAGGTGAAGACCGCGCAAGGTGTGAGGTATTGTCTCCGAGCAAGCCTCGGGACAAGGTATGATTCCACAAACCATCATTCCCTATTGTATAGACATTGACGCATTTCCTTGTACTGGGTTTGGGATGGAGAGAATTTTTTGTTTCCGCTGCCTTCTCTACCTCCCCTAAAACCTAACAGTGGTATCAGATCCACATCAACTACTCTATACTTTAGGATTATCGATATGATCGATTTTGGTTTGTCGCCTTTATTTATTGCATACGATGTGAATAAAATTGGCTTTCTGCATGTCCAATCCTAAATCCACAAATCCCAATTTACATATATGATATGTATTATGAATGCACTCGATACGTGTCATCCTTAAACGAGTTTTGTGGTGGATGTATAGCATGGTTTTGGCTAATAAACCCTATTTGTGTATGGTGGTATGTGGTTGTTTGCATCTCGGTCTACACACCGATCTTCATTCTCCTATTCCTGATGTAACTCGAAATAATTCAAGATTTCTTTCCTACCTTTTCTCCCCTCGAATGTAACTCGAGATTTCTCTTTTTACAATGTAAAATAGGATAGAATTTTATTTCCTGTTATGTCAAAGAACAGAGGACATCCTGACGACAACTGAGATGATCAGTTCAAGGCGTGAACCGATCGGATGACGTTCGAGACGATCGGTTCAAGGTGTAAGCCGATCGGTTGATGACCGGTTTGAGGAGAGAGATGAGTGGGTGGCGGCCATGATGAGATGCATGATGACCAGGCAAACTGATCGGTTGGAGGAGCCAACCGATCGGCTGGTGGCACCCAGCCGACCGGCTTGATGGTGAGCCAATCAGTCATGTGATGAGTTGATCAAACACAGAAAGGCAAGGCACAAAGTTCACCTTGTACAGGTTGCATGTGATGTAGACCTAGATGACCGTGATTCCTCTTGGCTCAAGGAATCACACTAAGATGGACATAATCATCGCTTTTATAATTTCACATGTTTTTATGTGGGATATAGCATGTATATGATACATACTATATATTTGGTGATTGGATATGTATATGTATATAAAACCAAATCCTTCATTAAATATTATGTTTTAGATGCCTTCCAAATGCGACACACGTGAAAAGCTTGATCGAGCAAGTGTGGGCATGCCCTAGCGTTGTGCACCGTCTATCTCATGGAAGCATGAAGGATGGATATGTGGGTCTGCCCCAGCAGGGTGCATATTCGTCGTGTTTGCTTTGGGTCAGACTTAACAAGGTGATCTAGATGGGATCTAGTACCTTGAGGCATGGAGGTTATCATGGCAAGGAGTTTCATATGACATCTTATCAAGAGTTGCATATGATGCAATTGGCAAGAGTTACCTACCTGAGAAATCTAAGTTGTGTGTGACAGCCCTAGCTAGTCCATGACTTAGAGAATTTCAGGATCTTGCCCACTAGAAGGTTGTACGTTGCAATCTTCCAAATTGATGGTGAGGGCTATCAATTTGAACTAAAACAGTGGGATCAATAATTAATTAAAGATCTAATTATATCGTCATCTTTTCAAATCAATAAAATAAGTCAAACCGACCCTCACTAACCACGGAATGATAATTACCCTAAAGGCGACAGTAATCATCCATAAAAGATATCTACCTCAAAATTAATGAACACTATCATATAAGGCAATTAACATAATGAAATTCTCCAATTCAGACTCGATGCATCTTTCTATCTCCTATTCTACATTGCTCACCCTAACTACCATCTACATGGAAGTAGCTCTCTTGATATTATTGAGCGAGGAGAAAATCATGGTGGCCTACCAATTCGAGAAACGAGTAGATGGAATAGGTGGCTATGGAAGAAATGGAAGCATTACATGATTCTAACATGCACAAAGCAAAAATGGCCTAAATGATGCATATGCAAATGAAAATGCCCTAATGCCTACATTTTGGTGGAATGATGCATTCACTATCATTCCATCTCCAGGTGAGATGGAATATATAGGAGAACTACATTATGTACTTATTCTTCTTTAAAATGCAGGTGATACTCTGTTCCTTTCTCCCTCTCATTACTACTTACTTCTCAATTCTTTTTTTTTCTTCTTCTGTTTTTTCTAATTTTTTTCATTCAAGCCCTTATTTTCATAGATGACAATGAATTGTTTGTCGGGCTCACTTATTGTTGCATGACTTATACATTTGAATCATTCAGAAGGTATGGAACAAGTTCACCACCCTTAATGTTTCAGAAGAAATAAGATGCATGATGTACTATATGCACAAAAATGTGAATGAAGCTACAAAATGATGATTATGCAACTAAATGACACACACCTAAGGATAATGTGCATGTATAACTCATCTATATTTTTTTTCATTTCATGCAAAATATGTGAAAATAGCTGCAATGCAAAACATATCTACATGGAATGCAATCTAAGAAATTAACACTGGAATGTACTTCCAATTCTTATGGTGGAGTATGAAAACAATGGGGTGGGTAGATCACAAGACTAATTGATTGAACCTTTGAAAATTATTATGTGTCCCTCCTGACTGACCTGTGTAGTAATTAAGAGGTTTCTCTCTCTTACTTCAAATTAGAGTCTCATTATCATTTGATTAGTTTAGGCTCAAACAACCAGTTTCGTCCACTTTTCATGAATCTTAGGAATATACAGTTGTGATTTCCTATTTTATAATTGACAAACCCAATCATTTCCTTAAGTTATGTGCTCAAAGTTGAACAACACAAGCTTGCTAAACACTAAATTTTTTTAAATTTGCCACTGATTCCCATGTACAAGCAACGACATGGCACATGACTTAAGACATCCACAATTATACTAGATAGAGTGTGGATCCTATAAACAAACTAATAACTAAGAGAAACAAATGACAAAAGACAAAACAATAAAAACTAAAACTGAGAAAATGAAAGGATGGAGTTGTTCCAACTCCCCCCTAAGCTTGAATCCGACTATGGACTCATAGTCAAAAACAAAATTAAAAGGTGGAATAGTGATATCGATCATTCTTCCAGAGGTGGCGGGTACTGCGAGGCTGTGGGATCCCAAGATGGGTATTGCCCCTGAAAACTCGGATCATACTGGGGCATAGGGAGAGGTTGTGGATACCCCCCAAAGTAATTCTAGCTCCAGTAATGATCGTAGAAGGGTTGTTGATGCATCTCCATCCTATGCAACCTGTCGTGGATGTGCTATTGGTTGTAGATGAGGAGGCTCTCATTTTCAAAAATTGCCCTCTGATTATCTAACACTCGGTTCGTCGTATCCTGAATACTGGTGTATGAAGTTGTATGTTGCTGCTGCGTCTGATGAATATCCTCCAGCATTGCATACATCCCTTGCATGGAGTAGACATCCTCGCTTTGCTGTGAGGGCTGTGGTGGTAGAGGTTGCGAAGAAGAAGATGCACCCGGATGCATGCAGGGACGCTTCCTGGGTTCCACTCGTGCCTGAAGAGGAGTGAAAGCCTCCTCTTCCTCTTCATTCTCGTCGCCGTCATTGTCGTTCTCGTCATTGCCGCCGTCTTCATCCGAGCTCTCGATGGCGATGACAGGCCATCGAAATGCTGAGCACCCTCGATGTTGAAGACGGGGTCTGGAAGTGAACACTCTTGATAGGCGTGATTAACATGGCAATGTGCATATTCCAGGACATCACGAAGCAAGATGAGGCTGGAGCGATGCAGATAATGCAGGTTGACTTTGCTCCGGTTGGAGAGAGGAGTAAGCTGGGAGAAATTTAACCCAAGATAGTGGGCTAACAGTGTGATGAGCCCTCCAAAGTAGATTGGAGCCTTCCGCATACTCCTCTTTACAGCCAACACGCACGTCAAGAAAAACGTGCCCCAATTACATTCTTCTCGCTTCAGCAACTTCTGTAAGAAAAACAAGTCTGTCTCTTGAAACTTGTTGAGAGACAGATCACCACGAATGAACAAGGTGGTGCAGAGCATGCGGTGAAGAATCCACACAAACGGATGTTCGAATCCGCCACCGCCACATTGTGGTAGCTCACAGATCTGTCGGGCGGCGCAGACACTAACTCAGTGAAAATGGCATCGTAGTCTGTTCTGTTGTCTGGACGCCGGCACTGATCTCGCCCATGATTCCAATTGTAGATGGAATTGAACTACCGTAGGGTGAGAGTGTAATCGTTGTTGTACAGACAAAAAGAAATGCGGCCCTTGATCCATTCCCGATCAGTTGCGATAACGTCGTTTGGCACGACACATATCCAGTGATGCCATGAACTCCGCCACTAGCTCTTTGTATGTGGGTCATTCACCGAAAAATGGCTAGCCATCGGCGTGGAATTCTATCTCATCGGGCATCCTACCCGTATGCCTTGCCTGCCCCTTCAGTACGTAGGTCAGATTAGCCTCGAACCCAAGATAACGAACCATGTCCCGATCGACATAGCGCGTGCGCTCGATCTTGTGCTTCATCAGCTCCTCGTACACCTTCTGAAGCTCCGTGGAAGGATGGACAATCTGCGGACGTGGAATAGATGTAGTAGGCAGAGGGATGAACTCAGTGATCACCATCGGTGTCGTGCATGAAGAAGATGCACCGACAGTATGCACCATCTTTGCAAAGAAAGGAGGAGTAGAAGACGAAGCTCGGTGAAGGTCGGAGAAGACAATCTCCGCTCGATGAAAGCTCGTGGAAGAACGCACTCCTTGGATGCTCGTATCTGGGCTCCGATTGCTCAACAAGATTCTCGGCACAAGTGGAGGAAGAAAGCTATGAAGGAGTGACGTCATATGATGACAATCCATCCCTTTTATAAATGTGGCCGACGTTGCTGTATGGCCGTCGATACCATCAACACGAGTCGATGGTATCGACTCCTGTAGCACAATCCATCTTCCGCTAGTATCGACGATTGTCGATAGCCTGATCTGGGGACCCGGATCGATGATGCGTCGATACCATCGACGGGTGTCGATGGTATCGATCCATCCCACAGATCGACTCTCTTGATGCAGCGATCGTCGTTGATTTCCTCTCGCAGATCGGTGACATGTCACGTCGATACCATCGATGTGGGTCGATAGTATCGACTCTTCTTAGGGCACATACTCTCATGAGGCCCCGCCGCCGCTTTGTGCCTGTATCCGGGTCGATACCATCGACATGCCCGTCGATGCTATCGACTTTATTGAGGCAAATTTGTCTGAATATCTCCAGAGATCACACGAGTATTGACACCTACGTTGATACTATCGACCCCATTTTGGCGAGCAACCTGGTAGTGGGTCAATACCATCGACGAGGCCGTCGATAGTATCGATGCAGCGAGATTTTTGCAGCCACCCACTTGTGCCTATCTCGATACCATCGACACAAGGGTCGATGGTATCGACCCTGCCTCAGTCCTGGACATGGAACAAACGATCAAGGTATCATTTTTACACTAAAAATGAAATCCAATCAAAACAAAGTACTAATTGAAAGAAACTAAACAAAGCTACTAATGGCTGGGTTGCCTCCCAACAAGCGCCCTTATTTAACATCTTAGGCTAGACGAAATAAAGCTTCTCATCTTGGAGCTTTAGAGAGTGTGCACAAGGGATCATGCGGCAGTTTGAACTCAACTCGATCCTGGCCAATCCCCAATGTCAAAGTACCTCTCCCAATGGTAGTGACAACATCAGCTGTTGCTTGAAACGACCTACCCAATAGCATCTCACAACTTTTAAGTTGTGGCATGTCCATGATGATGAAGTCCACCGGGAAGATAAACATGTCTACTTTGACAAGCACATCCTCGCCCACTCCGTATGGCTTCACAATGGACCCATCCGCCAACTCAATGGTTGCTGCTGATTTCTTTATGTTCTTCAACCCAAGCTTTTGAAATGTGGGCAGTGGCATAAGATTAATGCTGGCGCCTGAATCACATTATGCTTGTGGAAAATGTTGACCGCCTATAGAACATGGAATGTAGAAGCCTCCTGGGTCTTTACTCTTCTGTGGTAAACTCCCATGGATAATTGAGCTCACCACCTCATTCACCCAACAAACATTTATGTCTTTGATCCGCCTCTTCTTGGTGATGATTTCCTTGATAAACCTCCCGTATGTTGGAATCTTCTCTATCATTTCCACTAATGGAATATTTATATGGAGTTTCCTGAACATCTCCAAGAACATCCTATAATGTTGATGCTCTTTCTTCAGCCTCGGGTTATCCGAATAAGACACAACTGCCTCATTTAGACACTTATGAGGTGGCACAGATGGGCTTTTCAGGGCAAACTCCCCTAAGCTTACTTCAATGTCACCCTCTGGCGTAGACTTTGGCACATTGTTTTCAACCGTTGTTACTTGTGACGACTCTTCTCTCTCAGTGACTGTAGCTTCTCCCACCTGCTCTTCTTGCTTAGGTACGGGCGCGATGAGCTCTTGACAGGTTTTTCTGAATGGACAATATCTGCCTGGTAGTCCATAATGACTGTGAGGATATGATATTTTTGTTGTAGTCTCCGTATCAAAAATCATTTTGCTTTTGTCCTGGACCTCTACCACTGGGGGATCTGCCTCCTTAATCACATATATGTACTTTACTTGATGATGTACTTGACCAACATCTGCATTCCCAGCCTGTCTTTGTTGGTTGGCATGCTTCAGGGCTACCACTTCATTGGAAATTTGGGTCACAGTCGTCTCTGTTGCCCTCATCTGTGCTCCATGGCTTTGCAATGTTTGCCCAAATTTAGTCAAGATCTCACCCTGAGACTACATCTACTTACTTAACATGCTCATCATCTCCTGATTTTGCTGCACCACTTCACTAAGCAACGCAGTTCTTTTATCTTCTACCATTGACTGTGGCTTTGCATCTGGATCTTGTAAGAAGTTGTTTGGATCTTTCCACGAGAACTTTCTATCCTTCCTCCAGGCATAATCATTATTTCTATAGCCCTGTTGTTGCATAAATTTGACATGGGCTTCCTCCTCGGATTCTGTATCCTCTTTGGCAAGCAATTTCTTAGCTAGAAGGTCTAATTTATCATTCTTCTCCTTGATGGCCCTGGACTCACCTGCAACTTTGACTTGTTCTGGTACATCCCTATCACCCCAAGACTGCTTCTTTGCCATATTTTTCAAGATCTCGCAACACCTTGTGCCAGTGTTGTTCAAGAAAAACCCAGATCCTGCGGAATCCAGATTGCTTCTATCATGCTCAGAAAGATCAAAATAGAAAATCTTCACTTATTTTTCCTTATCCAAACCATGGTGTGGGCACCTCCTCAGCATTATTTGGAATCGTTCCCATGTCTCATAGTAGGTTTCACCTGCGTTCTGACTGAAATTGTGAATTTTTCTGATCAGGTCATTTGTCTTCTCAGGCAGGAAGAATCTTTCAAATAACACTTCAACCATGTGGTTTCATGATTCCACATATTCATCATCAAGATCGTGCAGCCATTCTCATGCATTTCGCACCATAGAGCTCAGAAATAGCTTCAGGTAAAGTGTCTCCTATGGGAACCTGTCTATTTTGATCATATCGTAGTTCTCCACGAATTGAGTTATGTGAGTCATCGGATCTTCATTTTTAAGCTCGTGAAATGCATTTGACTTGACCAAGTTGCTTAATGCAGGATCAATCTTGTAAGTCGTAATGTTGATCGCCTGCTTCTTAATTGGCCCCTTTGAAGCGGATGAGGAAGAAGCTTTGATCTTCTCCCATATCGTCTGCTCTTCTGCCATGGCTTCTTGTTCTGAGTCAGAATCTATATCATCCAATTGGTCTTGATTGTAATCCTCCTCATCGTCAGGTCCCAGTAGTGGAACCTCTGGTGCTCGTTGCGTGTAGTCGGTGCTACGCGTCTGCACCATGCACATTGCCTGCAAAAATGGTAACTTCAGTTTAGTACCGTGCTAGATGATTTCTAAATATGAAAGGTAAACTATGAATTTCAAAAATGATTATTAAATAATAAAAATTAAAAAGTGGCCTAGAATGGCTGCTTGCAGCACTCGTAGTGCCGACAATTGTCATGTCCCCGACAACAGTGCCAAAAACTTAACACGATTTTACCGTGCGTATAACACAAGTGTACGTGTCAATGTAGTATAGGCCCTTGTGAGGCCCGAGTCGAACTCAGAGACACTAAACTATCGATATACTACTACTAACTACTCGCAATCAGCTAGACCGGCTAAAAAGGTTTTAAGAATTGATTAAAAGGAAAATAAAAATAAAAGAAAACAAAGCAACCGATTAAATGTTGAGTTTAATCAATTTAGATGGGAATCATTAGGATTGTGGTTTCACCGCGGGTTTCTCATTGTATGACTTTCTATATAGTTAAACACGTTCATCTCTCAATCTGGGTAGTGAACTGTAGTCAAAATTGTTCACTGTCGTGATACAATTCACTACCTAAATCTAGGTCGGTTCCACCGTCGTAGTAACCTATACCCTAAACTAGGTGCATTAAAATCGACCTCCGGGTTTCCACCATTAACCGTACATCGCCTTGTTCAAGGGATTTGTTAATTAATGTGAATTTCATCTCTTTTCAACCGTTAATTCTTCTTTCAAAGCAATTAAGGGCATTAGATTATCATTATGGTGATCAAGCATAACAATATAATTGAGAAAATGAAATTATACCACGGATTTAAGAGATAGATGATGAATTACTATGATAAAAATGTCATACAATGCTTCCCTGGGCTACTCCTGGTCCTAAAGACAAAGGAGATTAGCCCCACATGTTCATCTCAAAGAAAAACATGGTAGAGAAAAGGGGAAATATGGAGAAAAACGTGAATAAGTAATGAAACCCCTTGAATGGAGAAGATCCAAGCATTCCTCGGCGTAGAATGCATGATCTATAGCCTTTCGGCGGTGGAAAACATCTTCTTTGGCTTCCGAAATGGCTGGGGTGTACTTCTGGGCTCCGTTCTTCTCTCCACACCTTCTCGGGATGTGTGCAGCGGCTAATGACGTGATAGCTTGCTCCTGGCCACCGTCATTCTGTATAAGCACCGAGTTGGGTTTAGATCAATCGAAAACAAACTTGCATCTGACGGTGTCGATACCATCGACGCGAGTCGATGGTATTGACCCTGCGCGATATCGACAAGTCTTCTTTTCTTTTCTTCATTGCGCCTGCTGCTGACTTGATACCATCGATGAGGGTTGATGGTATCGAAATCCTTAGGCGTCGGTTATATCCCTTTACCGTCGCTAAATCTTCCGGGGTTGATAGTATCGACTCTATGGTCGATAGTATCGACTATCTTCTCGCCAGCAAACTGATAGTAACTCGATACCATCGACACAAGGGTCGATGGTATCAACTTTATGCTGCTCCTTGCGGCTGGCTGCCTGTAGATGTGTCGATGGTATCGACAGCCGTCGATAGTATCGACAGCTACAAATATGCATTTTTCCTAAAATTGCAACACAAAACCACATAAGCCGAAATAAAACATATTATTGTAATCATTTATGCTCAAAACAATAAAATAAGGGAGAATTGATGTTGAGAAGGCTCATAGA
This sequence comes from Alisma plantago-aquatica, assembly GCA_963693085.1. Classification (NCBI taxonomy): domain Eukaryota; kingdom Viridiplantae; phylum Streptophyta; class Magnoliopsida; order Alismatales; family Alismataceae; genus Alisma; species Alisma plantago-aquatica. The sequence continues at coordinate 170,382,813 of OY856410.1, forward strand.
CCAAAGTAAATGAATTATGCAATATTAACCACCAAAATGATCAATAAATGCATAAATAACAAGTAAAACAAGTCTATAAATGCGACTCAAAATCATCACATAACTACCCGATAAGGGAGGCAGAACAAGGGAAGACTGCTGCAAAAAGCAACTGGTGGCAGGAGAGTGTGTCAGTGACTAGTACGCTGACAGGAGGGTGCGACTCCTTCCAATTCCTTGTGGGACAAGGAGATTGGAGTTCCAAGTGGTCCGTGTTGACTACTTCAGAGGCGGGAGATTTCTACCACTCAGAAGACAACTGTCAATCCTAACAGTCTTTGTGAGACCAGGAGTCGTCAATCCCGATGCGACTAGGAGTTGCGCAGACACCATCCAAGACCAGAGGTGAAGATCGTGCAAGGCGCGAGGTATGGTCGCCGAGCAAGCCTTGGGACAAGGTATGATTCCACAAACCATCCATTCCTATTGTATAGATGTTGACGCATTTCCTTGTTCTGGGTTTGGGATGCAGAATTTTTTTTGTTTCCGCTGCCTTCTCTGCCTCCCCTAAAACCCAACAGTGGTATCAAAGCCACGTCAACTACTCTATACTTTAGGATTATCGATATGATCGATTTTGGTATGTCGCCTTTATTTATTGCATAAAATGCGAATAAAATTGGCTTTATGCATGTCCAATCCTAAATCCACAAATCCCAATTTACATATATGATATGTATTATGAATGCACTCGATACGCGTCATCCTTAAATGAGTTTTGTGGTGGATGTATAGCGTGGTTATGGCCAATAAACCCTATCTGTGTATGGTTGTATGTGGTTGCTTGCATCTCAGTCTACGCACTGATCTTCCATCTCCTATTCCTGATGTAACTCGAAATAATTCGAGATTTCTTTCCTACCTTTGCTCCCCTCGAATGTAACTCGAGGTTTCTCTTTTTACAATGTAAAATAGGATAGAATTTTATTTCTTGTTATGTCAAAGAACGGAGGACATCCTGACGATAGTTGAGATGATCGGTTCAAGGCGTGAACCGATCAGTTGACGTTCAAGATGATCAATTCAAGGAGTGAGCCGATTGGTTGATGACTGGTTTTAGGAGAGAGATGAGCGGGTGGCGGACATGATGAGATGCACGACGACCAGGCAAACCTATCGGTTGGAGGAGCCAACCGATCGGCTGGTGGCACCCAGCCGACCGACCTGATGGTGAGCCGATCAGTCGTGTGATGAGTTGATCAAACCCAGAAAGGCAAGGCACATAGTTCATCTTGTACAGGTTGCATGTGATGTAGACCTAGATGATCGTGATTCCTCTTGGCTCGAGGAATCACATTAGGATGGCCATAATCATCACTTTTATCATTTCGCATTTTTTTCTGTGGGATATAGCATTTATATGATATGTACTATATATTGTGGTGATTGGATATGTATATGTATATAAAACCAAATCCCTCATTAAATATTAAGTTTTAGATGCCTTCGAAATGTGACACATGTGAAAAGCTTGATCGACCAAGTGTGGGCACGCCCTAGCATTGTGCACCGTCTATCTCATGGAAGCGTGAAGGATGGATATGTGGGTCTGCCCCAACAGGGTGCATATTCGTTGTGTTTTATTTGGGTCGGACTTAACAAGGTGATCTAGATGGGATCTAGTACCTTGAGGCATGGAGGTGATCATGGCAAGGAGTTTCATATGACATCTTATCAACAGTTGCATATGATGCAATTGGCAAGAGTTGCCTACCTGAGAGATCTAAGTTGTGGGTGACAGCCCTAGCGGTCCAAGACTTAGAGGATTTTAGGATCTTGCCCACTAGAAGGTTGTACGCTGCAATCTTCTGAATTGATGGTGAGGGCTATCAATTTGAACTAAAATAGTGGGAGTGATAATTAATTAAAGACCTAATTATATCGTCATCTTTTCAAATCAATCAAATAAGTCAAAATTGAGTTTTTGGACTAAAATAGCATATTTCCTTTTGTAGTACAGATGACAAAAAACAACAATCACTTTTCTTTGTGATCGGTCCTTGAAAAGGACATGATAAATAGGACAAACTTCCACGACTGGTATAGGACATTGAGAATTGTTCTCACTCAAGAAAGAAAGCTCTATGTCCTGGATGCTCCAACTCTAGAGGAACCTGCTCCTAATGCACCAAAGGCAGAAATGGATGCTTACAAGAAGCATTCTAGTGATGCCATCGATGCAAAGTGCTTGATGTTGTGCTCTATGAACCACGAGTTGCAGAGACAACATGAGAACATGGGTGTAATTGAGATGATTCAGCAACTCAGGAACATGTATGAAGATCAAGCACGACATTAGAGATACGATGTCTCATGGGCATTGTTCAAGTGTGTCATGACAGAAGGAGATCCAGTTGGTCCTCACACACTCAAGATGATTGGGTATGTGGAGAACCTGACAAGACTGGGATTTCCACTGAGCCAAGAGTTGGCTACTGACGTGATACTGCAATCGTTGCCAGAATCCTACAGTCAGTTTGTGATGAACTACAACATGAACAACTTTGATAGGACACTGTCAGAGTTGTTGGGCATGTTGAGGATAGCCAAGACATAGATGAAGAAGGACAAGCCTAATTCTGTGATGGTGATCACGAGCAAGAAAGGCAAGTCCCAGCGCAAGGGCAAGGGCAAAGCTAAGAAAGGTTCTGATGCTAGCTAGGAGCCCAAGTCGTCTTCAGCTCTCAAGGCCAAGGGAGGCGTGACCAAGAAAGGCAATTGCCACCATTGTCAAAAGCCAAGACATTGGAAAAGGAATTGTCCTCTCTATCTAGAAGAACAAAAGAAGAAGGAGGAGACAACCGTCTCCACTTAAAGGTGTCATGAAAGTAAACTTGTAACACTTTTGAGGTATACCAAAATGTAAAGTGTAAAGCACTCAATAAATGGGGCAAGTGTTGCTTCCATAGATAGGAGTAGTTTAGTTTATTTTCAGCCTAAAAGGCATGTAATACAGTTATGAACTGCTATTTTATATTTTCCAATAGATAGAAACACTTTATTTTTGCGTATTGTGTGACAATGATGGCAATCAATAAAGAGATGTTTCAATTTATAAAGATATGATCTTTGTGGCAATGCCTTATTTATCTTGTGGTATTTGATATGCATAAGATAAAATGATACCTAAAAGTTATAGATAACTCTAACAATCAAATTAGCATCAATCATTAGAAATTTATTTCTAGTTTCCATGTGATGGATAAATCTAGACTCTTTTGGTTAGAGAACCAGTAAGAGACATGAATATCTTGGACATGATTAATCAATCTTCACAAATGGTAGTGGGAGAATGATTATCCTATTGGGTATGATACATGTGATGTATTTACATACCTATTGGAACAAATGCTAATAATTCAAATGGTGTTTAGAGAAATACCAATTTGAATATCTTGAAGGGTTCAATAATATCATAGATGAAGTGCAAATTTGGTAAAGTGTTAATTCTTGATGAGATCAATGAATGAAATACTTGGACCAAATGTTTGAGATCCTTATGAGTGATTATGATAATGTATCATAGTGAACTCATGATTAAGGCATGGTGATTTCTAAATAAAGAAGGAATCATACTCTAAGAAGTTAGAGAATGATTATCAAATAACTAAATTCTTCTTAATAAAAGAATACCCCACACTAATAAAGGACAATAAGAATCACAACGAGTTGTGAGTTCTTATATCCTAGATAGATACACCTCAATTATCTATATGATGAGTTGTTCATGTGACGATTCAACTATCCAGGTGAATATGAGGAACCGGATTTTGAGTTATGGTATATGACCATTACATCCTAAATGACTTCCATGTGAACCATAAGGTATGACCTTGATGGTAGCACTCATTGGATGAAATCCATAAGTGCATATGAGTCTTAAATGTTAAGACACATGGATAACATTTTGAGAAAGATGATGCTTGTTGATTGCAACTTAATGACTAAGCATTTGACATATGGATACTAAAACCACATTCCTATGAGGAATAAAACAAGGATGTGTACATGACACAACCTATAAGGTTTATGAATCCACTAATGCAAATGTAGTCTATAAGTTACAATGGACTAATCAATGTGATTGATTGAGTGCAAGCAACTCAGAATTGGATCTTTACTTTGATGATATAGTCAAAGGGTTTGACTGATATGTCAAAGATAAAGAAGGGATCTGTGATTTAGTGGGAGCGTGTTCACATTCCACATGTTGATGTGAAATGGAAATGTTCTAGAATGGAAATCCAAAAGTGGAAATTATCTTTAAGGAATATAGATATGTTTCCTATGTGATAGGAATAGAGATCTATAGAGATAGTTCTCAAAAAACTCTTGACCTAAAAAGAGAAAGAATACATTGGCAATCTGTATTGAAGGGTTCAGTATGCACAGATTTAGTGGGAGAAAACTTGTCCATGATACATGGAGTTAGTATCCCAAGGCCAAGTGTACAATTCTTATGAAGAATGGGAACACTAAGAATATATATGGATGTATCATGTATGTAATCATCCCATTATCTTGCATGTATCGACGTGGCAAGAACAAAATGCATTCATCATCTTGTATGTAGGACATGGCAATATGATGTGCTCATCCTGATAACTCGTATGTGGGACATGACGAGTGGATATCTGCTTACTTCCAGTAAGGGTTACTGGAATACCATGATAACTTGATAAGTACTTGTGAAGTACTAGTTCTATGGAAATAAGGAAGAGTTTAATGTAAAGAGTTACATTCATGCGAACTTCTGAAAGGATAGAAAATTATTTGCAAAATATTTATAGGATATATAAAAGTGAAATTTTGTTGATAATTGGAAGTGTTCCAATAAAACCATTTAAAAGGAAATGTCGAGTATCTATGTGTTGGAGAATAGCAGTGGATACTATATGGATCTAGAAGTTCATGAGATGAACTTATAGATATTCCACTCATTAATGACAAGAATGGAATCATTGATCATGCAATGTGGCTAAAGGTTAGCAAAGGAATACTAGATCACATATTACGACAACTCCATCTCATACGTGTGACGTACAGCGAAGAGATGTGAGACATGCAATTTATACTGACTTTGGCAAGGTGTTCCCATTACTCACTATGATCGCACTAGAGCAGAGTAACATGTGGGACATGTTTGAAGATCACTATGAATATGATTCAAGGGTGATTGGCTCACAGTGAAAGTGGGAGTCTGTTGGTATGTATTCCCTAAGAGCCAATCATGGGATGATTGGTGGGATACATTAAGTTTCATTTGATAAACATCAATGGCAAGCTTCCAATTCTTTCTAGTTCAGTCATATGAGATAGTGATAGAACAGATTGAATGTCTAGAGAATGACAATACTCAATGATGTATGCCTTCAGGTTGAGGACCTGAACAATGAGTTCATACAGATGCTAAGAGTTTGTACATTCTCATTATGTCCCTAGTCGGATGTCATTGTGGAAGGTAGATAGACAACAATGACACAAAAGACTAGATTGTGGTGTTGGTTGATGACAGAATCTCATTAGTCATGATATAGAGATATCAAACCAAACACATAGGTACTTGTTAGAGAACAAGTGTACCAGACAGACCCACTGTGAATTTGACACATGGAACCATGACATGGTAGTCATAGTCAGTACTCACAGTGATGGTGGTGAGTGTGATTCTTTGACATGAAATCACTACACTCAACACATGTCGTTGGGCACACTTTGACATCATCAAACGCAGTCCTGAAACATGGGTTGTTATAAAGGTGATGATTGGGTGGCTTTGACACATGGGGATTTTGAGGGATGAGTGATAGATATGGGATTTGTCCCTCCTGAGGGATTTTGATATCCAAGGCCACTTGATGAGTAGGATTGAAATAGGCGTGTGCACGAATGTGTGAATAGGTATGTGATATTGATGTCATACATATCTCTTCCAATCTACTCTGAGATCAAGAAAGTGAATGAATGTTGACAAGATGACTGTTCCATGCCTCGAGTTCATTCGAGATATCAGTGACAAAGGAATTATACATTCACTGTAACACCATTCACGGATTCTAGGATTGAAAGTTGTTCTCCAACTTTCTATTTCACTTGGGTAGCACTGATGCGTGACTAGGCACCACTCTTTGCTTGTGAAGTCATAAGTGTTATGGACTTTTACTGCCAACGTGAAATGGACCTGTAGGGTCACAGACATAGGATTTAACCTGGAAGAGGAGTTTTGTCCACAAACAATGTTTAGATTGATTACTAAAGGAGTTTAGTAGTTCAATTAAACACTCAATCAATTGATAGCTCAGTATCGTAATGTTCAAGGTTTTGGACTGATTGATTAGAGTATCAGATTGATTGAAATTGTAATTGACTATTTCTGTACAATATGCACTCCCAACCGATCGGCTCATGTGATGAACCGATCGGCTGACCTTGGTGAACCGATCGGCTCAAATAGTGAGTCGATCGGCTCATGGACAGGGTGAAATGATTGCTTCAAGTGTTGAAACGATTGATTCAATTGATGCAGCCGAGCAAGTTGGGAAAGTAGGATTGGTGAGAAATTTCCTTTTGTTTCACTTGCCCAATTTGATTGGAACAAGGATTGGTATTTAATACTAATTAGAAACAAAAGACGGAAAGTCAATCGGGAACTGACCAGGACCACGAATCGACTGGTTCAGAAGTGAACCGATCGGTTGAGGTGTCCCAACTGATCAGTTGAGGTGTCAACCGACCCGCTCATGTCCCCAACCGACTGTTTCAGAAATGAAACGATCAGTTCAGGTTGCACAATTGGTTATTTTGTGGAAAATCTCAAATCCTTCTACTCCTGCTTTAGTCCCGCATTGCCCGGGATAGAGAACCATGTCCCATGACCCTCCTATATATATTGGGGTATTGGGGGCTTCTTGAAGTACAACCCAGTGCAACTAGTTGCTCTGTGATGTTGTCGTTCTCTCTGGTTTTGGTAACCAAGAGAGCCCGAGCAAGTGCTACTCGATAAGGGAGGCACATCAAGGGAAGAGAACTGCAGAAAGCGACTGGTGGCAGAAGTGTGTCAGTGACTAGTACGCTGACAGGAGGGTGTGACTCCTTCCAATTCCTTGTGGGACAAGGAGATTGGAGTTCTAGGTGGTCTGTGTGGACTACTTCAGATGTGGGAGATTTATGTCGCTCGCAGGACAGTTGTTAATCCTGACAGTCCTAGTGAGACCAGGAGTCGTCAGTCTCGGTGTAACCAGGAGCTGCACAGACACCGTCCAAGACCGGAGGTGAAGACTCTGCAAGGTGCAAGGTATTGTCTCCAAGCAAGCCTCGGTACAAGGTATGATTGCACAAACCATCCTTTCCAATTTTTTAGACGTTGACGTATTTCCTTGTTCTGGGTTTGGGGAGGAGAAAATTTTTTGTTTCCACTGCCTTCTCTGCCTCCCCTATAACCCAACATGACCATCTTCGAAGAATGGGTTTTCATATTCCATCCAGATGTGTTCTCTATAAGTCTGAGGATGAATATCTTATTCATGTTCTGTTCAACTATGATTATGCTCGGACCATGTGGAATCTGGCTATTGGAGATGGTTATCTCAATTGACTACACCTATCAATGTCTGAGGTGCTCTTGTTAGGGAGATGAAGTTCAGGATCACAATTTTGGTGATATTCCATTGCTTGTGGAATGAGAGAAATGGTAGAGTTTTTCTAGACATTCGTTCTTGTGTTGATAGGAGTTGGAAACATCTTAGAAAAGATATAGATTCCCTAATTGTATAATTTTTCTTTCTGCCTTCTTTTCTTTTAGTTTTGGTTCACCTTGAACTGAACCCTATCTTGTATATATTTCTTCAAAAATCTATAAAGAGGAGTAACACGCTGTTCTGATAAAAAAACTGGTATTTTCTATAATTTGATGTAGCTTGGTATTTCATACAATGAGGTGACACTTATTAACTATTTGTTGAATCAACACTCATATTTTAGATTGTCAAAGAGGTTACGGGTGTCTAGCTTATTTTGTACAAGTGTGAGACCTATTTAATTTGGAGTATCCATGCAATACTATAGTAGGTGTGAGACCTATTTAAAGAGGTTACTGGTGTCTTTCCAAACTTTACTATAGTCTTCTACTTATGTATTTATCAAAACACTACTACAATATATCTTATCATCTTATTATTTTGATAGTACCACAAAGTTTATTACAAGAAGGATTCATCTAAAAATTGTATATTTTCTAAATGAGTTATGTGAGGTTATTATTCTATGACCTATATGTAAATGGGATAGATTCCTTCCTCTTTAGTTTTATGAGTACATGACACGTTGTTTGAAATACATTTTATAAGGATAAAAGAACATACTTATAATTAGGACCCAGGAACATTCTAATCATTTTGAATTGAATCAGAAAATGAACAGGAGTATGGGTCCTGGCTGCTAGTATCAAAGGAGAATTTGTAAAACTCACAACCACCAACATGGTTTCCAAACCTACAACCTCAACTTCTATAAGCTCACCTTCTACAAACCTTTAGAACATATACAATTAGAAAGTATCAAAGACTGCAAAGTCTATCATGCAGCTTGCTTGGCACATGAAAGAGAGACATGTTCAGTTGTATTAGCCCAAGTGGAAAGCAAACCCTATTAGGGATAGGTCTAAGTATGACTCACAAGCACTATTTGGAAAATAGTTTGGCTAAAACTAAAGTCGGCATACAAATTGTGGTCTGCCCTGAACTAATTGCATTGGATGTACTGAAAATGTCATGCCCCACACAGTAAAGTTGTGGCATCAAAAAAGTCAAACCTAAAACTGAAAATGCACACTGCAAATTTTAGCATGATTGTGTATGAATGCAAAACAATACTGACCAGATTTAGGATCAATCATAGGGATTGGTTAACTGAATTACCATCAACATCTACTTGTTTAGAAAATAGGTTAATCCATGGTCAACACACATTAACAACCATAGTAAAGCCTCATCATGACTTACAGACAAGTTGCAGACTCCTAACACATGTATCAATAACTGCAAAGTATGTCATGCAACTTGATTTACACTTGAAAAAGAGCCATGCTCAACTACATTGGCTCAAATGGAAACCAAACCCTATTCAAGGTAGGTCTAAATCCTACTGATGGCCATAACTTGGCAAACAACTTAGCTAAAAATGAACTAAGCTTACAAAATGTGGTCAGGCCTGATGTGTATTAGGATTATGAGATGACACTACAACAATAATAATATGACCCAAATTGAGGAAAATGTAGCATGAAACGAAGTGGTGGTTCATATCCATGAAAAAAATCATATCGATCTAATCCATATAAGAAAAATAAAACTAAAGCTAAGCGTGGGAAAAAATCAATAAATCTTAAGTTAAAATCTCTATTGAAATCTTGTATAATTTGGCTTAGGAAAATATGTTATGCCCAACCTAGAATGTGGCATCAAACCCAGTGATGGTTCAAATCCATCTGAAAAATCATCACAATGCATTTCAGAACATTAAAAATCAAGGTCCAATTGCATGGGCAAAAAGAAATTTAGACTATTTGGAAAGCCAAACACAAAACTAGACACAGATTGGTATAATGTTTTGTAATATTAATGTCATCATTTGAAAAATAGCCTACTATGTACAAAACACAAAACTAAACACATCAATTTAATTTGTTAATAAAAATCAACCTACTATTGAGGCATCAAAAAGATAGACCTCAATGCTTAGGGAATGGTGATGGAATTACCATGTTGGTGATTACATGACATGGTCCAAAAGCCACCAATATTAGTTTAATTAGATAAACAACAAAATATAGGTTTTATTGGGTTTTTTTTATTTATCTCTAGTATTAATTCATCAAAATTTTCCAAAATGGTATGATTATATTTCATCATTCATTTTTATGAAAGTTAAAATTTTAACACATTAGTGTTCCCCGTATTATAATGATGGACCACATATCCTTAGTTTAGTTGGCGATCATGTATGTAGATGTCCTTTGATTTCATTGTTTGGTTTTGGTTTAGTATATATTTCTCAATATGTTTGTTAACTTTAATTGGTCCAAAAAAACACCAAAACTATTGGTGAAAATTGAGTTGTTTACATAGCTATGGAAATTTTAAATAAGTGTGACATAATTATTTTTAATGTGTTGTATATATTTAGTTATCATTATAGATGGTTCATTTCTATATAAATTATTATTATAATTTTGAATGAACCTACATATATTACTCCCATCATGTCGATTGCATTTTCTATTTTGTGTCCAAAATTTCACTTATCCTTACTCAAAACACAACATCCACTTAGTTTTCTAAAATAACATGAATTTTTAAAGTCTAGTCCTTGATATTTTGTAAATCAAAACATAGGATAATTTCACACCTACACCAGACAATTTTATTATACAATATGACAAATGTGGAGCATCGGGCATATTCTATACTATCCACTGATGGGTGAAATCAAAAATCAACATGACTGACTATTCTAATAGCAAATCTGTTTGCAAACAACAACATTATGAATTATCCCCTACATCATGTTCACAATGAAATCCAAATGAGAACATTGACTAATAAGAAAGAGTGATTTTAACCATAATCCAAATACAAACCAAAGAAACATAGTTAACATGGCTCAATCCAAGGGAAAAAAGCTTTCACAATGAGCAAATATATGAACACGAGTGAGATTAGGAGCCAAAAAAACCATCGAATTAGCAAACACCATCCACTGCAAATGAATCAACATGGATACATCATCCATGATGAATGAATCAACATGGACACATCATCCATGATGAATAAATCAACCAAAAAATAGATGAAATACAACCAATCGACGACAACATACCTCTTCAGAAAGTTACAAAGCTTGGATGGTTGCCTGAAGAGGAATTGGACTTAGGTGATCGGAGTCCCTCACTCAAGCTCGTCGGCTCCAGAGGGGTAGATTGAGTCTGCGGCGGTGCTTCAGTTGGGCTCAGTCCAAATAGGCGGCAGAGGAAGGTCGATTGATGTCAGTGTATGCTCTTCCTGACGACAAATGGTTGGCACTCCGTGCGGGGCCGGCAAGATGGCACTCTGCCACTCGAAACTGGCACACAACGTGCCGCCACCAGTCTCCACCAGTACCTAGCTAGGGTGACAATCGGCCAGGATGATCCGCACACTAGTCTAGCTCGTAAGTGATGATTAGAGAGCTAGATTAATTGGGAGAGAGCAGAGAGCTAGATCGGACTATCGCGATCTTTTAGAGCGCGAAGGGAAAAACTTGGAGCGAGAAGTAAATATTGTGTTACCAATTACTTTTTTAATTTGGTATGGAAATTTCAGATTTCCACTAATTAAAAATATAAATGCCTTTAATGTTATGTCCTTTTTAGAAACTCTGTAATAGGTGGTTTAGAGGCATTTTAATTAAAAATTGTTGTATATTAGTAAGATAGTAGTTTTTTTTATAAAAGTTACTAGAATAAATGTCACTATTGTGCAATTTTGTTGTAGTGATACCTTATGAGAATACTAGGACGGTCTTGATGATGGAAAAAAAGTAGTCTCAAATTATGACTCGATCAAATTTTGGGGACAAAATTATCATTAAGGTGGGGAGGATGTGATTACCCAATTTTTCACTCTCATTAGATTAATGCACATCATGACTCCTTCAACACTCTACTATGGTTCACAAGCTCCCTCACACCCAATTATATGGTTTAGAATCACCTTATACTTATTTCATGAAATGGAATCGAATAAATGTCACACCATGTTTAATTGACTATAGTTGAATGCATAATTTCACTATTAAAAGTTTTTTTTCCCAAATTGATTGCCCTCAACATTACAGATTCTGGATCCAAACTTTTAATATAAGAAGTAGAATAAATTTGTGAACCGTTGGTGAAAATTTCATGTCAATCAGAGTTACGGTTTGGGAGATATGAGCTTTGCAAAGTTGTTAAAGAAACATGATTTCGAGACAACTTAAACACCTCAGCAATCTGTGGCATTTTCTTTCAACCAAAGTGAATGATCTATTTTGGAACAATAGATTCACACTCCCACCATTGGATTGACTTATGATCCACAATGAGCCTAAATCCAATGGTCCTTAGTTCTCTTCTACCTTGTGTCAGACAAAGTACAGTAGCCCAACTACTCCCCTATTGCACCACCCAATCACCTTCAATTCCATCACTTTTGACAAAATCAACACTTCCATTCACTAACTCTTGCTTCCATCTTCGTTTCCCCCCTCATTCTCTTCCATTTTGTGCCTTATATCTCTTACTCTCACGCATCTTCTCCCCTCTCCATCCATGGTTGGCGACATGGACGACCCACCTTGGGCTTTTGCCCTTCTCACCTTGTCGTCATGATCCAAGACCGCGGTTGGATCCGTTCCGACAAGACGGACCAAGGCGGTAGCTATTTTAGTCATAAAGAACCGCCTTTCCTAGACTCAAGGTGTTCTCAGTTGAGGGTTTTGATGGTCGATGTATGTGCCACGCCTACTATGTGTAGCAAGCTGGGGATGGGCGATCGCCGCACACCGTGGGTGGCGATTAGTGGAGATTTCTCACCGCGGGTGAGTGGTTAGCAGAGTCCCACAACTGGTGGGCAGACAAGGCACACCAATGTCTGGGCCAAAGAAGTAGCCTCATGCAGGATCTGGGCTTCGGCTCCATGGAGCCCAACAACGACCACAATGTTGATCCTCTCCCTTCCTGAGCCTTTGATCAGGAATCTAGTATCCTGATTGACCAAATTAAGGTGAATATCTATAAAATCGTATTTTGGTCATACTAACTCCAAATACTGACTTAAAATATACCATTTTTATCATCAAAATGAGACCCTTGCAATAAAAATACTTTTAGATTCTAAATCAGCTTCCTACTCTATTGATATCCTAAAATGCCTACTTTTGGAATCCTTTTGAGATGTTTATCTTATTTGAATGCTTGATCTTGATTTTTATGTAACAAATCTTAATGTTAGTCTAAAATTAGTTTCTTAAACATCTATATGCATCATGATTCGACCTTGATCCATCTTTCTACCCTAGAATGGTTTAATGTTGCTTTTATGACCTAGAATGGACTTATATGCAAACTGTCCTCTCTTTAATGCTAGGACTTGTTCAAGTATGCTTCAAATGTTTATGAATGCTTTAAATCATTAGAGTACACCCTCAAAAGAAATATTTATATATTGTGATCCTTCTTGAACCCTAATGATGATCTTGTGACACTTAGTATGTCGTAACATAACTTTGTGTGTACTTTTGTGATGGATTATAACTCTTGTGCTTTTATTGATCAAGTGACACTTGAATCTTTTATATGACTCTAAATCAGTAATCCTACTTCTCTTGTACCCCTAATTTTAGATGAGGGTCCTTCTTGTACACTTATGTGACTAAATGGCCTAATCTTGACTTGGATGTGGTATTGTATGCATGATGATAGCTAGCTCTCACTCTTATGCAAATGTTTGGCATGCATGATTATCACTCAATATGTATTCTTATGCTAATGTTTATGCTAGTATTGAATAAGCTTGCTTAAACTTATGATTGATCTATTAAGGATCTTGAATCTCTAATAACATATCTATCCGTGATCTAGTTTTGATGTGCCACCCTAAGTATTAATGAACGCATGATATACCATGTTGCTTGATAATGCCTATGCATGACTACTTTGAGATATTGAAAACAATGTTGAAGGAAATGATCCTAGATCTAGGTGACGCATCCAATCATTATTATGATGATTAATGATACCTTATCTTGCCGATGTTAATCCAAGTGCACACCTTTAAAATGTTAGGATCTTTATGTTGGCTCTATTCCTAAAATCTAGTCAAGTGCTAGTTATGGCACTGTAAAATTAATGCTTAATCATGTACTCTACTCACAAGGTAATCTTACTATCTTGACCCTACTATGGTATTGGCTTGTTTGTATATATGCTCATATAAATGCTTGGCTAGTTAATTACTTGTTTGAGATACTTGTTCCCTATGATTAGTATGTTCATTTTGCCTGAAATATGTTGAACAAACCTTGAACATAATTAAAATTGTCCATTATACAAACCTAGTGTACCTACTTGTATTCTTTGGGTTAGGGAAAAAGGTTGGGTATCTTACTTGAGATGTAAGATAAGGCGGACCATGTCGATAAAAGGGTAGCTAATCTTGAGCACCCTTACAGACCCTTCCAATGGAAAGCTGGTCAATGGCCATAATATGTTGTTGAGTATAATGGAAATACACCTAAATTATGCTTTATATAAAAGAATGTTGTTAGTTGTTATCACATGGTTTCATCTTCTTGATTTTATGATGTTTCTAGCCAAGAAAATTTTTATAGTACTCTTAAATTGTTTACATGCCTTTTCATAGCGTACTTAATGCTTTAGCATTAATATAATTTTTTTTATCGAATTTGTAGTTGCGAAATGAAGATCCACTGCACTCAAGACTCTAAGATCTAAAATGAAACACCGATGGGTATACTTAAATCTAGAAATGGGTACATGTTTCTTATTTCCATGTTTAATATCTTGTTATATCTTAGCTTGTTCTTGTGTGTGGTTTTATTCATGCATATGTTACATGATCCATTCTAGGGATGGACGCCCAGTTCCACTCGCCTTTGGCATTGTAACCATTAGGAGTGTGAACTTAGGGTAACAAATGGTTATGTGACATGGTTTTCAAAGTTTAACTCTTATCCACTTGATTTAACTGATTTAATTCGAATTTGAACCATTGTTGGGCCTGGTTCTCTTGGCATGCGGCCCATGTATACCCCCATTTCTCTCGCCAACTTAGTAATCCACTCCATCCTCTTTGGGCCAATGGAAATCCATGTCCTAGTAGGCCACATTTTTGTACGGTTCAATCTTGCATCCCCTCATATTCGAGCTCCCATCATATGGTTGTGATTTCACCCCCAACCTTCATATATCCTTGCCAGCACCAATCGAGCCAACACCACCTACCCCCTTAGGTTGGCGCCACCATCTCCCACCACCTTTAGTGCCAATTGGTCCCCTTCCCACCTATAAAACCTCATTCATGTTTAGTTTCCCCTCTTTTTGTTGCTCTTCACAAACCCAGTGCCCTCTTCTCCTCCCTTCTTCATCCTCCTTCACACCAACACTGCAGCTTTATCAGATTTGGGTGTTTCTTTTCTACGCCAACCTGACGCACGTGATCTAGCCACCTAACTTCGTGCCAGCTTGGGAGTCATGGCTGGCTACTTCATTAGACCTATCATGCCCCTCTTCCCCTCAGATAGAAGTAGCTCAGGGATGTAGTTTTGTGGTGCCTCCATGAAGGAAGCCACCTGACATGAGCAAGCTGGCAACAAGAAGCAACACTAACTTGTGCTGCTAGGTGACTGGGAAACCCTATCAATCACGCATGGGAAATAGGTGGCAGTGGCTAGCCATAGTGAGATGGAGATTAGGCTCAGGGTGGTAGAAGATTGGAGGTACTAGGGGTGAGTCCCACAAAGCCCAAGAATGAAGGAGCACCTCCCAAGAGTCGCGCTCGGCCCCAAGATTAAAGATCAAGGATCCTGATCTTCCAAAAAAAGGTAGAATTTCAGAAAAATTCTCTAATGCTAGCTTGAAATATGGACTTCCTATATATGATTTTGATCAAAAAAATGATACATTTGTAATAAAAATACTTTCAGACACTAGATTTGTTTGTTCCTCTATTGATATTCTAAAATACTTTCTTTTGATGTCTTTTTGAAGTGATTTATACTAATTGATGCACATGAGGTACACCCAGAAAACTGATGTCTTTTGGTTTGTTTGTGACTAGACAGATCTTGTAAAGCTATTGATTGGTTCCAATGAGGTACACCCAGAAAACCCTAGACTAAAGATGGAACATAATGTTTTGTTTATGAGATACTTGTCAAGTTGAGTGCACTCAGAGAGAGTGAGCATGTAACAAACCCCATGATAAGGGTCAAGAGAACCTCAATTGGACTAGATAAAGTTTCTATATATGATTGACAAGACACTTGTGTAAGTTTGTTTCACACAACCCTAATATAATATATATGTATATGTGACTTAATCTTGAGATTTGATATGTAGATATGACATGGTGGAAAAGCCTAGTGATGATTTGATAGATCTCTATGTATGATGGCTAACCTTATACATGAATAGTGACCATGTGACATAATATTGTTGGTTAATCTTGTGACAAAATCAATAATAATGTTTGTAACCTAAATATGAGAAATGAGAAATGAAATTATATTAATGGCATATGGTAGATCAGGTGATTACATTAATGTTTAATGAATTAGTTGAGTTTGTTCTAGCATCTAGCACAACATGATGATGATGACATCCATAAATGATGGATAAAGTGGGTTAAGTATATTTAACTACTTCTTGTATAATCTAATGTTCAGATCTTAATGCTTCGGTTAGATGAGGATGTAGATACTAAGATGTGAAATATGTCTTGAAATAACCTAAGATTCTAGACCCGTGTTTCAACCTTGTATGGGGTGATAATACACCCAAGATGTTTGAAAACCTCATAGGAGCAATTAAACAAGTTTTAGACCACTTGTTCCTAAAGATGTTGCACCTAGAGTGGTGCCCCAAATATGGATGAATATATTTTGGGTAATAAAGATGTGTCTTAATTTCAATGACAAAATTTCTTTAAAGATGAATATGATGTGGTAGAATGAATTTGGCTTAATTTCGAGGATGAAATCTCTTTTAAGGTG
The DNA here is from genome assembly GCA_963693085.1 of Alisma plantago-aquatica. Taxonomy (NCBI): domain Eukaryota; kingdom Viridiplantae; phylum Streptophyta; class Magnoliopsida; order Alismatales; family Alismataceae; genus Alisma; species Alisma plantago-aquatica. The sequence continues at coordinate 170,399,658 of OY856410.1, forward strand.
TATAGGATGTGATGGAGTGAACTTTTAATTCTTTGAATACCTAATTAGATAAGAAGCTTCATGTATTTTGGTTATATTAAAAGTTCTAAGCATTTAGTGAAGTTTGAATAATGTGTGACAATGTAATATTATGGTTAATATGCTGAGTTTATGTCATTTCAAGGTATTTAGATTACATGTCAAACAATGATACATTGGCACCAAATTTGAGTAGATCAAACTTTGAGTCCTCAAAAAGATATGGTTACACTTTCATGATATTTGGGCGTTCCTAGAAGCATATATATAGGTTTGAATGAGGTGAAATTATTAATGTATTGATGTATCCCTGAGAAAGGCATACAAATATATAGCCTATTGTGTTTGTTAATGCCATGTCACACGTTGGTGAAGAGGACGCCTGATGTGTCCACTTTCCTTGGTGGGTAGTGCACCCCATAAACTTCAGGTTATAGACTAATGATATGGAGTAGTCGTGGCCCTTTGATAGCCACAATAGAGGGTTGAGAAGCTATCTCCTAAACCAGTTCAAATAAATGACATGGGAGGTAGTTCAACTCTTATGGGATCATGTCACCATGATCATCAATCATGGGCAGAGAGGTGTAGCATATTGTGAAGACAACCTTTTCATGTTGAGAGGAGTTAGAACACCTCTCCCCTCGGGCAAATGAACCAGAAATGAGGAGTTCATCTCACATGTTACCACTGCTCTCTCTAATACTTTGTGTACATATAATGGGGTAGAGAAGAACATTTGTCAGAGAATCCACACTAGAGGTAGGCATTGGGCTGGCGGCACACTGTTAGACCAGTCGAACGTCATGCTCATGATGGATTTTGAGGAGGAGCCAAAGTGTACTTCCATGTCTTGTCTGGGTTCCTGGATGTGGTGGTACCCTAAGTAGAACTAGAAGATTCCAGGTCAATCGGGAGTCGGCATGAGTCTTCCATGATAGCCATTGGTAGCAATGCACTCGTCGGAAATGAGCCTGTGGTGGTAGAGACCCAGAACTGTGGGTAACTCAATATGGAGTTGAGGATTGCTGAGCAGGGAAGTCAGATCTGGAGAAGGAGATGCAAGTAGGTGTTTCTGATGAGAGAAATGTGGAGTTGTTGAGTTCCCATGTTGGAGATCGCTCTGTGTGGCGACTGTGAGAGTGCATAGGTTCTGAGACGTGCATGGAAGACAGAAGGAAGAGACATCCACTAATTCCTCACGGGCACAGTTACATCGCAGGACAATGACCCCCTCGAGCCACAAGATGGAGCCACGTAGGGGTATCCACCTGATACACATATGATGGAGGAACTGGAAGTTGATGTGAAATATTGGAGGGTCGGTGATCACTCGCTTGAGCCACGACCACAACAACTCTACGTCTGGTGGAGAACCCAGTACTCACGCAGGCATCCAGAATGGGAGGAGAACCTACCATGGAGAAAGAAAGAGAGACACAGACCCAGTCTAGGTGTGTAGAGAGGCCGGCCTAGGCAAGAGAAGCTCCATCCTTGAAAGCTACATGGCAACATTTGATTGGCCTAAAGGTAAATATTCTTATAATATACTTAGGTTTTGCATACATTGCAGCAATTAGTGCATTTATCAGAGAAATACAAAAAAGGTATCAAAATGTTTAGGAAATTGAGTAGAACAATGAGAAATAATAATATTAGTATTTTGATGTTTACAACTTATTTTTATCATATAATATTTATTGCACTTGTTTCATGAGTAGAAAATATCAAATAATGACCTAAAATTATCATACAACACCAATAACTCTAAAATATGATATATAATATGTCTAATGTCATATATTATAATTGGATGAATGAAATCATATGAAATGCTTCATATAGCTATTTAGAGCTAATAACCCTAATTAATGTGCAATAATTACAAATATGGTTACGAAATTTTGAAAATTGTAGTATGAGATCATATCTGAAATTGGAAGGTGATAACCTCCAATTGTGCGATGTTATCTTAGTGCTTTTCTTCAATTTTCCACACTCTTTCTTGGATAAATTAGATAGAATCCCTAGTTATCCTCTTTTATTGCAAATATATTGTTAGATTAACTTTTCTCCTTTTTACTTATAGAAAAAGACACAAGAAAATCACAAAGGACTCAAACGGTCTCAAGACCGCATGGACTCACACGGTCCCAAGACCGCATGGACTCACACAGTCCCAAGACCGCATGAAGCCAACTGGTCTCAAGACCGCATGGACTCACACGGTCCCAAGACCGCATGAAGCCAACCGTTCTTAAGACCGCATGGACTCGCACGGTCCTAAGACTGCATATAGCCAACCGGTCTCAAGACCGCATGAATCCAACCGGTCCCAAGACCGCATGGACTCACACGGTCCCAAGACTGCATGAAGCCAACCGGTCTCAAGACAGCATGGACTCACACGGTCCCAAGACCGCATGGAGTCAAACGGTCCTAAGACCGCATGGAGTTAAATGGTCCCAAAACCGCATGAAGCCAACCGGTCACAAGACCGCATGGACTCACACGGTCCCAAGAACGCATGGAGTCAAACGGTCCCAAGACCGCATGGAGCCAAACGGTCCCAAGACCGCATGGAGTCAAACGATCTCAAGACCGCATGAGTTCAAACAGTCTCAAAACCCAAACGGTCTCAGGGTCCAAACGGTCTCAGAGTCCAAATGGTCTCGGAGCCCAAACGGTCTCAAAGTCCAAATGGTCTCGGGGTCCAAACGTTCTTCAACCATTTGGACTTCACATAAGGCCTATAAATAAGACCCAAGGGGTCCTCCCAAAGGGGATTGAGTTTTCAGACGCCCAGAGGCTGCCTCTACTACTCCAAATCTTTTCCAACTTCCATTCTCTGCCCAAAGGCTGCCGATCTGAGATCTACGCTCCATCCTGAAGTTGCTTTCTCTCTCTTCGTCAAAGAAGGTGGGAAGAGGAGACCTCATCATCGAGCAACCTGCAAAGTTTGAAGATCGTCACTCTCTCTCTCTTTCCAAGGGGTTGACTTTCCTCTCTCCTTTGTGGGGATGATGCTTTCTCTCTCTCTTCTCGCCTCCTTCTTTATCCTAGCCATGAGCGAGTAGTCTCTTTCACTAGGGTGCGGGGAGTAGTCCCGCTACCCATGTTTTCATTTCATGTAATGTAATCCATAGTTTACAATATAGAGATGCCTTCTTTTCAGTTCAACATCAATCGTTTAATGAATGCTTGTTGCTTGATCACCAACTTGTGTTATCTTTTATCTTTTAGTATGAATTGTCTATGTTTGTACTATTAGATTCAAATCTCAATTGAATGTTGGTTCTTGATGCATGTATCCACCATGCATCTGTCTCGGTATCTAGGAGTGTTGTTCAAGAAGTGGAGTAAACTCACTTCCATCATTGTACTTTCATACTATGAAATGGAATCAGTTGACGTATGATAGTAAAACCATAATAAAGTCGAGGAACACACTTTGCGAAGGGAATGATGCAAAGTAGGTGACCATTCGTTCGGGGATGGCTGGAGTTGCAACATTCTGGCACTTCTTGTAGTTAGTTCTCTGAAAGGAAACTAAATCTACAAAGATACTAACTGATCAGACTCTTGTTGTAGATTATGTTTTATATTGCATGTTTTGATCCATGTGTAGTGGCGGTGAAAGCCGATCACATCCTAGTGGTCCCTTATCATTGTTGACATCTTTAAATTTTCTTTTTGCTTTACTTTACTTGCTCTTAGTTTCAAAACAACCAAACCAACCTTTTGATCTAAGTACCTACTATTAAGAGATTAAGTGAAATTCTAACATTTTTCATCTTGTTGATCCCAACAAGACCATTGTCCCGTGGATTCGACCCTTAACTATACTACGATAAGACTTCCACGTACCTTAGCATACGTGGGTGGAGTTTTCGATCCAGTATAAGCAAGGCTAAACTTAAAGACTTACCATCTTTAGGATTTTTAGTGGTGCACGCAATTCCACGTGAGTGCAAGCTCCATCAAAAATTGGCACCGTTGTCGGGGACAACGAAACGTTTTTATTTCATCTAGTATCTTGGTAGTCGGTTAGGGTTTTACATTTTCTTTTAATCAGTAGTTCATATCTTCTTAAGTTCATGATATCTCTGGTATCATCTAAAAGGTGGGTCTCTTTCTCTACTCAGGTAGAAGACGTGTATGCAATCATCACATAACCTCAGATTCTCCCCTGATCTAGAGTACGACTCTGAGGTAGAGAGAAGCTTCCACCGCCGCATCATAGTTAACCGCCAAAGAGCCAGGAAAATGGCTGAAGATCAACACCAAGCTGCACTAGTAATGGAGAGGGTCAATGCCGCCATAGCCGCACAAAGAGCACAACTCATTGCTGATACTCGTGCTCAAATTCAAGCAGAGATCTGAGCGGAAGAACAAGCCCGCATCTGATCCGAAAATGAAGCAGCTAACCAAGCTGCCCAGTTAGAGCTAAGAAACAAGAAATTAAGAGACTACGTTGTCCCCAAGAACTATGAAGACAATCATCCAGTTCGGCCTCCGATCATCAACATACCTAACTTCGAGATCCGGACACAATGGATTCAGATAATGCAGGGCATCTCATTCTCTGGAGGTTCTGGAGATGATTGTATGGATCACTTGAAGAGGTTCAAGGCACTTTGTCGACTGGTCCCATAGGCCGGAGTTTCTTTCGACGCAATAACGCTACATCTTTTCCACTTCACTCTATCAGGAAGAGCTTTGAGCTGGTACAACTCACTTGATAGGGAGCCAATAATCACCATATGGGGTCCCTCAGAAGAAAAGTTCCTGGAGAAGTTCTTCCCCCCTTCGTTAACTTATGAAATTAGGGGGCCGATTAACCACTTCGCCCAACTTCCTGGACAATCACTCACAGAAGCTTGGGAAAGGTTCAAAGAGCTTCTAAGAAAGTTTCCTCATCACGACATCTCCCAAAATCAATTAATAGAAACATTCTATAGGGGAGTGAGTGATGACATCAAGCAATTTCTATAGGAAATTTTATGAGAAAGAACTATGAGGATGCTTGGAAAATCGTCACAGTTGGAGTTGTGAATCAGTCCAATTGGGGACGATCATCTGGCAAGGGAGTCCTCAAAGTTTATAAAGTTGACGAATCAATGGAAATGAAGGCTATTGTTGAAGCCTTAAAGACCATAGCTCATAAACAGCAGGCTCTTGAAACTTCGCTTGGAGAATTCGATAAGAAGAAAAACCCTAAATTCAACAGGTTAAAGCTGCCACAGGGACCTGTGAATCCTGTCACTCAATGGATCACCCAACTCTGTCATGTGGTCTGCTTTACAATGTGATGATGGATATGCACCCACCACAACAGCAGTACGAACCAATCATTGAACGACCTAAAGAGCAAATGCCCGAACAAGTTAATTCCGTTCATTAAATACCTGGACAAATTTACTATAATCCTAATCAACCAAGAAACCACCCATGTTTTCAATACGGGAACCCTACAAGGACTACCAACCCGCAACACCAGACACAAGGCAGATCATCCAATAGGTTGCCACCTGGATTCCAAACTAACATTAATCAAAATCAAGGGAACCCCAGAAATAACTTCCCAAGATCCAACTATCCTAGAAACCCCTCCGCCTACTATCAATATACCCATCCTCCTCTACACCCACAACTGCACCCTCAGTTGCAGCAACCTCAGTTAGCATCGCCTCCGCAGCAACCACATCAAGGACAACAACAACTCACTCAGAAAAATGATCCCTCCCAGCCAGCGGACGAGATGACTTTGATAAGGAAGATGCTACAATCCCAACAAACCATGCTTGCTAAATAGCAAGCTCAGCAGAAGGTGGTGGAGGCTCAACTAGCACAAATTGTTGTGCAACTGAAACCACCAGTAGGCACTTTTACAGGACAACCTGAGTCAAACCCTAGACACGACCAGAATAGACCTGAACAGTTGAATGTTGTTACTACAAGATTTTGACATACCCTCCACGAAACTACAAGAATCACTCTTGATGATGATGTTACGCTTGTCCTTATGCCAAATGCAAACCCGAACCTAGGAACTAAGAAGACCGCAAAGAACGCAAGAGGTGAAGAAAAAGAACAAGCTTCCAAAGAGCCAGAAATTCTGCAGTATAAACCAAGGATACCATACCCGGGAAGATTGAGAGAAACTAAAATGGACATGAGGTTCCAAAGATTTAAGGAGGCGATGAAGAAACTCTACATCGACATCCCGCTCCTCGATGCTCTATCTGAAGTATCGGCTTGGGCTAAATACCTAAAAACTTTGTTATCAAGGAAATACATTACTGAAGAACAAGAAACCGTCAAACTAGATCAAACCACCTCCGATATCATCCTTAATAAGATGCCAAAGAAAAAGAAGGACCCTGGTTCCTTCATTAATCAGTATTGGAAATGCCTCAAGAAAAAAGGGATTAGCTGACTTAGGGGCTAGCATATCAATTATGCCCTATTCCATGTGTAAACGATTAGGTTTCACTGACTTGCTACCCACAATGATGAAAATTCAGTTAGTTGATTCCACTATAACTGCACCTCTAGGAATTATCGAAGATATTCCAGTTAGGATAGGCAAACATGCCTATGTCCCGTGTGATTTTGTCATTATGGATATCAAGGAGGATCTGAGATACCCAATAATATATGGCAGACCTTTCCTTGCCACAGCCAGGGCACTTATTCATGTTGAAGTTGGCACGATCATTTTAAGACTCTGATGAGTTAGAGAATGTTCTGAGTTCTCAACAGCATGAAAGGTCCCAGCATTCAAGAGGAGGTCTTTGTCTTAGATGCAATACATCAAATGTCCCAATTAGAAATATCTGAGCCATCTGATGAGTTAGAGAATGTTCTAACCAACCCAGAAGTCGAATTTTATACAAATGAATTAGTCCAACAATGTTTGCAACATTTAGAGAAAGTTGAAGACGCGCCGACACGCACCTTCGAGTAGCTCAAATATGTCACCATTTTAGAAGCAAAAGAAGAACCCAAGGCCCCCGACATGAAGACTTTACCATCGGGACTTAAACACGTCTTCTTGGACAAAGAAAAAATTATGTCAAGTCATCATCAGTTCCACCCTGACAGAAACCCAAGAAGAAAGGCTTCTTGTTGAGCTGAAGAAACACAAGAAAGCCATTGGGTATAAAATAACTGACCTGACAGGTATAAACCCAGCCTTATGCATGCATAGATTGCCTATGGTCGAAGAATTCAAGCCATCAAGAGAACACCAGAGGAAGCTGAACCCCAATCTTAAAGAAGTGGTTCGCCTTGAAGTCCTCAAATTGCTGAAAGCCGACATAATTTACCCAATTTCAGACTCCCAATGGGTCAGCCCCGTCCAAGTGGTCCCCAAAAAGGGAGGAACCACTGTCGTGCTGAACAAAAAAAATGAGATAGTTCCCACAAGGACTATGATGGGGTGGAGGATGTGTATCGACTACAGGAAACTAAACAAATCAATGCAAAAAGATAACTACCCTCTTCCCTTTCTTGACGAAGTCCTAGAATGCTTAGCCCATCAAAATTACTTTTGCTATCTAGACGATTATTTTGGGTTCTACCAAATCCCTATACACTAGGAAGACCAAGAGAAAACTACCTTTACCTTCCCCTTTGGGATCTATGCTTTCATAAGAATGCCATTCGGACTGTGCAACGCACCTGCTACATTCCAAAGGTGTATGTCTACTATTCTTGTAGGAATAAAAAAATCAATAATGGAAGTATTCATGGATGATTTTTCAATTTATGGAGATTCCTTCGATAACTGTCTACTCAATCTTGGACAAGTATTACAACGATGCGAGGAGACGAACCTCATCCTTAATTGGGAAAAAAGCCATTTTATGGTAACTGAAGGTGTCGTCCTTGGGCATAGAGTGAGTGACAGAGGGATTGAGGTCGACAAGGCAAAAATCGATGTTATCTCAAAGTTGTTGCCACCAAAAGATATAAAAGGAGTACGAGCATTCCTAGGTCATGTTGGGTTTTACAGAAGATTTATTAAAGATTTCTCAAAAATAGCAAAACTCATGACCCAACCTCTTACCAAAGACACTGAGTTCAATTTTAATCAAGAATGCTTACAAAGTTTCTCAACTCTGAAAAATGCTTTAATCTCTGCACCCATACTAAGATCCCCAGATTGGTCACAACCTTTTGAAATCTTGTGTGACGCCAGCGATTACGCCATAGGGGCCGTACTAGGACAGAGAATCGACAAGAAACCTTATGTAATCTACTACACATCTAAAACACTCGATGAAGCACAACATAACTACACTACTATAGAGAAGGAGTTCTTAGCTGTTATCTATGCGTTCGAGAAATTCTGCTCCTACTTGATTGGATCCAAGGTCATCATCTACACTGACCACTCTACCATACGATATCTAATTCAGAAGCAAGATGCAAAACCCAGACTTATCCGCTGGGTGTTGATGCTTCATGAATTCCATTTGGAAATCAAAGACAAAAGCAGAGTGGAAAACCTCATAGCCGATCATCTCAGCCACATTGAAGTCGAGGATGAAGATAAAATACTGATCTGAGACTCCCTTCCAGATGAACAACTAATGAAAGTTACCAATGGTTTCCCCTGGAATGCCGACATTGTTAATTATCTGGCTACATGAATCATTCACCCTTCCGCCTCCCATCATGACAAAAGGAAATTCCTCCACGATGTAAAGCAATACTATTGGGATGAACCTTACCTTTTTCGCTTATACGCAGACAAACTTTTCCGTCGCTGCTTACCTGAAGAGGAGATCACCCCCATCTTAGAGCATTGCCATTCCGACCCCACTGGGGGGCACATGAGTGCAAAGAAAACCGCTATGAAAGTTCTGCAATCAGGTTTCTTTTGGCCAACCATAGCAAAATATTCTCATGATTTTGTAAAATCTTGCAACAAATGTCAACTTTCTGGCGGCATATCTAAAAGGAATGAAATGCCCCTCACCTTGTGGCAAGAGATTGAACTTTTCGACGTATGGGGGATACACTACATGGGCCCCTTTCCATCTTCATATGGTTTCTCCTACATTCTGGTTGCAGTAGACTATGTCTCAAAATGGGTCAAAGCTATACCCGCAGTGTCCAGCGATTCCAAACTAGTCATTAAGATGTTTAAAGATATCATTTTTCCCAGATTTGGAGTTCCCCGAACCGTCATATTTGACGGAGGGACCCATTTTCTGGAACGAAGCTTTGAAGCCCTCTTAAAGAAATATGGAGTTAACCATAAAGTTTCCACGTCATACCATCCACAGACCAGTGGTCAGGTTGAGGTTTCAAACAGTCAATAGACACCGCACTGACTGGTCCACCAAGCTTCCTGATGCCCTTTGGGCTTACCGAACTGCTTATAAAACACCAATCAGGACAAACCCATTTTGTTTGGTATACAAGAAGTCATGTCATGTTCCAGTGGAACTGGAACATAAGGCTTGGTGGGCCATTAAACAACTGAATTTTGATTTCAAAAGTGCCGGAGAAAACATACAACTCCAACTACAAGAGCTAGATGAACTCCGAATGACCGCTTATCAAAGTGCTAGGATTTATAAAGAACAAACCAAAATGTGGCACGACGGTCATCTAAAAAGGAAAAACATCGCCATGGGTGACAAAGTCCTCCTTTTCAACTCCAAACTTAAATTGTTTCCCAGAAAACTCCGCACAAAGTGGTTCGGGCCTTTCACCATCAAGCATATATACCTGACTGGAGCCGTCATAATTGTTGACGACAGTGGAGGAGAAAGGACAGTCAATGGTCATCGATTGAAAAAATACTACACTCCACCAGATAAAATACCAAGACATAATATTGAGATCAGAGACACCACGACATCACCATAACAACATCGAAACCTCGTCGAGCCAACGACGTAAAACCCATGCGCTACTTGGGAGGCAACCCAAGATCTGAGTATTTTCTATCTCTATTTTCTGTTTCCTTTGTTCGTTTTAGGTTTATCATCTAAAAATATAAACATATCAAACAATCATAAAAACATAAAAATATAAAATATAAAAAATCAAAATAACCTTAACCCTCCCAAACGGTCTTGAAACTGTTTGGAGCCAAACGGTCCTGAAACCGTTTGGAGCCAAATGGTCTCGAAACCGATCGGAGCCAAACTGTCTCCACACTGTTTGGAGTCCAAATGGTCGCTAACTCGTTTGACCTAGGATTTTTGTAAGATCAACCTCTGAATCCTATAAATATAACCCCCCTCCTTCTTCTTTCTTTCGACTCCGGACCTTTCTTAAACCCTCGTGCAATGTCATTTCCTGTTCCATCGATGCTCTCGTTCTCACGCTAACCGCGACCCAGATTCTCTCTGTCACCCACCCCCTCCGGCCCCGTGTGTCTTCACGGTGATCACACCTCAGTCGCCACCTCTCCTCGCATCAACAACGTCATCTTCGACTGTTTCTATAAGATAGTTCCGCACGTAGCTTCTTTCGGTGCTTCCATCTGCACACAACCGCCGTATTCGCTATCACCGGTGCATCGGGCGCCGCCACGACCCCTTTTTCCATGGCCATCGTCGTCCTTATCGCCACCGTTAATAACACAAATCGACATTATCGTCGTATCCCCGACGTTCCACCTCCCAAACGGTCTTCAAACTGTTTGGGACCAAATGGTTTTCAAACCGTTTGGGACCAAACAGTCTTGAAACTGTTTGGGACCAAACGGTTTTCAAACCATTTGGAACCAAACGGTCCTCAAATCGTTTGGAACCAAACGGTATTGAAACTGTTTGGAACCAAATAGTCTTGAAACCATTTGGGACCAAACGGTCCTCAAACCATTTGGAACCAAACAGTCTTGAAACCGTTTGGAACCAAACGGTCCTCAAACCGTTTGGAACCAAACAGTCTCAACCGCTTGTTTTTGTTAAAACATAAAAACACATAAATATATATAAAACCCATTTTTTCTTATAATCTTGTTACTCTAACATATGTTTCTCCATTTTCAAAAATGGCCTCTCCAACAAGACAACCAACCGGAACTACTAAAGCTCCCTTCTGGACAAGGGAGCAATTGATAGAGGACCGAGCCAGACTCCAAAAGATAGTCAATAACTACAATGAGACTGGAAAGGCCCCACCAAAGATCAGCATCATAGGGGCCCTGTGTGATATTGACCACATCAACAAATGCCTAGCTGAGGAGCCCGACGAAGAAGTGGAAGCAATCTCTTCCAGTGATGAGGGCTCAGAATATGAGCCAACTCTCGAGGCAGAATCCCCCACCACAAAGAGAAAGGGAAATAGGAAGGCCCAAGAACCCACTAAAACTCAACAACCAAAGAAATGAGCAAGGAAGAAGGTTCATCCCGCCACTGCAAGGGAACAAACCTTGACAGGATACATTCCACCAATCACCACCTCTGTTGCCATTTCCGCCACCATCAACGTTCCTATTTTTCCCCTCATCACCACTACCGCGCCAGCACCAGAAAACCTATACATCCACACCCTACCATCCATTAATCAATCCCTCAAACCTACAAAGTACGTCTACCCTAACGTACTAATCAATATGGGGATTTACGACAGAATCCTCACATTGCTTAAAAAAGCAAATCATTCACGGCTGTGTTTCATCCCTGAGACCTCCTACGCCGAACCTATAAGTGAATTCTTTACTCATCTTAACAAAGAAGTTGTCGACATTATGGATAGATCAAGGGATGGAGGTGATCGTAGGTTGGTCACCAAGCTCTTCAGCAGCAAGGTTGTCATCACAGAAAACATGCTGAATGAAATTTTTATAGACAACCAAGAGCAGCTCAAGAAAGCCAAAGCTATTGGAACAGAGAATGCCCAATTCAACAGACATAACTTCTGGAAATCCCTGACAGGGATCGCCACCTACGAGGCAAAGACATGCAAGGCCTCCAACATACAATCTGGATTAGTTCGCACACTGCATAAAATTCTCACTAGTGCACTTTTCCCTAGGACAGAAGGTGGGAATGTCATCATTTCAGATCTTTTTGTTCTCTAGTCAATCCTACATGGGATGCCAGTCAACATTGGACGTCACATGATCCAGAAGTTATCCTCTTACGCCCTGGGGAAGGAAATTTGCATGGGGGGGCATATCACATCTATTATCAAATATCTCAAAATGGACAGACCTCTACCCAGATGCAAGCAGATAAAGGGCGACATCCTCACCAACAAACAAACCTTGAAAAACTCCTATATCATCAAAGAAAAGGATGCAAAGTTATATTACATTTTCTGCCCTACAGTGAAATCATCCAAAACTTTACTACCGCTCCCGGAGCTTGCAGATTATGACACGGAAAAACTCCTCTTCACTGACGAGGAGATCACAAAACTCATAGCTTTGGTTAAAGCAACCAACAGAAAAGCAAAGGCGGGGCAGACTGAGCTTAGTATTACAGCCCTGGCAGATCGTATAACAAAAATTCCAATGAAACGATCTTCCAAAAGACTTTCACAGAAACAACAACTGTCGGGGACACCAACATCAAAACCACATCCATATCCAGAACCCCCCCCACCCCAAAGAACAAATCACAACCTCGTCTCCAGACTCCTTCATTATGAGTCTAAATGTTGAACTTACTTCCACCACCACCCCACCACCCTCCACCTTTCCGCAATCGACCACTCTTCCATCATTTTCCACAATGATGTCCATCACATCCTCTTTCGCTACAACTACACAACCACTCACATCCTCCACTTCACCCTTTCCCTCTTTGAGCATCCCCTTCTCCACCCCTACATATGACTTCACCACCTTCGCCTCCATCCCCACCGTTTCCCCCCCAACACTATTGATCGCACCGTCCTCACTAGGAATATCACCATCTTTCCCATCCACCACCACCCCGACATCGTTGGTGACCCCATCTATAGTCACCACCCAGTTCGCGGAACCATCACATGTGTCTCTTCCACAAGATACTACATCCTTTCCACTCCGACCCCAACCACCCCACCCTTCCATAACCGGGGTCCCTTTTACAAATGTCGGCGAGGAATTCAGACGTCAGTTAGACACCATCCGAAACCTCCTCACCGACCCTTCTAACATATTGTATTCTATTCTTTCTTGTGTGCAGGGAATATCTAAATAGTTCGCCAAGATCGACGAGCAGAACCATGCCTTGCCAAGCATCCTTCAAGGTTTTCAGCAATGACAAGATGTAGTGGCCAAGCAGGTTGATCACATCGACAACAGCTGCAACAACTTGCCTGAGCTGGTCCTTGAAGTAAACAGCCAATAAGAAGCGATGGCCAAGCAAGTTGATAGGATCACTATGCAGACTCAACCCCTGCCCGAGACCCTTCGTGAGCTCAAGAAACAACAAACAACTCTTAGCCTGCGCTTGGATGACATCAGCAACACTCTCACACAGCTCAACAATAGCCAAGAGAAGTCAGCAAACAATGAAATCCAAAAATTACGAGCTACAGTAACAGATCTTATAGAACGACTCCTCTCTGCCGAGGGACGATACTCAGATCTCAAGGAAACACACGATGCACTGCTCGAAACACACAAGCATGTGCAAGTGGCATTTGACGAGCTACAAACCACCCATCGGCAGTGCAAAAAGACAACACAGAAAAAACTATCAGACAAAGCAGTCGCTGAAAAACATGACGATGATGAAGAAGAAGATGACTCTGACTCCTCAGCAGATTCCAACGACGACACCACCTCCTCAGATGACAAACCTGATGACCCAGACGACGCTGGGGAGGGTCCAAGCCAAGGAGCAAAACCATCTCAGAAAGGAAATAACAAACACCACCAAGAAGGTGGCCATGATCCCAAGTCCTCCGCCCACAATGAAAATGTGAATATATCATATGGAGATCAATTCCTCAATTACTCTGCCTTGGGATCCTTGGGGGAGGTTGCAAAAGATGTGGCTTTTGCTAAGTTCCATCAATGTATATTAGGAACTAGCACAAGCCCACTAGCTACAATCACTCCACTTTTCTCCGCTCTTGCCCATTCAATACCCTTCCCCCCAGAATTGGAAGAATCAAAATGAGTACATTTAGATACAGATGAAGAACTCAATTCTGCTTCTGATTCAGATGAAGATCTGCCAAGCTTTATAGAAGATTTGGAACAAACTTCTACACCCCCTCCGCAGGAGCTTCCCCCACCACCACCGCTACCTCATAAGATGCATGACTTAGATATAGCGACCATCTCTATACTAGATGCTTAGGACATCTTCATCATGAACACTATTTTCGACGATGTCAAAGAGGGGGGAGACATCATTTACCAGAATACAAAGACTAAGTGCAAGTTGACACGCAAAGATTTCCACAACATCTTGTGACCACGGTCAACAATGTCGCTCGCAATATTCTGTGTCCTACTCGCCAACTGCATAGAAGTTTACAGAAGCTCAAAGAGGTAGCAACCAGTTTTTAATGCCTCACCTACCCTATCTATAGGTTTGCTATACAAAGAAATACGAGCAAAGTCAATAGAGCGGCTGCATGCTGGTTTAGTATGGAGGGCACGATATCTAACCATGACATTTCAAGTTTTCGGCCATTGGTTGTTTATGATTGTGGACACTGAGGCTCGTGACACCAAGGTGTACAATTTTTGCGCCAGTGAGTTACCAACCGGAACGATAAATTTTGTTGGAGAAGAAGCCGGCGAGGGGAGATGTATACCTTTCAGACTTCTTAAATTAATTTGGGTTGCACGCCCGTCCCTCAGCCAGGATTGGAGCCAACCCTGGTTCCAAATAATAAACCCACAAATCCAAACTATCGAGGGATATGGGGATTGTGCTTTTTGCACTATCTGTCACATTCAAGCCCTAAACCATGAAATCCCTTTCACTGAGTTGGTCGCCGAAGACTTTTACTCCATGTAAGGGCATTACGCCATGGAACTTATTTGTGACAGACGGTTCTTTAAGGACCCAACAATGGTACCAGATGACATCCCTCGCTACCTCTTTTCAGCAATCCAACGTCCGTAAAAGTGACCCTTCAGACAAACTTTAAAGGAATTGGACAAAAACAAACAACCCGCCATAGCCTCCAAGGAAAGAAAATGTGACCCTTCCAACTTCGATCTGGATCAGGATAAAGGGGACATAAATCTGTTATCAGAGGCGCCCATCAGGAAATCATCATCACAAATGGTGCCCCTATCTTCAATAGAACCAACTTTTCCAGATTTTGACCTCACATCTTGCAAGAGTCTCTCTGACAATGAACTTCGCCTCATCATGTCTAGGCTTTTCTCTGAGAAAGATTAACTCGTTTTCATGTCAGGAGATATTCTGGTCATGGCGGATGAACTACGGGAAACTGTACAGACAAAAGGGTCTCTATCCGTGAGCGTGACGGCTGCCTATCAATTACTTCTCAGATAGAATTACCCTACTACCTATATGGCATCTGCATACATGAAGGACGATCTCCTAAAGCTAAAAAACTTCGAAACAACTGAAGCCCTATCTTCCTTCCTTCAACATACGACACCAAAATTTATCATGCTCCCCTTCCTTCACCAAGAGCACTGAATGCTTCTGACAACAAACCTACAGGAAGGAACAACTATCATTTACAACAGTTCTAACAGTCAGTTCAATCCACTGCAGAAGAAATACGTCATGACACAAAAGATGCCCACAGAGGAGGTGGCGAAGGAATGTGCCGACAACCTAATTGATTTTTTAAGTCAGCACACAAGGGCATACGGCAAATACCACTTTCACCGCCCAACCATCCGCCAAAGATGTCCCCAACAGATTCACAAATCAAATGACTGTGACTTCCACGTCCTCTACTGGATGTACACCATCATGGTACTTGGAAGACCAGTCGAGGATATGACAGAAGTGGATTATCACGCATTACGAGGGAAGTTTGCTGCTAATCTCCTCTGCACACATGGCGCCAATAAAGGACTAACAGAAGCCTGAGTCCCTTGTCCTTGTACTTCTCACACTATCACTTTGACACTCTGCGACCAGAGTGAGTGATAAGTTAGGGGGGGAGTACATTGACAAGGGTGAGATATCATTTTCAAAACCTTTCCCTCTCTACATTTTCTTTCATTCCTGTATAAATGTATACAATTTTCTTTAAAAGAATTTTCCCTTTTAAAATAAACTTTGCACAAAAAGAGGAACATCCCTTTTGGAACATAGTCACCCTCAGCTAACTTTATAATCATGTTAAGTCCTCAAAAGTAATAACAAGAACAACACTCAGACATATAATGGTGACTTAATAATGTCTCTCCATTATTGATTTCCATGCTTTTATTTCACTTCTACACCTGACTCTCCACAAGTCAATATCAAGGCAAAAATAAGCCAAGCTCTCAGGGATGAGATGGGCATCAGGCGACATCCAAATCAAGAAGTCTCGCAAGCGGACCATTAAAAAAGTAGCCCAATAAGTGCATGTTGAAAAACTCTGAGAACATCTTTCCTCTCCTCAAATAAAAGAGGCTTGGCTGCCCAAAATAAATTCCCTAAACACCCCAAATCCTAAGCCTGTGAGTCTATGAATAAAACCCAGAGTGCTGAATAAAATTATGAGAGTTGTGCCATAAATAAGGATCTATATAAAGAACCAATGAAGGTCTCACCCGGCCAGTACATTCAGCTGTCCTCACGAAGGAAGATGTGTCGTGCCCGGTAGTGAAACCCTAAGGTATCTAAATATATGAAAGGCTTATAAAGGACTCACCCGGAAGGTACATTCAACTGCCCTCACGAAGGCAGATGTGTCGTGCCCGTTAGTGAGATCCTAAAAGCATAGACATCCCCTCCCCCACCTGAAGGGGGAGCTACACATCAAGCCTTTAGTCAACCCTCACACCCACTCTAGCTTCCAATAGGTTTTTCAGAGAGGAAAAAGCTGATTAGAGTCAACAACATGCACATAATAAAAAGTGGTCCCAATGCAGGCTACGAGATACAGAAGAAACCTGAGAGCCAAGCGACTCTCAATGCCTGAAAGAGTTAAAGCAAGCAATAAGACCCGATACGACCTTACGAGAGATAGGGTTTATAATTGAAACAAGAGTATGGAAATCTTAACTAAATAAAATCGCCTCACCATTACATGCCTCAGCTCTATCTAACTTGAGGACAAGCTAGACTCTTTGTTAGGGGGGTGATAACCTCCAATTTTGCAATGTTATCTTAGTGCTTTTCTTCAATTTTCCACACTCTTTATTGGATAAATTAGATAGAAACCCTAGTTATCCTCTTTTATTGCAAATAAAATGTTAGATTAACTTTTCTCCTTTTTACTTACAGAAAAAGACACAAAAAAATCTCAAAAGACTCAAACAGTCTCAAGACCGCATGGACTCACATGGTCCCAAGACCGCATGAAGCCAACCGGTCTCAAGACCGCATGGACTCACACGGTCCCAAGACCACATGGACTCACACAGTCCCAAGACTGCATGAAGCCAACCGGTCTCAAGACCGCATGCACTCACACGGTCCCAAGACTACATGAATCCAACTGGTCTCAATACCGCATGGACTCACACGATCCCAAGACCGCATGAAGCCAACTGGTCTCAAGACCGCATGAAGCCAACCAATCCCAAGACCGCATGGACTCACATGGTCCCAAGACCAAATGGACTCACACGGTCCCAAGACCGCATGAAGCCAACCAGTCTCAAGTCCGCATGGACTCACACTGTCCCAAGACCGCATGGAGTCAAACGGTCCCAAGATCGCATGAAGCGAACCGGTCTCAAGACCGCATGGACTCACACGGTCCCCAGACTGCATGGACTCACACGGTCACAAGACCGGATGGAGTCAAACGGTCCCAAGACCGCATGGAGTCAAAAGGTCCCAAGACCACATGGAGTCAAACGATCTCTAGACCGCATGAGTTCAAACGGTCTCAAAGCCCAAATGTTCTCAGAGCCCAAACGGTCTCAGAGTCCAAATGGTCTCAGGGTCCAAACGGTCTTCAAGACCGTTTGGACCCAAAACTGACCAAACCGTTTGGACTTCACTTAAGGCCTATAAATAAGACCCAAGGGGTCCTCCCAAAGGGGATCGAGTTTTCAGACGCCCAGAGAGTGCCTCTACTACTCCCGAGCTTTACCAACTTCCATCCTCCGCCTAAAGGTTGCCAGTCTTAGATCCACGCTCCCTCCTGAAGCTGCTTCCTATGTCTTCATCAAAGAAGGTGGGAAGAGGAGACCTCATCATCGAGCAACCTACAAAGTTTGACAATCATCACTCTCTCTCTTTCCAAGGGGTTGACTTTCCTCTCTCCTTTATGGGGATGACACTTTCTCTCTCTTTTCGCCTCCTTCTTTGTCCTAGCTATGAGCGAGTAGTCTCTTTCACTAGGGTGCGGGGAGTAGCCCCACTACCAGTGTTTTCATTTCATGTAATGTAATCCATAGTTTGCAATATAGATATGCCTTCTTTTTAGTTCAACATCAATCGTTTAATGAATGCTTGTTGCTTGATAACCAACTTGTGTTATCTTTTATGTTTTAGTATGAATTGTCTATGTCTATACTATTAGGTTCGAATCTTGATTGAATGTTGGTTCTTGATGCATGTATCCACCATGCATCTGTTTCAGTATCTAGGAGTGTTGTTCAAGAAGTGGAGTAAACTCACTTCCATCGTTGTACTTTCATACTATGAAATGGAATTAGTTGATGTATGAAAGTACAACCTTGATAAAGTCGAGGAACACACTTTGCGAAGGGAATGATGCAAAGTAGGTGACCATTCGTTCGGGGATGGCTGGCGTTGCAACATTCCCACACTTCTTTTAGTTAGTTCTCTAAAAGGAAACTAAATCTACAAAGATACTAACTGATCAGACTCTTGTTGCAGGTTATGTTTTATATTGCATGTTTTGATCCATGTGTAGTGGCGGTGAAAGTCGATCACATCCTAGTGGTCCCTTATCATTGTTGACATATTTAAATTTTCTTTTTGCTTTACTTTACTTGCTCTTAGTTTAAAAACAACCAAACCAACCTTTTGATCTAAGTACCTACTATTAAGAGATTAAGTGAAATTCTAACATTTTTCATCTTGTTGCTCCCAACAAGATCATTGTCCCATGGATTCGACCCTTAACTATACTACGATAAGACTTCCACATACCTTAGCATACGTGGGTGGAGTTTTTGATCTAGTATAAGCAAGGCTAAACTTAAAGACTTACCATCTTTAGGATTTTTAGTGGTGCATGAAATTCCACATGAGTGGAAGCCCCATCAGAAGGTAATATGTATCTCTGAGATCTAGAGTGTCCATATAAGTCTTGTTACATGTAAGAGACCCTAAAATGATGAGAAAACATTAACTTGGGTTAATCCATGTAACCAAAGGTTACTCTGTTCTAATAATAATGTGAAATACAATTATCAGTTAATGAACTATAATATATAATATGACATCATTAAGATAATTACAAGATAAGGATGCAAGTTAAAAATGGGAATATCCTAATGACTAATTTAGAACCTAAAATGTACATAGCAAGGGTTAAGCATATGATGACATCTTGATGGTGATATGTGATCTTGTCTTAATTAGGGTTTGACCAAGGATATAGATGACTCACAAATATGTGATGGTTAGGTTATCTTGATCAAGGTACGCTTTACCTCTTACTTGGATTATTATACAATATGCTTGTATTATGTGTAGTAAAATACTTGGCATATTATATTGGATGAAATGATTGTTCTTGTATGATATCTTCTTGACTTTCCATACCTATGGCTATCTACACATGAAACATAATATATTTCTTCCATTATACCTAAGCACTTCAACTCTTTGGTAGTCAAGTGCTGGAAAATAAAGTACTTTATCTCTTTGGTAGTCAGGTACTTGAGAGTGATCCAACTCTTTGGTAGTCTGATTACATTATGAAATGATCCAACTCTTTGGTAATCTATCATAAGGCCTTCAATGCATTCAACCTCCGATGGTCAATGCATTGATGATATAATGGAAAATGTGCTTAAAATATGTGTACTCTTTTCCTAATAAATATTATTTGTTAAATTATGCTTTTGTTATATTTGTAATTACTACAAAGTTATAGTTTTATCATATTGCCAAGTCTTAGTAATGAGAGCTATATAAAAGACATGGAGACATACTCAGTACAATATTTTAGAATATTGAGCTGATGTGTACCACATGTAATCTCTATTTTAGGTATGTGGACATATGATCTTGAAGAGCTTGATAGTTGGAAGTTGTGTGGCTAGATCATGTATAGGTGGACCTATTTAAGATCATGTTTTAGAATGTAGTATGTGCATACGTAAAAGTTTACCTATCAATGTGTAATATTAATTTGTAATAAGTCATCTTGTTATTATATGTGGACTGGTGAACATGTGTTGTATGGTTTTGTTTTTGTTCATGTGCATGTGTTGCTTTTCTTTGGTTCTAACTTCCTATGATTTTCTTTTTCTTGGCCTAGTGTGCAGTGTTTGAATTGGGATTCTCACTGAGGTGAGGGTTTCAATTTAGATGTCACACATTAGATTAAGTTTTAGAAAATTTGGGGACATCACAACTGAGGAAACCATGGTTATTGGGTTTTAGGGGAGGCACAGAAGGCAGCGGAAACAAAAAATTTCTCCCCCAAACCCGGAACAAGGAAACGCATCAACATCTATATAATAGGAAAGGATGGTTTGTGGAATCATACCTTGTCCCGAGGCTTGCTTGGTGACAATACCTTGCGGCTTGCGCGGTCTTCACCTCTGGTCTTAGACGGTGTCTGTGCAGCTCGTGGTCGCACCGGGACTGACGACTCCTCCTACCGGACTGTCGAGATTGATAGTTGTCCTTCTGAGCGGCAAAAACCTCCCGCCTCTGAAGTAGTCTACACGGACCACCTGGAACTCCACACTCCTTGTCCCACAAGGAAGTGGAAGGAGTCGCACCTTCCTATTGACGTACTAGTCACCAACACACTCTCCTGCCTCAAGTTGAAACTGTAGTTGTCCTTCCCTTGTTGCACCTCCCTTTGCGGGAAGCACTTGCTCGGGCTCTCTCTCGGTTACCAAAACCAGAGAGAACAACAACTTTGCAGAGCAACTGGTTGCACTGAGTTGTACTTTGAGAAGCTCCCAATACCCCTATATATATAGGAGGGTCATGGGACATGGTTCTCCATCCCGGGCAATGCGGGACTAAAAGCAGGAGTAGAAGGGTTCAAGATTTTCCACAAAAGCAACCAACTCGCCACCTGAACCGATCGGTTCACAAGTGAACCGGTCGGTTGGGGACCTGAACCGATCGGTTAGAGCACCAACCGATCGGTTGGGACCCATGAGACGATCGGTTCACTTCTGAATCGGTCGATTCGTGGTCCTGATCAGTTCTCGATTGACTTTCCTTCTTTTGTTTCTAATTGGTATCGAATAGCAAACCTTGTTCCAATCAAATTTGGCAAGTGAAATGCAAGGAAATTCTCACCGACCTGACTTTCCCAACTTGCTTGGTTGCACCAGTTGAACCGATCGGTTCAACACTTGAACCGTTCATTTCAACCTGTACATGAGTCGATCAGTTCAACACTTGAGCCGACCGGTTCAACAACCTCAGCCGACCGGTTCAACACTTGAACCGATCGGTTGGGAGTGCAGGTTGTGCAGAATCAGTCAATTGCAATTTCAATCAATCTGATACTCCAATCAATATGTCCAACACCTTGAACATTATGATATTTGAGTTATCAATTAATTGAGTGTTTAATTGAACTACTAAACTCCTTTAGTAATCAATCTAAACATTGCTTGTGGACAAAACTCCTCTTCCAGGTTAAATCCTATGTGTGTGACCCTGCAGGTCCGTTTCACGTTGGCAGTGAAAGTCCATAACACTTATGACTTCACAAGCAAAGAGCGGTGCCTAGTCACACATCAGTGCTACCCAAGTGAAAGTAGAAAGTTGGAGAACAACTTTCAATCCTACAATCCGTGAATGGTGTTACAATGAGTGTATAATTCCTTTGTCACTGATATCCCGAATGAACTCGAGGCATGGAACAATCATTCTATCAACGTTCATTCACTTACTTGATCTCACAGTAGATTGAACGAGATATGTATGACATCAATATCACATACTGATTCACACATGCGTGGGTATGCCTATCTCAATCCTACTCATCAAGTGGCCTTGGATATAAAACTCCCTCAGGAGGGACAAATCCCGTATCTATCACTCACCCCTCAAAAGCCCCATGTGTTAAAGCCACCCAATCATCACCTTTATAACAACCCATGTTTCAGGATTGCGTTTGATGATGTCAAAGTGTGCCCAACGACATGTGTTGACTGTAGTGATTTCAGGTCTAAGAATCACACTCACCACCATCACTGTGAGTACTGACTGTGACTACCATGTCATGGTTCCATGTGTCAAACTCCCAGTGGGTCTGTCCGGTACACTTGTTCTCTAACAAGTACCTATGTGTTTGGTTTGATATCTCTATATCATGACTAATGATATTCTGTCATCAACCAACCCCACAATCTAGTCTTGTGTGTCATTGTTGTCTATCTACCTTCCACAATGACATCCGACTAGGGACATAACAAGAATGTAAAAACTCTTAGCAACTGTATGATCTCATCGCTCAGGTATACGTCATTGAGTACTGTCATTCTCTAGACATTCAATATGTTCTATCACTGTCTCATATGACTAAACCAAAAAGAATTGGAAGCTTGCCTTTGAGGTTTATCAAATCAATCTTAATGTATCCCACCAATCATCCCCTGATTGGCTCTCAGGGCATGCATACCAACAGACTCCCACTTGCACTGTGAGCCAATCACCCTTGAATCATATTCATAGTGATCTTCAATCATGTCCCACATGTTACTGTGCTCTAGTGCCAACATAGTGAGTAATGGCAAAACCTTGCCAAAGTCGGTATAAATTGCATGTCTCACATCTCTTCTCTGTACGTCACACATATGAGATGGAGTAGCCGTAATATGCGATCTAGTATTCATTTGCTAACCTTTAACCACATTGCATGATCAAGGATTCCAGACTTGTCATCAATGAGTGGAATATCTATAACTTCATCTCATGAACTTCCATATCCATATAGTATCTATTGTTGTTCTCTAACACATAGATACTCGGCATTTCCTTTTAAATGGCTTTATTGGAACGTTTCCAATTATCAACAAACATTCACTTTTATACATCCTATGTATATTGTGCGATTAATTGTCTGTCCTTTCGGAAGTTCGCATCAATGTAACTCTTTACATCGGACTCATCCTTATCTCCACAGAACTAGTACTTCCCAAGTACTTATCAAGTTCTCATGGTATTCCAGTAACTCTTACTGGAAGTAGACAGACATCCACTCATCATGTCCCACATACGAGTTAACATGATGAGCACATCAAATTGTCATGTCATACATACAAGATGATGAATGCATTTTGTTCTTGCCATGTCCATACATGCAAGACAATGGGATGATTACATACATGATAGATCCATATCTATTCTTAGTGTTCCCATTCTTCATAAGAATTGGACACTTAGCCTTGGGATACTAACTCCATGTATCATGGGCAAGTTTTCTCCCACTGAATTTGTGCATACTGAACCCTTCAGTACAGATTGCCAATGTATGCTTTCTCTTTTCAGGTCAACAGGTTTTTGAGAACTATCTCTATAGATCTCTATTTCTATCACATAGGAAACTTCTCTATCTTCCTTAAAGATAATTTCCACTTTTAGATTTCCATTCTAGAACAATTCCATTTCACATCAACATGTGGAATGTGAACACGCTCCCACTAAATCACAGATCCCTTCCTTATCTTTGACATATCAGTCAAACCTTTTGACTATATTATCAAAGTAAAGATCCAATTCTGAGTTGCTTGTACTCAATCAATCACATTGATTAGTCCATTATAACTTATAGACTTCATTTGCATTAGTGGATTCGTAAACCTTATAGGTTGTGTCACATACACATCCTTGTTTTTATTCCTCATACGAATGCGGTTTTAGTATCCATGTGCCAAATGTCTTAGTCATTAAGTTGCAATCAACAAGCATCATCCTTCTCAAAATGTTATCCATGTATCTTAACACTTAAGATTCATTTGCACTTATGGATTTCATCCAATGAGTGCTACCATCAAGGTCATACCTTATGGTTCACATGGATGTCATTTAGGATGTAATGGTCATAAACCATAACTCAAAATTCAGTTCCTCATATTCATCTAGATAGTTGACTCATCACATGAACAACTTATCACATAGATAATTGAGGTGTTTATGTTAAAGATATAAAAAATCACAACCCTTATGATTCTTAATTTCTTTTATTAGTGTGGGGTATTTATTTATTAAGAAGAATTTAGTTATTTGATAATCATTCTCTAACTTCTTAGAGTATGATTCCTTTCTTTATTTAGACATCACCATGCCTTAATCATGAGTTCACTATGATACACTATCATAATCACTCATAAGGATCTCAAACATTTGGTCCAAGTATTTCATTCATTGATCTCATCAAGAATTAACACTTTACCAAATATGTACTTCATCTATGATAATCTTGAACACTTCAAGATATTCATATTGGTATTTCTCGAAACACCATTTAAAGTATTAGCATTTGTTCCAATAGGTATGTAAATACATCACATGTATCATCCCTAATAGGATAATCATTCTCCCACTACCATTAGGGAAGATTGATTAATCATGTCCAAGATATTCATGTCTCTTACTGGTCTTCTAACCAAAAGAGTTTAGATTTATCCATCATATGGAAACTAGAAATGAATTTCTCATGATTGATGCTAATTTGACTGTTTGAGTTATCAATAACTTTAGGTATCATTTTATCTTATGCATACCATGCATCACAATATAAACAAGGCATTGCCACAAATATCATATCTTTAAGATTGAAACATCAACTTTATTAATTGCCATCATTGTCATACAATATGAAATAATAAAGTGTTTCTATCTATTGGCAATATATGAAATAGCAGTTCTCAACTCTATTTCGTGCCTTTTAGGCTGAAATAAACTGAAAGATACTCCTATCTATGGCAGCAACACTTGCTCCAATGATGAGTACTCCTTTCTTGGTCCTTTCATAAAGGCCATCACTTCTTTGTGGATATTACATATCATATATGACATATCCATATCTTGGTATCATATACCTCAGATAAAGAAGCGGTTCATTTCATGATACCTTAGGTGGAGATCTCCATCCCCTCCTTCATCTTCTTTTGTTATTCCAGATATAGAGGGTAGTTCCCTCATACACCCTTTCCCCATGTGCCTTGAGGCTGAAGATGGCTTGGATTGTTGGCTAGCATCAGAACACTTCTTTGCTTTGCCCTTGCCCTTGCCCTTAAGACTTACCTTTTCTTTGATCACATCAAAGTTTATGGTTTGTCTTTCTTCATCTTTGCCTCTATTATCCTCAACATATCCAACAACTCTGTCTACGCTTGTCAAAGTTGTTCATGTTGTAGCTTATCATGAATTGTATGATTCTCACAACATTTGCAGCATCATACCAATAGCCAATCCTTGGCTCAGAGGGAATCCTTCTTAGTTAGGTTTTCCATATGCCCAATCACATTGAGTGTGTGAATACCTAACTGGATCTCCTTCTGTCATGACATACTAGGACAGTGTCTTGGAGACATCATATGTTTCATGTTGTCTATGCAACTCATAGTTCAGAGAACACAACATCAAGCACTCCTCATCAATGTCTTCCTCGGTATGCTTCCATAAGCTTACTTTCAGCCATTGATGTGGTGGGATTGAGTTTATCTGGTCTTGGTATAACTAGGACTTAGAGATTTCACTCTTTGAAAACATTTCTCATCATCCTAACCAATCGTGGAATTATTGCCATTTAATTTGTTGGTCTCAAAGACCGATCGCAAATAAAGTGATTATTGTTGATTGACCATTTATTTTAACAAAAGGAAATATATGCAATTTTAGTCCAAAACTCTTTTGACTTGTTTGATTGATTTGAAAAGTTGACGATAAAATTAGGCCTTTAATTAATTATCACTCCCACTATTTTAGTTCAAATTGATAGCCCTCACCATCAATTCGGAAGATTGCAGCGTACAACCTCTAGTGGGCAAGATCCTGAAATCCTGTATGTCATGGACCAGCTAGGGCTGTCACCCACAACATAGATCTCTCAGGTAGGCAACGTTTGCCAATTGCATCATATGCAACTCTTGATAAGATGTCATATGCAACTCCTTGCCATGATCATCTCCATGCCTAAAGGTGCTAGATCCTATCTAAGTCACCTTGTTAAGTCAGACCCAAAGCAAACACAATGAACATGCACCCTGCTAGGGCAAACCCACACATTCATCCTTCACTCTTCCACGAGATAGACGGTGCACCACGCTAGGGCGTGCCCACACTTGGTCGATCAAGCTTTTCACATGTGTCGCATTTGGAAGGCATCTAAAACTTAATATTTTAATGAGGGATTTGGTTTTATATACATATACATATCCAATCACCACAATACATAGTACGTATCATATACATGCTATATCCCATAGAAAACATGCACAAACGATAAAAGCGATGATTATGGCCATCCTAATGTGATTCCTCGAGCCAAGAGGAATCACGGTCACCTAGGTCTACATCACATGCAACCTGTATAAGATGAACTCTGTGCCTTGCCATCCGAGTTGATCAACTCATCACATGAATGATCTGTACTCTCCAGCCGGTCGTCTGGGTGCCACCAGCTGATCGGTTGGCTCCTCCAACCAATCGGTTTGCCTAGACATCGTGCATCTCGTCATGTCCGCCACCCGGTCATCTCGCTCCTCGATCGGTCATCAACCGATCGGTTCACTCCTAGAACTGACTGTTTGGAACGTCAACCGATCGGTTCACTCCTTGAACCGATCGTTTCAGCTGTGGTCTTGATGTCTTCCGGTCTTCGACATAACAAGAAATAAAATATATCCTATTATTACATTGCTTTAAAAGGGAAACCCCAAGTTACATTCGGGGGGAGCAAAGGTAGGAAATAATCTCGAATTATTTCGAGTTACATCATGAATAAGAGAGGGAAGATTGGTGCGCTGACCGAGATGCAAGCAACCACAAACAACCACACACAGATAGGGGTTTATAGGCCATAATCGTGCTACACACATCCACCACAAAACTCATTTAAGGGAGACGCGTATAGAGTGCATTAATAATACATATCATATATGTAATTGGGATTTGTGGATTTAGGATTGGACATGCATAAAGCCAATATTATTCACATCGTATGCAATAAATAAAGGCGACAAACCAAAATCAATCATATCGATATTCCTAAAATATAGAGCAGTTGACGTGGCTCTGATACCACTGTTGGGTTTTAGGGGGGGAGAGAAGGCAGCGGAAACAAAAATTTTCTCCCCCAAACCCGGAACAAGGAAACACGTCAACGTCTATATAATAGGAAAGGATGGTTTGTGTAATCATACCTTGTCCCGAGGCTTGCTCGGAGACAATACCTCGCGGCTTGTGCGGTCTTCACCTCCAATCTTGGACGGTGTCTGTGCAGCTCTTGGTCGCACCGGGACTGACAACTCCTCCTACCAGACTGTCGGGATTGATAGTTGTCCTCCTGAGCGGCAGAAACCTCCCGCCTCTGAAGTAGTCCACACGGACCACCTGGAACTCCACACTCCTTGTCCCATAAGGAAGTGGAAGGAGTCGCACCCTCCTATTGACGTACTAGTCGCCAACACACTCTCCTGCCTCCAGTTGCAACTGCAGTTGTCCTTCCCTTGCTGCACCTCCCTTTGCGGGAAGCACTTGCTCGGGCTCTCTCTCGGTTACCAAATCTAGAGAGAACGAAAAATTTGCAGAGAAACTGGTTGCACTGAGTTGTACTTTGAGAAGCCCCCAATACCCCTATATATAGGAGGGTCATGGGACATATTTCTCCATCCCGGGCAATGCGGGACTAAAAGCAAGAGTAGAAGGGTTCGAGATTTTCCACAAAAGCAACCAACTCGCAACCTGAACCGATCGGTTCACAAGTGAACCGGTCAGTTGGGCACCTGAACCGGTCGGTTGGAGCACCAACCGATCGGTTGGGACCAATGAGTCGATCGGTTCACTTCTGAACCGGTCGATTTGTGGTCCTGATCAGTTCCCGATTGACTTTCCTTCTTTTATTTCTTATTGGTATCGAATACCAATCCTTGTTCCAATCAAATTGGGCAAGTGAAACGCAAGGAAAATTCTCACCGACCTGACTTTCCCAACTTGCTCGGTTGCACCAGTTGAACTGATCGGTTCAACACTTGAACCGCTTGTTTCAACCTGTACATGAGTCGATCGGTTCAACACTTGAGTTGACCAGTTCAGCAACCTCAGCTGACCGGTTTGACACTTGAACCGATCGGTTGGGAGTGTAGGTTGTGTAGAATTACTCAATTCCGATTTCAATCAATCCGATACTCCAATCAATATGTCCAACACCTTGAACAATATGATATTTGAGCTATCAATTAATTGAGTGTTTAATTGAACTACTAAACTCCTTTAGTAATCAATCTAAACATTGCTTGTGGACAAAACTCTTCTTCCAGGTTAAATCCTATGTGTGTGACCCTGTAGGTCCATTTCACGTTGGCAGTGAAAGTCCATAAAACTTAAGACTTCACAAGCAAAGAGTGGTGCCTAGTCACAAATCAGTGCTAACCAAGTGAAAGTAGAAAGTTGGAGAACAACTTTCAATCCTACAATCCGTGAATGGTGTTACAGCGAGTGTATAATTCCTTTGTCACTGATATCCCGAATGAACTCAAGGCATGGAACAGTCATCCTGTCAACGTTCATTCACTTTCTTGATCTCAGAGTAGATTGAACGAGATATGTATGACATCAATATCACATACTGATTCACACATGCGTGCACACGCCTATCTCAATCCTACTCATCAAGTGGCCTTGGATATCAAACTCCCTCAGGAGGGACAAATCCCATATCTATCACTCACCCCTCAAAGCCCCATGTGTCAAAGCCACCCAATCATCACCTTTATAACAACCCATGTTTCAGAACTGCGTTTGATGATGTCAAAGTGTGCCCAACGACATGTGTTGAGTGTAGTGATTTCAGGTCTAAGAATCACACTCACCACCATCACTGTGAGTACTGTCTGTGACTACCATGTCATGGTTCCATGTGTCAAACTCACGGTGGGTCTGTCCGGTACACTTGTTCTCTAACAAGTACCTATGTGTTTGGTTTGATATCTCTATATCATGACTAATGAGATTCTGTCATCAACCAACACCACAATCTAGTTTTTGTGTCATTGTTGTCTATCTACCTTCCACAATGAGATCCGACTAGGGACATAACAAGAATGTACAAAATCTTAGCATCTGTATGATCTCATCGTTCAGGTCCTCAACCTGAAGGCATACGTCATTGAGTACTGTCATTCTCTAGACATTCAATCTGTTCTATCACTATCTCATATGACTGAACTAGAAAGAACTGGAAGCTTGCCTTTGATGTTTATCAAATCAATCTTAATGTATACCACCAATCATCCCATGATTGGCTCTCAAGGCATACATACCAACAATGGTATGTGTAACACACATATCAAATACATGGGCGGAAATTCATCATCTAGTCATTGGGCATGGTTCATGGATGATAGATCAAATGTGTATGTGAAAGATCTGAAATACTCTTGTAACCAAAATTAATTGATTCATCGTGCAAGGTTACCAAGGTTATTCATTGACTTGGTTTGTTATCCCACAAATCATGGCGTAAGCAGCTACTTGGAGAATGAAACTTCGGTAATCATGGATCCGGGAGAACTAAAAATCAAGATTTAGGGTCCTATGATGCATCCTTGCACTTAGTTGAGAACAAAAAGCCAAACCTTCGAGTCCAGAGAGTAATGGGGTACCAAGTTCCATTATGCTGCCATGGATGAGGCAGCCAAGGGGTAGAAACTCCTAAATCTAGCACAAGCAAGAGGACTAAGTGTGTGAACCACTTTGTGAGATTGAGGTGGAATCAAGGGATGAAGGAGAGGCAAAAAACCAAACTATAGCCTAATCATTTGTTGGAAAATGAAAGAACATGGGAAGAAGTTAGAAGTGAGAAATTGTAGAAACTGGGCAGAGACACGCCTATGAATAATGGTAAAGAAATCATAAAGGTGTGGTGAGACCATTGATGAAGTCTGTGTGACCAGAGAGGTATTCGTGTGCTAGGAGGATAAGTGTTGGTAAGTCCCAAAGAGTCAGTCTATAGGGTACATCATCTAGGGCAAAAGTGTGGCAAACATGAAAATGGGAAATGTTGAATGGTTGTTGGTGGTGCCTACTAGGCAACCAATTGAACCCAACGAGCTTGGGAAGGCCGAGGCAAGGCCAAGGTCATCGGAGATGGATTCTGAGTAGGGTGGCAACTCAAGGTTCTAGTAGATTAAAATTGAAGAGGAGGAGGGACTAGTGGGGGTTGATGGTGGTTTGTGATCCATTTTGTAGGTGGCACTTTGCTTAGGTCGTCGTCTGTGACTTGGCTGTGGAGAGGCCATGAAAGCCCTAAATGGGTGTTTTGTCTAAAGAGAGGGAGAAGGGGTGAATGAGGGCTCAGTGAAGTCAAGAGAGGGACATGAAGGTGATGGCATTGAAATATCATAGAACGGATGATTAATTGGGGAGAGTGGGATCGAGCAAGAATGTGATATTGACTGGGATCGATTTTACGAGAAACACATAAGTGTGAGATGACTCTGTGTCCATTAGATCATGGGTTACTTACTTCTCAACCATTAAACGATGTGCTCAAGAGAAGAATAAATGAAAATAATGTGTGCAGTGATTAAGTGCATGTCTTTAGGTAAAATTCATTATATTAATGAAATTGAATTCAAACCATAGTCAAACTATATTCAAATCATTTAAATTTGATTTTGAGAGTCAAACATGGCCCAAATGACTTCAAATTTGAACCATAGGCGTATTTGAAGGTCTAGAATATTACTTGACAACTAGATTTCGTTTTTTGTACACATTATGATTTAGAAATTCTCTATTGGTTATTAACCATAATTAAAATGCATTTAAATGGTGAGATAATTTGAAAAGGCTTTTCTTGAGTCAATATTTGAGATATACCCTATTTAGTCATTCAAGAGTCACATGGTAACCTCTTTAAACTCATCCTATGTTTTATTGCTATCTAGGAGGAGAGAGAAAAGAAAAGATGATCATCATGAGTTAATTGATACACATAATGCACGTTTAAAGTGAAATATAAAACTGAGTCTAATTTTAAGTTTTCTTACCCCATTTTCATATAAGGACAGCCATTATTGGCTTGTTATGCATTTAACCCCTTAACTTTTAACATTAAGGAGGAACTCTATTCAACATTTTTAATTTGTCATTGAAATTTAGCATGTGACAGTACCCATCACTTGCACAGACAAAACATGGTGTGATTATCTACTAATTTTGACTAGGTTATGCAATGTTTTGGCTTTTTATGGCAAAGACATGGAGTGCATTACTAATGAAATTCCACCACAACATAAGCATTGTTAGACATCTGATTAGCCTAACTACCAAAGCAAACCTATGTGTAAGGTATCAAGACTTGGTTGGAATAGAAGTTTAGTTGTTGTTGATCCAGTTGTGAGAATGTGTGATAAGGGTGATTTGAGGCACAAAAGTATAATATACAACCAGATTTTAATACTTAAAAAGTACTACAATATAGAGATATAAAAGCATGTAAGGTAAAGAGATACCTTAGAATCATAATTCTATCCATTTGCAGTTCATGTTTCATCAGATTTTATAATTTTAAATGTTCTTATGTTGATAGTTCAATTTAGTTTGCTATTTTCATCCTTTTACATGCAACTCTTTTAAATTTTTGTATGTTGAGGTGTAGGGATCTTTATAAGTTGCATTCTATCTTAGTTGAAGTTTATGTCTAATTTTAAAACTATATAGATGCACTTATTGATAAATTTGTATTCTTCTTTTTTGTAATGTATATGTGCTTGGTATATGTTGCCTTTGAAGTGACAACCAAAGGAGTTTGTTAACTATTTTATCAATAAAAAATGATTTAATGACGTCCCCTAATTGCACTTGTATGCTGAAGACTAGGTTTGCAGTAGATGATCTAAGACTTTACATGCTTTCCATGCTTTCTAACTAGCTACAATGAAAAGAACACCGCAATCTTTTGTCTCCTTGTTACTTTCAGATTACAGAAGGTGTGACAAAGTGATTTTTTGCATAAGTATGAAGTAATTAAAATTTTACCCTCCTTTTTTTCACTATTAACCCCAATATACTTTCCTTAGATACTTGATCACTTTTGACACTCAAATTTGAAATAAATGTTAATTTTATACATATTATGACACCAAAAATTATATTAATTTGTCACTTTATCCAATGAAGTAAATTTGTCCATAAAACTACATATTTTTCTTCTCATACTTTGTCTAAATATTCTACATATTTTTTTGAACCTATGTTCCAAATTTCATCCCATTTGGATATTCCTACAATTTTCTACGAATTATTGAATTTATTGTGTTGAAAACCATTTTATTTGCATTTTATTTGACCAATGCCATGTTAGTGATCTGCTTGCAAAGGGAGGGGTGAACCCCAGTCCTTAGATCTAGGCCTGATAATACAACCATGGACTCTTCTTTTACCTCCTTCAATCAATGGGGGGTGTTATTGTGACTGAGAAGGGCAATCAACCCCATACGACCATGATTAAAAATTTTAATCAAGTAGAAATGCTACACTCACAATATTGAACTCACCCATCTTCACTTTGACAACCTTTCTTTCTCTCTTAAGCCTCCAAAAGGCCTTTCTCATTTCTAAATCTCACTTTGGAGGCCATGGATAAGGTCAAGAACTCGATCTAGCCTAAAACCTAATCCTAGTCCTATAAATAGGCCTCCTAAGACTCGCCACCACCTCACCGTGCTTGGAACATCACTTTTGCTCAGTTCCTCAGCCCCAAGCACCTCCAATTGTTTCTCTGATGTCCTTCTTCTTATTGCCTCCGACCATTTTGGGTATCCCCCCCTCCTTGGCCTCTTGTGTCAAATCAGCACCTCCCCTAACTTCACAAAGGTGAAGTGAGTCTAAGTGACGCCTCCATTTCCAGCTCCCACACCTCCTACCCCCAAGACCCCTTGCACTGGAGAGACCTCCTCCTCCTCATTTTTTGGCTCATGAGGAAGTATATGTGAAGAAAGAATAGATTGCAGACTTCCAAATCCAAAGGAAATGAATCGGTCCAAGACTTAGTGAACATGGGGTTCAATCAGCTCTTGACAATCAGACTCGTGAGCTAGGATCAGACCTATCCATTGAACCCGTACCCCAACCACTTATTTATCCAATCTTATTTTTCCAATTAAACAACCAGACGGTCTTCTTTTTTCCCTTTAAGGTACTTTTTTTCCTCCTTTCTTCCCAATATTCATTATATTTGACCAAAACTTACAAAAATTGTATCTTTTGATTCCTAGCTCCAAAAATTATGAATAAATAGTCAATTTTGATAAGAAAAATCCAATTCATAGTTTAAAAAATACATTCTAGATCTGATTCCATATTATTCCCACTGATATACCTAAATTTTAATCTTTTTCTTATTTAAATTGTCAAATGACACAATAATCATGTTTGATCTTTAGAAACCTTAACAATTGGCTCAAATGATTATCTTGATACAAAATAATGAAGACTTGAATAATTAGTGATCTAGATCTATTTACTAGATTCAATATTGAATATAATCTCTATGAATAATGAGTAATCTTGATATTGACCTTAATCTTACAAAATTCTTGATCATATATGTGACCCATGACTTTCCTTGTATATCAATCAAAATATTGTCTAGTATTAAATACCAATGATTCTAATTCACCATGATGGTGATAATGATAGTTGTGATTAAATTAGGGTTAACACATATGATTCTAGAAAACCTAGGAAGGTCATTCACACTCGAAAATATACTTGACACTTGAAATAATGTTGGAGGTCTTAAAATTGTTGATTATAATTGGATGATCTAACCCTAAAGTTGACATAGGAAAATGTAACCCTAATCTCAAATGTCGAAACATGATCTTCTAAAATTCATGATCTTGACCCTTGATCCAATCTTGTTTATTTAGGATCTGACTCAAAAGGTTGACCTATTACTTGTTGAGATTTGTACTCTAAATCTTCAGTGAAAGGTACGCTGTTATATCTCCTCCTAGGTACTATTGAAGATACTTTTTATGTATCTCTTAATTGTATACTTGGTTATATACTTGGTTGAGCTACTATTCCCTATTCTTTAGGCTTTCCTTTTTCCTATATTATATTTTGAGAAAAACTTGAAAACATAAATGACATTACCCATTATGATTCCCTGTTTATTTTTTTTATCATTAAGCGTGCTTCTCATTCATCAAACTCATATTTACATGTGGGGGAGCTAAGCTTTGTAGAATCTATCTATGTAGATTTAAATGATAAAGAAAACCTATCTATGTAGGTTTCTATAGTCACTAGTAATGCTCCTTCACACATTCCAGGAATTCACACTAGTGTCTTCAAAAATGACCTGATTCCTATGGGACCAGATGTGATAAAGCAAAATGATGGAAAGAAGACCCTCATTCTTGTTCAGGAATGAGAGGTCTTCAATGCATCTTGGGACTTTTAAAAAGAACTTTGTAGCTTGACTCCACAGCTCTGCAGCAACAGAGCATCTCCATAAGATATGGTTGTTGTTTTCTGTATCATTATTGCAAAAGATGCATTTGGATGCTAGGGCAAACCCCTCGTTCGCAACATGTCTTCACTGAGAAGTCTTCCATGTAGGATCTTCCAACAACAAAGAGTCATTCTTTTGGGTGCTTTGATTCTCCATAACCACCTTGCCCATGGTAGTACGTCATGCTTAAATCTGCATTGGTTCCAAGCTTCTTTTAGAGTGACTTCTTTTTTGTCCTTGAACATACAAGTATCATCACCTTTTCCCACCTGGACAGTCATACAGATTTTCCTAAGAACCTCTATCCCTCGAATATCTGGGACAACCCATTCACCATTCATAATGATATTACTTAGGTAGTTGGAGATACCAAGATTGGTCTTAAGACATAGAGAGTTGATAATGTTGATGATGATAAAGTAGATAATGTTGATAATGTTGATATTGTGTGCAAGCGACCTCCTCATTCAGAGGATGGAACTTATATACTGATCTCTTATCTCATTTGATCTTGTTAATTGGGGTAATGGCTCTGACCTCTTGGTCTCCCTTAATTGGGGGTTACCGGGAGGCAGGGTCGTTACATTTGGTATCAGAGCATATGTTCCTCATTTAATATTTAATAATTATTAAAATTTTCAAACTTCATAGAACCCAAGGGAGTTATTAGAGGATTTTTTGAAAGACAAAGATGTTTAGAAAAGGATCATGTTCGAGGGCTGGCAAGATATTCCTCCACACCGCTAGTCAGAATATGAGGACTCCTGGATTAGTGTGACTGCCTAGCCAAAGTCTCAAGATTTGACTTGAAATAAGATACCTTTAGAACTCTCTCATCTTTTTTCTCCCTTCTCAACTCAAATTCTGTTAAGGACCTTAAGGATTAGGGTTTTCTCTCTTCTCCTCACCCTCTTGAGGTATGGGTAAAGTTGATAAGGTTTAAGGAATCCTCCACCAAATTAATGAAAAACATGTAAATAAGATGTCATGGACGTAAGCTTAATAGTTTAAGGATAAACGAAAGAATAAATACATGCTTAGGTTGTATGACATATGTTGTCATGCCCTCTGGAGAGACCTGAGGCTAGACCTTCTTGTCAGGAGGATGAGTAGAGGAAGCTAGTCTTGGAGGTAGAGACCTCCATTATAAGTAGAGACCTGGCACATCCTCTAAGGATGATGCGAACCCTAACCCTAATTAGTGGTTAGAGAGAGACATGTCTCGATGAGTTAGATGCCATTGTAGTCCAAGTGGTTGGATGGACATGCCTTTAGAAAACCGTACGAGCCATGATAGGTTAGATAACCTTGTACCTTTAGTGACCCAACCCTGGAAAGGGTCGTGCATGATAGAGGAAGGATAGCTCCTTCATTGATGAGGATAGTGATGAACCAATAGAAACCCTATGGGCTTATGCAAGTAGGGGACAACATGCACCCAAAGTACGTCAATAGTGCTGGTAGTAGGTTGAAACCCTGGCCAGGAGAGTATGTTGGATAGCTTATGAGATAAGCATAAAGGGTTATGGATAATCTTGATCGAACATAAGTTGAATAGAGGTTTCAACCATGTAGGGGTATTCTTGTGAGCTTAATCCTTCATGGAGAGAGGACCTCTAGTAGTTAGATTGGTTGTGGAGTTTACTCTAGAGAGAGATAGTAGGACCCAAGGAAGAAGGTTGGAAGCTTAGACTCTGAGATATGAGGAACAATGGGGAGCTGAGGATGATGCAACCTAAGGGGATGGTTGCAATTGCCTCATGCATGATCCCTGGAGGCTGATGGTACCTTGCTTTCCTTTAGAAGAACCAAACCCTAGAGAGAGGATGCGATTGCTGGTACTTGTGTTCCTATAATGTAGGTGTTTA
This sequence comes from Alisma plantago-aquatica, assembly GCA_963693085.1. Taxonomy (NCBI): domain Eukaryota; kingdom Viridiplantae; phylum Streptophyta; class Magnoliopsida; order Alismatales; family Alismataceae; genus Alisma; species Alisma plantago-aquatica. The sequence goes on from OY856410.1 coordinate 170,436,488, forward strand.
CCTTTAGAGTTAAGAAAAAGAGTGTCTTAGACCATGAGGAGGTTTAAGTAGCAAGTTGTGAGGCCTTGTACCTTGTTGGTTGCCCTTGAGAAGGACTCAGCTCTAAGGTGCTACTCGAATAAAAGGATCATGGGTGTACATGACATACCATGGACATGCTTGATTCATGGTTAAGAGATTGAGCAAGTAGTTGGACACCCAAAGGTGAACCTAGGGTTCCTAGGCCTAAGAGGGTAAGTAGTGTACCTGATGCTCATGATGAGATTTGAGTCTCTATAGTTTCGAGCATGGTACTCCTCATGTGTAGAGGAAAAGGAAACCCCTTAAGTTAAAGGTATGTTTGATGAACCCCTCACAAATAAGTTGGTCTAATGTTGAGGGTGAGAACAAGTGTGACCTAGCATGGATTTGTAGGTGTCTGCTTGTGCCTTAGTAGCTTCCTAGGGCTAAGCATGCTCATGTGGATGCAGACCCTAAACATAAGGAGGTTTGTGACCTTTGTTATCAAGGTGTAGTTTCCTCCCATTCTGGGAGAGGACCCCTTTTTGTAGGGTGTATACCAGTTTTGTTGGTTTTGAGGTAACCTAAAGAGGTTTCAGAGGATCTTGAGAAGCTAAGTGAAGAGTACATGGTAAGAGAATGAACCTGTAGACTCATAGATAACCAACTCTAAGTGCATGTGGGTGTGTTACCATGGAGGTAACTAGTATCGGGCCTGACTAAGGTAGGCAGGTCACCATGACCCCTGTGAAAGGATGAAAGATAGCCCAAGAATGCAGAGAGAGATGAAAAAGGCTTGGGTAAGGTTCTATGTTGGACATGTATTATAATGGAATCCTAATTCTAGGGTCAGGTGGGAATAAGACCGATGGAAGTGGGAGTTGCCTAATTCCCTAATTGCACATGACAATATGGTCGGGAGGTAACATCTATCATTGTCTGAGGGCCATGGGTTAGGAGATTTATCACCTTCATGAACTCATGGGACCCAAAGGGCAGATGAGTAGGGAACTCTCTTGATGCATAAGGGAAGAGGGATGTCCTCAAAAGTGTCAGCACTCTATAGATCTAGTGGAGATGACCAAGGATTGTATGTAAACCCCAGTAGGTTCGAGACCAGTTTTCCATGGAAGTAATTTTTTTTTTGATATCATGATGTTTGTGATGTAGAGACATAAGTTGCACATTTCAACTTAGATTTGAAGGTGTACTGAAAAGGTGGGATGTACCATCTCTACTCTTGGAACTAGAAGAACTTTGTATTTGGACGGCCGCCAAATGCTTATTTCCTCTTGATATGGAAGTGAGAGATAGGACATTATGCATGCCTTATACCAAGGATAAAGATGATGCGAGTTGGAAAGTTGCTATTAGGTATGAGGAGAAAGATGATAACATACCCTTATGAAGTGAACAATATGTACTAACGATAAGAGTATTAAGGTAATCGTCTTGTGAGAATGTTTTATCATGAGCTATGTGGAATTTACATGTGATACAAGGTTGAGTTTGATAAACAAGAGGATGAGCTTAGAGTGTTATGATGAAGATAGACTTAGACTTTGAGATGATATGATAAGTGGAATACATGGAAGTGTATGTCTTCCACATTACCTAATATCTAAGGATTTGAAGTGGTAATGGATGCTCTGGTTGAGATGTAGCTGCCTAGTTTGGCTAGAGACTAGAAGAAGTTGTCGGGTTAACACTAAGTTTGGAAAGAAGATTGGTTTGGTTAACGCTCAGATGCAACGATATTTGTTGATCAAGTTAGGAGTGGTTTGGCCTGCCAAGGCTTCGATGCAAAGAAAGGATGGTGGTAGAAACTCAGATACACTTCTTTGGATAGGAAGGTAATAAAACCTTGATGAGAGTGGTTTAGGGATTCTGAGGAATCGATCTTGAGGAATAATGACATATAGGAAATCATGATTTTAACATCACCATACACCATGATACTACAAAGATAGTAAGTGACAATAGCACCTTGGATGCTTGATATGAAGTTGCATGTGGCATGTGGCTATGCAAGACGGGGGTGAAGGACAAACTCCAGTAACCCAATGCTTTGACATAGAAGATAAAGAGTCCCCAAGAGGGAATGAGATTTCACCACTATGGATTTTGTGGTAAGTCTCCCCTTGACCAAGGAAGGTCAAGATACAATGTGGGTTATGGTAGATCACCTTACCTAGATGATAAGACAAAGAAAATGTACTGTCAAGGGAGAGATCGAGTTGGACTACTTATAAGAGAGAGAGATGGTTCAACTACACCATGATGCGAGTTCAAAAGTTCTTGAGTAGGACCTAAAGGTTCACTTCCATGAGGTGGAAGTAGATACATGAAGAACTCGATGTTAGTATAGTTCAACACCCCATACTAATGGTTAATATGATCTAGACTAGAGGGTCTGATGAGAGCATGTGTGCTCATTCAGGGTGATGCATAGAGAGAGTTCTTAAGATGTGATGTTAACCACCATAGCCTTTATCGGGGTGCAAGAAGTTCTATAGGGAGGTTGTGTCGGTCACCACTTCATTAAGATGATGTTGGTGAAGGAGGCCTTGCGAAGGTCATAAAAGAACCACAGTGTGTGCAGATGAAGTCACTTTAATCGTGCAATGGCTGAGAGAGAGCCCAGAGGTGACATGAGTCGTGAGCTGATGCAAAGAAGAATGACATGCAGTTCACTGTGGGAGAGTATGTGATGTGAAAATTAGACCCCTCTAAGCTACAACTGAGAAAGATGAGTCCTTGATATATGGGTCCATTTGAGATGGATTGGTGGAGAAGGTTATGTTCAACCTTTCCCCTCAGGATAAGTAATGTGTGTTGAGTTCCATATGTCTAGTTTAGAGAACTATGTGAGGTACCCAAGCCATGTGTTGAGCCCTGAATCTATTCAACTTTATGAGAGGCTGAAATGTCCTAAGTCGCCTATGAGGGTATGATATACCAAGGTAAGAAAGAACTTAGATGGAAGAATATGAGATGATGAAGGTTCTTGGAAAGCACCATCGAAAGGGTGATGCCACATGGGAGCCATGATGGACATAGGAAAGTCTTAACTTGTTTGTTTGTTTGCTTGGTGAAATTTTGAAGACAAAATTCTTATAAGAGGGGAAGGATGTTACAACCCCAATTTTTGAGTTCATTTGGAGAGAAATGTAATTTCTCATATTTATGATATTGGAACAAATAATGATATAATTTGTTTTGAATAAATAAGTTTCGTTTGCAATAGCCTTGTTGGTTGTTTTGTGGGCTTTATTGGCTATTGGGCCCAATAATAAGAAAAAGACAAAAGAAACTCCATTATTTGAGTAAATAAGAAAATGGAGAAAAGAAAAATGTGGAAACCTCTAGAAGGTAAAAGAATATGATCTAAAGTTGGATTTCATGCCTCTTGGGTTCCTTGGGTTCCAAGGAGTCCATAGTTGCAAAGAAAATGCAATAAGAAAAGAAAAGATCAATTAAGTATTTATTTATTAAGAAAGAAATTGAAAACAATGATAGATGTGGGAAATAAGTGGGAAGAAGTATAATTGAGTTATCGTTGATGGAATTTCATATCCCAAGGATTCCTAAATGTTAAAAGGAGTCCCAATGAAGAAAAAGAAAGAGAAAATACCTATAATAGAAAATAAGAAGATAATGTGAATACATAATTAATGGATTATGTGGTATTGTTAAAAAGGAAGTATTTTCTACTTGAGGAGATATATAAATTTCATGCACAATGAATTAAAAGCCAAGAATAAAGAGAATAATGGACAGGATTTTCAAATTCCTAAATATCCAAATAATAAAGGATATCAAAAAGAAGAAAGAGAAGATTTCTTCACGATGAAGGAATGTGGTTTTCTATTAGATGAGGGAATTGTTTTCCCTTGTATGAATGTCTTGGGGCATGAATACCCTCCCCTTTATAAGGGGTAGATCCCAGGGTCGAGTTTCAAAAGGATCCCACACACCCCTCTCTTTCTTTCTTCATCTTCTTTGGTGAAACCCTAACCTTGAGGGTATAACCCTATCTAGGGAGCAGCGATGGGTTGTATGTAGTCTTTTCAGAAGTGGGACGCTCCCACAACAGCCAAGAAGTGATCAACCATAATCTCCTCTCTCTTGTCCTCGCACAATGCCTGCAAGAGGACTGTAAGCCCGTAGAGAATCGTCGGCTTGACGCTCGTGAGTCTAGCCATCTCAGCCATGATATGCTGCCTGGTTGAGTACGACGGGGGGAGCGGAGGTAGGGGATGGGTTCCAGCCATATCTGAACCACGACGTGGTAGGAGGCGGCCTACAAAGCTCTGCCTGTGGCCACTAGGGTGGCTGAAGGAAAGTGGCGTGAGGTTGAAGAAGCCAAAGGAAGATTGGATGTTTCTGCCCTCCGCGTACTAAAAAAACCGATCACTTAACCGAGGGCATTTCAGACATTTTGAAATGTTTACAGACCCACTGAACCACGTTGCATGGACGGAGATGACGTGGCAGCCCCCAATTGGCTTAAGTAAGTTATATTTTGTTAAATTCATAGCTAATTAACCGTAACTCGGATGGATACACATAATATATGAATTTTTCTCCGCAGAACATGAGGAATGTAATAAAAATATAATTGAACCCTTTTTCTCACTGGAATTCGAAAAGTAGTGTGAGTTATCAACTTTAATGAATTAAAGATTAAGAAACACTACTTTGAGATGATTAATGTAATTAGTAGAGTCTAATGGGTGATTAAAGTTGATATTAATATGTTAATTGCAAAAGGGTACATTAAGAACAAAAAGGATGAACTTTGCACGTAATTGGTTAATTTAGAGTTTCATGCGCATAAATATGCTTTAATGGGCCTTCAAACCCTAATATTAATACATGTGACTCCTAATGTCTTTAATGGTTCGATTTCATGATTAAAGTTGAGATATGATAATTCTAAGCTATTTCGAGTATAAAAGTTCCTAATTGTGGATAAATACCCTTAATGTAGAAATTAGGGTCTTCTAGTGGATAAAAGGTAGAATTAATGATAAATAACGTTCATATGTGAATTAGACCATAATGAACTACAAATTGAAGATAAATGAGAATAATGACTTTGCCATTGATTAAAAGGATAAAAATGGTAGTTTTAATGAAAAAGAGGCTTAATGGACTTAATTGATGGTTAATTGTGATTTAATATGAAATTAAGGTTATGTGTTGTTAAAAGGTAACCTTAATAATTTTCGTGAAGGATAGATGAGAAAATTAGGGTTTAAAAGAGTAAGATGAAGTAAAATCCTAATTGCAAAAGTAAACCCTAAAGGAGGTAGAAATACTAAAAAGGAATAGAAATCTTAAGTAGCAAGATGGTTTGGATAGATTTTGATAAAAAGGAATTGAATGTGATTTTAGGATTCTTGTACCTGCTTGATTGGATTTCCATGATTGGTTGGATTATTCTATCTCAAATCAGCCTAACAGGTATGTGGCTAATTATGGTTAATCACATGTAGTTTCCTGAAGGGCTTCCTGAATGATTCACTGCATTAAATGCAACTTATCTATTGGATGTTCATACTTGCAAATTATAAAGTCACTATGATTATAACAACTATATTATAAGTGTGTATTCTCGCACCTACATGCCACCTTAATGGACGATGCCAAAGGTCAGGCCCAAGAGGGTAGACAATTGGGAACCATGAGTGGTGACCCCAGACACCAAGCTTGGGATTGAGAAGGTGGTATTTATAGAATGAATAATGGGCACTATGAAGGGTGACCCAGGTACCAAGCTCGGGATTGAGAAGGTGGCCTTATGTCATTAGTAAAAGAGAAACCCTAAGGAGGGTATGCCAGGGTTAGGGGAAAAGCGATGGAGAATGTCATACTGAAAAGCATAAATTGTCTTGTTAATTAAATTGATTGTGATAATTAGATTGCTATCCATATTTGCAAAATTTTGGTTGTCCCCACATACCAGCATATTCTGATATGCTGACAGACATTTTGTTTTTCGATGTATTAGGTACAAGATTGAAATGGACAAATAGTAAAGTGACATATGTGAAATTAAATATGAATTAAAGTAAAAAGGAGGATTAGTTAGAATAGACTCATGATGCAGATAGAAGTAGATATCCCAGTTTTCGGAAAAGGTACACAAAGTTTTATTTTATACCAGTTTTCAGTTTAGTTGGTAAAATTTGATAATTGTGATTGATCATTTGTTGAACCTTTGATCTTGTTAATTGGAGTAATGGCTCTGACCTCTTGGTCTCCCTTAATTGGGGGTTACCGGGAGGCAGGATCGTTACAACCATGGCCAGAGAGATGTCACCTTGTTAGGGTCACCCATTCCCTGACAATTCCATCTTACGATTTTCATTGTCCTTTGCGGGGATGGTCCCCGCCAACCTCTGCTACTTGGACACTTTCATCCCTTTGATTTGTTATACAGTACAACCCATCTTGTCTTGCTCATTTTCCCATATTGATCTGCAAAGCATGTTTGTCTAGTTGCATGTCACTTCTGTCCATATCTTTTCCATGAATTCCTGCCACAGTACCCAGTCCACCTCATTGTCTGGTATTCCCAACCTTGCACCTTTACTCAACTTGTAGATCCAAGGAACATGTTTTGTCTTCACTTGGGTTGCCTCTTTCTTCCTTCCTTACTATTTATTCTACCCCACTTTTGATTTCCTCCCATATGCTTCAGTGATGACCGGCTCAAAGTGATGTATTAATGAGTGTGAATATGTTGTCCATAAAATGGCTGATAGTGATCTTTTTCCTTGTTCCATTGAACTCCTGCATCATTTGTATTATTCCTAAAAACTTCATCAATATCAATTTGTGTAAGAGAAGGACAATCTTTGATTTCATGTCCCAGTATACCACATCCCTGACTTACCTTGTAATTGACTCCATCAATGATAATTCCCAAATGAATTTTTGTACATGTATCAATCTCGATGGTGAGTGATGCGATGATTTTGAGTCGCATTTATAGACCTTTTTCATATGTGTTTTGTGCTCTAATTACTCATTTTTATGGATAATATTGCATAATTCACTCATTTCGGTCTTTGCCTTCATATTATGTCAAATCCCCTCTGTTTTACTATTTTGAGCATTATTTATCATAATATTATTATTTGTGTGGATTTACTTGGTCTTGTTGTGAAATTTTAGGAAAAACAAGTATTTGCTTCTGTCGATACCATTGATGGAAGTCGATACCATCGACCAAGCCACAGGTTGCCAGCCGAGAGGAGCAGCACAGAGTCGATACCATCGACACTCAAGTCGATGGTATCGAGATCCCTTCAGGTTGCTGGCAAGGAAACTGTCGATACCATCGACGGAAGTCGATGCCATCGAAACATGGAGAGCTACAACGTCGCTAAACGACAACAACCGACGCTAAAGAGAGTCGATACCATCGACCCAAGTCGATGGTATCGAGATGACCACAGGCGCTCACATCAAAAGAAAAGAAAGCTGCCGCTAATACGCTGGGTCGATACCATCGACCCGCGTTGATGGTATCGACGCCGGCAGATATGCGTTGGATCTGTTTTGATCTCGATCGGACGGCTGTTGTTATTTGATGACCTAATTAGGGACTTATACCTAATGACGGCCACCCACACGAGAGGAGATCTGGATTTTGCATTGCACGAGTGCCGAGGGAGGAAAAAAAAGGAGAACGGAGGCCAGAAGCTCATCCCGGGTGATTCGGATGCTGCCGAAGACCGACAGGCAGGGAAGCTCGTATTCTACGCCTAGGATCTACTGATTCTTCTCCGTTCAGGGGTTTTCCCACTTGTTTCACGTTTTTCTTATGAATTCCTCTATTTCTGCCATGTATTCGTGCGAGATGAACATGAGAGGCTAAAACCCTCCATCTTTAGGACCGGGAGTAGCCCGGGAATGCATTGTATGACAATTTTATATTGATAATTCATATTTTCTCTCTCAAATCCGTGGTATATATTCGTTTTCTCCATATATATTGTTATGCTTGATCACCATAATAATAATTTAATGCCCTTAATCACTTCGACAGAAGGATTAACGGTTGAAAAGAGACGAAACCTACATTAATCAATAAAACCCTTGACAAAGGAGTTGTAAAATTAATGGTGGGAACTGAGAGACCGTTTTTAATGCGCTTAGTCTAGGGGAATGATTACTACGACGGTGGAATCTACCTAGACCTAAGTAGTGAATTACACCACGACAGTGGGTAATTCTATTTTCAGGCCACTACCCAGATAAAGAGAGAAGAGTGAGGAATTATATAAAACCTAATACAATGTTGACCCGCGGTGAAACCGCAATCCTAAAGATATCCTTTTAAATTGATTAAATTAACATTTAATTGATTATTTTCTTTGTTTCATTTTATTTTCTTTTAATTTAGACAACAAACCTTACTTTGTTATTCGGCCTAGCTGATTGCGATTAGTTAGTAGAAGTCTCCAATAATTCATGTATCCCTGAGTTCGACTCGGGCCTCACAAAGGCCTATATTACTCGACGCGTATACTTGCGTTTAAGCGCGTAGTAAAATACACGTCAAGTTTTTGGCACCGTTGCCGGGGACACGGCGAATTATTGGCACTTTGAGTGCTAAGAGCGGCCACTCTAGGCCACATTTTTTTTATTTTGAAACAATTTTAAATATTCCTAAATTTCTCTTTAATCGTTTTTACTCGTTCAAAGCATAGTATTGAACCCCAATTTTTTAATTCAGGTACTTTGCATGGTGCATACACGTAGCACAGACTACGCGAATCGCACACCTGAGGTTCCACCTCCGAGACCATTGGACAAGGATTACTACGAGCAAGATCACCAAAGCGACATAGATTCTGAATCTGAGCAAGAGAAAGCAGAAGAAATGGCCGAACCACAGACGATATGGGAGAAGATCGAAGCGTCTTCTTCATCAGCTTCAAAGGGGCCTATAAAGAAACAGGGGCTCAACATTCCAACCTACAAGATCGATCCAGCATTGATTAATTTGGTTAAATCAAACGCATTTCACGGGCTGAAGAATGAGGATCCAGTGGCACACATTAGTCAGTTTGTTGAAAATTGTGATATGGTGAAGATAGATAGGTTCCCACAGGATGTTCTGTACCTCAAGTTATTCCCAAGTTCCCTGGCAGGAATAGTGAGAGAGTGGCTACATAACCTCGACGATGAGTTTGTCGAATCATGGGATCATATGGTAGAGGTTTTCTTCGAGAGGTTTTTCCCTCCTGAGAAGACCAATGACATGATTAGGAAGATTCACAATTTCACCCAACAGGCGGGTGAAACATATTCTGAGACCTGGGAGCGATTCCAGGTCATGTTGAGGAGATGTCCACATCATGGACTGGAGAAGGAGACACAGGTGAAGATCTTCTATTTTGCTCTCTCCGAGCATGATAGAAGCAATTTGGACTCGGCCGGCTCAGGATTTTTCTTGAACAACACTGATACGAGATGCTGGGAAATACTGAAGAATATGGCACGGAAGCAATTTTGGGGAGAAAGAGAGAGAGGCCCAGTTGAGCAAGCAAGAGTTGCCAGTGAGTCCAATGCAATGAGAGAGTTAAATGAGAAGATGGATCTTCTCGCAAAGAAATTACTACAGAAGGAAGACAATGAGTCCGAGGAGGAGGCTCAAGTCAAGTACATGAGGCAACAACAAGGGTACAGGAACAATGACTATTCATGGCGAAAGGACAAAAAGTTCTCATGGAAGGATCCGAACAATTTTCTACAGGATCCGGACGCCAAGCCTGCACCAGCCACAGAGGACAAGAGCACGAAGTTGCTCAATCAGGTCATCAAACAAAACCAGGAGTTAATGAACACATTTGGGCAACAAATCAAGCAACATGGTGAATTCATGAACCAATTTGGGCAGACTTTGCAGAGTCATGGGGCTCAAATGAGAACTATAGAGACTTCCATGGCGCAGATGGCTACTGAAATTGCAAGCTTGAAGAAGCCAGCACATCTGGGTTTTCCGGGGAACACCAATGTTCCCGGGGGAAACCAGCAGGCCAAGGCCATCCTACTGAGGAGCGGTAAGAAAGTGTTGAATCCAAGGGCGGATGACACGAGCACACCGTAGGACAAAGTTGAAGATGCAATCATCAAGGAGCAGGCCACACCTGTCACCGAGCAAGCTGAAGACATAGCTGAGAAAGGCAATGAAGAACAAGCTACTGAGGAGGAACCGCAGAAATTGACACCCTATGTGCCACCTCATCAAAGGGCACATACCGTTTCGGTCCCCTATCCCAATAGTGCAAAGGCAAGAAAGGTGGATGCACAATTCAAAAAATTTCTGGACAGCTTTAGGAAGTTATCAGTGAATATTCCCTTGTTAGAGGCAATTGAGCAAATCCCGTCTTACGGGAAGTTTCTTAAAGATTTCATCACTAAGAAGAGGAAAATACCCGACACTGAGGTCGTGGTGCTGAAGGAGAAAGTAAGTGCTTTCATTATGGGCACTTTGCCGCCGAAGAGACAGGATCCCCGTTGTTTCAATATTTCTTGCTTTATCGGGAAGTTCAAATTTGGAGAGGCACTTTGTGATTCTGGGGCAAGCATCAATTTGATGCCCCTTTCTACATTTAAAAAGCTGGGATTAAAGGAGTCAAGGCCAAGCAATATGACTATCCAATTGGCCGATAATTCGGTGGTGAAACCTTATGGAATCTGCGAAGATGTCTTGGTGAAGGTGGACCGCTTTGTTTTTGCGGCTGATTTCGTGGTTATGGAAATGCAGAACGAGCATGGCAATGAGTTGCTACTTGGACGCCCATTCCAAGCAACAACCGATATGATCTTGGAGATGGGGAGAGGTCGCTTGACCTTGGGCATTGCGGATGATCTCTTTGAGATGGTCATGCCCACTAGCAATGCATCCACTAAAGAGAAAGCACAGTGTAACATGGTGAAACATGTGGAGCACAATATCTCACTTTGTCTTGGGAAGCCATTCTTGGATATGGCTCATGTGATGAGCAAGATGGATAGAGGGACCTTAGCTGTGGACATTATAGAGCAAACAAAAGTTGTCTCTTTACGCAAGGCTGTTGGATTTCCAAATGATGAAAATGAGGACATTCCACCTTCTTGGGAGGATGAGGCGATCATTACTTCTGTTTTTGATGCATATCCAGAATTGTCGTTGGAGGCGTGTTTGCTAAATGTCACTTATGATTGGATGTGGAGTACTTCACTCAAGGAGTGCGCCAAAATGCTTCATATGCTTCCATGTTTCTACACGAGGCATTATGAAGATTTAGGTACACTTCCCCCACCGATGCAATCATCTCTTATTTGTCCGCCGGAGTTGGAGTTGAAGCCACTGCCCCCGCATCTTAAGTATGTCTTTCTAGCTGAGAAGGACAAGTTACCAGTGATTGTATGTGCATACTTGAGTGCGGATGAGGAGGAGCAACTACTGATAGTGCTCAAGAACCACCGTGGAGCTTTTGGGTGGTCAGTTGCGGACATCAAGGGGATCTCCCCTACACTTTGCCAACACAAGATTCGGCTCGAGGAGGGAGCCAAACCAGTCATTCAGCCTCAAAGATGTTTGAATCCGAGCATGATGGAGGTCGTGAAGAAGGAAGTCATAAAACTTCTTGCTGCAGGGATCATATATGCTATATCAGATTCGACGTGGGTGAGCCCCACACAGGTAGTCCCTAAAAAGGGGGGAATTACTATTACTACCAATCTTTTGAATGAACCTGTCACCACCCGATTGGTAACCGGGTGGCGTGTTTGCATTGACTACCGCCGATTGAATGCCGCAACTCTTAAAGATCATTTTCCATTGCCATTTATCGATCAGATTTTGGAACGTCTTGTCGGTCGGTCGCATTTTTGTTTTCTAGATGGATATTCGGGGTATAACCAGATTTCTATTGATCCTTTGGATCAAGAGAAGTCTACGTTCACATGTCCCTACGGGACTTTTGCTTACCGACGGATGCCGTTTGGATTATGTAATGCGCCGACGACTTTTCAACGCTGCATGCTCGCCATATTCTCTGACATGGTGGAGCGTTGTCTTGAAGTTTTCATGGACGACTTCTCGGTTTATGGAGCATCTTTTGATCAGTGTCTTTATAACTTGGACAAGGTGCTGTAGCGGTGCGAGGACACACACTTGGTCCTCAATTGGGAGAAATGTCACATGATGGTGACGGAAGGAATAGTGCTAGGACACAAGGTGTCTAGCAAGGGTCTTGAGGTAGACCCCATAAAAATTGAGGTGATTTCTAAGCTACCCCCACCAAACTTAGTAAAAGGGGTGAGAAGCTTTTTAGGACACGCCGGGTTTTATCGGCGATTCATCAAGGATTTTTCTAAAATCGCAAAACCTTTATCGGAATTGTTGGAAAAAGATGCAGTTTTTGATTTCAATGAGAAATGTCTTCACGCATTCGAGGTTTTGAAGGAAAAGTTGATTTCGGCTCTGGTTGTTCAAACACCGGATTGGACAAAGCCATTCGAATTGATGTGTGATGCTTCTGATTATGCAGTGGGAGCCGTTTTGGGGCAAAGGGTAGATAATAAGCCCGCTGTGATTTTCTACACCTCCAAAACACTTAATGATGCTCAATTGAACTATACAACTACAGAAAAAGAGTTACTTGCCGTCGTGTTTGCTTTTGAAAAATTTCGGCAGTACTTAGTGGGTTCTAAAGTAGTTGTGTGGACCGATCACGCTGCGATAAAATATTTGATGGAGAAGAAGGATGCAAAGCCTAGACTCATTTGGTGGATTTTGCTTTTACAAGAGTTTGATATTGAAATCAAGGACAAATCGGGAATTGAAAATGTGGTGGCTGACCACTTGTCTAGGTTAGAAAGGGTAGATGAACAAGGTTTACACATACCGATAACCGAGACATTTCCCGATGAACAACTTTTGAAAATTAATTCTAAGGAACCATGGTTTGCTAATATTGTTAACTATTTGGCTTGCGGGATCATCCCGGAAGATTGGTCGTATCAAGAGAAAAAGAAATTCTTTCATTCTTTGAGATATTATTTTTGGGATGACCCAATTCTTTTGGAGCAGTGCAGGGATGGTATTCTTCGCAGGTGTGTGCCGGAGGTGGAGTACGAGAGTGTTCTCCACCATTGCCATGCGTCGCCTACGGGAGGACACCATGCTAGTTCACGGACAGCAGCCAAAGTGTTGGAAAGCGGCCTTTATTGGCCAACTTTGTTTCGGGATGCCTATGATTTTGTGAGGCAATGTGACCCATGCCAGCGCGCAGGTAACATTTCAAGGAGACAAGAGATGCCCCTGAATGTATTTCAGGAAGTTGAGGTATTTGACTTATGGGGCATAGACTTCATGGGACCCTTTGTGTCCTCAAATTCAAATTTGTATATCTTGCTTGTTGTTGATTATGTGTCGAAGTGGGTGGATGCAATCCCCACAAGGACTAATGATTCGAATGTAGTGTGCAGGTTTGTGAAAGAAAATATATTCTGTAGGTTCAGGATACCCCGAATGATCATAAGTGATGGAGGCACACATTTTCGGAATTAGAAATTTTTGACACTTTTGAAGAAATATGGGGTCAAGCACAACATCGGCACCCCATATCATCCACAGACGCAAGGACAGGTGGAGGTTTCAAATCGGGAAATCAAGAAGATTCTAGAAAGGACAGTGGCATCTACGAGGAAAAATTGGAGTGCATTACTACTGGACGCACTTTGGGCATATAGAACGGCGTACAAAACACCTATAGGCACCACGCCTTTTAGGTTGGCGTATGGCCGGGCTTGCCACCTTCCGGTGGAGCTGGAGCACAAGGCCCATTGGGCACTAAGAAGGCTGAACTTGAGCTATGATGAAGCCAGGCGAAAGAGGATGTTCGAATTGAATGAATTAGATGAATTACGCATGACGGCATATGAGAATGCCCGCATCTACAAGGAGCGCACAAAGATGATCCACGATCGACATATCGAGATGCGCACGTTCAAGAAGGGAGACAATGTTCTATTGTTTAATTCCCGTCTCAAATTGCATCCCGGGAAGCTGAAGTCCCGGTGGAGTGGACCCTTCACAGTGGAAGAGGTGAGACCGCACAGTGCAATTCTCGTGCGTGATGGAGATGCCACGTTCTTGGTGAACGGGCAGCGCTTAAAGATGTATTTTGGTGAAAACTACAAGAGGAAAGTGAATGTGGTCAAACTCATTTCACTTATGAATGAATGAGATGTTGGGAAGACGTCTACCCTAAGATGTTAAAGAAGGGCGCTTGTTGGGAGGCAACCCAACCATTGGTACATTAGGATAGTTTAGTTGTAGTTATAGATTGCTTTTATTTCGTTTAAATTTTAGTTTAAAGAAGATACCTTGATCCGTTTGTTCAATGTGCAGGCACAGGCAGGGTCGATACCATCGACACACTGGTCGATGGTATCGACATGGGTTCAGGTTGACAGCTGCAAAAATCGCACTGAGTCGATACTATCGACGCCCCCGTCGATGGTATCGACATACCTACAGACAGTTCGAAACAAAATGTCGATGGTATCGACATGATCACAGGTTGAATGCAACAAAATGGCGGTGTCGCAATAAAAGTCGTCGATACCATCGACCTTCGTCGATGGTATCGACATCCATGTCACCGATCTGCGCCAAGGCATCGACGACGATTGCGAGTCCACGTCAGTGATCCGGATGCTGTGTCGATACTATCGACTTCCGTCGATGGTATCGACAGGTCAGCAATCTGGGTTTCTCGATCCAGCAAACGTCAGCCGTCGATACTCGCGAGGGAGGCGGATACCAGCGAGACGTGTCGATACCATCGACGTGCGCCGATGGTATCGACGGGTCAACAGTGGTGCCGACCAAGTCTATTTAAGGAGACTTGCAACATCATTTGACGTCACACCTTCAGAGCAAGCATCCTCCTTTGCGCCGAGCACTCCCCCGAGCCCTCCAAGACTGAAGAGAAGCGACATCGAGCGAGGATCTTCACCGAGCGGAGAATTTCTTCTCCATCTGCACCGAGCTCTCTTCTTCTAATCCCATCTTCTCGCAAACATGGTGCATGTCGCCGGAGCTTTGTCATCGCGCGCAAATCCCATGGAGATCGAGGAGTTCGTTCCTCCCCCGACCGCTTCTGTTCCTCGCCCACGCCTGATTCACCCTTCCATGGAGGTAAGGAAGGTCTACGAGGAGATTATGAAGCGGAAAATTGAGCCGACCCGGTATGTGGACCGGGGCATGCTTCAGGAGCTTGGTTTCGAGGCCAGCTTGGCCTATGTGCTTCATGGACAAGCACGTCATACCAGCCGACGTCCCGACGATATGTAGTGCCATGCGGACGGGAAGCCATTTTTTGGTGAATGGGCCACCTACAAGGAATTAGTGGCGGAGTTTATGGCGTCCCTCGACGTCTGCGTCATGCCAAACGACGTGGTGGCGTCGGATCGTGAGTGGATCAGGGGCCGGGTGTCCTTTCGGTTGTTCAACAACAACTACAACATCACGCTGGTCCAGTTCAATAAAATCTTCAATTGGAACCACTCCAAACATGATCACCGACGTCCGGACTCCCGCACCGACTACGACAAGATCTTCGCCGAGCTAGTTACAGTGCCGGCAGGAAAGACTGTGAGCTACCATAATGCAGCGGTAGCAGATTTTGAGCACCCGTTCGTCCGGGTCCTTCATCGGATGTTGAGCTTGACGTTCTTCGCTCGGAGTGATTTGGCGTTGAGCAAGTTTCAGGAGAGCGATCTCTTCTTCCTCTACGCACTCCTGAAGCGACAACCATGCAAATGGGGGGCGTTCTGTCTACAACGCGTCCTGGCGGTAAAGAGGAGTACAAGGAAGGCTCCGATCCATTTCGGTGGGCTCATCACCAAGTTGGTGTCTTACTTGGGGCTGAATTTTCAGTCCATGACTCCGATTTCCACAAAGAGTAAGGTGAACGTGCAACACTTGCACCGTTCAAACCTTATCCTTCTCCGGGATGGGTTGGCGTACGCACATTGCCACGTCAACCAAGCTTATCAGGAGCGCTCACTGCCGGACGACGTCTTCAACATCGAGGGCGCGCAGCATTTTAGGTGGCCAATCATAGCCATCGAGTCCTCCGAAGAAGAAGGCGGCAACGACGAGCAAGGAGGCGAGGCTGAGGAGGAAGAGGAGGCTTTCACACCTCTTCGTGCACGTGTAGCGCCACGGAAGCGTCCTAGGATGCATCCGGGTGCGTCTTCATCATCACAGCCCCCGCCGCCATCACCACAGCCCTCGCAGCCAGCCGAGGATCCCTACTCCATGCAGGGAATGTACACGATGCTGCAGGATATACAGCAGACTCAGTAGCAGCACATGTCTATGTATACCGGTATTCATGATACTATGAGCCGAGTACTTGATAATCAACGGGCTATGTTCGAGAATGAACGTCTCCTCCTCGCCAACCAAGAACAGATACACAACCGGTTGCAGCGGATGGAGATGCAACAGGAGCCATTTTATGACCATTACTGGAGTCAGGACTACTTTGGAGGCTATCCACAGCCTCCGCTGAGGACCCAATATGATCCAAGCTTCCAGGGGGAGTATCTGTCTTGGGATCCTACGGCCCCGCAGTACCCGCCTCCTCCTCCACAGGATTGATCAGGGTATCTTTGTTCCACCCTTAGGTTTGTTTTTGACTATGAGGCCATAGTCGAATTCAAGTTTAGGGGGGTAGCTGGAACATCTCTATCTTTTCTTTTGTTGTTTTTAGTTTTTGCTTTGTTATTTGTTTCTTGCATTTTTAGGTTGTGTTTAGGATCCACATCTATCTAGTGTAACCGTGGATGTCGTAAAAATTGTCATCTCGCTGTTTTCATGGGAAATTTAAGGGAATTTTAAAATTTTTGTGTCTTTTGGATAGCTTGACTTGGTTGTCCTTGGGGAACTTATCCGATGAAAATGATTGATTATGTCAACTTTAAAACAATATGTCACACCTATACTCCCTTGGACTCATGAAAAGTGGATAGTAACGGTTGTTTGAGCCTAACCTAACCAAATGGTAATGAGACCTTAATTGGACGTAAGAGAGAGAATCCTTTGAATCACTACACATGTCAGTAAGGAGGGACACATAATACTCTTCTAAGGTTCAGTCATCTAATCTTGTGATCATTCCACTTCATTCTTCCATAATCCACCTAAGAATTGGAAGTAAAGCACAGTTTTAATTCCTTCTTGTGTGCATAGCATTTAGATAGGAATTGCATTGATATTTTCCATACTTTTGCATAAAAAGAGAAAAATATAGGGATTTATGCACATTACCTTTAGGTGCATGCCATGTAGTTGCACTCATGAATCTCATGATTTCCATGCATAAAGTACACCATGTATCTCAATTTCTCTTAAAAAGTGATCTAAACTGTTCCATACCTTCGAATAGTGCAAAGACTTCCAATCATGAAGAAATTAGCCAAAACATGTATCTCAAAGCAATTATGGATATGTGGGCTAAAAGAAAGAAAACAATTTCTGAAAATCTAAAAAAGAAAAAAAAAATTCTGAAAAAAAGGGAATTTTGAAGAAAATGGAATAAGAGGGAGAAAGGAACATGATGTCACATGCATTACAGGAGAATTGAGTACATGATGTGGCTTAATTAGATTTCCATCTTATTTTGAGGTGGAAGGTTAGTGCATGCATCATTTCACCCAATTTTAGGCATTAGGGCATTTCTAATGTGCATTTGCATCATTTAGGACATTTTGTTTTTATGCATATTGAAATTGTGCAATACTTTCAAGTTCTTCCATGAACCACCCATTCCATCCACCCGTAGCTCGGATTGGTAGGCCACCGTGAATTTCTCCTCACTAATGATTATCAGGAGAACTGCTTCCATGTAGATGGTAGTTAAGGGCGAGCAACGTAGTGTAGGCGATCACAAGATGCACCAATGCTGAATCGGCGAATTTTATTATGTTAACTGCCTTATGTGATAGTGTTCATCGGTCTGAAGGATAATTTCTCTTATTGACGATTATTGTCGCCTTTAGGGTAATTACTGTTATGTGGTTAGAGAAGGCCGGTTTGAGAACGTTCAGTGGGAGTCACATGGGATGTGGGTTGGTGTGTTGATTTTTAGTTGACATCTGCAATTCTATTCTAAGGATTAGTCGCTCGAGGGCGAGCAATGTTTAAGCTTAGGGGAGTTTGATGCGATGATTTTTAGTCGCATTTATAGACCTTTTTCATATGTGTTTTGTGCTCTAATTACTCATTTTTATGGATAATATTGCATAATTCACTCATTTCGGTCTTTGCCTTCATATTATGTCAAATCCCCTCTGTTTTACTATTTTGAGCATTATTTATCATAATATTATTATTTGTGTGGATTTACTTGGTCTTGTTGTGAAATTTCAGGAAAAACAAGTATTTGCTTCCGTCGATACCATTGACGGAAGTCGATACCATCGACCAAGCCACAGGTTTCCAGCCGAGAGGAGCAGCACAGAGTCGATACCATCGACACTCAAGTCGATGGTATCGAGATCCCTTCAGGTTGTTGGCGAGGAAACTGTCGATACCATCGACGGAAGTCGATGCCATCGACACATGGAGAGCTACAACGTCGCTAAACGACAACAACCGACGCTAAAGAGAGTCGATACCATCGACCCAAGTCGATGGTATCGAGATGACCACATGCACTCACATCAAAAGAAAAGAAAGCTGCCGCTAATACGCTGGGTCAATACCATCGACCCGCGTCGATGGTATCGACGCCGGCAGATATGCGTTGGATCTGTTTTGATCTCGATCGGACGGCTGTTGTTATTTGATGACCTAATTAGGGACTTATACCTAATGACGGCCGCCCACACGAGAGGAGATCTGGATTTTGCATTGCACGAGTGCCGAGGGAGGAAAAAAAAGGAGAACGGAGGCCAGAAGCTCATCCCGGGTGATTCGGACGCTGCCAAAGACGAATTACACCACCGACAGGCGGGGAAGCTCGTATTCTACGCCAAGGATCTACCGGTTCTTCTCCGTTCAGGGGTTTTCCCACTTGTTTCGCGTTTTTCTTATGAATTACCCTATTTCTACCATATATTCGTGCGAGATGAACATGAGAGGCTAAAACCCTCCATCTTTAGGACCGGGAGTAGCCTGGGAATGCATTGTATGAAAATTTTATATTGATAATTCATATTTTCTCTCTCAAATCCGTGGTATAGATTCGTTTTCTCCATATATATTGTTATGCTTGATCACCATAATAATAATTTAATTCCCTTAATCACTTCGACAGAAGGATTAACGGTTGAAAAGAGACGAAACCTACATTAATCAATAAAACCCTTGACAAAGGAGTTGTAAAATTAATGGTGGGAACTGAGAGACCGTTTTTAATGCGCTTAGTCTAGGGGAATGATTACTACGACGGTGGAATCTACCTAGACCTAAGTAGTGAATTACACCACGACAGTGGGTAATTCTGTTTTCAGGCCACTACCCGGATAAAGAGAGAAGAGTGAGGAATTATATAAAACCTAATACAATGTTGACCCGCGGTGAAACCGCAATCCTAAAGATATCCTTTTAAATTGATTAAATTAACATTTAATTGATTGTTTTCTTTGTTTCATTTTATTTTCTTTTAATTTAGACAACAAACCTTACTTTGTTATTCGGCCTAGCTGATTGCGATTAGTTAGTAGAAGTCTCCAATAATTCACGTATCCCTGAGTTCGACTCGGGCCTCACAAAGGCCTATATTACTCGACGTGTATACTTGCGTTTAAGCACGTAGTAAAATACACGTCAGTGAGTCTGGAAACTCTACATCTGGTGTAGTTTGTTGTGTGTTCATCAACTTGAACAACTTTATCCAGACTTCTCCTAATCTTTTCAAAAAGATCCAATTGTACAAATGTAAAGGAAGATCCAATATCCTTACCTAGGTGAAAATCCTTGATAGATTAACATTTGATGGAATGAAACCACTCACCCATAACCAAATCATTAGACAGGATCTGAAAATTGAACAATGCCTACCAATTAACACATTCATCCAGTCTTGGTGGCATGGAAACAAAATGATGAAGTGATTCATACCTACTTCATGGACCTTCCATAGTTTAATAGGCTTCCAAGGGGATCATAATTGATCTCACATAGTCATACAACCTATATTATAATTTATCAACTTGATTTCAACAAAAAACCTCTACAACTAAGAATCATTGTGTTAGTATCTGGTGCAATCCATAGCTCAAGGGATCTCCACTCATAGGTCAATAAAATATCATCATGGTGGGCACCCTGTATTTCATTATCATCAATAAAATTACTAGTAGAAGGTACAATTCATCCTATTCCTACAACTATAAATGAGGAGTGTAGATCATTGTTAACCATCTGTGTAGATTCAACCACTTGGGTTGTTTGTACAGAGAGGTCATATGATAATTTTAATGTGGCATAATGTAATTGATTTGATAATACTAAAGGAAACCATGTCAATTATGTCTCATTCAGTTTTGATATAATGATGCAAATAGTTAGATTTCTAAAGAACGATGATACTCGATGACATAAGTCAATAAGTTGAGGATGTAGATAATGATATCATGTATAATAAGTACATACATTCTTGTTATGACAATAGTTAGATATCATTATGGAAGCAAAATAGATGACAATAATACATAAGATTAGATTGTGTGTTGATCGATGATAGGATCTAATTAGTCATGATATTGGATATCAAGTCAAACACATAGATACTTTTTAGAGAACATTTTATCATGTAGATCCACCTTTAGAGTGATACACTAAACCCTTGTATGATAGTCAAAATCAGTTCTCAAAATGATAATGGTGATTGTGGTTCTTAGCTCTGGAGTCACTACACTCATTAGTTGGCAGACATTTTCACTAAACCTCCAGCTAGAGACCAATTGAACTTTATTAGATCTAAACTATTCATAACTTCTTTGAATAAATTTGATATGCCATCTAGCTATTTGTCATCTATCCAATATGCTTTGCCTATGTTTTGATCCTTTTTTCTTGCTAATATGCTAAAAATCAATTTTCTTATTCTATTTGCCTTATTTTACTCTTTTTTTGGTTTTTTTGCAAACACTTGTTTTATCACAAAATAGTACCCAACGATGAGTGATATGTTCCTAGGTATGTTTAAAATGCAAATTGGATTTGAAAAATAAATTAATTGGAAATCTAATTGCTAGAAATTAGAAATTTTAATGTTGGTTCAGTTGGACCATCAATTGAGTTTCCAACTCAACCGATCGGAGGCCGAGAGCTTTTTTTAAGAGCCTATCAGTTGATGGCCGAGTTAGGGCAAGCACATGTTAGGTTCGTCCAACTTTTCTCCCTCTAAACTAGAGAAAAATTGATTGATCCCACCGCTAGCCCCCTCAAGCTCAAACCCTAGCCCCGACCTTCCTTTCCCTAGCCCTAGTTTGACCTAGATCGGCCTCCCTTTACCTCCTACCTATCAACCTAGGTGTGTGGATGGGTTTTGGTAGTATTTATCTTGCTTTTTTTCTCTCTGTGTTCTCCATTTCATCTCAATGGCATCCAATAGGAGAAAGAGGGTGGCCCTAGTTGGAGAACCATCATCATCTACCAACTCACATCTCATACCCTTTATTGACACATTTTTTATCTCCAATGAGGCTCTAAATAGGTACAAGGACCTCCTTCCTAGGAATCCTTTTCCTTTTTGTGACATTTTTGAGCCATCCCCTCATAGACAAATGGTCATTAATCAAGTGGCCGAGTTGCTTTACAATCACCATCTTTCCGCCTTGTGTGTCAAATACTTATGCTACATCAATTCCATAACTTGCACAAAATCTATTCATGAATTCTATGCTTGTAATGGAATTATGATACACTAATACCACCACCCAATACTCAAGTAGTCCTCACTTCCATGATCGTAGGCAAGAAATTCCAAGTCTCTGAGAATACCCTGAACATCTTCTTTTCAAGTATTGAAGTGACTAACACCTAGAGGAAGGACTATCGTGAGTATTTTGACCTAGTTGAGCCTGAGGCCTTTTGCAAGCAGTATGCCCTTACTCTACCTGATATTCACAAATTCTTAAAGAAGCCTTAATTCCCATATAGGAAGCAGTGTACCCTTCCCTCCTCCACCTTAGATCTCAAGAATGACATACTTGCCTTAGTTGTTAACTGCAATATTCATCACAATAAAAATTAGACTGAAATTGTAGAAAACACTACGATAATTATGGATTGTCTATTGAAGAACATAAGACTCAAGTGGGCAAGATATGTTCTCCACCATATGACCTACTTTGACATAGGTAAGAACACCCGTGGCACCCACCCACCCTACCCAGCCCTGATCTATGGTCTTTTTTATCTTGCCACTAGCAAATCTCTTTTCCAAGACATTCACTGCAAACATGCCTGAGAAGGAGTTTGCATTAGTGAGACCACACTTTATAAGTTTGTTCCTATCCCATCATCTACCGCACCTGGTGCCACTAGCTATTCCTTACCTCTACCCCTGCACCGCCACTGCCTCATCCTACCTGACCTGCCCACGCCTCATTCCATGTATCCAATGAAACCCTCATCAGCTACATGATGCGTCAACAGGCGTACAACCTTCAGGTTTAGAAGCATATGCATTCAAATCTATGTGATATCATGTCCAACATTAACCTATCTTATGCACATCCTTACCCTACCTACCATCTCTATCCATAAGGTGACTATGCATCCTATGTAAATGATCACTTTAACCCAACCCCTCCACCCGTTGCTTTTGTTGTGACACCCTTTGTAGTTGGTGGATCTACCCATGGAGTGTTAACTCTGATAGTTGGCCCTAGGAAACTCTTCTTGGTAGTCTTGGTACTTATGCTCCTTCCTTCCCATAGGCCAATGAGATTCATGCTCTTAGCATGTCTTGGGCTGAGTAGAATGCCCGTTGGCCCAGTCGTGGTATTAGTTCTCTTACTGATGAGATGATTCCAGACTAGGATGATGAGGCTACTGTTGTTGATGAGGAGGCTTCTGAGGATGATGAGGATGATGATGGCTCATATGGCTTTTTTGTTTCCTATGGTGATGAAGGTGATGTTGTCTCTACTACACCTTCAGACGGTGATGATGACTATCAGCCAAAGCTTCTGATGATGATGTTGATGATGCGGAAATATAAGACCTAGATTTTTATATTTTCTAATTTTTAGTCTATATGTTGAGAATGTATATCTTTTTAGACTATTTTGTATTAAAAAGATCTAGGCACATTTTTTGAGATGCACTATTTTATCATCAAGTTTTCATCATTTTTGTTTGTAGTTTCTCCTTAGAGCATGATTTTTTGGTTTTAATTTTAATCTTGTGTACACATACTCTTTGATTTACTAAATCTCATGAGTTAGTACCATGTTTACCATATTTTATTACGACTTAGACTATATGTTTGTCTCGTCTATGTTTCATGTATGCTTTGAGATTGCATGTTGAAGATGTATATTTGGTTGTTCTAGGAGAAGACTCATTTTTGTGCTCTTCTACCCCCTTCCTTTTTTATAATGTCAAAAGGGTAGAGATGTTCAATGTTTTGAAGATCAACCATATTGCTTTTACTACCTATGCGATCCTTTTCTTGTTCATTATATGCTTTATCATGTAACTTGCTAAAAGGATCATAGAATATATAACATGTTGATTGGTGTAGGAATACTAACTATGTTGGTAAGAGGAAGCATAGATTGAGGGGGAGCTATTCACATTGTTCAAATGATGAACCCCCCTGGAATTCACAAGGCAAAGGTATAACTTTACATATCCTTTTGAGTACAATTGAGGGATGATTTGTCATTGTGAAAAAGGTGGAGAATGTTGAGTTTAGAGTTATACATTGTTCATATTTTGATAATGACTTAACCATTCTATTCCTATGTATCTAGTATGTTTTTTCAAGATTGATTTCAGGCGTTAAACAAATGAAAAGGATATAATTTCACAAGCCATAGCTTGTTCAAGTTCAAGTCAAAAGCAATCCAAGTGTGCAATTTGGGAAATCAATCCAAATGAACTTGGATGATTTTTGTAATCACTTGGATTGATGATATTACTCATAACTAAGATGAGAAACAATCAGGGACACTTAATTCCAACATTTGATCACTCAAATTTCAATTTAGAAAATTTTCCACAGGCTCTTTATCGGTTGAATTGGAAACTCAACCGATCCTATTATGGATTTTTTGGAGAGACCAATCGATCAAGATGCACACTCACAGAACTCAATCGATCATTCAACTAAGCAAAATTGATTTTGACTCATCGGTCGAGTTTCCCAGGACAAACTCAATTGATAGTTTGAAAATTGGCTTTGTCACTTAGTGGATCGGTCGAGTTATATTTATTGAAACTCGACCCAATGTATTGTACAAAAAATGCAAAAAAAGTGACTATAATTGTGAGAATATATCTATTGTAACTTGGAAAATTGCTATATTTCACCCTTAAGTGATCCCACACTCAAGGGAACACCTCCAACTATAAATAGGACCCCTTGGAGTTTATTCTAAGTTTTCTCATTCATGCTATTCTAAGTCCTTGCTATAGTTGAGAGTGTTGCAAATCCTTGAGCCCCTTTCTCCCTCTCATTTGCAAAGCATTTTGTAATTATGAGTGAGTTAGGCCAGCTGTATGAGAGCTACTTCCTTGTGCTTGTAAATCTCTCACTCCATTCCATCTTCCCTACCCCTTTTCTCATGGAAGCAAAGGTAAGCTACTCTGAGTGAATGTGAAGTTGTTGTTGTTCTTCTTTAAGGTTTCAGAAGAGGTGAAGATTTTCTCTAAGTGAAGGAGAAGGGAAAGGACAAGATTCAAGAAGAGTGGGCAAATTCCGTCAAGGCCAAACACTTTCTGCAAGTGTGGGTACGTCCTTGTTGATGGAAAAAGATATCTTCATAAAGTTAGTAAGTCCTTGTATACGTGGAAGACTCTTTTCTTGAATAGGTAAGTCCTTGGATTAGTGGCGGTCTCCTTGTAAATCTTAAGAATGGAATATAAGTATACATGGATTGCAATGTCCTCGAGGTTGAGATCTCTAGGTAGTGGATTGACTCTCTCCTCTTTTGGAGAGTGGAACCACTCTAAAGCACCTTGTATAAGTTCTTGTTTCAATTTCTCTCATCCCTTCTGTGCTTGTTTAGTTTGGACTTCAAATTGCGCGTAAGCTATTAGTTTTTGTTGATATAATTTGTCAGTCTAACTTAACTTGTGAGAATTTTGCAACTCTATTCACCCCCCCTAGAGTCCTAGATCTAACAAGTGGTATTAGAGCAAATGATCGTCTCCAACAATCTCCCATAAGATGAGAAGATGGACAACAACCTACTTGGTTCACTCAACCTAGAGGTAGGCTTCTCCATGCATCCTCCAAACTTTGACAAAACCAACATCCTATATTGGAAGTGCCATACGTAGTTCTACATTCAAGACATTAACTTTGATATGTGGAAGGTGATGGTCACACCATACAAGGATCCAACTGGAGTTGTTTCTACATGGAATGAAGTAGCACTAAAAGAAGCCCAGCTCAATGCAAAGCCATAAGAATCCTCTATGCAACCCTTACCCTAACAACGTTTAACTACATCTCATCTTGGGACACCACCTATGAGATTTGGGATGAATTGTGCATTACCTATGTTGGCACAAAGCAAGTCAAGGAGGCTAAGATATACATGTTGAACAAACTTCTAGAGAACTTCAAGATGGGCACTAAAAAGGGATTGTGGTGATGTACTCTAGGCTAAATGTGATCACCAATGGCCTCGATACTTGGGAAACACTTTGGATAGAGGTGTAATCAAATCCAAGCTCTTGAGGACTCTACCAAAGACATGGGAGTCAGAGGTGACCTCCATTAAAGAAGTGAGGGGCCTTGGTGACATCCCAACCGAAGAGGTCATTGGCAAGCTCCAAACTAATGAGCCTTGTTGGTCAAGAATCTGGCAATGCAAATAACTTCTCCTCACCTCAAACACCTCAAAAAAATGGGGTTGTAGAGAGGAAGAATAGGTCACTACAGGAGATGGGTAGGACTATGCTTTTAGAGTATGACACTCCCAAGATATTTTGGGTTGAAGCTGTGAGTAACTAATGTTTTGTGCAAAATGTATTTTTACACATCCTTCTTTATAGAAAACCCCTGATGACCTATGGTGTGGTAGAAATCCTTCTATCAAGTATTTTCATATTTTAGATGTCCTTGTTTTGTTTTGAATATGAAAGATTTTCTCAATAAAGTTTGATCTGAAATCTTATAAGGATTTCTTTCTTAGTTATAGTACTACTAGCAAGGCTTGTAGAGTGTTTAATATTGATCTTGCTAAAGTAGAAGAAGATATAAATGTTAAGTTTATTGAAACTAACCCCTCTATTCCCAAAGATATTGTTCCAAATGATGACGTTGCAGGTAAACTAATTCCTATTCTAAAGAACTCAACATCACCGAAAAGGAAAAGGAGGTGGTAATTCAAGAAGAAGAACAAGATGAAGAGAAGAAGGATCCAACTCCCCAATTTGCAAAGTATCATACAAAAGAGTTGATTTTAGGTGACCCATTTGAAAGAGTGAAGTCGCGGGCTGCATTCAACAAAGAACAACCTAACAATGCCTTCATCTCACAACTAGAGCCAAAGAACCCATAAAGGAAGCTCTTGGGGATGATGAATGGATGCTAGCCATGCAAGAAGAGTTGGAAAATTTTGAAAAGAACAAAGTGGGACCCTAGTGCCAAGATTAAGTGATAAAAAGATCAATGCACCAAGTGGGTCTACCACAATAAGCTAGATGATAGAAGAAAAATGGTAAGGAACAAAACAAGGTTAGTGGCTCAAGGCTACAATCGATAGGAAGGTATATATTTTGATGAAACATATACACCTGTATCTAGACATGAGTCCATTCGTATGTTACTTGCTTTTGCTAGTTATAAAAACTTTCTTCTTTATCAAATGGAAGTGTAAGTTGCACAACCACCGGGCTTTGAACATGATAGTTTACCTAACCATGTTTATTTTTTACAAAAATCTCTCTATGGACTCAAACAAGCACCTCAAGCTTGGTATGAGAAATTAAAGTGTTTTTTGTTAGATTATGGGTATATCATGGGAAAAGTAGATTCTACCTTATTTCTAAAGAACACTTCTAAAAAATTTCTTATCAATCAAATATATGTTGATGATATCATTTTTGGTGGAACTAACCTTGATATTTGAAAAGAATTAAGTGACCTTATGAATAGTGAAATTAAAATGAGTATGATGGGTGAGCACACATTCTTCCTCGAATTTCAAATCAAGCTAAAGAAAGATGGGAACTCCATCAGCCAAGGCAAGTACACAAGTGAGTTACCAAAGTGCTTTGGGATGGAAAACACCAAGCCGATGGATGCACCCATGTCAAACACCACCAAACTTGATAAGGATGAAGAAGGTGAGAAGGTAGATGAGAAGATCTATAGAGATATGATCAGAATTTTATTTTACTTAACTAGCTCTAGACCTGATATAATGTTTAGTGTCGCCTTGTATGCTCACTTTCAATCAAATCCTAAGAAATCTTAAGGTACTTAGACAAAACTCCAAATTTTTGTCTATGATACCCCAAGTGATGTGGATTACACATGATGCTTGGTTGATAGAAAGTGCACAAGTGGGACTTAATTTCTCCTAGGACCATGCTTGGAGTCTTGGTTCTCTAAGAAAAAGAGCACAGTGGAATTATCAACCACTGAGTCTGAATATATTGCAACCGAGAGTTGTTGTGCCTAGGTTCTATACATGAAGCAAATTCAACAAGACTTTGACATTCATTTTGTTCTTTCTCCCATCTAATAGGATAATACTAGTGCAATTAACTTTTCATATAATCCCATCTTAAATAGTAGAACTACGAATATAGATGTTCTCCGTCATTATCTTTGTGATCACATTGCCAAAAAGGATATCTGTATCACACATGTCGACACAGAAAATCAATGGGTAGACATTTTCACTAAACCTCTAGCTAGAGAGAAATTTAAGATTATTCGATCTAAACTTCTCATAACTACTTTTGAATGAATTTGATATTCCTTCTAGTTATTTTTCATCTATCCTATATGATGTTCCTATGTTTTGATCATCTTTGCTGGCTAATATGCTAAAAATCATTTTTCATGTTATGTTTTCCTTATTTTTCTCTTGTTTTTCGGTATTTCCCGCAAATGCTTCTCTTGTGTTAGGGTATTTTTTGCAAATGCTTGTTTTATCATAAAATAGTACCCAATGAAGAGTGATATGTGTCTAAGTATGTTTAAAATGCAAAATGGACTTGGAAAATAAATTTAATTATCCCTCTGATGGCTCAAAATCAGAATTTCCAATGTTGGTTCAGTTGGATCATCGTTCGAGTTGCCAACTTGACCGATCGGAGGCTGAGAGCTTTTTTAAAGAGCCTATCAGTCGATTGTCTGAATCAGAGAACTCAAACGATGGCCGGGCTAGAGCAAACATAAGTTAGGTTTGGTCGACTTTTCTCCCTCTCAACTACAAAAAAATCGACCGACCCCACCACTAGCTCCCTCAACATCTCAACCCTAGCCCCAACCTTACTCTCCCTAGCCCTTGTACAACCTAGATCAACCTCCCTAGACATCCTTCCAATCAACTCAAGGTGTGTGGACAGGTTTTGTTGGTGTTTCTCTTTTTTTTCTCTCTCCATCCTCTCCATTGCGTATCAATGGTGTCCAACAAGCGAAAGACGACGTCCTCAGTAGGAGCACCATCATCGTCTACCAACTCACATCTCATACCCTTTGATGACACATTTTTTGTCTCCAATGAGCTTATAAATATGTACAAGGACATCCTTCCTATGAATTCTTTTCCTTTCCGTGCCCTTTTTAATCCATCCCCTCAGAGACAAAGGGTCATTGATCAAGTGGCTGAGTTGCTTTACAATCACCATCTTTCTTCCTTGTGTCGAACACTTGTGCTACATCAATTTCATAACTTGAACAAAAGTCATTCATGTATTCTATGCTAACTTGCAATAGAATTATGACACACTCATACCACCAACCAATACTCAAGTAGCCCTCACTTCCATGATCGCAGGGAAGAAATTTCAAATCTCTGAGGATACCCTGAACATTTTCTTTTCAGGTACTAAAGTGACTAACACCTAGAGGAAGGACTATCCTGAGTATTTTGACCTAGTTGAGCCTGAGGCCTTCTACAAGTAGTATGTTCTTTCTCTTTCTCTTCATGATATTCAAAATTCTTGAATAAGCCTCATTCTCATATAGGAAGAAGTGTACCCTTCCCTCCTCTACCTTAGATCTCAAGAACCACATACTTGCCTTAGTTGTTAACTACAATATTTTTCCCAACAAAAATCAGACTAAAATTATAGAAAACACTATGGTAATTATGTATTGTCTCTTGAAGAACATATGCTTAAATTGAGCATGATATGTTCTCCACCATATGACCTTCTTTGATTCAGGTAAGAACATCTATGGCACCCACCCACCCTACCCAACCCTGATCTATGGTCTTTTTTTCATCTTGCCACTGGAATATTTCTTTTCCACGACCTTCACTACAAACCTTCCAAGAAAGGAGTTTGCATTAGTGAGATGACACTTCAAAGTTTGTGCCTATCCCATCCTCTACCACACCTGGTGGCTCTACCTATACCTCTACCTCTACTTGTGCACCACCACCACCGCAGCCTACCTGACCTAATTGCGCCTCATTCCATGTATACAATGAACCCCTCATGGGCTACATGAAGCGTCAATAGGCTTACAACCTTTAGGTTCAGGAGCATATGCATCGGGTTCTCTTTTCCATCATTTCCAACATGAACCTATCCCATGCACATCCTTATCCTACCTACTTACCTTACCTAGAAGGTGACTATGCATCCTATGCATATCATCACTTCTACCCAACCCCTCCATCCAAAGCTTCCGCTATGACACCGTATGCTATTGGTGGATCTATCCTTGGACATATACCGCTGACAAATGGCCCCTTAGCCACTCTACTTTCTAGTCTAATTACTTATGCTCCTTCCTTCCGAAAAGTTAATGAGCTTCATGCTCTTGGCATGTCTTGGGCTTAGCAGAATGCCCTTTGGCCCAACTATGGTTTTGGTTCCCTTACTGATGAGGAGATGCCAGACTAGGATGATGAGGTTGTTGCTACTGATGAGTAGGTTTCTAAGGATCATGAGGATGATGATGGCTTTGTTGGTGGCTATTGTGATGAAGGTGATGTTGTTGTCTCTGCTGCACCTTCAGACGTGGATGATGACTTTGATCCAGAAGCTCCTAATGATGATGTTGATGATGTGGACATTGAAGACCTAGATATTTAGATTTTCTAGGTTTTAGTCTAGATGATGATCATATATAACATTTTAGGCTATTTTGTATTTAAAGCATCTGGGCACATTTTCTGAGTTGTACTATTTTATCATTTAGTTTTCATCATTTTGGTTTTTAGTTTCTTCTGAGAACATTCTTTTTTGGTTGTATTCTTAATCCTTTTTTGACTTATTCTTTGATTTCTATATCTCATGAGTTACTGCCATGTTTTCCATATTTTATTGTGACTTTGATTGTATGTTTCTCTCATCTCTGTATGATGTATTCTTTGAGATTTCATATTGAGGATGTATGTTTGTTTGTTCTTGGAGAAGACCCATTTTTTGTTCTCTTCTACCCCCTTCCTTTTTGATAATGTCAAAAAGGGGAGAGAAGTTCAATGTTTTGAATCTCAACCACATTTCGTTTATTTCCTATGTGATCTGTTTCTTGTAAATTTAAAGTTATATCATGTAACTTGCTAAAAGGGTGATACAATATACAAGTCTTGTTGCTTTGTGTAGATAGACTAATGACGTGGTCTATTATCACACTAACAAATTCACTCGGGGTTGAAATCCCTGAGTTTTTAACCAAAACCTTGTGCAATAATACCACCCGCAAGCAGACGAGTCTTAACACAGTATAGTTAAGGATCGAATCCCAAGGGACAACATTTTTAAGAATTGTTGCTAGTCTAGTCTAGTTAAAGTAAGGCTAGTATTTAGAACAAAAGTTGATTTGAGTTTAATTAAACTAATTGCAAGAAAGTAAAGAGAAGAATTAAAGTCGAATCTAAGTTAATGATGAGATCACTGGGTTGTATCGAGTTTCACCACCGCTACACATGCAAACACGTCCTAACATCAAACATCCAGTCAAGATCTAACTATCCAAATAGAACTAATACGAACCCTGCGGGAAGGATGTTTAGGTTCGCATAAGCATCACCTTAGGCATCAGATTTTTGGTCGCCATCTGGATCATGCACTTACGGTTCTGAAGATACAGCTATCCAACTTAAGTTGTGGGGCCCCTATATAGCCATTAGGCACACAGAATCGTCACCGTGGGCTAGATGGCTTGTCTCCTCATGGATCATTAAACTTATGACCTCAGGGAATCCCATTCTACTTCTAGTCAGGGATTCAACCATGTTAATCGACATCCTATCCTACATATTGAAGTTCTTACAACATAGGAATGAACAAGATAAAAGCAAGAAAGAGATCAATCTACAAGCAAACATCGACGATTAACAACGAAATGGAAAGTCATATACATTGCCATGGAATGTTTAAATGAAAAGACATGAAAACATGGCCAGTGGGGCTAATCCCTGCACCCCAGTGAAAAGAAAAATAATCGCTCATCATGTGAGGAACAATAAGAACAAGAGAGAGGTAACATTCTGCCATGAGCATGATGAAGAAGATGGTCACAACTCGGTGAAGATATGGTCTTCTATGCCACGTTGTAGTAGTTTTGGATGAGGAGCGAGGGACAACACGACAGATGGGGCAGACCTACTCTCTCCACCTGCCTTCTCATTTCAGCATTCTTGCTCACAGTAGGAGGGGAAGCCTTTGGATGCATATGTGGTGTGGATGCACATAGATGGATCGTGGAGAAGAGTGATGGATCGGGATCCCTTTTCAGGGGTCGATCCTATGTTCAGGTAGCCTGGCGGCGTCTCCGATCCCCCCTCCTCAAATGAGGACCCTTGTGGTTCTATTTATATGCTTGGATGGGGTCTTACATGGTTTGGACATTGTTGCAATTTTCACATTTTTGGGAACTATCAGTTTTGCAGTATGGAGGCCTCTCACGGTTTGGCTACTCGGTCTTGTGTTTGTTGCCTCAACTGGTCTTCAGTAGGCAATCATACATACGGTCTCAGGGCAACCAGTCTTCAATGCCTATAAGTCTTGGGCTTCATATGGTTTTGCATCCCAGCGGTCTCGTCATCCCAATGGTCTCAAGAATGGATGGACTCTTTACAATCTCAAAACTGATCGCCTCCGTGTGGTTTGGGCAATGGCAACACCATCCTCACGGTTTGGAGACTGCTAGGGCCTTCATGCAGTTTGGAGACCGCTAGGACCTTCATGCGGTCTTGCTGTCATGTGGTCTCATGCCTCTTGTTGTCTTGAGGTCCTCGTGGTTTGAGGACCACTAGGGATCTCACAGTTTGAGGACCACTAGGGTCCTAGTGGTTTGAAGACTGCTTAGGCGTGAGGGGAGGGTCAAAGGAAAGACCATGCGAGCAGATGAATGAGAGGCATCGATCCACCGATCTGATGGTGTGGAAGGCTCGCGGTCTTGAGACTGGGGGGGGGGGTAGAGAGCTAAGACCAAGAGGGGAAAATGAGTGGTGAAACAGAATGGTTGAACAGATCAAGATTATGAGATCGAGAATGAATGGTCAGGTGGAGTAGGGTTTGAAACCGAAAGTGGGTGGAGATGGATGTAAGGGTGATGTTGATGAAGATGGAAGTGGAATGTGAAGCAAGTGATTGTGATGACCATTGATGGAAGGTGAAGAAGAAGACGATAAAGGGTGTTGATGAAGGTGGATTTAGGGTTGAGTGAAGGTGGGCCCCAACTGAAGGTTCAACCTCATCGTGACATGCATGATCTGCATGAAATTCATATAAATCTAGTTAGTAATCTTGATAATTCAACCAATTAAGTAAATTTTCATATTGTAAGATCTAGGAGATGAAAGTGAAAGTATTTAAGAAAAACGAGGTCCAAAGATGGCGACTGAATTCATGATGAATATGCATTCATAAAAACATCCTAAACGTAAACGTTGCTCGTCCTCGAGTAACATAAAATCTGAAACAGTCGCCATATGAATAATTTCACTTCGTGTGACTGCCTCATCTTCACATCATGATTGTTTTCTTTCTACATAGTATAATAAGCATCTCAACTTCCTGAGATCACTTAACACATCTTACCATATCTTCATTCCTGAGTTTGTTTCCCAACATCACTTCCTTCACACTTTTTCCAACAACAAGCATTTCTAAGAGTTTTGTAACAGTCCATACATACCCGTAGAACAACAAGTGTGCATCTCATCTCACACTGGTGTACTTCAAGATAATGGAGGCATTCATTGTGCCTTTAGGTGGAAAAGGGAGTGAAGGGTGGTATGGAAGGAAGTTGTATATCTCTCCTCTATTCGACTCGAGATTTATTATATGGTTGCAATTTAATTGATTACAATTTTTTTTCTATGAATCTCAGCTCTATTTGACTCGAGATTGCATTTTTTTGTGTGCACATTGGCATCTTTGCCGTGTGGTACGCCCCTATTAATTATATAGGGGTATGGAAGAAGCAAATATAGAGAGAGGTGGTGTGCCACCCTGAATATAGGGTTTGGCACTATTTTGACTATTTTTGTTTCTTTTTTATGGATGGAGGTGTATGAAGATGATGGAAGAAGTGTAGAAGAGAGTTCAGATCAGAATGCAACTTGATTTACAATTTAGTGCACCAGTTCTTTCTCTTTATCATACTCTGCTCAAATAGTGACTTGATGAGGATTCAGTAGGGGTTCCATGTTATTGTTCCACTTGTCAGTTAGGAAGCACAAAGTGTTTTATCCCTATCAGTTTGACAAACACTTGTCATTTTTGAAGAAGGATCATGATGTTAGGATTCATAAGCTTCACAAGATGATTTCAATCAATAGGCTAGTTTCCAAAAGTGGTCCTATTGAGGATTTTCTTCGAATAAGGAGGGTATAATGATACAAAATGCATAGAGAGAGAAACTATCCAGCTAGGTAATGGATTTTATTGAAACAAAAAAGCATCAAAACTTCATCAAGTTTATATACAATTTCATTGAAAACTTTAAAAAAATTTGATAAAAAATGCAATGATGAAGTCATAAGTCTAAAATAGATCAGAGTGAGTGGAAAGTAAAGTACATACCGCTCACCGTCCACCCCAAACATAGAAATTTTCTCGTCCCGGGCAAACTCTAAATCCAAGATGGAGGGGAAAATTCATGCCGGTTGGACCACCAGATGTGGTTGCGTTCCAATCAGCACGCGTCCTCCATCTGAAAATCTTAAAAATGTAGACAAGTCAGAGCTTAAGATAGCATCGTGCGATGCAATATCTATTCAGTGCAAAATTTTCTAAAAAGTGAAAATAAAATTAAGGAAATTTTCTAATTCAAAACTAAAAGTAAAAACAAAATTACTTTTCTAGTGGATACGCTGGGTTGGTTAGATCCAGCATTGCTTCGATGCCTATGTCTGCTGAGGTGAAATATCTCTTTAAGTGTTGGCCATTAGCTACAAATTCTTCTGAATATTCACTCCATAAAGTGAAAACACCATGTGGGTACATGCTCTCGACAATGTAAGGTGCAGACCAGCGAGAACAGAGTTTCCCAGGGAATAATCTCAATCTTGAGTTGAATAGTAGAATTTGGTCTCCCACTTGAATGTTCTTTCTTTTCAAATGACCATCATGCTAAAGCTTCGTGCATTCTTTCTAGATCTGTGCATTCTCATAAGTTGTCATCTGGAGTTCATCTAGGTCCTAAAGTTGTAGAATCCTGGCTTGGCCAGCTTTCTTCATGTCAAAATTTAGTTGTTTGATTGCCCACCATGTTTTCTGTTTGAGTTCTATAGGTAGGTGGCATGACTTTCCATTGATTAATTGAAATGGTGTAGTTCCGAGAGGAGTCTTAAAAGTAGTTTGATAGGCCCAAAAGGCGTCATTGGTTTTCACTAACCAATCTTTTCTATTGCGGCCTACTGTCTTTTATAAAATAACCTTGAGTTGACATTTAGAAACCTCTACCTTCCCACTTGTATGGGGATCGTAGGGTGAGGCTACATTGTGTGTTACACCATATTTCCTCAGCAATGCTTCAAGGCTTCTTTCCAGAAAATGTGAACCTTCGTCGGATATCACAGTTTGTGGGACTCCAAAATGAGAATAAATAATATCTTTGAACATCTTGATAACTGGTTTGAAATGGCTAGTGATGGTCGGTATGGCTTCTACCCATTTTGAGAAGTAATCTACCGCCACTAGGATGTAGGAAAATCCATGTGAGGATGGGAATGGACCCATGTAGTCCACTCCCCAAACATCAAAAATCTCGACTTCTTGCCACAATTTAAGTGGCATCTCATCTCTCTTCATAATGTTACATGTTCTCTAACATTTTTCACATGCTAGAACAAAGTTGTAGGAATCTTTGGATATGGTTGGCCAAAAGAAACCACATTCCAAAACCTTCAAAGCAGTTTTCTTTGAACTCATATGGCCTCCAACTGGACCTGAGTGACATTGCTCTAAAATGAGTTGGGCTTCTTCTTCAGTGATACAACGTCTGTAGAGACCATCAACACAAAGCTTGAAAATGTGTGGTTTATCCCAATGATACTGCTTCACATCATGCATGAATTTCTTTAGTGCATTTGTGGTGCATTCAAGGTGGATGACACCAGCAGTGAGTTAGTTCACATAGTCTAAGTACCAAGGGGTAGCTACTGAGATTTTCATGAGTTGGTCGTCCGGAAGAGAGGCATTGATTGGAATCTTTTTAGTGTCCATGGTGTGGATACAACTGAGGTGGTCTGTCGCAACATTCTATGTACCTTTCTTATCTATTATCTCCAAATCAAATTCTTACAAGAGGAGAATCCAACTGATCAACATGGGCTTTGCATCTTTCTTTGCTAGAAGGTAACAGATAGTGGCATGATCTGTGTAGACAATGACTTTAAAACCAATGAGGTAGGATCTAAACTTATCAAAGGCATACACAACTACAAGGAGTTCTTTCTTAGTAGTTGCATAGTTCCTTTGAGCTTCGTCAAGGGTTTTCAATGCATAATAGATCACTTAATGTTTCGTCTCTATACATTGGCATAAAACAACACCCACAACATAATCGTTGGCATCACACATAATTCCAAGTATGTGATCCCAATTGGGAGCTCTGATGATGGGTGTTGTTGTAAGAGCATGCTTCAAGTTGTTAAAACTCTTGACACATTCTTCATCAAAATGGAAATCAACATCCTTCAGCAACAAATTCGTCATCGGCTTGGTTATCTTGATGAAATCCTTTATAAACCAACTGTAAAAGTGTGCATGACCAAAGAACGCGTGAACATCTCTTACATTTGTTGGGGTAGAAAGTTTGGAAATCACTTCGATCTTCACTCTGTCTACTTCGATACCTCAGTTGCTGACTCTGTGGCCAAGGACAATGCCTTCCTTTACCATAAAGTGACACTACTCCCAGTTTAACACAAAATGTACTTCTTCACACCATTTAAGGACAAGGGAGAGGTGCTTTAGGCACAAGTCATATGAATCTCCATATATGGAATAATCATCCATAAAAACTTTTATGATAGTTTCAATGAGACCAGTGAATATAGCCGCCATGCAACACTAGAAAGTTGCAGGCACATTACAGAGGCTGAACGACATCCTTCTAATGGCATATGTTCCAAACGGGCAAGTAATAGTTGTTTTCTCTTAGTCATCTACATGTATAGGAATTTGATAGAATCCAGAGTAACCATCGAGATAGAAAAAATATTCTCAGTGAGCCAGTCGCTCTAAGACTTCATCAAGAAAAGGCATAGGGAAATGATCCTTATGTGTCTCCTTGTTCAACTTCCTGTAGTCGATACACATCCTCCACCTCATGACTGTTCGAGTGGAGATGAGTTCGTTGTCTTCATTTTGTATCGCAATAGTTCCTTCCTTCTTTGGGACAACATGCACGGGACTTACCCATGGTGAATCAGAGATCGGATAGATAATACCTATTTTGAGAAAGATTATAACTTCAAGGCAGACAACTTCTTTCATATTCAGATTAAGTTTCCTTTGGTCTTCAACAGTCGGCTTGTGGTCTTCCATCATGGGGATTTTGTGCATGCACAACGCTTGACTGACCCTGGTGAGATCACTCATCTTGTAGCCGATTGATTTTCTTCTTTCCTTTAATTCCATCAGGAGTTTATCTTCTTGTTCTGCCATTAGATCTGAATTAATGATGACTGGGCATACCTTGAGATCGTCTAGAAAGACGTACTTCAATCCCTCAGGTAGAGGCTTCATTTCAGGAGCTTTTGGTTTCTCACACGGTTGTTCAGTAACATTCACAGCCTTGAATTCCTTAAATTTGGCTTCATGATCTTCTTCAGTAGTGTCAAGGTAGAGAACACAATTATTCACTTATTTGTCAACTGAACTATCTACATTTAGATTAGTCAAAGCCATTCCTAAAGGATCTTCTTATTTATAATCCTCTTGCGTGAGGAGTGACATCTTCTCTATGCAATAAATCAAGTATACTTCTTCTTGCATGCTTTTCCTTCACATACATTCAAAATCTTTGAATTTGAGAGTTTCTTTACCTAGTCGAAGGAGCAAGGTTCCTACTTCAACATCAATCATAGCTCTTGCTGTGGCCAGGAATGGACTGCCAAATATGAGAGGGTATCAGGCATCTTCTTTTATTTCCATGATGACAAAGTCACACAGAACATAGGAGTCTTTGCCTACCTTGACATGTACATCATCAATAATTCCCAAGGGGAGAGTTACAATGTTATCTACAAGATGTATGGTGATGCCGGTTGGGAGAATCTCAACAAATCCTAGCCTTTTGTAAAGGCTAAGTTGAATGATGGAGATGCTAGCACCAAGATCGACCAGTCCCTTTTAACATGAAGAGTCACTGATATGGCATGAAATCCCAAAAGATCCTGGGTCTTTCTACTTCTTGGGCATCTTGCTCTGGATGATATCAGAGGTAGTTGTTGCTAATTCCAATGTCTCATATTCTTCAGTTATATATTTCCTCATCAGGAGTGAATTCAAATACTTTGTCCAGGCTGGTATCTCAGCCAACACATGTAGAAAGGGTATATCAAAATGAAGCTTTTTCATAGCTTCCTTGAATTTGTTAAAATGAGTATCAAGTTTGGTTTTCTTTAAACAAGCAGGGAAAGGGGGACGAGGCTTGTACACTGGCACATCGGGCTTTGGTGTTTCTATTTCTGCAATAGTAGGTTTTTCAGAACTTTCCTCATTTGTCTTATCAGTAGTTATTGGGCTTTTTGGTTGAGACTCAGACGTTGTAGAGACTCGAAAAATCAAAGAGTCATCCTCATCTATAATATAGATAGGTGTCTTGACAGGGGAATCTGAATAGTCTTTTCCAGACCTGGTTGTGATAACCTTTAGTTGCTCTGGGTGCTTAGGATTATTCTCTGGTTTGCTAGCAAAGGCTCCAGCATGTGGCTTCATGCTAGCTGTAAGTTGAACTACTTGAGATTCAATAGCCTTCTGATGGGCTTGCTAGTTAGCTATCATAATCTGCTACGACTGTAACATCTTCTCAATGGCTGTTAGCTTGTCATACAGAGAGATTGGACCGACTTGTTGCCCTTGTTGTTGGTTCTGGTAAGGGACTTGGTTGGTTTTCTGGAATTGAGAATTTTTCTGATAATTGCTGTAGTTCCTGTTCGGGAAGTTACCTCTAAAGTTTAGTTGATTTATGAAGTTTTGCTATTGGCTGTACTGGAATCCTGGTGGAACTCGTTGTTGGTTGTTTGAACCAAGTTGTTGGGAGCTTTCCGCTCCTGAAGGATTTCCATACTAAAAATCAGGATGGTTCCTATTCTGATTCGGATTATAATATCCTTGACCAGGGATGGTGTTGACATCATTCAGATTTTCCAGTTGACCATTATCTCCTTGGCCATATACGTTGCTCAGAACAACATCATAGTGAACACTACAAGCTAGTGTAGAATGATCAGGGCCTTTGCATGATTCATAGAATAATGAAGCTGACTTGACCTGTTCTTGTTGTTGTGGGATTGAGCGTCTTATTTCATAGGCAGAAAGAGATGATTCGAGATGGTCTTGTTTGGCAACTAAGAGTTTGAGGGATTCATCGATAGACTTGTACTTAGGAATAGCTTCAGCCATAGCTACCTTCAACACTCCTTTACCTACAAATCTACCCAAGTTAGCTTGATTTTCAGCTCAAAGGGTGACAACCTTCCATGCGTTGTCATAACTCTAACACATGAAGTTTCCTCCATATGAGGAGTCTAAGAACCTCTTGATATTGTCATGCACTCACCTATAGAAGATCTTGATGAGATGATTCTTAGGAATTCCATGGTGTGGACACTTGCGTAGAAGCTCTTTGTATCTTTCCTATGCTTCAGTTAGGGATTCTCCAGGGACCTTGGTGAATTGAGTTATATGGCCCCTGATTTCATAGATGAGAGAAGGAGGATAGAACATTTCGAGGAAGACATTTTGAAGTTGTTCCCAAGTGGTGATGGGTTCTCATTGCAAGGAGTTGTACCAACTTATAACTCTATCAGCAAGAGAATACTTGAAGAGATAGAGTCGGATGGCATCGTTGGATACTCCATTTTGCTTTGTCATAGCACATAGATAAAAAAACCTCAGAAGATGTTCCTGACTATCTTCTCGTTACTTACCATAGAATGGGCTTTTTTGAAGCAAGGTGATCCAATGTACTCAGATCTTGAAGTTTGGAACGTTGATGGGAAGAGGTTGGACTGGGTGATGAACGTCAGCAACTTTAGGGATTAAGAACTCCCCAAGGTCCTTTTCCAGTTGGATTTCTTCTTGAACTATAGCTCAGACTTCTTGCATAAGCCTTTCTCTTTTTGCATTAAGGGGTTGACCTACCCTTTGGGCTATTTCCTCCTCTTGAGCAATTC
Source organism: Alisma plantago-aquatica (assembly GCA_963693085.1). Classification (NCBI taxonomy): domain Eukaryota; kingdom Viridiplantae; phylum Streptophyta; class Magnoliopsida; order Alismatales; family Alismataceae; genus Alisma; species Alisma plantago-aquatica. Next base: position 170,476,757 of record OY856410.1, read on the forward strand.
TTTCTTGGTTCTCTTTGTTCTGATGATGAAAGGTTATGTCTATCTTAGGGTCAAAGCTAGCAGAGAGTCTGAAACTGTTCGAGCGGTGCATACACTAGTCTCTGGGGGTACCTGGGATGGGAAGATTTTTCGGAAGTAAGATTTATAGAGTAGAACTGAATTCAAGTGAATGATCGATAGTATCAAAATAAAAGCAAAAACCTAGATTAGCCTTAATGGAACTAGATTTCACTAACTGATTATATTGTCCCCGACAATGGTGCCAAAAATTGACGTGGTCTATTATCGTACTAACAAATTCACTCGGGGTTGAAATCCCTGAGTTTTTAACCAAAACCTTATGCAATAATACCACCCGTAAGTGGATGAGTCTTATCAAAGTATAGTTAAGGATCGAATCCCAAGGGACAACATTTTTATGAACCATTGCTAGTCTAGTCTAGTTCAAGTAAGGCTAGTATTTAGAACAAAAGTTGATTTGAGTTTAGTTAAACTAATTGCTAGAAAGTAAAGAGCAGAATTAAAGTCAAATCAAAGTTAATGATGAGATCACTAGGGTGGTATCGGGTTTCACCACCGCTACACATGCAAACACATCCTAACACCAAACATCCAGGCAAGATCAAACTATCCAAATAGAATTGCTGTGAACCCTCCTAGAAGGATGTTTTGGTTCGCATAAGCATCACCTTGGGCGTCAAATTTCTCGTCACCATCCAAATCATGCACTTACAGTTCGAAAGGTACAGATATCCAACTAAAGATGCAAACCCCTATACAGGCGTTAGGCACACAGAACAATCACTATGGGCTAGATGGCTTGTCCCCTCACTGATCATTCACTTTTGACCACAGGAAATCCCATTCTATTTCTAGTCAGGGAGTCAACCATGTTAATCGACATCCTATCGTACATATTCAAGTTCTCACAACATAGGAAAGAACAAGATAAAAGCAAGTAGGTGATCAATATACAAGCAAACATCGACGATTAATAATGAAATGAAAAGTTATATACATTGTCATGGAATGTTTAAATGAAAAGACATGAAAACATGGGTAGTGGGGCTAATCTCCACACCCCACTGAAAAGGAAACTACTCACTCATGATGCGAGGAACAAAAACAATAAGAGAGAGGTAAGATTCCTCCATGAGCATGATGAAGAACATGGTCACAACTCGGTGAATATACAGTCTTCTATGCCACATCGAAGCAGATCTGGACAAGGAGCAAAGACACCGTGACAGACAGGGAAGACCTTCTCTCTCCACCTTCCTTCTCTTTTCGTCATTTTTGCTTGTAGCAGGAGGGGCAACCTTTGAATGTGTATGTGGCGTGGATGCACATAGATGGATCGTGGAGAAGAGTGATGGATCAAGATACCTTTTCATGGGTCGAGCTTGTGTGCAGGCAGCCTAGCGGTGTCTCGGATCCCCCCTCCTCAAATGAGGACCCTTGTGGTTCTATTTATAGGCTTGGATGGGGTCTTACATGGTTTGGACCTTGTTGCAATTTTCACAGTTTTGGGATCCATCAATTTTGTAGTGTGGAAGCCTCTCACAGTTTGGCTACTCGAACTTGAGTTTGTTTCCTCAACCGGTCTTCAGTAAGCGATCATCCTCATGGTCTCAGGGCAATCAATCTTCAGTGCCTATCGGTCTTGGGCTTCATATGGTTTTACATCCCAGCGGTCCTGTCGTCTCAATGGTCTCAAGACCGAATGGACTCTTTACGATCTCTAAACTGATTGCCTCCTTGTAGTTTGGGCAGCGCCATCACCGTCCTCGTGGTTTGGAGACTGGTAGGGCCTTAATGCGGTTTGGAGACCGCTAGGACCTCCATGCGGTCTTGTGCCTCTCACAGTCTTGAGTTGCTCGTGGTTTGAGGACCGCTAGGTCTCTCGCAGCTTGAGGACCTCTAGGGCTATCGCGGTTTGTGGACAGATAGGGTCCTAGCGGTTTGAAGACTGCTTAGGCACGAGGGGAGGGTCAAAGGTAGGACCGTGTGAGCAGATGAATGAGAGGCATCAATCCATGATCTGATGGTGTGGAAGGCTCGCGGTCTTGAGATGGGTGGGGGGGGGTAGAGAGCCAAGACCAAGAGGGGAAAATGAGTGGTGAAACCGAATGGTTGGATGGATCAAGACCGTGAGATCAAGAATGAACGGTCAGGTGGAATAGGGTTTGAAACCGAAAGAGGGTGGAGATGGATGTAAGGGTGATGTTGATGAAGATGGAAGTGGAATGTGAAGGAAGTGATGGTGATGACCATTGATGGAAGGTGAAGAAGATAAAGGGTGTTGATGAAGGTGGATTTAGGGATGAGTGAAGGTGGGCCCCAGTTGGAGATTCAACCTCATCGTGACCTGCATGATTTGCATGAAATTTGTATAAATCTAGTTAGTAATCTTAATAATTCAACCAATTAAGTAAATTTGCATATTGTAAGATCTAGGAGATGTGTTACAATCCCAATTTGTGGGTTCATCTGGTGAGAAATGTAATTTCTCATATTAAAGATAATTGAATAAAGAATTGTATTATTTGTTTTGAATACATGGATTTGTTTACAATAGCCTGGATGTTTGTGTTGTGGACTTTATTGGATATTGGGCCCAAATAACAAAGAAAATTCAAATAGTAATTGAATAATTGAATATTTGAAAAAAAGGGAAATATGGAAACCTCTAGAAGGCACATCCAAAGAGGATTTCGTGCCTCTTGGGTCCCTTGGATACCAAGGAGTCCGAAGGTTCATAGAGAAGGCAATAAGAAAAGAAAATTTTAATTAAGTATTTCTTTATTAAGAAATAAATTGAAAACAATGGTAAAATGTGTAAAACAAGTGAAAAGAGGAGTAATTGGGTTATCCTTGGTGGATTTTCATATCCCAAGGATTACCAATGATAAAAGGAATACCAATGAGGAAAATAAAAGAGAAATAAAGAGAAATCCTCAAAAAGAGATATTTTAATGAGAAATAAACAAGATAATGTGAAATAATGCATAAAGATGCATCTAGAAGGATAATAAGTATCCAATAAAAAGAATTTCGAAATAATGGAGTGTCTTGGGATCCAAGGAGTCCCAATAAAGAGGAAAGAAAGAGAAAATACCAAAATTTGCAAAATAAAAGATAATATGATACATTATTAATGATTTTGGTGGCATTCTGAAAAAGGAAGTGATTTCTATTAAAAGAAAATCGAAATTCGTGCCAAAGAATTAAAAGGCAAGAATAATGAGGATAAGAAAAAGGATTTTTGTTTTCCTGTATACTCAAATAACATAGTTATCTATTTATATAATGAAGAGAGAGAGATGGTTGCTTCACCCCAAGGAAAATATGTTTCCTTCCAAGAAACAGACTTGAGTCCTCAAGGAGGCACGCCTTAGGGCTTTGTACTCCCCCCCTATATAAGGGGTAAGGCATTGGGCCGAGTTCAGAAGATCACACACACCAACTTCTCTTTTTCTTCCATGTTTCTCATTCATAAAACCTAGAAAAGGGAAGTTTTGCGACCCTGGCACAGACAGAAGCCCAGGAGGGGTTACGTTGGAGGCTGGATGTGTGCCAAGGTCAGAACATGACCTAGCCAGCGTTGTCGTACCCTAAACAGCCCATCGAAGCAGCCGCATGACTACTTTTGTCGTCTGCAACAACAGGTTCACGCAACTCTTCTCAGCCATCTTGGCCCCACCTTAGATCTTCACCGGTTGCGCCAAGGAGCGTCGGAGGTGGAGGGACCCTTCCCAGTGGTCGTCGGGGTCCAGGAGAGGAAGGACAAGGGCTCCAAGCCGCGACTAGGGCTGTTGCGGCAGCCGCTCTGGAGGTTGAAGAAGGAGAGCTGTCGTTGGACGATTCTGCCCTCCGTAGGATGAAGAAACCCCAACTTAAGTGAGGGGTAATTGCATCATTTCGTCATGTCTCTAAGTCACACAGGCTGTTGCAAGAGAATAAGGTGACGTGGCACCCTCTCATTGGCTGTGGTAAGTGATTTATTGCAAAAATCATATCTAATGATTGGTAACACCGATTAGGACAAGTAATATATGAATATTGATCAAGAGAATGCAAGAAATCCAATAAAAATATAGTTAGAAGCCAATTCCTCTTGCTATTCGAAAAGTAGTGTAAATTATCATCTTTAATGAATTAAAGATTAAGAAACTCTATTTTGAAATGAATAAAGTGTTTAATAGGGTTTAATGGATCATTAGAGTTGATGTTAACCTCTTAAATGAAAAAGGTACATTATGTTAAAAAAGGAAGAACTTTGCACATGATTAGTCTAATTTAGAGTTTATGTGCATAATTATGCTTGAAATTTGAAATGTACATAAAGTTATCATCTTTAATGATTTAATTAAGGAAAAACCCTTAGATTTGATGATAGATGGACCTAATGATGTTATTTGGATAATTCAAGCTGATATTAACCTATTGTTAATAAAAGTGAAAATAGGATCTAAAAAGATGATCTTTTTATATTATTGGCTTAATTTAGGGTTTCGTGCATGATTATGCATTAATAAGCTTGAAAACCCTAATTTAGGAGAATATGTCTTTTAATATTGGTTTAATTGTTCAAATCTATGAATAAATAGGGATATGATGATCCTAAGTCAGTTTGGGTATGAAAGATTATTAAAATGGATAGTTGAGTAATTAAGGTTCATATAAATGGAAAAGAGTATTTTAGGGTTTGTTGACCTAAAAGGGATAAAGTTTGAGGAATGGATCTAAGAAACCCTAATGAAGATGAATGAAACTCTAAAATGTATACAAAAACCCTATAAAGTGAATCCAAGTCAATAAAGTAGATTCTTGATAAAGTGTGTGCTAAATAGGGTACACATTCTTTTCAAGAATTATGTGATGATTGAATTACTTGCTTGGATCTTTTGATTGGCTTGATTGTATATACATGAAGTATATATTGAATAATCTGCATGACTCATCAAATCAGGTATGTGGTTACGCTTATGAATAATCGCTCTAGTATTATGACGATTCCCGAAGTGTTAATCGGTTGCTTGAAAATAATTGTTTGATGTATATTTATTTCATGCAACTATAAAGTGACTATGATCATCACTATAAATGTGCGTATATAACTGGCTAGATCCGGGTCCACCTCTATTGCTTTGAAAAGGGGTAATCCTAGAGCAAGGTCTAGGTTACCGAGAGTTAGAAACTAGGCTACCTATGTGTAGTGCCATGAGATTCATTAGCCTTCCATGCTTTAAGGAATGGGCTACTTATGAGTAGTGCCATGTGACTCAACCCTAGAAACTAGTTCACCTATAGGTGGGACCATGAGGGGTTTAATAGGGATCTACCATAAGGAAGGTAGTATCCAAGTCCACTGTAGGGATAGAATAGAGGATAGGGTACTCATGGATCGTGGAGTTATATTTAAAACATAATCTTCATTGTTAAATGATTAATTGAATGATTATGTTGTTATCATAGTTGCACATTTATTATTTCCCCCACTTACCAGCTTCGACTGATCGACGTTTTGTTTGTCGGCATTTTAGGTACAAGCCAAAAGGACAAACAGTAAATCATCATATTGTGCAATACATGAAGTAAAATACAAGGAGGATTAGTTAGAAAAGAATCATTAAGTGGATAGAAGTCTAGAGATCCAAGTTTTCAAAAAGGTATGCAAAGATTTATTTTCTTACAGCTTTTCAGTATAGTGTGTTAAAATTTGATAATTATTCTTGGTTAATTGCCGAACCTTTGATTTGGAAGTTATGGGTGCGGCTTTGACTTCTCAGTCTCCCTTAATTGGGGGTTATCAGGAGGTGGGGTTGTAACATTCGGTATCAGAGCATAGGTTCCTCATTTAACCATTAATAATTATTAAATTTTACAAACTCCATAGAACCCAAGGGAGTTATTAGAGGATTATCCGAAAGACGGAGGTGTCTAGAAAAGGATCATGACCGGGGGCTGGCAATATTTTCCTCCGCACCTCTAGTCGGAATATGAGGACTCCCAGATCCGTGTGACTATCTAGCCAAAGTCTTAGGGTATGAATCGAAATAAGATACCTTTAGGACTTTCTCATCTTATTCATCCCTTCTCATCATGAATTTTGTTAAGGACCTTAAGGATTAGGGTTTTCCCTCTTCCCTCACCCTCTTAAGGTAAGGGTGAGATTAATAAAGTGTAAGGAATCCTCCATCAAATTAATGAAAAGCATGTAAAGAAGATGTCATGGACATAAGCTTAATAGATTAAGCGGAAATTAAAGAATAGATACATGCTTAGGTCGTATGAAATAAGTTGTCATGTCCTCAGAAGAGACCTGAGGCTAGACTTTCTTGTCAGGAGGATAAGTTAGTCTTGGAGATAGAGATCTCCATTTCAAGTAGAGACCTGGAACATCCTCTGAGGATGATGCTAACCCTAACCCTAAGTGAAGGTTAGAGAGAGATGAGTTAGACCAAGTGTCTGAAAGGAAATGCCTTTGGGATGTCATATGATCCATGGGTGACCTAGCACCTTTAGAAACCCAACCCTGGGAAGGGTCGTGCATGTTAGGGTAAAAGATAGCTCCTTAGATGATGATGTTAGTGAAGGACCTTAGAAACCCTATGGATTAATGCAAGCAGGGCATATCATGCACCCATGGTACGTTAGTAATGTGAGAAAAGGGTTGAAACCCTGACCAGGAGAGTAGGAAGGATGGCCTATGAAATAAGAATAAAGAGCTATGGATAACCTTGAGCGAACATAAGTTTCATCCAGGTAGGGGCATGCTTTTGAAGTTGATCCTTCATGAAGAGAGGACCTCTAATGGTGAGGTTGGATGTAGGGTTATCTCTAGAGAGAGAAGGAAACCCAACAAGAAGGTTGGAAGCCTAAAACCCCGAGATATGAGGAATAGTGGATGATAGTTGATGATATCTTGGTTGCCTTTAGAGGAACCAAACCCTAGAGAGAGAAGATGAAGCTTCTACCTAAGTGCCTACGGTATAGTGGTTTGCCTTCTGAGGTAGGAAGAAAAGTTCCTTAGACCTAGAAAGGTTTAGTAACAGGTTATAAGGCCTTGTACCTTGTTGGTTGTCCTTAAGGAGGACCCAACTCTAAGTGTTGCTCGAGTTGAAGGATGACAAGAAGTGCATGCCATGCCTTTTGCATGCTTGGTTCGTGGTTAAGAGATAGGGCATGCAGTTGGACACCTACAAGTGAACCTAGGGTTCCTATGCCTAAGAGGGGAAGTAGTGTACCTAATGCTCATGATGAGAATTAAGTTGCTATATTTTCGAGCATGGTACTCCTCTTGTATAGAGGAAAAGGGAAGTCCCTTAAGTTTAAGGTATGTTTTATGAACACCCCCACAGCTAGGTTGATGATAATGGAAGGTATGATCTTGATCCAACATTGAGGAAAGAGGACAAGTATGACCTAGCATGGTTCAGTAGGTGATCTGCTTGTGCCTTAATAGTTTGCTAGGGTTAAGTAGGCTCGTGTAGATGTAAACCCTAGACCTAAGAGCTTTTGTGACCGTGTTGTCAAGAGATAGTTTTCCTCCCATCCTGGGAGAGGGACCCCTTTGGTAGGGTGCATACCAGCTTTGTTGGTTTAAGGTAACCTAAACAGGTCTCATAGGATCTTGAGAAGCTAAGTGAAAAGTACATGGTATGAGAATGAACCTATAGACCCATAGATATCCATCTCTAAGTGCATGTGGATGTATTGCCATGGAGGTAACCGTTAAGGGGCATGACCAAGGTAGGAAGGTCACCATGACCCCTATGAAAGGATGGATGTCAGCCCATGTATACAAAGAGAGATGATGAAGGCTTGGGAATGGTTCTAAGTTGGACATGTACTATAAATGGTATCCTAAGTCTATCCTAGGGTTAGGTAGGGATAAGACCGATGAAGGTAGGAGTTGCCTAATTCCCTAGTTGCACATGACCATAGGATCAGGAGGTAATATCTATCATTGTCTAAGGGCCATGGGTTAGGAGATTGATCACCTTCATGAACTCATGGGACCCAAAGGGCAGATGAGTAGGGCACTCTCTTGATTCATGAGGGAAGAGGGATGACCCCAATAGAGCCGGCACCCTATAGACCTAGAGGAGATGACCAAGGATATAAACCTCAGTAGGTTCAAGACTAGTTTTCCATGGAGGTAACTTTGATATCAAAATGATTGTGATGTAGAGACATAAGTTGCATGTTTCAACTTAGGTTTGAAGGTGTACTGGCAAGGTGCGATGTATTATCTCTACTCGTGGAATAGGAAGAACTCTGTATTTGGACGGACGCCAAATGCTTATTTCCTCTTGTTATGGGAGTGAGAGATATGACAGTATGCATGCCATACACTAAGGATAAGAGATGATGTGACTTGGATCGTTGCTATGAGGACAGAGAAGATAACATACCCTGGTAAAGTGAATGATAAATGGATGGTTTACAAACACTAAGAGGAATAAGGTAGTCACCTTATGAAGATGTTTTTATCTAGAGATATGAGTCATACAAGGTTGAATTTGATCACCAAAAAGATGAGCTCAAAGTGTTTTCAATGAAGATAGACTTAGAAGATGATAAGTGAAATACATGGAAGCGTATGTCTTCAATATTATCTAATACCTAAGGATGTGAAGTCGTAATGGATGCTTTGGTTGATATATATAGCTAACCCTAAGTTTGGAAAGGAGGTATGTTTGGCTAATACTCCAATGTAATAAGATATGTTGAACAAGTTAATGGTTGTTTGGTTAGTCAGTCTAGTCCTTAATGCAATGAAAGGATGGTGGTAGAACCTCAGATGCACTTCTTTGGAAAAGAAGGTGATGAAACCCCGACTAGAGTAGTTTAGGGTTTCTGAGAAATTGATCTTTAGGAATCGTGACATACAGGAAATCTTGATTTTAAGATCACCATACACCATAATACTACTTAGATAATGGGTGGTAGCGGTACTATGGATGTTGGAGATGAGGCTGCATATGGTATGTTGCCATGCTTGACAAGAGGTAAAGGACGAACCCCAGTAACCCAGTGTATCGATATAGAGGGCAAAAGAGTCCCTGAGAGGGAATGGGAGTTCATCATTATGGATGTTGTGATAAGTTTCCACTAGACAAAGGAAGGTCAAGATGCAATATGGGTTATGGTAGACCACCTTACCTAGATGACATGAGAAAGAAAGAGTTCTATCAAGGGACAGATCTGGTTGAGCTACCCTTAAGAGAGATGGTTCAACTACATCATGAAGCGAGTTCAAAGGTTCTTGAGTTTGACCTAAAGGTTCCCTTCCAAAAGATGGAAGTAGGTGTATGAAGGACTCAATGTTAGTACAGTTTATCAACCCTAACTAATGGTTAGTATGATCCAGACTAAAGGGTCTGATGAGAGCATATTTTATCATTCAGGGTGATGACTAGAGACAGTTCTTTTCCAATGAAAGATGTAATGATGACCACCATAGCCAGTATTGGGATTTAAAGAAGCTCTGTAAGGGAGGTTGTGTCGGTCACCACTTCAGTAAGGTGATGTTGGTGAAAGGACCACAATGTGTGTAGATGAAGTCACTTTGATCGTGCAATGGCTGAAAGGAGACTAGAGACGACAAGAGTCGTGAGTAGATGCAAAGTAGTCTGACATGCAGTTCACTGTGGGAAATATGTGACGTGACAAATCTGACCCCTCTGAGCTACAACTAAGGAAGCTGGGTCCCCGATAAATGGGTCCACTTGAGATGGATTGGTGGAGAAGGTTATGGTTGGCTTTACCCCTCAGGATAAAGTAATGTGTGATGAGTTATAGGTGTCCAATTTAGAGAACTGTGTGAGTTACCCTAACCATGTGCTGAGCAATGAACCTAGTGAGCCCCAAGGGAGGCTGAAATGGCTTGAGCGCACCTGTGCAGTTTATAGACGCCAGGATGGAAGAACTCAGAGAAAAGAATATGTGATGATAAAGGTTCTTTGGAGACGCCATGAGTATGGTAAAGCCACATAGGGGCCAATGATAGACATGGAAAAGTCTTATCTTGAATTGTTTGTTTGCTTGATAGAATTTTGAGGACAAAATTCCTATAAGAGGGGAAGGATGTTACAACCCCAATTTTTGGGTTCATCTGGTGAGAAATGTAATTTCTCATATTATAGATAATTGAACAAAGAATGGTATAATTTGTTTTGAATACATGGATTTGTTTACAATAGCATTGATGTTTTTGTTGTGGACTTTATTGTCTATTGGGCCCAAATAACAAAGAAAATTCAATTAGTCATTGAATAATTAAATATTTGAAAAAAGGGAAATATGGAAACCTCTAGAAGGCACATCCAAAGAGGATTTCGTGCCTCTTGGATTCCTTGGATACCAAGGAGTCCAAAGTTGCATAGAGAAGGCAATAAGAAAAGAAAAGTTTAATTAAGTATTTCTTTATTAAGAAATAAATTGAAAACAATGGTAAAATGTGAAAAACAAGTGAAAAGAGGAGTAATTGGGTTATCCTTGGTGGAATTTCGTATCCCAAGGATTACCAATGATAAAAGGAATACCAATGAGGAAAATAAAAGAGAAATCCTCAAAAAGTGATATTTTAATGAGAAATAAACAAGATAATGTGAAATAATGCATAAAGATGCATCTAGAAGGATAATAAGTATCAAATAAAAAGAATTTCGAAATAATGGAGTGTCTTGGGATCCAAGGAGTCCCAATAAAGAGGAAAGAAAGAGAAAATACCAAAGTTTGTAAAATAAAAGATAATATGATACATTATTCATGATTTTGGTGGCATTGTGAAAAAGGAAGTCATTTCTATTAAAAGAAAATAGAAATCCATCCCAAAGAATTAAAAGGCAAGAATAATGAGGATAAGAAAAAGGATTTTGTTTTCCTGTATACTCAAATAACATAGTTATCTAAGGAGATAATGAAGAGAGAGAGAGAGAGAGAGATGGTTGCTTCACCCCAAGGAAAATATGTTTCCTTCCAAGAAAAGGACTTGAGTCCTCAAGGAGGCACACCTTAGGGCTTTGTACTCCCCCCCCATATAAGGGGTAAGGCATTGGGCTGAGTTCAGAAGATCACACACACCAAATTCTCTTCTTCTTCCATGTATCTCGTTCATAAACCCTAGCAAAGGGAAGTTTTGCGACCCTGGCACAGAGAGAAGCCCAGGAGGGGTTGCGTTGGAGGCTGGATGTGCATCGAGGTCAGAACATGACCTAGCCAGCGTTGTCGTGCCCTAAACAGCCCACCAAAGCAGCCGCACAACTTCTTTTGACGTCTGCAACAGCATGTTCGTGCAGCTCTTCTTGGCCATCTTGGCTCCACCTTAGATTTACACCGGCTATGCCAAGGAACGCCGGAGGTGGACAGACCATTCCCTGTGGTCTTCGCGGTCCAGGAGAGGAAGGAGAAGGGCCGCAAGTCATGGCTAGGGCTGTTGTGGCAGCCGTTGTGGTGGTTAAAGAAGGAGAGCTGGCGTTGGACGATTTTGCCCTCCGCGGGCTGAAGAAACCCCAACTTAAGTGAGGGGTAATTGCGTCATTTCGTCATGTCTCTAAGTCACGTAGGTTGTTGCATGAGAACAAGGTGACGTGGCACCCTCTCATTGGCTGTGGTACGTGATTTATTGCAAAAATCATATCTAATGATTTGTAACTCCGATTAGGACAAGTAATATATGAATATTGATTAGGAGAATGAAAGGAATCCAATAAAAATATAGTTAGAAGCTAATTCCTCTTGCTATTCGAAAAGTAGTGTAAATTATCATCTTTAATGAATTAAAGATTAAGAAACCCTATTTTGAAATGAATAATGTGTTTAATAGGGTTTAATGGATCATTAGAGTTGATGTTAACCTATTAAATGTAAAAAGGTACATTATGTTAAAAAAGGAAGAACTTTGCACATGATTAGTCTATTTTAGAGTTTATGTGCATAAATATGCTTGAAATTTGAAAAGTACATAAAGTTATCATCTTTAATGATTTAATTAAGGAAAAACCCTTATATTTGACAATAGATGGACTTAATGACGTTATTTGGATAATTCAAGTTGATATTAACATGTTGTTAATAAAAGTGAAAATAGGATCTAAAAAGATGATCTTTTTATATTATTGGCTTAATTTAGGGTTTCGTGCATGATTATTCCTTAATAAGCTTGAAACCCCTAATTTAGGAGAATATGTCTTTTAATTGTTTTAATTGTTCAAATCTATGAATAAATAGGGATATGATGATCCTAAGTTAGTTTGGGTATAAAAGATTATTAAAATGGATAGTTGAGCAATTAAGGTTCATATAAATGGAAAAGAGTATTTTAGGGTTTGTTGACCTAAAAGGGATAAAGTTTGAGGAATGGATATAAGAAACCCTAATGAAGATTAATGAAACTCTGAAATGGATACAAAAACCCTATAAAGTGAATCCAAGTCAATAAAGTAGATTCTTGATAAAGTGTGTGATAAAAAGGGTACATATCTTTTTCAGGAATTATGTGATGATTGAATTACTTGCTTGGATCTGTTGATTGGCTTTATTGTATATACATGAAGTATATGTTGAATAATCTACATGACTCATCAAATCAGGTATGTGGTTACGCTTATGAATAATTCGCTCTAGTTTTACTGCGATTCCCGAAGTTTTAATCGGTTGCTTGAAAATAATTGTTGGATGTCTATTTATTTCATGCAACTATAAAGTGACTATGATTATCACTATAAATGTGTGTATATAACTGGCTAGATCCGGGTCCACCTCTATTGCTTTGAAAAGGGGTAATCCTAGAGCAAGGTCTAGGTTACCGAGAGTTAGAAACTGGGCTACCTACGTGTAGTGCCATGAGACTCATTAGCCTGCCATGAGTTAAGGAGTGGGCTACTTACGAGTAGTGCCATGTGACTCAACCATAGAAACTGGTTCTGTTGGGTTTTAGGGGAGGCAGAGAAGGAAGCGGAAACAAAAAAAATTTCTCCCCCAAACCCAGAACAAGGAAACACGTCAATGTTTATACAATAGGAAAGGATGGTTTGTGGAATCATACCTTGTCCCAAGGCTTTCTCGGTGACAATACCTCACGGCTTGCGAGGTCTTCACCTCCGGTCTTGTACGGTGTCTATGCAGCTCCTGGTTGCACCAGGACTGACGACTCCTGGTCTCACCAGGACTGTCAGGATTGACAGCTGTCCTACGAGTGGCAGAAACCTCCCGCCTCTGAAGTAGTCCACACAGACCACCTGGAACTCCAATCTCCTTGTCCCACAATGAATTGGAAGGAGTCGTACCCTCCTGTTGGCGAACTAGTCGCCAACACACTCTCCTTCCACCAGTCGAAACTGTAGTTGTCTTTCCCTTGTTGTGCCTCCCTTATCGGGTAGCACTTGCTCGGGCTCTCTCTTGGTTACCAAAACTAGAGAGAACAAAAACTTCATAGAGCAACTGGTTCTTTGAGAAGCCCCCAATACCCCTATATATAGGAGGTCATGGGACAGGGTTCATCATCCCGGGCAATATGCGACTGAAGCAGGAGTAGAAGGGTTCGAGATTTACCACAAAAACAACCAACTCGCAACCAAAACCGATCGTTTCACAACTGAAACGGTCGGTTGGGGACCTGAACCGGTCGGTTGACACCTCAACCGATCGGTTGGGACCCATGACTTGGTCAGTTCACTTCTGAACCAGTCAGTTCGTGGTCCTCACCAGTTCCCGATTGACTTTCCTTCCTTTGTTTCTAATTGGTATCAAATACCAATCCTATTTCCCAATCAAATTGGGCAAGTGAAACAAAAGGAAAATTCCCACCAATCCTATTTTCCCAACTTACTCGGTTGCACTAGTTGAATTGATCGTTTCAACTCTTGAAGCAATTATTTCACCCTGACAATGAGCCGATCGACTCAACACTTGAGCCGACCGGTTCCCCAAGATCAGCCGATTGGTTCATCACATGAGCTGATCGATTGGGAGTACAGATTGTGCAGAATCAGTCAATTGTGATTTCAATCAATCTGATACTCGAATCAATGTGTCCAACACCTTGAACATTATGACATTGAGCTATCAATTGATTGAGTGTTTAATTGAACTACTAAACTCCTTTAGTAATCAATCTAAACATCATTTGTGGACAAAACTCCTCTTCCGGGTTAAATCCTATGTGTGTGACCCTGCAGGTCCATTTCACATTGGCAGTGAAAGTCCATAACACTAATGACTTCACAAGCAAAGAGCGGTGCCTAGTCACACATCAGTTCTACCCAAGTTAAAGTAGAAAGTTGGAGAACAACTTTCAATCCTACAATCCGTGAATGGTGTTACAATGAATGTATAATTCCATTATCACTGATATCCCGAATGAACTCGAGGCATGGAACAGTCATCCTATCAACGTTCATTCACTTTCTTGATCTCAGAGCATATTGGAAGAGATATGTATGACATCAATATCACATACTGATTCACACATGCATGCACATGCCTATTTCAATCCTACTCATCAAGTGGCCTTGGATATCAAACTCCCTCAGGAGGGACAAATCCCATATCTAATACTGACCCCTCAAAAGCCCCATGTGTCAAAGCCACCCAATCATCACCTTTATAACAACCCATGTTTCAGGACTGCGTTTGATGATGCCGAATTGTGCCCAGCGACATGTGTTGAGTGTAGTGATTGCAGGTCAAAGAATCACACTCACTACCATTACTGTGAGTACTGACTGTGACTACCATGTCATGGTTCCATGCGTCAAACTCATGATGGGTCTGTCCGGTACACTTGTTCTCTACCAAGTACCTATGTGTTTGGTTTGATATCTCTATATCATGACTAATGAGATTCTGTCATCCACCAACACCACAATCTAGTCTTGTGTGTCATGGATGTCTATCTACCTTCCACAATGACATCCGACTAGGGACATAACAAGAATGTACAAACTCTTAGCATCCTTATGATCTCATCGTTCAAGTCCTCAACCTAAAGGCATACATCATTGAGTATTGTCATTCTTGCCAATTGCATCATATGCAACTCTTGATAAGATGTCATATGCAACTCCTTGCCATGATCATTTCCATGCCTCAAGGTAATAGATTCCATCTAGATCACCTTGTTAAGTCCGACCCAAAGCAAATACGATGAATATGCACCCTGCTAGGGCAGACCCACACATTCATCCTTCACGCTTCCACTAGATAGATGGTGTACCACGCTAGGGCGTGCCCAAACTTGGTCGATCAAGCTTTTCATGTGTGTGTCATTTGGAAGGCATCTAAAACTTAATATATAATGAGGGATTTGGTTTTCATATACATATACATATCCAATCACCACAATACATAGTATGTATCATATACATGCTATATCCCACAGAAAACATGCAAAATGATAAAAGCGATGATTATGACCATCCTAATGTGATTCCTCGAGCCAAGAGGAATCACAATCATCTAGGTCTACATCACATGCAACCTGTACAAGATGAACTCTGTGCTTTGCCTTTCTAGGTTTGATCAACTCATCACATGAATGATCGACTCACCATCAGACTGGTCGGTTGGGTGCCACCAGCCGATCAGTTGGCTCCTCCAACCGATCGGTTCGCCTGATCATCATGCATATCTTCATGGATGCCACCCGCTCATCTCGCTCCTCGAACCGGTCATCATTTGATCGGCTCACTCCTTGAACCGATCGTCTGGAACGTCAACTAATCGGTTCACACCTAGAACTGATCATTTCAGCTGTCATCAGGATGTCCGCCATTCTTCGACATAATAGGAAATAAAATTCTATCCTATTTTACATTGTAAAAAGAGAAAAATCCAGTTACATTCGAGAGGAGCAAAGGTAGGAAAGAAATCTCGAATTATTTCGAGTTACATCAGGAATAGGAGACGGAAGATCGGTGCGCAGACCGAGATGCATGCAACCACATACAACCATACATAGATAGGGTTTATTGGCCATAACCACGATATACATCCACCACAAAACTCGTTTAAGGGTGATGCATATCGAGTGCATTAATAATACATATCATATATGTAAAGTGAGATTTGTGGATTTAGCATTGGACATGCATAAAGCCAATTTTATTCACATCGTATGCAATAAATAAAGGCGACAAACCAAAATCGATCATATCGATAATCCCTAAAGTATAGAGCAGTTGACATGGCTCTGATACCACAGTTGGGTTTTAGGAGAGGCAGCGAAGGAAGCGGAAACAAAATTTTTTTCTCCCCCAAACCCCGAACAAGGAAACGCGTCAATGTCTATACAATAGGAAAGGATGGTTTGTGGAATCATACCTTGTCCTGAGGCTTTCTCGGAGACAATACCTCGCGGCTTGCAAGGTCTTCACCTCCGGTCTTAGACGGTGTCTGTGCAGCTCCTGGTCGTACTAGGACTAACGATTCCTGGTCTCACCGGGACTGTCAGGATTGACAGCTGTCCTCCGAGCGGCAGAAACCTCCCCCCTCTGAAGTAGTCCACACAGACCACCTGGAACTCCAATCTCCTTGTCCCACAAGGAATTGGAAGGAGTCACACCCTCCTGTCAGCGTACTAGTCGCCAACACAATCTCCTACCAGCAGTCGCAACTGTAGTTGTCTTTCCCTTGCAGTGCCTCCCTTATCGGGTAGCACTTTCTCGGGCTCTCTCTTGGTTACCAAAACCAGAGAGAACGACAACTTCACAGAGCAACTAGTTTGCACTGAGTTGTTCTTTGAGAAGCCCCCAATACCCCTATATATATAGGACGGTCATGGGACATGGTTCTCCATCCTAGGAAATATGGGACTAAAGCAGGAGTAGAAGGGTTCGAGATTTTTCACAAAAACAACCAACTCACAACCTGAACCGATCGTTTCACAACTGAAACGGTCAGTTGGGGACCTGACCCAGTCGGTTGACACCTCAACCGATCGGTTGGGACCCATGAGCCGGTCGGTTCACTTCTGAACCGGTCGGTTCGTGGTCCTGACCAGTTCCCGATTGACTTTCCTTCTTTTGTTTCTAATTGGTATCAAATACCAATCCTATTTCCCAATCAAATTGGGCAAGTGAAATGAAAGGAAAATTCCCACCAATCCTACTTTCCCAACTTGCTCGGTTGCACCAGTTGAATCGATCGTTTCAACTCTTGAAGCAATCATTTCACCCTGACTATGAGCCGATCGAGTCAACACTTGAGCCGACTGGTTCACCAAGCTCAGCCGATCGGTTCATCACATGAGTCGATTGGTTGGGAGTGCAGATTGTGCAGAATCAGTCAATTGTGATTTCAATCAATCCGATACTCGAATCAATGTGTCCAACACCTTGAACATTATGACATTGAGCTATTAATTGATTGAGTGTTTAATTGAACTACTAAACTTCTTTAGTAATCAATCTAAACATCGTTTGTGGACAAAGCTAATCTTCTAGGTTAAATCCTATGTGTGTGACCCTGCAGGTCCATTTCACGTTGGCAGTGAAAGTCCATAACACTTATGACTTCACAAGCAAAGAGTGGTGCCTAGTCACACATCAGTGCTACCCAAGTGAAAGTAGAAAGTTGGAGAACAACTTTCAATCCTACAATCTGTGAATGGTGTTACAGTGAATGTATAATTCCTTTGTCATTGATATATTAAATGAACTCGAGGCATGGAACAGTCATCCTGTCAACGTTCATTCACTTTCTTGATCTTAGAGCAGATTGGAAGAGATATGTATGACATCAATATCACATATTGATTCACACATGCGAGCACACACCTATTTCAATCCTACTCATCAAGTGGTCTTAGATATCAAACTCCCTCAGGAGGGACAAATCCCATATCTACCACTCACCCCTCAAAAGCCCCATGTGTCAAAGCCACCCAATCATGACCTTTATAACAACCCATGTTTCAGGACTGTTCAAGGTGTTTTTAAGAATCGTTGCTAGTCTAGTCTAGTTCAAGTAAGGCTAATATTTAGAACAAATGTTGATTTGAGTTTAATAAACTAATTGGAATAAAGTAAAGAGAAGAATTAAAGTTGGATCTAGATTAATGATGGGGATCACTGAGGTGATCCCAAGTTTCACCACCACTACAAATGCAAACATATCCAATCACAAACATCCAGGAAAGATCTAACTATCCAAATAGAACCACTGTGAACCCTCCATGAGGGATGTTTAGGTTTGCGTAAGCATCAGCTTAGGCATCAAATTTCTCATCGCCATCTGAATCATGCACTTACTGTTCCAAAGATATAGATATCCAACTGAATCTGTGGGGCCCCTATACAAGCGTTAGGCACACAAAAGAATCACTGAGGGCTAGATGGCTCATCCCCTCATGGATCATTCACTTACGACCTCAAGGAATCCCATCCTATTTTAGTCAAGGAGTCAAGCATTAATCGACATTCTATCATAGATATTGATGTTCTCGCAACATAGGAAAGAACAAGATAAAAGCAAGCAAGTGATCAATATACAAGCAAACATTGATGATTAACAACGAAATGAAAAGTTATATTCACGCCATGGAATGTTTAACAAAGAACATGTAAGCATGGGCAGCGGGGCTAGTCCCCACACCGCCGTGAAAAGGTACTACTCGCTCATGATGTGAGGAAAAAAATGATTACGTGAGGGAAGATTCTACCATGAGCATGATGTAGAAGGTGGTCACAACTGAGTGAAGATATAGTCTTCTATGCTATGTTAGAGCAGATCTAGACGAGGAGCCAGGGACACCAAGACAGACTGGGCAGTCTTTCTCTCTCCACCTTCCTTCTCGTTTCGTCCTCCTTGCTTGTAGCAAGATGAGTAGGTTGTGGATGCGTAGGTGGAGTGGATGACGGGAAGATGCACAAGCCTACCACTCAGCTTGGCTATGGATATCATCCTCCCCCAAGGGTCGAGTTCTTCATAGCCACAACCTGGTGGTAGAGTGGAGGATGAGGAGAAACGGAGGCAGATGATCTTTCCTAGGGGTCGAGCATGCTAGGTGCAACCTAGTGATGGAGTTGTTGGTGTAGATCAGAGGGAGCAAGGGTTGAGCTCACAAAGGAGTAGCCTGGTAGTGTCCCAGATCCGATTCCTAAATGAGGACCCAGTTGGTGCTTTTTATAGGTTTGGATGGAGTATTACATGGTTGAACCTTGTTGAAATTTTCATAGTTTTCATTCTTCACAGTTTTGGCCCTTCCCGATTTGGCTTTAATAGTCTCTTCCTTCATGGTTAGGAAACTGTCATGCTTTGTCATGGTCTTGAGACCGTGAGGGTCTTCACGATCTTCAGTTCTTCATGATCTTCAGTTCTCAGTGCTGCCTCCAACCGGTCTTTAGTTCAACCTTCATGGTTTTTGGTGTTGTGCTCCTCGCAGTTTGGATTCCGCAAGTGTCCCTCACGATTTTGGAATTCTTGGTCTCGTGGTTTGCGTTCTTCGCGGTCTTGGTTCCTACCAATCTCAGCGTTCATTGTCCTTCTAGTTTCATTAGTGTGCTCTTCACAATTTCGACATCCATTGTCCTTCCAAGCGGTCTCTAAACTGCTAGGGTCCTCACAGTCCTCAAACCACAAGGAGCAGACCGTGAAGCAAGACTACTAGGGTCAAGACCGCTAGGGTGGGTGATCGAGTGGTACTAGTTTTCTGGTAGGTAGTTGCTAATGGAAGCTGGAGGAAGATGACACAGGTCGAGCAGGTAGCAATGTGATCAGGTGGTGATGGTAGACGATGCCATCAAGGAGGTGGCAACACTGGTCCTGTGAATGGAAAGGAGGCACCACGGTAGTCATTATTGTTGGTGGCAGAACTTTTAGTGTTGCAGGTGCAAGCGAGACGACGATGTCACTGTAGGTTGGAGATCTTCACAGTCTCGGGTCCCTGAGATCTCACCTCCCATTTTGAGGATCGTGAGGACTCTCACGGTACTTGATACCGATAAATGTACGGGTGATGTTGATGAAGATGGAAGTGGAGAGTGAAGCAAGTGATGGTGATGATTATGTTGAAGGTGGATGTGCAACCAATTATTCCATTCAATCTGCATAAAAGCTACAATTATAATCTCAAGTTAATAACAATCCATTGAATTGAGCAAAATTGAATATCATAGGGTTTCAAGAAGTAAAAGTGAATGTATTAATCAAAATCAGGCCCAAAATGGTGAATGAGTATCATGATGAATATGCATTCATCAAAACACCCCAAACTTAAACGTTGCTCTTCCTCGAGTAACACAAAATCTGAAACAGTCACCAAATGAATACTTTCAACTCGTGTGGTTGCCTTATCTTCACATCATGATTGTTTCCTTTATGCTTAGTATGACTATGCATGTCAACTTCTTGAGATCATCGAACACATCTTACCATATCTTTGTTCATTGTGCCTTTAGTTGTAAAAGGAAGTGAAGGGTGGTGTGGAAGGAAGAAATAAATATCTCCTCTATTTATCTCAAGATTTTTATTTTATGTTTGCAATTTCATTGATTTCATTTTTATTTTGTGTGAAATGTCTCCTCTATTCAACTCAAGATTGCATTTGTTTGTGTTCACATTGGCATCTTTTCTTGGTGGTATGCCCCTATTAAATAGCGAGGGGTATGGAAAAACTGAATATAGAGAGAGGTGGTGAGCCACCCCAAACTTAGGGTTTGGCACTATTTTGGCTATTTTTATTTCTTTTTGATGGATGGAGGGGTACAAAGATGATAGAAGAAGCGTAGAAGAGAGTTCATGTGAGAATGCAACTTGATTTACAATCCAATACATCGAGTCGTTCTCTTTATCATACTCAGCTCAAATAATGATTTGTTGAGGATCTGGTGCAGATTTCATGCTATTGTTCCACTTGTCACTTAGGAAGCGCTACATGTTTGATCACTATCAGTTTGATAGATACTTGCCATTTTTGCAGAAGGATCATCATTTTAGGATTCATAAGCTTCACAAGATTATTTCAATCAATATGATAGTTTCAAAAAGTGTCTTGTTGAGGATCTACTTCAAATAAGGAGGGTATTATGATTCAAAATAGCATGGAAAATAGGGATACCCAACAATGTAATGCTTTGATTGAAATAAAAGCGTCAAGACTTCATCAAGTTTCTATTCAATCTCTTTGAAAACATAAAAATTTGGAAAATTTTAGTCAAAATTGCAACGATGAGATCTTAAGTCTGAAATAGATGAGTTTAGGTGGAAAGTAAAGTATGTACCACCCACCCTCCACCCCAAAATTAGAAATTTTCTCATCCTGAGGAAACTCTAAATCCGAGATGGAGGGGAAAATTCAAGCTGATTGGACAACCAGATGTGGTTGCATTCCAATCAGCACACGTCCTCCATCTGAAAATCTTAAAAATGATGACTAATATGGCCTTAAGATAGCATCTCACGATCCAATTTTTTTATTGAGTGCAAAATTTTCTAAATAGTAAAAACAAAATTATTGAAATTTTCTAATTCAAAACTAAAAGGAAAAACAAAATTGTTGATCGAGTTGCCTCCCGACAAGCACCTTTGTTTTACATCGATGGCTCATCATGGATACTATCACCATGGTGGGGCTCTGGGTGGAGCTTGAGATGGATTGACATATTCTCTTGGTGGTTTCCTTCTCATCCATTCATTTATCTTTGATATGATTTTGGCCTCTTGTAATCTTCCCCATACAGAGCGAGCATTCTCAGAACACATAGAGAAACAACTTGAGTTATGTTGAATTGTTCTTTGTTGCTCAATCCAAGGTGGAGAATAGTTGTACGAAACCTAAACGACTTCATTGATAAAGTAGTGTTGTTGAGGCTCAGTAGAAAAGTTCATTTGTTGATGCACTATCCCTTCATCGTAGCAATGCTGGTCATTGATGTAAATCAGATATGGATCTGGGGGATGTTCTCGGTAGAAACTGCAGTCCAAATCTTATTCAAGAGGGAAGATGAAATCATTAGTCTCTGTCTATTGGGCTACTGGTGCATTCTAGCAGATGGTTGTTTCTAGATGAGGAGGCTCATGGACACCTGCAGAAGTTTCAATATGTGTAATAATAGGGTCAAGAGGTGTCTCCTCCATAGTTGACGACATTTCTTTTATCTCTACATAGATTGGTTCACTCTCAGTCTTCTCTTCATCATGGCCTTTTTTTAATGGAACATCAGATTTTAAAGAAAGGAATTTATGTTGCATCTGAGTGAATTGATTAACACAGTCAACAAAATATGCTTCTTCTTCTTCAGTGCATTCCTTAGCACTTTTGGATGCATAGAAATCGAAAGATTGGTTTCCCAACCTCAATGTCAACACTCCAGCTTCAACATCAATCAGAGCTCTAGTATTTGAGAGGAAAGGTCTTCGAAAAAGGAGGGGGTAGTGTGGATTCTCCCTAATATCCATAACTATGAAATCACATCGAACATATAAATCCCCAAGCCTTACAGGAATATCTTCTATAATGCCCACCGACTTGATCATTGAAGAGTCAACAAGCTCTATGGACATTCTAGTGGGAAAGAAGTTCATGAGGCCTAGTTTGTTGCATATGCTGAGAGGAATGATAGAAATGCTAGCTCCAAGATCGGCTAGGCCGGGTCAGTTGATGGAATAGCTTATCGACAAGTTAATTCCAAAGGTTCTTGGATCCTTATGCTTGTGAGGCATCCTATCCATCACTAAATAAGATGAGGTTTTTGCTAATTTCATCATCTGATGTTCTTTAGTTCTATATTTCTGACTGAGCAGGAGTTTGAAAAACTTTGACCACTGAGGCATCTCAGCCATGGCATCCAAGAGCGAGATATTAACATACAACTTTTTCATGATTTCCTAGAATTTGTTGAACCTAGTATCAAGCTGGGTAAAATTTAGTCGATTTGGAAACGATACATGAGGTTTGTTCACTACAACAAATGGCTTAGGCGAGTCTTCTGCATCAGCAACAATAGGTTCCTTAGAACTTCTGTTGTTGGTCGTATCATTCTGAGTGGCCACTGCACTATGATCAGTGCCTTAAACATTTGTCACGGTGACAGGAGTCGTGGGTTCTGGTAAGGTAAAGCTTGAACGAGTTGTCACAACTTTAAGTTGTTCCACGTGCCTCAGATTGTCTTCTGGTTGCCCAACTAATGCTCCAGCAGGTGGCTTGAGGCTTGCTGCAAGTTGAGCTAGTTGAGATTCAATGGCCTTCTGGTGTGCTTGCTGGTTAGCTATCAATGTTTGTTGTGATTGTAGAATCTTCTCAATGGCTGACAGTTTATCATCAAGAGAGATGGGTCTAGCTTGTTTCCCTTGTTATTGATTCTGGTAGGGGACTTGATTGGGGCTTTGGAACTGAGGGTTGTTGGTAATTGATGTAGTTCCTATTCTGGAAGTTACCCCTAAAGTTCCCTTGATTTCCGAAATTCTATTGTTGGTTGTTTGAACCAAATCGATGTGAGTTTACTGCTCCCGAAGGATTTCCATGCTGAAAACTGGGATGGTTTCTATTCTGATTCAGGTTGTAGTATCCTTGACCATGGATAGTGTTGACAACATTTAGATTTTCCATGTAGCCATTATCTTCTTGTCCATTGACTTAGCTCAAAACAACATCATAGAGAACATTGTAGGATAAGGTAGAGTGATCAGTGCCTTTACATGCTTCACAAAATAGTGAAGCTGACTTGACATGTTCTTATTGTTGGGGGGGGGGGGTGAGCGTCTTCTTTCATAGGAAACAAGTGACGATTTGAGATGGTCTTGCTTGAAAACTAAGAGTTTGAGGGTTTCAGCGGTAGACTTGTACTTAGGAATAGCTTCAGCCATAGCTACCTTCAACACTCATCTGCCTACTGATCTACCCCAGTTGGCTTGATTTTCAACTCCGAGGGTGATAACCTTCCATGCACTATTCTAACTTTGATGCATGAAGTTTCCTCTGGATGAGGAGTCTAAGAACTTCTTGATATTGTCATCCACACTCCTATAAATGATCTCAATGAGATGATTCTTAGGAATTCCATGGTGTGGACACTTGCATAGAAGCTCATTGTATCTTTCCCATGCTTCAACTAGGGATTCTCCAGGGACCTGAGCGAATTGAGTTATACATCCCCTGATTTCATAATTGAGAGAAGGAGGATAGAACTTTTCTAGAAAGACATTTTGAAGTTGTTCCCAAGTGGTGATGGGTTCGCATTGCAAGGAATTGTACTAACTCATAGCTCTATCAGTGAGAGAACACTTGAAGAGATGAAGTCGGATGGCATCGTCTGAGACTCCATTTGGCTTTGTCATGGCACATAGATCAATAAACCTCAGAAGATGTTCCTGACTATCTTCTCCTTTCTTACCATAGAATGGGTTGTTTTGAAGCAAGGTGATCCAATGTGCTCAGATCTCGAAATTTGTAGCATTGATGGGAGGAGGTTGTACTGGGTGTTGAACATCAGCAGATTTCAGGATTGAGAACTCCCTAAGGTCTTTCTGTAGTTTTGCTACTTGTGTTGCTGCTTGTGCTGCTCGGATCTCTATTTCAACTGTAGCTCTGACTTCTTACATAAGACTATCTCTTTGTGCAACAAGGGATTGAGCAACCCTTCGAGCTATTTCCTCCTATTGAGCCATCCTTTCTTGGTTCTCTCTATTCTGACGATGAAAAGTTTTGTCTATCTCAGGATCAAAACTAGTAGTAAGACCAGGATTGTTTGAGCAGTGCATGCACTAGTCTTTGTTGGTACCTGGGATGGAAAGATTTTTCAGAAGTGAGATTGACGGAGTAGAAGCAAATTCAAACCTAGATTGTTCTCAAAAGAACAAAATTTGACTAACTAATTTCGTTGTCCCCAGAAACGGTGCCAAAATTTGGCATGGTCTATTATCGCACTAACAAATTCACTCGGGGTTGAAATCCCGTAGTTTTTAACCAAAACCTTATGCAATAATACCACTCATAAGCGGATAGGTCTTATCATAGTATAGTTAAGAATCGAATCCCAAGGGAACACATTTTTAAGAATCATTTCTAGTCTAGTTCAAGTAAGGCTAATATTTAGAACAATGGTTGATTTGAGTTTAATTAAACTAATTGCACAAAAGTAAAGAGCATAATTAAAGTTGGATCTAGATTATTGATGGGGATCACTGGGGTGGTCCTGGGTTTCACCACCACTACACATGCAAACATATCCAATCACAAACATCCAGCCAAGATCTAACTATCCAAATAGAACTACTGTGAACCCTCCCTGAGGGAAGTTTAGGTTCGCATAAGAATCACCTTAGGCATCAAATTTCTCATCTCCATACGGATCATGCACTTACTGTTATGAAGATACAAATATCAAACTAAAGTTGTGGGCCCCCTATACAGGCATTAGGCACACAGAAGCGTCACCGTGGGCTAGATGGCTCGTCCCCTCACAGATCATTCACTTACGACCTCAGGGAATCCCATCCTATTTCTAGTCAGGGAGTTAACTGCGTTAATCAACATTCTATCCTACATATTGAAGTTCTCACAACTTAGGAAAGAACAAGATAAAAGCAAGTAGGTCATTAATCTACAAGCAAACATCGATGATTAACAACAAAATGAAAATTTATATACATGCCATGGAATGCTTAACAAAGAACATGTAAGCATGGGCAGCGGGGCTAGTCATGATGTGAGGAATAAAAAGAAATAAGAGAGAGGGAAGATTCTTCCATGAGCATGATGTAGAAGGTGGTCGCAACTCGATGAAGATACAGACTTCTATGCCACGTCGGAGCAAATCTGGATGAGGAGAGAGGGACACCAAGAAAGACCGGGCAGTCTTTCTCCCTCCACCTTCCTTCTCATCTCATCATCCTTGCTTGCAGTAGGAGGAGCATGTTGTTGATGCGTAGGTGGAGTGGATGGCGGGCAGATGTGCAAGCCTGCCGCTCAGCTTGGCTATGGAGATCATCCTCCACCAAGGGTCGAGTGCGTCTTAGGCACATCCTTGTGGTGGAGTGGAGGATAAGGAGAAACAGAGGTAGAGGAGCTTTCCCAGGGGTCGAGCACGCTAGGTGCAACATGGTGATGGAGTTGCTGGTATAGATCGGAGGGAGTAGGGGTCGAGCTCACAAAGGAGCAGCCTAGCGGCATCCCAGATCTGATGCCTAAATGACGATCATGCTGGTCCTTTTTATAGGCTTGGATGAGGTCTTACATAGTTTGGACCATGTTGCCATTTTCACAGTTTTGATTCTTCATAATTTTAGCCCTTATTGGTTTGGCTTTAACGATCTCTGCCTTCACAGTTTGGAAACCACGAGGCTTCATCACGGTATTGAGAACATGAGGGTCTTCATGATCTTTAGTTCTTCATGATCTTCAGTTCTTAGTGCTACCTCCAACCGATCTTTAGTTCAACCTTCACGGTTTTCGATGTTGTGCTCCTTGCGGTTTGGAATCTGTAAGTGTCACCTAACCGTTTTGGAATTATTGGTCTCATTGTTTGGGTTCTTTGCGGTCTTAGTTCCTACTGATCTCGGCATCCATTGTCCTTCCAGTTTCCTCAGTGTGCTCTTCATGGTTTCGATGTCCACAGTCCTTCCATGCAGTCTCCAAACTGCTAGGGTCCTCACGGTCCTCAAACCGCAAGGAGTGGACCGTGAAGCAGGACCGCTAGGGTCAAGATCATGAAGGTCAAGACCGCTAGGGCAGGTGATCGAGCAGCACTAGTTTTATGGTAGGTAGTTGCTAATGGCAGTAGTAGGAAATGACGCATGTCGAGTAGGTAGTGACGCGATCAGGTGGTGATGGTGGACGATGCTGTCAAGGAGGTGGTAACTGTTGGTATGTATGCCCTGAGAGCCAATCATGTGATGATTGGTGGGATACATTAAGATTGATTTGATAAACATCAAAGGCAAGCTTCCAATTCTTTCTGGTTCAGTCATATGAGATAGTGACAGAACAGATTGAATGTCTAAAGAATGACAGTACTCAATGACGTATGCTTTCAGGTTGAGGACCTGAACGATGAGATCATACGGATGCTAAGAGTTTGTACATTCTTGTTATGTCCCTAGTCGGATGTCATTGTGGAAGGTAGATAGACAGCAATGACACACAAGACTAGATTGTGGTGTTGGTTGATGATAGAATCTCATTAGTCATGATATAGAGATATCAAACCAAACACATAGGTACTTGTTAGAGAACAAGTATACCGGACAGACCCACCATGAGTTTGACACATGGAACCATGAGATGGTAGTCACAGTCAGTACTCACAGTGATGGTGGTGAGTGTGATTCTTAGACCTGAAATCACTGCACTCAACACATGTCATTGGGCACACTTTGACATCATCAAACGCAGTCCTGAAACATGGGTTGTTATAAAGGTGATGATTGGGTGGCTTTGACACATGGGGCTTTTGAGGGGCGAGTGATAGATATGGGATTTGTCCTTCCTGAGGGAGTATGATATCCATGGCCACTTGATGAGTAGGATTGAGAAAGGCGTGCATGCATGTGTGAATCAGGTGGTGATATTGATGTCATACATATCTCTTCCAGTCTACTCTGAGATCAAGAAAGTGAATGAACGTTGACAGGATGACTGTTCCATGCCTTGAGTTCATTCGGGATATCAGTGACAAAGGAATTATACATTTGTTGTAACACCATTCACAGATTGTAGGATGAAAGTTGTTCTCCAACTTTCTACTTTCACTTGGGTAGCACTGATGTGTGACTAGGCACCGCTCTTTGCTTGTGAAGTCATAAGTGTTATGGACTTTCACTGCCAACGTGAAATGGACCTGCAGGGTCACACACATAGGATTTAACCTGGAAGAGGAGTTTTGTCCACAAAGCAATGTTTAGATTGATTACTAAAGGAGTTTAGTAGTTCAATTAAACACTCAATCAGTCGATAGCTCAATATTGTATGGTTCAAGGTGTTGGACGCATTGATTGAGGTATCTGATTGATTGAAATCACAATTGACTGATTTTGCCCAACTTGTGCTCCCAACCGATCGGTTCATGTGATGAACCGGTCGGCTGAGGTTGTTGAACCGGTCGGCTGGAGTGTCCAGGCCGATCGGCTCATGCCCAGGTTGAGACGACCGGTTCAAGAGTTGAACCGAGCAGCTCAACTGGTGCAACCGACCAGTTGGGAAAGTCATGTCGGCAAGAATTTTCCTTTTTCGTTTCAAATTGCCCAATTCGATTGGGAATAATATTGGTATTCGATACCAATTGGGAAAGAAACAAAGAAAGTCTTTTTGAGCCGGATGAGGACCATGTACCGATCGGTTCAGGGCACCAACCGATCGGTTGGAGTGCCCCAAACGATCGGCTCAGGTCCAACCGATCGGCTCAATGGCCGAACCGATCGGTTCAGTTGTGAACCGATCATTTCTAGTTGCGAACCGGTTGCTTTTTGTGGAAAATTCTCGAACCCTTCTACTCCTGCTTTAGTCCCGCATTTCCCGGGATGGAGAACCCTGTCCCATGACTCTCCTATATATATAGGGGTATTGGGGGCTTCTCAAAACACATCTCAGTGCAACCAGTTGCTCTACAAGTCGTCGTTCTCTCTAGTTTTGGTAACCGTTAGAGAGCCCGAGCAAGTGCTTCCCGCAAAAGGGAGGTGCAACAAGGGAAGGACAATTACAGTTGCAACAGGAGGCAGGAGAGCGTGTTGGCGACTAGTACGTCAACAGGAGGGTGCGACTCCTTCCACTTCCTTGTGGGACAAGGAGAGTGGAGTTCCAGGTGGTCCGTGTGGACTACTACAGAGGCGGGAGGACACTGTCGCTTAGGAGGACAACTGTAATCCGACAGTCCGGGTCGAGTAGGAGTTGTCAGTCCCGGTGCGACCAGGAGCTGCACAGACACCGTCGAAGTCCGGAGTAGAAGACCGTTCATTGCGCGAGGTATTGTCACCGAGCAAGCCTCGGGACAAGGTATGATTCCGCAAACCATCCTTTCCTATTATATAGACGTTGACGCGTTTCCTCGGGTTGGGTTGGGGGAGAAATTTTTTTGTTTCCACTGCCTTCTCTGTCTCCCCTAAAACCCAACAGTGGTATCAGAGCCACGTCAACTGTTCTATATTTTAGGAATATCGATATGATCGATTTTGGTTTGTCGCCTTTATTTATTGCATGCGATGCGAATAATATCGGCTTTATACATGTCCAATCCTAAATCCACAAATCCCTAATTACATATATGATATGTATTATTAATGCACTCGATACACGTCGCAATTAAACGAGTTTTTTGGTGAATGTGTGTAGCATGATTATGGCCTATAAACCCCTATCTGTGATTGGTTGTATGTGGTTACTTGCATCTCGGTCTGCGCACCGATCTTCCTTCTCCTATTCTTGATGTAACTCGAAATAATTCAAGATTCTTTCCTACCTTTGCTCCCCCCGAATGTAACTCGGGGTTTCCCTTTTAAAGAAATGTAATAGGATAGAACTTTATTTCTTGTTATGTCAAAGACCGGCGGACATCAAGACGACTGCTCAGACGATCGGTTCAAGGAGTGAACCGATTGGTTGACCTTCCAAACGGTCGGTTCAAGGAGTGAACCGATCGGTTGATGACCGGTTCGAGGAGCGAGACGAGCGGGTGGCGGACATGACAAGATGCACGACGACCAGGCGAACCGATCAGTTGGAGGAGCCAACCGATCGGCTGGTGGCACCCAGACGACCGGCTAGAGAGTACAGATCATTCATGTGATGAGTTGATCTACTCGGATGGCAAGGCACAAAGTTCATCTTGTACAGGTTGCATGTGATGTAGACCTAGATGACCGTGATTCCTCTTGGCTCGAGGAATCACATTAGGATGGCCATAATCATCGCTTTTTATCGTTTGTGCATGTTTTCTGTGGGATATAGCATGTATATGATACGTACTATGTATTGTGGTGATTGGATATGTATATGTATATAAAACCAAATCCCTCATTAAAATATTAAGTTTTAGAAGCCTTCCAAATGTGACACACGTGAAAAGCTTGATCGACCAAGTGTGGGAACGCCCAAGCGTGGTGCACCGTCTATCTCGTGGAAGCGTGAAGGATGAATGTGTGGGTCTGCCCAAGAAGGGTGCATATTCATCGTGTTCGTTTTGGGTCGGACTTAACAAGGTGACCTAGATAGGATCTAGCACCTTGAGGCATGGAGATGATCATTGCAAGGAGTTGTATATGACATCTTATCAAGAGTTGCATATGATGCAATTGGCAAATGTTGCCTACCTGAGAGATCTATGTTGTGGGTGACAGCCCAAGCTGGTCCATGACTTAGAGGATTTCAGGATCTTGCCCACTAGAAGGTTGTACGCTGCAATCTTCCGAATTGATGGTGAGGGCTATCAATTTGAAGTAAAATAGTGGGAGCGATAATTAATTAAAGGCCTAATTATATCGTCAAACTTTCAAATCAATCAAATAAGTCAAAAATGAGTTTTGGACTAAAATTGCATATTTTCCTTTTTGTAGTTCAAATGGAAACAAACAACAACAACTTTTCTTTGTGATCGGTCCTTGACAAGGACAAGCTAAATGGGACAAACTTCCACGACTGGTATCGGACATTGAGAATTGTTCTCACTCAAGAGCGCAAGCTCTATGTCCTGGATACTCCAATTCCAGAGGAACCCGCTCCTAATGCACCAAAGGCAGAAAGGGATGCTTACAAGAAGCATTCTGATGATGCCATTGATGCAAAGTGCTTGATGCTATGTTCAATGAACCATGAGTTGCAGAGGCAACATGAGAACATGGGTGTCATTGAGATGATTCTGCATCTCAGGAACATGTATGAAGATCAGGCACAACAAGAGAGGTACAATGTTTCTAGGGCGCTGTTCAAGTGCGTCATGACAGAAGGAGATCCAGTTGGTCCTCACACACTTAAGATGATTGGGTATGTGGAGAACCTACAGAGACTGGGATTTCCACTGAGCCAAGAGTTGGCTACTGACGTGATACTGCAATCGTTGCCAGAATCTTACAGTCAGTTTATGATGAACTACAACATGAACAACTTTGATAGGCCACTGTCGGAGTTGTTGGGCATGTTGAGGACAGCCGAGTTACAAATGAAGAAGGACAAGCCTAAGTCCGTGATGGTGATCACGAGCAAGAAAGGCAAGTCCAAGCGGAAGGGCAAGGGCAAAGCTAAGAAAGGTTCTGAAGCTAGCCAGGAGTCCAAGCCATCTTCAGCTCTCAAGGCCAAGGGAGGCGTGACCAAGAAAGGAAATTGCCACCATTGTCAAAATCTAGGACATTGGAAAAGGAATTGTCCTTTCTACCTGGAAGAACAAAAGAAGAAGGAGGCGATTGAAGCCTCTACTTGAAGGTGTCGTGTAAATAAACTTGTAACACTTTTTGAGATATATGATATCAAGATGTAAAGTGTAAATCATTCTTACTTGGGGCAAGTGTTGCCTTTATAGATAGGAATACTTTAGTTTATTTTCAGCCAATAAGGCATGTAATACAGTTATGAACTGCTATTTCATACTTGCCAATAGATAGAAACACTTTATTTTTGCATATTGTGTGACAAT
The DNA here is from genome assembly GCA_963693085.1 of Alisma plantago-aquatica. Lineage (NCBI taxonomy): Eukaryota > Viridiplantae > Streptophyta > Magnoliopsida > Alismatales > Alismataceae > Alisma > Alisma plantago-aquatica. The sequence goes on from OY856410.1 coordinate 170,508,322, forward strand.
GATGGCAATTAATAAAGTTGTGTTTTCAATCTTAAAGATATGATCTTTGTGGCAATGCCTTATTTATCTTGTGATATTTGATATGCATAAGATAAGACGATACCTAAAAGTTATAGATAACTCAAACAATTTAATTAGCATTAATCATGAGAAATTCATTTCTAGTTTCCATGTGATGGATAAAACTAGACTCTTTTGGTTAGAGAACCAGTAAGGGACATGAATATCTTAGACATGATTGATCAATCTTCACTAATGTAGTGGGAGAATGATCATCCTATTAGGTATAATACATGTGATGTATTTACATACCTATTGGAATAAATGCTAATACTTCAAATGGTGTTTAGAGAAATACCAATATGAATGTCTTCAAGTGTTCAAGATTATCATAAATGAAGTACAAATTTGGTAAAGTATTAATTCTTGATGAGATCAATGAATGAAATACTTGGACCAAATGTTTGAGATCCTTATGAGTAATTATGATAGTGTATCATAGTAAACTCATGACTAAGGCATGGTGATGTCTGAATCAAGAAGGAATCATACTCTAAGGAGTTAGAGAATGATTATCAAATAACTGAATTCTTCTTAATAAAAGAATATCCCACACTAATAAAATAAATTAAGAATCACAAGGGTTGTGAGTTCTTATATCTTTAACAGATACACCTCAATTATCTATGTGATGAGTTGTTCATGTGATGAGTCAACTATCAAGATGAATATGAGGAACCGAATCTTGAGTTATGGTTTAAAACTATTACATCCTAAATGACTTCCATGTGAACCATAAGGTATGACCTTGATGGTAGCACTCATTGGATCATATCCATAAGTGCAAATGAGTCTTAAGTGTTAAGACACATGGATAACATTTTGAGAAGGATGATGCTTGTTGATTGCAACTTAATGACTACGACATTTGGCATATGGATACTAAAACCGCATTCCTATGAGGAATAAAACCAGGATGTGTACGTAACACAACCTATAAGGTTTATGAATCCACTAATGCAAATGAAGTCTATAAGTTACAATGGACTAATCAATGTGATTGATTGAGTACAAGAAACTCAAAATTGGATCTTTATTTTGATGATATAGTCAAAGGGTCTGACTGATATGTCAAAGATAAAGAAGGCATCTGTGATTTAGTGGGAGCGTATTCACATTCCACATATTGATGTGAAATGGAATTGTTCTAGAATGGAAATCCAAAAGTGGAAATTATCTTTAAGGAAGATAGAGATGTTTCCTATATGATAGGAATAGAGATCTATAGAGATAGTTCTCGGAAAATCTCTTGACCTGGAAAGAGAAAGCATACATTGGCAATCTGTACTGAAGTGTTCAGTATGCATAGATTCAGTGGGAGAAAACTTGTCCATGTTACATGGATATTAGTATCCCAAGGCCAAGTGTCCAATTCTTATGAAGAATGGGAACACTAAGAATAGATATGGATCTATCATGTATGTAATCATCCCATTATATTGCATGTATGACATGGCAAGAATAAAATGCATTCATCATCTTGTATGTAGGACATGGCAATATGATGTGCTCATCCTGATAACTCGTATGTGGGACATGACGAGTGGATGTTTGTCTACTTCCAGTAAGGGTTACTGGAATACCATGAGAACTTGATAAGTGATTGTGAAGTACTAGTTCTATGGAGATAAGGAAGAGTTCGATGTAAAGAGTTACATTGATGCGAACTTCCGAAAGGACAGAAAATTAATCGCAAAATATACATAAGATGTATAAAAGAGAATGTTTGTTGATAATTGGAAATGTTCCAATAAAGCCATTTAAAAGGGGAAATGCCGAGTATCTATGTGTTAGAGAACAACAGTGAATACTATATGGATCTTAAAGTTCATGAGATGAACTTATATTCCACTCATTGATGACAAGTCTGGAATCCTTGATCATGCAATGTGGCTAAAGGTTAGCAAAGGAATACTAGATCGCATATTACGTCAACTCCATCTCATACGTGCGACGTACAGCGAAGAGACGTGAGGCATGCAATTTGTTCAGACTTTGGCAAGGTGTTTCCATTACTCACTATGATGGCACTAGAGCACAGTAACATGTGGGACATGTTTGAAGATCACTATGAATATGATTCATGGGTGATTGGTTCGCAGTGCAAGTGGGAGTCTGTTGGTATGTATGCCCTGAGAGCCAATCATGTGATGATTGGTGGGATACATTAAGATTGATTTGATAAACATCAAAGGCAAGCTTCCAATTCTTTCTGGTTCAGTCATATGAGATAGTGATAGAACAAATTGAATGTCTAAAGAATGACAGTACTCAATGACGTATGCTTTCAGGTTGAGGACCTGAACGATGAGATCATACGGATACTAAGAGTTTGTACATTCTTGTTATGTCCCTAGTCGGATGTCATTGTGGAAGGTAGATAGACAGCAATGACACACAAGACTAGATTGTGGTGTTGGTTGATGACAGAATCTCATTAGTCATGATATAGAGATATCAAACCAAACACATAGGTACTTGTTAGAGAACAAGTATACCGGACAGACCCACCGTGAGTTTGACACATGGAACCATGAGATGGTAGTCACAATCAGTACTCATAGTGATGGTGGTGAGTGTGATTCTTAGACCTGAAATCACTGCACTCAACACATGTCGTTGGGCACACTTTGACATCATAAAACGCAGTCCTGAAACATGGGTTGTTATAAAGGTGATGATTGGGTGGCTTTGACACATGGGGCTTTTGAGGGGCGAGTGATAGATATGGGATTTGTCCCTCCTGAGGGAGTATGATATCCATGGCCACTTGATGAGTAGGATTGAGAAAGGCGTGCACTCATGTGTGAATCAGTATGTGATACTGATGTCATACATATCTCTTCCAGTCTACTCTGAGATCAAGAAAATGAATGAACGTTGACAGGATGACTGTTCCATGCCTTGAGTTCATTCGGGATATCAGTGACAAAGGAATTATACATTCGCTGTAACACCATTCACGGATTGTAGGATGAAAGTTGTTCTCCAACTTTCTACTTTCACTTGGGAAGCACTGATGTGTGACTAGGCACCGCTCTTTGCTTGTGAAGTCATAAGTGTTATGGACTTTCACTGCCAATGTGAAATGGACCTGCAGGGTCACACACATAGGATTTAACCTGGAAGAGGAGTTTTGTCCACAAAGCAATGTTTAGATTGATTACTAAAGGAGTTTAGTAGTTCAATTAAACACTCAATCAGTCAATAGCTCAATATCGTATGGTTCAAGGTGTTGGACGCATTGATTGGAGTATCAGATTGATTGAAATCGCAATTGACTGATTTTGCCCAACCTGTGCTCCCAACCGATCGGTTCATGTGATGAACCGGTCGGCTGAGGTTGTTGAACCGGTCGGCTGGAGTGTCCAGGCCGATCGGCTCATGCCCAGGTTGAGACGACCGGTTCAAGAGTTGAACCGATCGACTCAACTGGTGCAACCGACCAGTTGGGAAAGTCATGTCGGCAAGAATTTTCCTTTTTCATTTCAAATTGCCCAATTCGATTGGGAATAATATTGGTATTCGATACCAATTGGGAAAGAAACAAAGAAAGTCTTTTTGAGCCGGATTAGGACCATGAACCGATCGGTTCAGGGCACCAACCGATCGGTTGGAGTGCCCCAAATGATCGGCTCAGGTCCAACCGATCGGCTCAATGGCCGAACCGATCGGTTCAGTTGTGAACCGATCATTTCAAGTTGCGAACTGGTTGCTTTTTGTGGAAAATTCTCGAACCCTTCTACTCCTGCTTTAGTCCCGCATTGCCCGGGATGGAGAACCCTGTCCTATTTCTCTCCTATATATATAGGGGTATTGGGGGCTTCTCAAAACACAGCTCAGTGCAACGAGTTGCTCTGCAAGTCGTCGTTCTCTCTGGTTTTTGTAACCGTGAGAGAGCCCGAGCAAGTGCTTCCCGCAAAAGGGAGGTTCAGCAAGGGAAGGACAACTACAGTTGCAACAGGAGGCAGGAGACCGTGTTGGCGACTAGTACGTCAACAGGAGGGTGCGACTCCTTCCACTTCTTTGTGGGACAAGGAGAGTGGAGTTCCAGGTGGTCCGTGTGGACTACTACAGAGGCGGGAGGACACTTCCGCTTAGGAGGACAACTGTCCTCCGACAGTCCGGTTCGAGTAGGAGTTGTCAGTCCCGATGCAACCAGGAGCTGCACAGACATCGTCGAAGTCCAGAGTTGAAGACCGCGCATTGCGCGAGGTATTGTCGCCGAGCAAGCCTCGGGACAAGGTATGATTCCGTAAACCATCCTTTCCTATTATATAGACGTTGACGCGTTTCCTCGGGTTGGGTTGGGGGAGAAATTTTTTTGTTTCCACTGCCTTCTCTGTCTCCCCTAAAACCCAACAGTGGTATCAGAGCCACGTCAACTGTTCTATATTTTAGGAATATCGATATGATCAATTTTGGTTTGTCGCCTTTATTTATTGCATGCAATGCAAATAATATCGGCTTTATACATGTCCAATCCTAAATCCACAAATCCCTAATTACATATATGATATGTATTATTAATGCACTCGATACACGTCGCTCTTAAACGAGTTTTGTGGTTAATGTGTGTAGCATGATTATGGCCTATAAACCCCTATCTGTGATTGGTTGTATGTGGTTACTTGCATCTCGGTCTGCCCACCGATCTTCCTTCTCCTATTCCTGATGTAACTCGAAATAATTCGAGATTCTTTCCTACCTTTGCTCCCCCAAAATGTAACTCGGGGTTTCCCTTTTAAAGCAATGTAATAGGATAGAACTTTATTTCTTATTATGTCAAAGACCGGAAGACATCAAGACGACTGCTCAGACGATCGGTTCAAGGAGTGAACCGATCGATTGACCTTCCAGATGTTCGGTTCAAGGAGTGAACCGATCGGTTGATGACCGGTTCGAGTAGCGAGACGAGCGGGTGGCGGACATGACGAGATGCACGACGACCAGGCGAACCGATCAGTTGAAGGAGCCAACCGATCGGCTGGTGGCACCCAGACGACCGGCTAGAGAGTACAGATCATTCATGTGATGAGTTGATCTACTCGGATGGCAAGGCACAAAGTTCATCTTGTACAGGTTGCATGTGATGTAGACCTAGATGACTGTGATTCCTTTTGGCTCGAGGAATCACATTAGGATGGCCATAATCATCGCTTTTTATCGTGTGTGCATGTTTTCTAGTGGGATATAGCATGTATATGATACGTACTATGTATTGTGGTGATTGGATATGTATATGTATATAAAACCAAATCCCTCATTAAAATATTAAGTTTTAGATGCCTTCCAAATGCGACACACATGAAAAGCTTGATCGACCAAGTGTGGGCACGCCCAAGCGTGGTGCACCGTCTATCTCGTGGAAGCGTGAAGGATGAATGTGTGGGTCTGCCCAAGAAGGGTGCATATTCATCGTGTTCGTTTTGGGTCGGACTTAACAAGGTGACCTAGATAGGATCTAGCGCCTTGAGGCATGGAGATGATCATTGCAAGGAGTTGTATATGACATCTTATCAAGAGTTGCATATGATGCAATTGGCAAAAGTTGCCTACCTGAGAGATCTATGTTGTGGGTGACAGCCCAAGCTGGTCCATGACTTAGAGGATTTCATGATCTTGCCCACTAGAAGGTTGTACGCTGCAATCTTCCGAATTGATGGTGAGGGCTATCAATTTGAAGTAAAATAGTGGGAGCGATAATTAATTAAAGGCCTAATTATATCGTCAAACTTTCAAATCAATCAAATAAGTCAAAAATGAGTTTTGGACTAAAATTGCATATTTTCCTTTTTGTAGTTCAAATGGCAACAAACAACAACAACTTTTCTTTGCGATCGGTCCTTGACAAGGACAACCTAAATGGGACAAACTTCCACGACTGGTATCGGACATTGAGAATTGTTCTCACTCAAGAGCACAAGCTCTATGTCCTGGATACTCCAATTCCAGAGGAACCCGCTCCTAATGCACCAAAGGCAGAAAGGGATGCTTACAAGAAGCATTCTGATGATGCCATTGATGCAAAGTGCTTGATGATATGTTCAATGAACCATGAGTTGCAGAGGCAACATGAGAACATGGGTGTCATTGAGATGATTCTGCATCTCAGGAACATGTATGAAGATCAGGCACGGCAAGAGAGGTACAATGTTTCTAGGGTGTTGTTCAAGTGCGTCATGACAGAAGGAGATCCAGTTGGTCCTCACACACTCAAGATGATTGGGTATGTGGAGAACCTGCAGAGACTGGGATTTCCACTGAGCCAAGAGTTGGCTACTAACGTGATAGTGAGAGTTGGAGGTGCGACGGTGGTCGCTGATGTTGGTGGCAGAACTTTTAGGGTTGTAGGTGCGAGCGAGAGTATAGTGGCACTACAGGTTGGAGATCTTTGTAGACTCGGGTCCCTGAGAGCTCACCTTGTGGTTTGAGGATCGTGAGGACTCTCATGGTGTCGGGATAGTGAGAGTTCTCACAGTCTTGAGACTGTGACAGGGTTGGATGCAAAATGATAAGACCAAGACCGTTAGGTCAAGAAAGTGTAGGGTTTGGAACCGAAAGAGGGTGGAGATTAATGTATGGGTGATGTTGATGAAGATGGAAGTGGACAGTGAAGCAAGTGATGGTGATGATTATGTTGAAGGGGGATGTGCAACCAACTATTCCATTCAATCTGCATAAAAGCCAAAACTATAATCTCAAGTTAATAACAATCCATTGAATTGAGAAACATTGAATATAAGAGGGTTTCAAGGAGTAAAAGTGAATGTATTAATCGAAATCGGGCCCAAAACAGTGACTGAGTATCATGATGAATATGTATTCATCAGTCATCCTTCAACAACAACTTGCTTGCCAGACATCTCCCTCCTCCTCTAGTGAAGATGATGGCCCTAGTGAGCATGAAGTCAACTACACCAAGGGCAAGAACTTTGAGGGAAAGCATCATCCTCCTCTACTCCTAGATGCTACAAGTGTGCACAAAAGGGACACTACAAGAGTGAATGTCCCAAGTCAAGAAAGTCACACCATAAGGGCATCTCCAAGAAAGAGGAAGAGTACAAGAAGGAAAGTAAGTACCAGAGGAAGGAAAAGAAGGAGAAAAAACACAAGAAGGTTTCTCATGCATCTTAAGAGGAATCATCCTCAAGTGTCTCTAGATCTGAAGAAGGTGGAGAGTGACACCTTTCACTCATGGCCTCTTCTAGTGAAGAAATTGGTGAGGTAAGTGAGGTAAGCATACATGAGTTATCTATGGAAACTGTTATTGATATAATTGTTTCTACATGTTCTTCTTTTTCTAAATGTAAATCTTAAAGAAAAAGGTTAGGAAAAATTATTGATGATTTGTTTGCTAAACTTGAAATTCTTGAGTTTAATGAGAAAACTCATCTTGAGAGCATTGATAACTTCCAAGGCCAATATCTTGATCTTGAGTTCCAATACAATGGAGTTGAAGTAGAGAATGGTGTCTACCTTAAGAAAAGGAAGATAACCAAAAGTGCCTAAATGAGCTTGAAACTCATAAAATTGACAATGTTGAATTTAGGCTTATTGTTGATTCTAGTAGGGATGAGAGGGATGTTCATATTAAGGAAATTCAAGTGCTTCAATCTAAAAATTCTAGGTTGTTTGGTCAAGTTAATGATTTATCTTCTAGACATATCTTGCCTAGTAATGATATTGCTTCCATTTCACTTGAGAAAAAATCTTATTTGACTAAAGCCCTCTATTTGGAGGCCGACCTTTTTCATGCTATATATGATATTGCTAGTTTGTCTTCTACTATCATATCTCTTAATGATGACAATCATAACTTAGGGTCTCTCTATAGAAATTCCTCAAAGGGAAAAACTCCCTAAATGATATCCTTGACCATTCTACCAAACAAAGTTGTACTAGTGGTTTGGGATTTGTAGGGGGAGAACCTAAAGGAAAGAACAAAGATAAAGGTAAGAAAAAGAGCAAGGAGACCTCCTTTTTCATTGGATAGTTCTCTGCCACTAAGAACCCTATGATTTTCAAGATCATTACTCTACTTGTTGTCCTTACAAGCCTAAGGGGACCAACCCAAAGATGAAATGGGTCCGCAAGCTAACTTTGGATCCCAAAGTTTGAGTAGGTAACTGACACTCTCCTTTATTATAGGAAAAAGGTAGATGGATTGTTGATAGTGGTTGCACTAAGCATATGATGGGTGATATAATCCATTTCAACAACTTCACCAAAAAGAAAGGAGGTTCGGTTACCTTTGGGGACAACAAGATATGTAAGGTCAAAGGTGAGGGTGGTGTAGGTGAATCCTTGTATATCAAGAATGTTCTTTTTATTGATGGCCTACATCACAATGTAATTAGTGTAAGTCAATTATGTGATAATGATTACCTTGTGATATTTATTTCTTTTGAATGCTTGATTCTTGATTCCCTCACCTATCATGTAATATATAAGGGAACTAGAACTGGTAATCTTTTTATAATTGTTCTCAAATCTATTAAGCATATTGTTGGTAGATTCCTAGTACTCAATTCGAATGATATTTCTCTTTGGCATCATCAGCTTGGTCATGTAAATATGCATAAGTTGAAGAAGTTGAGCAAAAAGGACTTGGTCAAGGGACTTCCCAAATTGGATTTTGAAAAGGATGAGGAATGACAACCTTGTACCCAAGGAAAGAAAACCAAGTCCTCTTTCAAACCCAAAGGAGTCCTTAGTACCAAGAGGTCTCTTAAGCTTCTTCACATTGATCTTTCTGACCAATGTGAACTCAATCACTTCACGGTACCAAGTGTTTCCTTGTTATTTTTGATGATTTCTCTAGATATACTTGGACCTTCTTTCTCATTTACAAAAGTGATACTCTTGATGTTTTCTTGAGTTTTTGTGAATAAGTTGATAATGAAGCTTCTTGTCTGATTGTTTCCATCTGTAGTAATCATGGGGAGGAATTATGAAAATGATCCTTTTGAACTTTTTGTACATAATCCGACTATGGACATAACTTCTCTTCACATCAAACACCTCAACAAAATGGGGTTGTGGAGAGGAAGAATATCTTACTACAGGAGATGCCTAGGACCATGCTTTTAGAGTATGACACTCCCAAGAAGTTTTGGGCCAATGCTATTAGTACCTTATGTTTTGTGCAAAATTGGGTTTTTACACATCCTTCTTTAAAGAAAACCCCCTATGAGCTATGTCGTGGAAGAAAACCTTCTATCGAGTATTTTCATATTTTTAGATGCCCTTCTTTTGTTTTGAATATGAAAGATTCTCCTTACAAGTTTGATCTGAAATCTTATAAGGCTTTCTTTCTTGGATATAGAACTACTAGCAAGGCTTATAGAGTGTTTAATATTGATCTTGCTAAAGTAGAAGAATATATAAATATTAAGTTTATTGAAACTAACGCCTCTATTCCCCAAGATATTGTTCTAAATGATGATGTTACAGGTGAAGTAATTCCTATTCTAAAAGAACTCAACATCACCTAATAGGGAAAAGAGGTGGTAACTCAAGAAGAAGAGAAGAAGGATGAAACTCCCCAATTTGCAAAGAATCATCCAAAAGAGATGATTTTAGGTGATCTAATTGAAAGAGTGATGATATGAGCTGCATTCAACAAAGAAAAAGACAAAAACAACTTCATCTCACAACTAGATCCAAAGAACGTCGAGGAAGATCTTGGGGGATGATTAATGAATCCTAGCCACGCAAGAAGAGTTAGAGAAATTTGAAAAGAACAACGTATGGACCCTAGGGCCAAGACCATGTGATAGACCAATCATTGGAACCAAGTGGTTCTACCACAACAAGCTAGATGAAAGAGGCAAAGTGGTAACGAACAAAGCAAGGTTAGTGGTTGAACGCTGCAATCAAGATGAAGGTATAGATTTTGGTGAACCATATGCATCTGTAGCTAGACTTAGTCCATTCATATGTTGCTTTCTTTTTCTAGTTATAAAAAAATTCTTCTATATCAAATGGATGTTAAAAGTGCATTTTTGAATGATACAATTGAGGAGGAAGTGTATGTTGCATAACCCTCGGGCTTTGAAAATGATAGTTTACCTAACAATTTTTATTTGTTGCAAAAAGCTTTCTTTGGACTCTAACAATCACCTCAACCTTGGTATGAGAAATTAAAGAACTTTTTGTTAGATCATGGGTACATTATGGGAAAAGTAGATTCTACCTTATTTCTAAAGCACACTTCTAACAATTTTCTTATCATTCAAATATATGTTGATGATATCATTTTTGGAAAAACTAATCTTGATATATTCAAAGAATTTAGTGATCATATGCAGAGTGAATTTGAAATGACTATGATGGGTGATCTCACATTATTCATTGACTTTCAAATCAAGCAAACCAAAGATGGGAACTTCATCAACCAAGGAAAGTGCATGAGTGAGTTACTAAAGTTATTTGGGATGGAGAACACCAAGCCGATGAACAAACCCTTGCAAATGCCACCAAACTAGATAAGGATGAAGAAGGTGAGAAGGTGGATGAGAAGCTCTATAGAGGTATGATCAGAAGTTTACTTTACTTAATTGGCTCTAGACCTGATATAATGTTTAGTACTGGCTTGTATGCTCTCTTTCAATCAAATCCTAAGAAATCACATCTCATAACTGTTAAGAGGATTTTAAAGTACTAAGCCAAAACTGCAAATTTTGGTCTATTATATCCCAAGTCAAGGGACTTTACTCTTATAGCTTATAGTGATGCAGATTATGTAGGATTCTTGGTTAATAGAAAGTTCACAAAAGTCACTTGCTTTCTCCTAGGACCATGCTTGGTGTCTTGGTTCACCAACAAATAGAGCATAGTGGCATTATCAACAATCGAGGATGAATGCATTGTAGCTAAAGGTTGTTGTGCCCAGGTCCTATGGATGTAGAAAATGCTCCAAGACATTAACATTCATTTTGATGCTTCTCCTATCTATTGTGATAATACTATTGCAATTAACTTGTCATATAATCCTATCTTGCATAGTACAACTAAGCATATAGATGTTCGTCATCATTTTCCTTATTATCACATTACCAAAAAGGATATCTATATATATCATGTATGTGCACATGGAAAATCATTTGGCATACATTTTCACTAAACCTCTAGCTAGAGAGAAATTTAACTTTATTATATCTAAAATGCTCATAACTTCTTTGAATGAATCTGATAAGCCTTCCAATTAGTTGTCATCTATCATATATGCTTTGCCTATGTTTTGATCATATTTGATTACTAATATGCTAAAAATCAATTTCCATGTTTTGTTTCCTTGTTTTTCTCTTATTTTTGGGTATTTTTCACTAATGCTTATTTTATCACAAAATAGTACCCAATGATGAGCGATATGTGCCTAAGTATGCTTAAAATGCAAAATTAGACTTGAAAAATGAATTTAATTAGCACTCTAATGGTTATAAATTAGAATTTCTAATGTTGGTTCAGTTGGACCATTGGTCGACTTGCCAAATCGAATCGAACGATCGGAGGATAAGACCTTTTTTAAGGAGCATATGACCGACCTAAATCACGCGTCCAAAAGTGGAGGCGGATTTGAGGTAGTCAATCTTTTACATTTATAAACCTGAATCCTTCTAGGCCCCTACCACTTTGTTTACGTGGTTGAAGTAGATATACAGGGTCTAACACAGGGACAAGGGTGGTAGTGTTGAGAATCCAGAATCGACACGCTACACTCCGGAAGGTATAAAGAGATGATAAATTCCCCAGAAGGGAAACAGTAAGGTGTCACAAACAAAACAAGAAAACTATCTTCAAGTGGAGTTACTAGAAAGATTTAAGGTTTTAGCCATTTAGCAGTTTTTTTTGGAGGGTTTTCATGCCACAGAAATAGAAAGATAATACTAGAGCTAGGGCAAGATACGAAGGAAAAGACTAAAACATAACAAGCGGTACTAGTAACATCCTGCACCCCTCCTCTCAGAGCGGATACCTCTAACCAAGCCTCGGCACCCATCTCGAGGTTGCTGGGCTCAAAGTTAGAGTGGAATGTTACTAAAATGATTCCATTCCAGGCACTCTCGTACTCCAGAATCGGACCAAACACTAGAGCCACACCACAACTCTCGAAGTTGTTGTGATGGGAAAAACACAATTTGGTAGCTAAGTGAAACGTGATCCAAGCATGCAAGCTAGAGTTCGGATATCAAACATAGCAGTCATCCAACAGATTGTACCAAGCACAAAGTAGCAAGTAATTAAGCATCTTCTATTTCCATAGACAAATAAAGGGTCTTAATTACAATGCATAAGTAAGGAATTAAATGACAGAAAATAAAGATAGGTTTCGCCTTCTTGATGTAGAAGGATGACAGATTACTACGTCTCTCCATCCCGATATCGGTCAGGGGCCTAGCCCGATACAGCCGTGTCGGGCGGCACACCCTGTCGCGCGACACTCCTGACGGTCAACTATATCGCTCAAGTATCCTGGCCGATATGCTCATGTCCGACGATGCACCCTCTCGGGCGGCATGTATGACAGGCAAAGTGTATCAGGTTCAATATCATGTCGGGCATGGAGCTACGCATTCTACTGCCGGGCATGGGTGTCGTGCACTCGTGTCGTGTATCTACATCGGCTGATATCGGCCCTCAGTGTCGCCCGGTACAACCCTAGGTGAACCAGTCCCCTCCCTCTCGGGATGAGGAAGAGCTCACCTAGTGTCGCTTGGTACGAGCATTGGGGCACGATACGTCTGCTCTCGTGATTCTCCTCGAAGATATCTCAAGTTCCCAATTGTCCGAACTGTCTGACCTGCCTTTTTGGCTTCCTGTAGCTCTTATTTATAGCTGGCGAGTGGGGGAACTTATGGTGCTCGAAGCGCCACATGTCCTCCTTATTTGCGGGTCGGTGGACGGGTGATACTCGTATCGTTCGGCGCAGGGTTGTCGGCCGTTGGTCATGTGACGGGCAACGACGCCTGTCGGTGGGTGGCTGTGTCGCCCGACATACTTGGGTTGTCGTGGCGACTATGGCTCCCTGTCGGGTAAGAGGTGTGTCATCCGTCAGTTCCTCCTTGCGCGGCACCCCTTTGTCGCGCGTCGTGGTGTCGTTCCACCCTATCGGGTAGGGCGTGTATCGGGCGTCAGGAAGGCCAGTGCAGACTTGGACTTATTCTGTGGGCCGGGACGGCCTTGTTGCACCAAAATGAGGAGAAACTCTGCAAAAGATGGAAATATTGGATTAAGAGCATTGTTTGGCCAATTATTGCGAAAGTGCATACAAAAGAGAGGAAAATAGCTAAAAATGACAGTTTTGATAACAGAAAAAAAGTCTAAAATATCACAAAAATTGGTGTTATCAACTCCGCCAAACTTAGCGTTTTGATTGTCCTCAATCAATATTTAAACTTTATTTTGTGATTCTTCTTCTTGTTTGGTACAACTTTCAGGCCAAGAGGTAAAACAAGTATAGTAATGCCTTTAGAGATAATGTTGTCTCATTACGAACAAAAGACCTTGCGTTTCCTTCCTTATTGTTTCAGTAGAATTTTTTTTTTCTTCTTACAGCTTCAGCGAGACTTTAGTGTATGATTCCGAAGTTAGCTTACACACCAAACAACTTTATTTTTGGGGCAGAAAGTTGTGTAAAGGGTAGGTTAAGGCTTTTTTTGGATTTTTCATCTTTATTTTCCATCAGTCCATCTAGGTAAGGGTCTGTTAGCGGGCAAGTGGTCCCTGCAGTCCAAGCCAGTTGGATTTAGAGTAGTGATTTCACATCCTATGTACCACTGCCCCGGATCTACCATGCCTATAGATGGGTACTTTTAGAAAACAAGCGGGTATATATATATATATATTTCTTTTATTGGGCACAACTCTGATGCTTTTATTCACACTCATAAGGCTTCTCTCTCTTTTTGGGATTTTCGTTTGGTAAAGGGGAAACAAAGAGATTTCTGTTGTTTGGGCAGCTTTTTCCTTCTCCATACTCGTCTCTTAGCTGTTTGCGAGATTTATTTTTCGAAATTTTTGGAATGGAAAAATGTAGTCTTCTGTTTGTTTGAAGCAACATTATCAGAAACATATAACGGAACTTGTATCTCGTTAAGCACAAAGAAAACTAACTTTGCAAGCAGTTGCATTAGGTTTTTACTAATATAGACTTTGTACATATGCATGGGAACAAAATAAGCAAAATTTTCAAAAATTTTATATGAGAAAGGGTACGAATACATGATATAGGAGAAGAAAAAACGAATAAAGAATTCGAGACAAAATTTTGTACCTCCCTCACTGGTACATGGTACCCCCCCAAACTTGGTCCACACTATGTCCCAGAGTTGTGAAGTAGATAAGGTAGGGTAATGTTCATCCAATGAGGGTTAGCCAATGAGCGCACCTACGTCAGATAGAAGCTCCCACATGTATTCTCCTCTCTTGCTGTGATAATCGATGTGTTGGAGCTAGTTAGGCGCTGCTTTGTTTGCTATCCATTCCAGGACAAAGATTCCACAGTCGTTAGATAGGGGAAACTGTTGCGGGCTGCGGTGGCAGAACTGGAGTTTGTGCCATTTGCTTGCTTGCATGCCATTCTGTTAATTAACAAACAAAACCCTTGGTAAATTTTGATATCTCGATGTTTTGAAGAAGTCAAACTTGAATGCTCAAAAAGGTATGTCCTGATATAGAAACGATCCACACCCCGTATCGGGTGACACAATTGTTTCAGGGGTGAAGCCTTGTGCCCGGTACTAGAGGTGTGTATCGCCCATCAAAAGAAAACTTGAGTTGATACGAGATTGGGAGATACGAGAAGAGCAGCGCGGTACAACACAATGCCTGACACAGATGTATTGGGCGATACGGTCGCCAAAGATCGACTGTCCGTCAGGACGCCACGAAAGACAAATGTGTCACCCGATATGGCGTATTAGGAAAATGTGAACTAAAGGTATGTTGCGCGACATCCATATCGGGCGATACAAGGCATGTTCAACAAAGGACCCACAAGACCGATAAACTTTACGTTTAAAGAAAGGGACGTGTCGAGCGATAGGGTCTGTCGGGCGTTACCTTCCTGAACTTTCACACGACACGAGAGCTGGGCAAACTTGCACGATGTGGGAGCAAAAACACAAGGTCTTATCACGGTACGGGAGCGAGAGAACAGTAAGGCAAGGAGCCCGACATGGTAAAAACTCGTCCCCCCTTATATAGCAAACTCAACCGGGGTGAAACAGGTAAAATCGGGGTGGTTGTCGGCTGTTAGGGCAACTCATAAGACGGGAAAGCCCATCCGTTAGCCTAAGGGTGATCAGTCCTTTGGCGCGACGGTCACAGGTGCATGCCGTCTAGGTGTGTAACCCGTCATGGCCCTTGCGATGCCCGAAATTCCACTGCCCGATATGGGCACATTCATAGCTCCAGTTGGGTTGCTTCCATTATATCGTGAAAGCAAAAGCAGTTTAAACTTCAACTGATGAGTAAGACATCATTGGCCGAAGACTGAGATCCCGGCCTCAGATGGTATTACCCATCCCGGTCTGTAAAACTAAGGTGGTGACCCATAAGGGTCAGCGCATGTAGCGCATGCGCTGACTCTGGCCTTAGTACATGCCATAATTTTCATAATGTTCATTTTTCTTGAAAGTAAATGTGCCCTATACTAGGAATTTAAAAACAACTCGAGTTGCCTCCCGAGAAGCGCTGTAGTTTTTCATCTCCAGATTCATGGTTCTAGCTTTTTCATCCTCTAGCCTTTAGTATCGTCCATCTTTTGCAACTCAATACCTTCTTCTCTTGATCACATCCCTGTCTTCTTGGCAGCCTGGGTGTTAACAGTATTCTGCCAGAAGGATTCTTCATTAATTCAGCCATTTGAGCTAATTGTTGATGAATTTGGCGTTGATGCGTCTGCATATCCGCCAGCTGGACCTGCAATGAGTTCAAAACACCCAAATTTGATAATGCACTCTGTGCTAGCTGGTTATTAATTGTGTCATGCTTCTTTGCGAAGTCGAAAAGCTGGCCAATTACGTCTGATTGGCTCGAGCCCTTGTCTTGATCTTTGTTTGACCCTTGATATTTACCTTGTGCCTGAAAGTTTCCCTTTGCTAACTGGAACTGACTGTTCTTGGTATATTGACCAGACCCCCCTCTCTTCTCAAAAGCTTGCATTGGCTTAGATATACCATGCAGCTGGTGAGAATTCTCAGCTGCATCTTTGTTGTCGTAGTTAAACCCGGGATGATCTGGCCTTTTGAAGTTCACGAAGGAGACATTTTCGATCTGTTCATCTTTCGAGTCAGAATCATTGTCTGCGTCCGGTCGGGTGTAAACGTAGTTGTCTACCCCATGTCCTCCTTTGCCGCATGTGACACATTTCATCACCTTCTCGACTGAGTTCTTACCTTTCCCACCACCTTCTCATAGTTGTTTAACATTTGTTGCGATTCTCTGTATCTGCGAGGTGATGGACTCTAGCGCCTTAGATTCAAGGGTAGACCCTTCACTGCCCTTCTTTATCTATCCTCGGTCAGATCGATCAAAGTCAACGCCGACCATCAGCTCGGCCATATTCTTGATGATCTTTTCAGACTTGCTTGGTTTCTTCCCGAGGAAGTCACTACTTGCTACCGCATTTAGTGACACCATTTCATCGGGAGTCTGGCCATTATAGAAGGTGGTGATGAAGATGCCCTTCTTGTAATTATGATGGGGGCAATCCCTCAGATACTCCTGGAACCACTCCCAGGCGTCATGGAGGCTTTTACTCGGCTTTTGCATGAAGGATATTATTTTATGCCTGTTTCTGACCGTTCTTTCGGTGGGGTAGAACTTGTTTACGAATGCATCGGCCAAAGCTCCCCATCCGTTCAAATACTGATGGGGTAACCCAAGATACCAGGATAGGGCCTTGTCTTCTAGGGAGAAGATGAAGCCCTTACAGTAGATAACCTCTTGAAGGACCCCCCGCATCTTTATCGTATCACATATGTTTTTGAATGCATCGAGATGGTGGTAGGGATTGTCGCTTTTTGAAATCCCCCTGAAGCTTTTGTTTTAAATCATAGAGATCACGAATGACTTAAACTCAAAATGTGCCGTGTTGAACAACGGGGTGATGATGGGACATCTGGGGTTGTTGGCTTTTGTGGACGCCAACTCTCTTAACGTCTTCTCCTCCTCTTCAGAGTCGTTGTTGTCGCTTTCTCCCTGATGTTGTTCCTGATCGTTCTGATTTCTTCTTTGCCTCTGACGGTGATGATGTCTGTGTCGGTGATGGTCCTCTTCGTACTCTCCTGAGTCTGGATCTCCTTGTTGATGGTCACCGTCGTACCTGTCGTTGCCTTCAGGCGGGGGCGAATCAGGCCTCCTCCCTTGGCGTTCGCCTTCAGAATGGGGTGGTTCATTGTGAGGTGGCATGACGATTGGAGTTGGTGCTCATTGGAACAGATCACCGTTCTTCTGAATACCTATTAGTGGCACGAGGAATCAAGTTTAGAATAAAGATTCATTAATTTCAAGCAGAGAATAATAGTAAAGAAAAAAAAGAAAAAAGAAAAAGAGTGTTGCCAAACTCATTTCTAAGCTTGAGGCACAAGAGTGTAGTTAGTGGATTCGGATTCGTCAACAGTGCCATTTTGCCTTGTCCCCGACAACGGTGCCAAAAAGTTGACCGACCTAAATCGTGTGTCCAAAAGTGGAGGCGGATTTGAGGTAGTCGAGCTTTTACATTTATAAACCTGAATCCTTCTAGGCCCCCGCAACTTTCTTTACGGGGTCAAAGTAGATATACGGGGTCAAACACAGGGACAAGGGTGGTAGTGTTGAGAACCCAGAATCGACACACTACACTCTAGTAGGTATAAAGAGATGATAAATTCCCCAGAAGGGAAACAGTAGGTGTCACAAACAAAACAAGAAAACTATCTCCAAGTGGAGTTACTAGAAAGATTTAAGGTTTTAGCCATTTAGCAGCTTTTTTTGGAGGGTTTTCATGCCACAGAAATAGAAAGATAATACTAGAGCTAGGGCAAGATACGAAGGAAAAGACTACAACATAACAAGAGGTACTAGTAACATCCTGCACCCCTCCTCTCAGAGCAGATAACTCTAACCAAGCCTCGACACCCCTCTCGTGGTTGCAGGGCTCAAAGTTAGAGTGGAATGTTACTGAAACGACTTCATTCCAGGCACTCTCGTACTCCAGAATCGGACCAAACACTAGAGCCACAACACAACTCTCGAAGTTGTTGTGACGGGAAAAACATGATTCGGTAGCTAAGCGAAACGCGATCCAAGCATGCAAGCTAGAGTTCAGATATCAAACATAGCAGTCATCCAACAGATTGTACCAAGCACAGAGTAGCAAGTAATTAAGCATCTTCTATTTCCATAGACAAATAAAGGGTCTTAATTACAATGCATAAGTAAGGAATTAAATGAAAAAAAATAAAGATAGGTGTTGCCTTCTTGATGTAGAAGGACGACAGATTACTACGACTCTCCATCCCGATATCGGTCAGGGGCCTAGCCCGATACAGCCGTGTCGGGCAGCACACCCTCTCGAGCGGCACTCGTGACGGGCAACTATATCGCTCAAGGATCCTAGCTGATACACTCATGTCGGCCGATGCACCCTCTTGGGCAGTACATATGACGGGTGAAGCTTATCGGGTTCGATATCGTGTCGGGCATGGAGCTACACGTTCTACTGCTGGGCATGGGTGTCGGGCACTCGTGTCACGTATCTACATCGGCTGATATCGGCCCTCGGTGTCGCCCGGTACAACCCTAGGTGAACCAGTCCCCTCCCTCTCGAGATGAGGAAGAGCTCACCTAGTGTCGCCCGGTACGAGCACTAGGCACGATACGTCTGCTCTCGCGATTCTCCTCGAAGATAGCTCAAGTTCCCAACTGTTCGAACTGTCCAACTTGTCTTTCTGGCTTCCTGTAGCTCTTATTTATAGTCGGCGAGTGGGGGAACTTATGGTGCTCGAAGCACCACGTGTCCTCCTTATTTTCGGGTCAGTGGACGGGTGATACTCGTATCACTCGGCGCAGGGTTGTCAGTCGTTGGTCACGTGACGGGCAACGACGCCTGCCGGTGGGTGGCTGTGTCGCCTGACATACTTGTCGTGGAGACTATGGCTCCCTGTCAGTTAAGAGGCATGTCGTCGGTCAGTTCCTCCTTGCGTGACACCCCTTTGTCACGCGTCGTGGTGTCATTCCACCCTACCGGGCAGGGCGTGTATCGGGCGTCAGGAAGGCCAGTGCATACTTGGACTTATTCTGTGGGCCGGGACGACCTTATTGCACCAAAATGAGGAGAAACTCTGCAAAAGATGGAAATATAGGATTAAGAGCATTGCTTGGCCAATTATTGCAAAAGTCCATACAAAAGAGAGGAAAATAGCTAAAAATGGCAGTTTTGATAACAGAAAAATAGTCTAAAATATCACAAAAATTGGTGTTATCAGCATATTGGTCAATTTTCCAAGTCATAGAACTCAATTAATGGTCGGGTTGGAACAAAAATAAGTTAGGTTTGGCTGACTTTTCTTCCTCTCAACTAGAGAAAAATCAACCAATCCCACATCTAGCTCCCTCAAGCTCTCAACACTAGCCCCGACCTTCCTCTCCCTACCCGTATTTTGACCTAGGTCGACCTCCCATAACCTCCTTCCTATCAACTCTAAGTGTGTGGATGAGTTTGGTGGTGTTTCTCTTGCTTTTTCTCTCTCCATCCTCTCCATTTCATCCCAATGGTGTCCAACAGGAGAAAGAGGGTGGCCCCAACTGGAGCACCATCATTGTCTACCAAATCACATCTCATACCGTTTGATGACACTTTTTTTGTCTCCAATCAGAATCTAAATAGGGACAAGGAGCTCCTTCCAAGGAATCATTTTCCTTTCCATTCCCTTTTTCAACCATCCCCTCATAGACAAAGGGTCAATGATCAAGTGTCTGAGTTCCTTTACAATCACTATATTTCTATCTTGTATGTTGAACGCTTGTGCTACAACAATTCCATTACTAGAACAAAGGTCATTCATAAATTATATGCTAAGTTGCAATGGGATTATGACACACTCATACCACCACCCTAATCTTAAGTAGTCCTCACTTCCATGATCATAGGGAAGAAATTCCAAGTCTTTAAGGATACAATCAACATCTTCTTTTTGGGTATTGAAGTGACTGACAATTGGAGGAAGGACTATCCTAAGTATTTTGACCTAGTTGACCTAGAGGCCTTCTACAAGTAGTATGCTCTTACTCTCCCTGATATTCATAACTTCTTTAAGAAGCCTCACTTCCCATATAGGAATTAGTGTACCCTTCCCTCCTCTGCCTTATATCTTAAGAACCACATACTTGCCTTAGTTGTTAACTACAATATTCATCGTGAGACAAAATAGACAAAAATTGCATAAAACATTGTGATAATTATGTATTATTTGTTGAAGAACATAGGAGTCAAGTGGGAAAGTTACGTTCTTCACCATATGAACTACTTTGGCTCAGGTCAAAACACCCATGGGACCCACCCACCCTACCCAGCCCTGATCTGTTGTCTTTTTTAGCTTGCCACTGACAAATCTCTTTTCCACGACATTCACTGCAAAGCTATCCAGAAAGGAGCTTACATCAGTGAGACTAGACTTTAGAAGTTTGTGCCTATCCCATCCTCTACCACACCTAGTGCCTGGTGCCTATACCTCTACCTCTACTTGTACACCACCACCACGTCAGTCTACCCGACCTGCCCCAACCTCATTCCATGTATCTAATGAAACCCTCATCGGCTACATGATGTGTCAATATGCATGGAACCTTTAGGTTCAAGATCATATGCATCTGCATCTTTGTGCGATTATGTCCTTGTTGTAGGTAAGTCCTTGTTGAAGGAAAAAGACATCGTGATCAAGTGGGTAAGTCCTTGTGTAGGTGGAAGACTCTTATCTTGAATAGGTAAGTCCTTGGATGTATGGTGGTTTCCTTGTATCTCTTATGAATGGGATATAAGTATGCATAGATTGTAAAGTACTAGAGGTTGACCTCTCTAGGTAGTGGATTGACTCTCTCCTAGTTTGGATAGTAGACCACTCTAAACCACCTTGTCCAAGTGCTTGTTTCAATTTCTCTTATCCTTACTATGCTTGTTTAGTTATAACTTCAAATTGCACTTAAGCTATTAGTATTGATTGATATAATTTGAAGGTCTAACTTATCTTGTCAGAATTTTGAAGTTATATTCACCCCCCTCTAGATCCCTGGATCCAACATAGATAGGATTGATATTAATTTCATTTTGGCCAAGAAGAAGGTATTCCAAACATGGGATTTGACCAGGTGGAAGTCGAGTCAATCGGTTGGAGGAACCAATCGATTGAATGGAGACCCAACCAATCGATTGGAGGAGTCCAACCTTTAAACTGATCTTATAGCCCCTTGAACAACCTATGAAGAACAACAAAACAATATGAGGATGAACCAATCAAGGAATGGTATCATCGATTGACCAGATTGTTCCCATCATAAGATTTATTCAATACAAGTTGCCCGCATATGATGAATGACCTTAGATGGACAACAATTCTTTGTGGTTGTAAAGAATCACAGTAGTGTGGCCATAACCATCACTCGTATAATTTTGATTGCATGTTTTGTTTGTTGATATAGTATGTATATTATACATATTATAAATATGTGGTGTTTAGATATGTATATGCATTTATAAATAAAATCCCTCAATCAATATTAATTTTTATATGTTTTCCAAAAGCATCACACATGAAAATCTTGGCAAACCATGCATATGTCACACCAAATCATGCTATCCATATCATGGAAGTGTAATCAAAGATATGTAGGTTTTGAAAAAATGGGGTAGATAGTCTATTGTGTTCGCTATTGGGTCACGCTTAACTAGGGGACCTTAATGAGATTAAGTGCCTAAAAACGAATATATGAATATGCAAAAGAATTGTGTATACCAACTATCCAAGTGTTACGTTAGACGGAATTGACAAAAGTTGCTATGTTTGTGGACAATTAGCCAAAGATGACTCTTGACTTGATAAAATACAAATCTTGGCCTACTACAAAATTGTACATTGCAATGTTTGCAAATCAATAAAGAGGGTTATTTGAAAAAATAGCATGAGAGATAATTAATTTAAAGGCCTAATTAATATATTCAATATTTTAAAATGAAATAAAAAAAGTAGTTTGACATATATAGATTTTCCTTTTTTAGAATAAAATGGAAAATGATAACACATTGCAATCGGTCCTTATGATGTACAAGATTAATGGGATCAAATTTCTATACTTGGTTCATGACTTTGAGAATGGTTCTCACTCATTGACATAAGATGTATGTTGTGGCTATACCTGTGCCAAAAGAACCTTATCCCAATGTGCATAGGGCTGGGTTGGCTGCTTATTGGAAGCATGCAAATGGTGCCTTAGATATTAAAAAAATTATGTTATGTTGTATGAATCATGAGTATTATAAGAAAAATGAAAACATGGGCGTTCTCGAGATGGTAACACATATTACAAACATGAACAAGAATCATTGGAAGTAAGAAAGGTATAATGTATCTAAGGCGCTCTTTGAGTGTATGATGACAAAAGGGGATCTAGTAGAGCCACATGTGCTCAATATGATTGGGCATGTGGAACATATAGATAGACTAGGATTTCCTTTGAGCTAAGATTTGGCCATGGATATGATTCCACAATTGTTGTCTGAATCATATCCCCATATTGTCGAGAGCTATTACTTCAGTAACTTAGATAAACCACAATCTGAATTGCTTGGCATGTTGATAACTTCCAAAGAACGAATAAAGAGGAACAAACTCGTGATTTTGATTAACAAAGGGGAGTTCAATGGAGAAGGTAGGGCCAAGAAAAGTTATGCGGCTAAGATGAAATCTAGGTCTTCTACTCTCAAGATAAGGAGAAGAGTAAGTGCAAAAGAACTATGTCCTTTTTACTTAAAGGAAGAAAGAAAGTTGAAGAAAGGGATAGAGATCTCTACTTCATGTATATACATTATTGAGATTATCTTTGTGACTTCCTCATGTTGGGTATGAGATATTGGATGTGGATCCCACTTTTTCTCAAATACGTAGGATCTAAAGAGAGAAGAATTTAAAGAAAGGTGAGGTTGAACTACGTGTTTACTAATGCAGAAGAAGTTGTTGCCAATCCATTTGGAACCTATGAGTTATCTCAACCCAATGATATTTTAATAGAGTTAGAGAATTGTTGTCATTTATCTTCCATTAATAGAAACATCATATATGTGTCTTGTTTGGACCAAAATGGATTTGAATTCGTTATAAAGAATGGTTGATGTTATGTTTGTGAAGATGAGATTTGTTTATGGTATTGCGCCAATATTCTATGGTCTATACTTGTTATATCTAGAGACAAGCATATATAACATAAATACAAGTAAGGATAAAACTCGATAACTCAAACAAGACATACATTTGACATTGTCATCTAGGGCACATAAGTGAGAAACACCTTTATTGGCTTCATAAAAATGGTTATTTAGACTCTTTTGGTTTTGAACCATTAGAAACATGAAAATCGTATTTATTTGGAAAGAAAAAAAAGCACCTTTTGCTGGTAACTGTGAGTGAGATAGTGGTCTATTAGTACTCATACATACTAACATATGTGTACCTTTTAGATCAAATCCTAGAGGTGATTACCAGTACTTAATTACCTTTAGTGATGACCTTAATAGGTTTGTCTATGAGTACTTTATAAAAAACAAGTGAGAAGCCCTTGAAAAATTCATGGATTTCATGAATGAAGTGCAAAACTAGATTGGAAAAAGTATTAAGACACTTTGATCTGATCATGGTGGAGAATACTTAAACCAAAAGTATGAGGTCCGTATGTAAGATTGTGGTATTGTATGACAATGGACTACATCTGGTATAACCCAACATAATGGCATATCCCAATAAAGGAATTATCCATGTCGGACATGATGCAATCAATGATGAACTTTGCCAATCTTCTGACTTCCTTATAGGGATATGCCTTAAGAACGAACATGCACTGAACCACATATTTTTTAAATCAATTCAAAAGATACCATATGAGATACGGACTGGGAAACATCCTAATATGTCTTTTATTATGATTTAGGGGCATGAATATTATGTGAGAAAATAGTTTTCAAAAAATCATGGCCCCAATAAGACAAATGTCATTTTTTTGACATCATAAGGAAACCAAGGGATACTACTTATATAACCCATCTCACAAAAAAATAGTTGTTGCCAGGAATGTTGTTCTCCTAGAAAACAAAATTATTACCAGAGGATAAGTAGAACTCCAAGAGGTTTAATACCAACATGAAAACATTGAACCTATAGAGATTAAAAAAGGAACAAGGAAAATGAAAAAATAATATATTGTGGAATCTCAAGTCCTCATGTAGCATAAGGACCCCATTGATCTAGCAGGACACACCTTCAACCTGAATGATTTGGATATCTTTTGACTCAAAATGGTGATGAGTTGGTCAAAGATGATGAGCCAACAAGCTACCTAGATGTTATAGAGGGACTAAAATCTGAGAAATGGCTTGAAACCATGGGATGCTAGATGGACTCCATGTACACCAACAAGGTATAGACCTAGTTGGATCCACTCGAAGGGGTAAAACCCATAGGATGAAAATGGGTCTTCGAGAATAAGACCAACTTGGATGATAATGTACAAAACTATAAGGACATATTGGTCGCAACAGACTTGAAACACATTCAAGGTATTGATTGCAAATAAACCTTTTCCATAGGTGCCAAGGTTAAGTCTATCAGGGTCATGCTTACCATTACAACTTATTATGACTACAAGATTTGGAAGACGGATGTTAAAACTACTTTCCTTAATTGGAATCTTCTTGAGGATGTGTACATGTCACAAATAGAGAGTTTTATAAATACAAAATAATGCAAACAAAGTATGTAAGTTGCAAAGGTCAATTTTTGGATTGAAACAAGCATCTCAGATTTGGATTCATTGATTTGATGAAGTAGTCAAAGAGTTTGGAATTAGTCAAAATGAAGATGAACTTTGTCTTTACAACAAGGTTATTGGAAGAATAGTTGTATTCCTCATATTGTATGCAGATGACATACTATTGATGGGGAATGACATCCCTACCCTACAAATGTTAATGAATTGGCTAGGAAGTACCTTCATTATAAAGGATTTAGGTGAAGCATCTAATATCTTGTGAACTAAGATTTATAGAGATAGATCTAGAAGGCATCTTGGCCTAAGGCAAAATACATACATTGACAAGGTGCAGAAAAGACAACCTGCAAGACTCAAAGAGATACAACTTGCCCATGTCCCATGGAATTATCCTAGACTGGTGTTCTAGTTCTTGTGAAAAATGGGAATGCATGACTAATATGCCATATGCATCTGCAATTGGGTCATCATGTATGCAATGTTATGCAGTCTTCCTAATGTCTCATATTCTTTGAGCATGACGAGCATATGTTAGTCAGATCCCGGTGAAGGTCACTAGACTTACATATAGAACACCCTTAAGTGCTTGAGAAGGATTAAGGACCATTTGCTTATTCATGGAGGTGAGAAAGAGTTGGGTGTAAGGGGTTCCATCGATGCAAACTTCAAAATTGACAAACATGATCATTGATCACAATCCGGCTATGTTGTTTGCCTCAACAAAGGAGTTATAAGTCAAAAAAGATCCAAACAAGAGACAATTGTTGATTTTACAATAGAAGATGACTATATTGCTGCCTTGAGTGTAACAAAGGAAGTTTTTTGGATCAAGAAGTTCATCATTGAAATTGGAGTGGTTCCTAGCATTTGTGATGCAGTAGAGTTGTATTATCAACATAATGGGTCTATTAGACAGGATAAGGAAGAATATTGTTGACCTACTGACAAAAGCACTTTTTTTGCAGAAGCATGATACTCATGTTAGATCACTTGGGATAAGATTTGTGGGTGAGATGATCTAAGTGAAAGTGGGAGTTTCGTAGTATGTATGCCCAGAGTGCCAGTCATATGATGTTTGTAATGTGGCATAATGTAATTGATTTGATATTCATAAAGGGAATTCTTTTTATTAGGTTTTGTTCAATAATGAGATAATGATAAAACAGGTTAGATGTCTAAAGAATGATGATACTCAATGACATATCTCTTCATGTTATGGACCTAAACAATGAGATCATATGTATGAAAAGGGTACCTTGACACAAATTTTCCGTGCGTAGAACACAAGTGTACGCGTCAATGTAATATAGGCCTTTGTGAGGCCCGAGTCAAACTCAGGGACACTGAATTATCAGAGACTACTACTAACTACTCGCAATCAGCTAGACCGGTTAACAAGTTGGAAGTTGTTGTAAAATTAAAAGAAAATAAAATAGAACAAAACAAAGAAATCGATTAAATGTTTAGTTTAATCAATTCAAGATGAGATTTTTAGGATTGCGATTTCACCGCGGGTTTTCATTGTATGAAATTCTATGTAGTCACTTAGATTTTTCTCTCTATCTGGGTAGTGGCCTGAAATCAGAATTGCCCACTATCGTGGTACAATTCACTACCTATGTCTAGGTCAGTTCCATCGACGTAGCAACCTATACCCTATACTAGGGGCATTAAAATCGATCTATCGGTATCCACCATTAACCTTACACCACCTTGTTCAAGGGATTTGTCAATTAATGTGAATTTCGTCTCTTTTCAAAGGTTAATTCTTCTTTCAAAGTAATTAAAGGCACTAGATTATCATTATGGTGATCAATCATAACAATATAATTGAGAAAACAAAATTATACCACAGATTTAAGAGATTAATGATTAATTACTATGATAAAATTATCATACAATGCTTCCCCGGGCTACTCCCGGTCCTAAAGATAAAGGGGATTAGCCCCACATGTTCATCTCAAAGAAAAGCATGGTAGAGAAAAAGGGAAACATGGGGAAAAACGTGATTGAGTGGTTAAACCCCTGAACAGAGAAGATCCAAGTGTTCCTTGGCATAGAATACACGATCTCCCACCTTTCGTTGGTGGAAAGTGTCTTCTTTGGCATCCCGCACGACTGGGGCGTGCTTCTGGGCTCCGTTCTCCTCTCCACACCTTCTCGGGACGTGTGCAGTGGCTAATGATGTGATAGATTGCTTTTGGCCACCGTCATTAGGTATAATCACCGAGTTAGGTTGCCAAAATATCACACCCGTCAGATTTAGAATGATCTGAAGCAAACTTGTAATTGACGGTGTCGATACTATCGACGCGGGTCGATAGTATCGACATTGCACTGTATCGGCTGGTCTCCTTTTGTTTTCTTTGTCACGACTGATGCTAACTCGATACCATCGATAAGGGTCGATGGTATCGACTCTCTTAGGCGTCGCTTTTTGTATTTTTCTGTCGCTGAAGCTCCTCGTGTCGATAGTATTGACTTTAGGGTCGATAGTATAGACTGTCTTCTCGCCAGGAACCTGATGGTGTCTTGACACCATCGACTTCTGTGTCGATAGTATCGACTCTACGATACTCCTTGCGGCTGGCAACCTGTGGTCGTGTCGATGGTATCGACCAATGTCGATGGTATCGACAACATCATATACTTGTTTTTTCTAATATTACAACACAAAACCACATAAGCCGAAATAAAACATATTATTGTACTCATTTATGCTCAAAATACCAAAATAAGGGAGATTTGACATAGAGAAGGATCATAGACCAAAGTAGATGAATTATGCAATATTAACCACCAAAATGACCAATAAATGCATAAAACACAAGTAAAATATATCTATAAATGTGACTCAAAATCATCACATCAAACTCCCCTAAGCTTGAACATTGCTCGCCCTCGAGAAACAAAACCTTAGAATAGAATTGCTAGGGTCAACTAAAGAATAGATCATCACAACAAACATTACCATATGATCCCCACCGGACATTCACATTCCAGCCCTCACTAACCACGGAATGATAATTACCCTAAAGGCGACAGTAATCATCCATAAAAGATATCTACCTCAAAACTGATAAACACTATCATATAAGGCAGTTGACATAATAAAATTCTCCGATTCAAACTCTATGCATCTTGTGATCTCCTATTCTACGTTGCTCGCCCTAACTACCATCTACATGGAAGCAGCTCTCCTGATATTCACAAGTGAGGAGAAAATCATGGTGGCCTACCAATTCGAGCAACAGGTGGATGGAATGGGTGGATAATGGAAGAAATGGAAGCATTATACGGTTTCAGCATGCATAAAACAAAATGCCCTAAATGATGCATTTGCACATGAAAATGCCCTAATGCCTATAACTAGGTGGAATGATGCATGCACTACATCCCTTCTCAAGTTGATACGGAATATCTAACTGAGCTACATCATGTACTTATTCTTCTTAAAATGTAGTGAAAAACATGTTCCTTTCTCCCTCTCATTCCTATTTACTTATCAATTCTTTTTTTTTTTTTTCATATTTTTCTTCTCTTTTTTTTTTCTTTTTAAGGCCCTTTATATCCATTAATGACAATGAATTATTTGTCGGGCTCACTTTTTCTGCATAGCTCAAATTTTTGAAGCATTTAGAGGGTATGGAACAAGTTAATCACCCTTAATGGTTCATAAGAAATAAGATACAAGATGTACTATATGCATAAAAATTATGAATGCAGCTAAATGACACACACCTAAGGATAATGTGCATGTATAACTACTCTTTTTTATTTTCATGCAAGACATGTGAGAATACTCTGAAATGCAAGACCTATCTACATGAGATGCAATCAAAAAGGTTAGAACCGTAATGTACTTCCAATTCTTATGGTGGATTGTGAAAAATATTGAGGTGAAAATATCACAAGACTAATTGACTAAACCTTTGAAAAGTATTATGTGTCCCTCCTTACTGACCTGTGTAGTAGTTAAGAGGTTTCTATCTCTTATTCAAATTAGAGTCTCATTACCATTTGGTCAGTTTAGGCTCACACAACCAATTCCGTCCACTTTTCATGAAGCATTAGGAATGTACAGTTGTGATTTTTCTGCTTTAGAGTTGATAAAACCAATCATTTTCTTAAGTTATGTGCTCAAAGTTGAACAACACAAACTTGTGACCACTCAAATTTTTTTTATTTTCCCTTAATTCCCATGTACAAGCAATTGAGATGACGCAAGACTTAAGACATTCAAAATTACATTAGATAGAGTGTGGATCCTACAAACAAACTAGGATTGCAAAAACTAAATGACAAGAAACAAAACAATAAAAACTTAAAAGTAAGAAAACTAAAGGATATAGCTGTTCCAACACCCCCCTAAGCTTGAATTCGACTATGGCCTCATAGTCAAAAATAATCTTAAAGGTTGGAACAGAGGTACCGATCACTCTTCTAGTGGAGGCGGGTACTGTGGGGTCGTGGGGTCCCAGGATGGGTACTGCCCCTGAAAGCTCGGGTCATACGGGGGCATGGGTGGAGGTTGTGGATACCCCCCAAAGTAGTTCTAGCTCTAGTAATGATCATAGAAGGGCTGCTTCTGCATCTCCATCCTATGCAACCTGCCGTGAATATGTTGTTGGTTGTCGAGGAGGAGGCGCTCATTTTCAAAAATAGCCCTTTGATTGTCAAGAAGTTGGTTCATTGTATCATGAATACTGACATATGTCGTTGTATGCTGCTGGTGTGTCTGTTGTATATCCTGCAGCATGGCATACATACCTTGCATTGAGTAGACATCCTTGCTTTGCTACGAGGGTGGTGGTGGTGGCAGAGGCTGGTAAGAAGAAGATGTACCCGGATGCATGCGAGGATGCTTCCTAGGTGCCAGTCGTGCATGAAGAGGAGTGTAGGCCTCCTCTTCCTCGTCAGCCTCGTCGCCATCATTGTCGTTGTCGTCGTTGCCTCCGTCCTCATCTGAATCAGCAATGGCTATGATTGGCCATCGAAAATGCTGAGCACCCTCAATATGGAAGATGAGGTCTGGAAGTGAACACTCTTGATATGCTTGGTGGACTTGATAGTGTGCATATACCAAGACAACTCGAAGAAGGATGAGGTTGGAGCGGTGAAGGTGCTGCAAATTGACCTTGCTTCTGTTGGAGAGAGGAGTCAGCTGAGAGAAATTCAACCCAAGATAGTGGGCCAGTGGTGTGATGAGCCCTCCAAAGTGAATTGGAGCCTTCCACGTACTCCTCTTTACAGCCAACACACGTTGCAAGAAAAATGCTTCCCAATTGCACTCTTCCCGCTTTAGTAACTTGTGCAAGAAAAACAAGTCCGTCTCCTGGAACTTGTTGAGAGACAGATCACCCCTAGCAAATAGGGTGGAGCACAACATGCGGTGAAGAATCTGTACAAACGGGTGCTCGATATTGGCTACAGCCGCATTGTGGTAGATCATAGATTTGCCCGGCGGCACAGTCATAAGCTCGGAGAAGATAGCGTCATAATCCATCCGATTGTCTGGCTCCGGTACTGCTCTCGCCCATGATTGTAGTTATAGATAGAGTTGAACTGCTGGAGGGTGAGAGTTTAGTCATTATTGTACTATCGGAAAGAAACACAGCCCTTGATCCACTAGCAATCTGTGGCAATGATGTCATTGGGCACGACACATACGTCCAACGACGCTATGAATTCTGCCACCATCTCCTTGTATGTCGGCCATTCTCCGAAGAATGGCTGGCCGTCAGCATGGAATTACATCTCATCCGGCCTCCTGCCTGTATGTCGTGCCTGGACCTTGAGCACGTAGGCCAGATTAGCGTCGAAGCCCAGATTGCTGAGCATGCCCCGGTCGACGTAGCGGGTCGGCTCAATCTTGCGCTTCATCAGTTCCTTGTAGACCTTTCAAACCTCCATAGAAGGATGAATGATCCGCGGATGCGGAATAGACGTGATCGGTGGAGGAACAAACTCTGGGATCTCCATTAGATTCGCCCAGGAAGATGACGCACCAGCAACATGCACCATCGTCGTAGAAGAAGAAGAAGAAACAGAAGAAGGAGCTCGGTGCAGGTCGGAGAAGGAAATCTCCGCTTGGTGAAGAATGTGCTCCTGTGGTGCTTGTCACTGGGATTGGATTGCTTTGGAAGATGCATGGCACAAGTAGAGGAAGAACTCGCTGAAGGTGTGACGTCATATGATGACAAACCCTCCCTTATATAACTGACACCGACACTGCTATGTGACCGTCGATACCATCGACACAGGTCGATGGTATCGACTCCTGTAGCACAATCTGTCTGTTGCTGGTATCGATGGTCGTCGATGGCTTTATGTGGGGGCCCGGATCGCTGACATGTCGATACTATCGATAGGTGTCGATACTATCGACAGGTGTCGATGGTATCGACTCATCCCACAGATCGACTCTCCTAGTGTAGTGATCGCCATAGATTCTCTCTCGCAGATCAGTGACATGTAGCGTCGATACTATCGACGCAAGTCAATAGTATCGACTTCTGGTTAGGGCACACCCTCACGAGGCCCAGCCGCCGCCTTCTGCATGTAATTGGGTCATACCATCGACATGCCTGTCGATGGTATAGACTTCACTGAGACGATTTCATCTGAAAATCTTTAGAGATCTCGATGGTATCGACATGCATGTCGATACTATCGACCTCAACTTTGTGATCAACCTGATGGTGTGTCGATACTATCGACGAGGCCGTCGATAATATCGACACAGGGCGATTTTTGCAGCCTCCAACCTGTACCCATCTCGATACCATCGACTCAAGGGACAATGGTATCGACTCTGCCTCAGTCCTGCACATTGCACAAGCGATCACAGTACCTTTTTTACACTAAAAACAAAGTCATATCAAACCAAAGTACGAATGTGAAAGAAACTAAACTAAACTACTGATGGTTGGGTTGCCTCCCAACAAGCGCCCTTATTCAACGTCATAGGCTAGACGACATGAAACTCGTCATGCATCTGGAAATGCAATGAGTTTGACCTCATTCACTTTCCTCGTGTAATCTTCACCAAAGTACAATTTCAACCGTTGACAGTTGACCAGGAATGTTGTCTCACCATCACGCACCATGATTGTGCCATGTGGCCTGTTTTCCTCTATGGTGAATGGTCCACTCCATCGGGATTTCAATTTCCCGGGATGCATCTTCAGCCCGGAGTTGAACAAAAGTACACGATCTCCTTTCTTGAAAATCTGCATCTGAATATGGCGATCGTGAATCAACTTTGTGCGCTCCTTATAGATCCGCGAGCTTTCATATGCATTCAGTCGCAGCTCGTCAAGTTCATTAAGCTCAAGAAACCTTTTCTTTCCTGCTTCATCATAACTCAAATTTAGCTTCCTCAGCGCCCAATGCACTTTTTTCTCCAATTCCACAGGTAAGTGGCAGGCCCGACCATAAGCCAACCTAAAAAGCATAGTGCCTATAGGTGTCTTATATGCCGTCCTGTATGCCCACAAAGCATCCGATAGCAGGGTACTCCAATTCTTCCTCGTGGAAGCCACAATGTGCTCCAAGATCTTCTTAATTTCTCGATTGGAGATCTCCACTTGCCCTTGAGTTTGCGGGTGGTACGGGGTACCGATGTCGTGTTTTACCCCGTACTTTCTCAGCAGTGCCGCGAACTTTTGATTCTGAAAATGGGTACCCCCATCACTAATGATCATTCTGGGTACACCAAACCTGCAGAAGATATATTCTTTGACAAACCTACACACTACAGCAACATCATTAGTCTGTGTGGGTATTGCCTCTACCCACTTTGACACATAATCAACAGCCAAAACAATGTACAAATTAGAATTTGAAGACACAAAGGGTCCCATAAAATCTATACCCCACAAGTTGAAAACCTCAACCTCCTGGAATACCTTAAGGGGCATCTCTTATCTTTTTGAAATGTTACCCGCCCTTTGGCAAGAATCACATTGCAGCACAAAATTGTAAGCATCCATGAACAAAGTAGGCCAGTATAGGCCACTTTCAAGTACTTTAGCTGCAGTGCGAGAACTAGCGCGGTGGCCAACTGTCGGTAGTGTATGGAAATGATGAAGAACACTTTCGTATTCCACCTTTGTTACACACCTGTGTAAGACACCATCCCTACACTGCTTCAAAAGAATAGGGTCATCCCAGAAATAATAACGTAAAGAATGGAAAATTTTCTTCTTCTCTTGGTACGTCCAATCATCTGGGATAATGTTGTAGGCAAGATAGTTAACAATGTAAGAAACCCATTGGTCTTTCGATTTCACTTTTAAAAGTTGTTCATCCGGAAATGTCTCGGTAATGGGTATGTGCAAATCCATTTCATCTATCCTCTCCAACCTAGACAAATGGTCCGCAACCACATTCTCAATGCCCGCCTTATCTTTGATTTCAATATCAAATTTCTGTAAAAGTAAGATCCACCTAATCAATCTAGGTTTGGCATCCTTTTTCTCCATCAAATACTTAATGGCAGTGTGGTCTGTCTATACCACGACTTTAGATCCAACTAGATATTGCCGAAATTTTTCAAAAGCAAAAACAACGGCAAGCAGTTCTTTTTCGGTTGTCGTGTAATGAAATTGAGCATCATTCAAAGTTTTGGATGCATAAAAAATCACAGCGGGTTTATTGTCCACTCGTTGTCCCAAAACAGCCCCGACGACGAAGTCAGATGCATCACACATTAGTTCAAACGGCTTAGTCCAATCCGGTGTTTGCACAACCGATGTGGAAATCAATTTTTCCTTAAGCACGTTGAATGCATGTAGACATTTTTCATTAAAGTCAAAAACAACATCCTTTTCTAACAGCTCAGATAAAGGCTTGGCGATTTTAGAGAAATCTTTTATAAAGCGGTGATAGAAACCGGCATGACCTAGGAAACTCCTCACCCCTTTAATCGAAGTCGGAGGGGGCAATTTGGAAATCACTTCGATTTTTACTGGGTCTACCTCCAACCCTTTGCTAGACACTTTATGTCCTAGCACTAATCCTTCGTTCACCATCATGTGGCATTTCTCCCAATTGAGGACCAAGTGTGTGTCCTCACAACGTTGCAGAACCTTGTCCAAATTGTATAAGCACTCGTCAAAGGACGCACCATCGACGGAGAAATCATCCATAAAAACCTCTAGACAACGTTCAACCATATCAGAAAAAATGGCGATCATGCAACGCTGAAAGGTCGTCGGTGCATTACATAACCCAAAAGGCATACGGCGGTACACAAACGTTCCATAAGGACAAGTGAAGGTGGACTTATCTTGGTCCTTAGGATCAATCGAGATCTGATTGTACCCCGAATAACCATCTAGAAAACAAAAATGTGATCGGCCGGCTAAACGCTTTAAAATATGGTCGATAAATGGAAGAGGAAAATGATCCTTAAGCATAGCGGCATTCAATCGATGGCAATCTATGCAAACACGCCACCCGGTTACCAAGCGGGTTGTGATAGGTTCATTTAGAAGATTATGGGTAGTAGTGATTCCCCCCTTTTTAGGGACTACCTGCGTAGGACTCACCCACGTTGAATCATAAATAACATAGATGATACCTGCAGAAAGGAGCTTAGTCACCTCCTTCTTGACAACCTCCATCATGCTAGGATTTAGTCGACGTTGTGGTTGAATCACCGACTTGGCTCCCTCCTCGAGCCGAATCTTGTGTTGGCACATTGTAGGGGAGATCCCCTTGATATCTGCAATTGACCACCCGAATGCTCCTAGGTGGTTCTTCAACACAATAAGCAGATGGTCCTCCTCCTCGGCACTCAGATAAGTCGATATAATCACAAGCAGCTTTTCTTCCTCAGCTAGAAATGTGTACTTCAAGTGTGGTGGCAACAGCTTCAATTCCAACTCTGGCGGGCTGATTAAGGATGATTGAAGTGGTGCTGGGAGTTCGCCTAGGTCTTCATAGTACCTATCATAAAAGCATGGGAGCAACTGAAGCATCTTGGTGCACCCCTACAGTGACTTGCTTCTCATCCAATCGTGTGTAATATTGACCAAAAAGCTTCAAGTGGTAGTTCTGGATATGCATTGAAAACTGAACTCGCTATAGCCTCATCTTCAGTAGAGGGGGGAATGTCCTCCTCCTCATCATTCGGAAAACCTACAACTTTGCTAAGGGATGCAACCGTGGTCTGCTCCATGATGTCGACTGCCAATGTCCCTCTCTCCACCTTGGTCATTACATGAGCCATATCTAAGAATGGCTTCCCTAGACAAAGTGAGATATTGTGATCAAAATGCTTTACCATGCGACACTGCTCCTTGGCTTTAGATGATGTGGCGCTGGAAGGCATGACCATCTCGAAGCGATCATCAGTGATGCCCAAGGTCAAATGACCTCTCCTCATCTCAAGTATCATGTCGGCTGTAGCTTGGAAGGGTCGTCCGAGTAGTAGCTCATTGCCTTGTTCATCTTGCATCTCCATTACGACAAAATCTACTGGAAATACAAAACGATCTACTTTCACCAACACATCTTCACAAATACCATATGGCTTCACCACTAAATTATCCACCAGTTGTATTGTCATGTTGCTTGGCCTTGACTCTTTTAATCCCAGTTTCTTAAATGTCGAGAGGGGCATCAAGTTTATGCTTGACCCAGAGTCACATAGCGCTTCACCAAACTTTACCTTTCCAATGTAACATGAGATGTTGAAGCAGCCCGGATCCTGCCTCTTCGGTGGCAATGTGCCCATGATGAAGGCACTAACCTACTCCTTAAGCACCACAACCTCCGTGTCTGGGATTTTCCTCTTCTTAGTAATGATGTCTTTCAAAAACTTTCCATAAGAGGGGATTTCCTCTATTGCCTCTATTAACGCGATGTTGACTGAGAGCTTTCTGAAACTGTTTAAAAACTTCTTGAACTGGGCGTCCACTTTCCTTGCTTTTGCACTATTCAGATATGGGATCGGGACGGCTTGTGCCCTTTGATGCGGCGGCACATATGGTGTCCTTTTTTGTGTCTCCTCCTCATCTGCAATAGGATTTCCAGTAGCATCCACTGTTATATCCTCAACTGGTTCTGTGACTGGTATTAACAGCTCCTCAATGGCCTCACCTTCGGTTTCTACTTGGGGTTTTCTTGGTTCATCGGCTCTGGGGTTTAAAAGCTTCTTGCCACTCCTTAGCAAGATGGCCTTCGCCTGTTGGTTTCCTCCTAGAATATTCGTGTTACCCAGAAAACCTTGATGCGCCGGCTTCTTCAGATTGGCTATCTCAGCTGCCATTTGCGCCATGGACATCTCTATTGTCCTCATCTGAGCCCCATGGCTCTACAGTGTCTGCCCGAACTGATTCATAAATTCCCCGTGTTGCTTTATCTGCTGACCAAAAGTAGACACTAATTCTTGGTTTTGCTTTATCATTTGGTTGAGCAACTCCGTGCTCTTATCCTCCGCTACAGGCTAGGGTTTTGCATCGGGGTCCTGCAAGAAGTTGTTCGGGTCCTTCCATGAGAATTTCTTATCCTTTCTCCATGAGTAATCATTATTTTTGTAACCTTGTTTCTGCCTCATGTATTTGACTTGAGCCTCATCCTCGGATTTAGTATCCTCCTTTGCAAGCAGTTTCTTCGCAAGAAGGTCCATCTTCTCATTCAGCTCCTTGATGGCCTTTGACTCCCCCACAACTCTTATGTGCTCTACGATATCCCTGTCACCCCAGGATTGCTTCTTGGCCATGTTCTTTAGGATTTCCCAACACCTCGTGTCTGTGTTGTTCAAAAAGAATCCTGAGTCTGCGGAATCTAGGTTACTTCTATCATGCTCGGAGAGAGCAAAATAGAAGATTTTTACCTGTGTCTCCTTGTCAAGCCCGTGATGCGGGCACCGCCTAAGCATAATTTGAAACCTTTTTTAGGTCTCAGAGTAGGTCTCTCCTGCTTTCTGAGTGAAATTGTGGATCTTCCTGATCATGTCATTGGTCTTCTCAGGCGGGAAAAACCTTTCAAAGAAAACCTCCACCATGTGGTTCCAGGATTCCACATATTCATCATCCAGATTGTGCAACCACTCTCGTTTGTTTCCTGCTAGAGAACTCGGGAACAGCTTCAAGTAGAGAGTGTCTTGTGGAAATCTGTCTATTTTTATCATGTCACAATTCTCCACAAATTGGCTTATATGCGTGACTGGGTCTTCATTCTTGAGCCCATGGAATGCATTCGACTTCACCAAGTTGATTAATGCAGGATCAATTTTGTATTTCAGAATATTGATCGCCTACTTCTTGATTGGCCCCTTTGAAGCAGATGAAGAAGAAGCCTTGATCTTCTCCCATATTGTCTGTGGCTCTGCCATCTCTTCTTATTCAGATTTGGAATATGTTCCTTCCAAGTGTTCTTGATTGTAGTACTCTTCGTCGTTAGATCCCGGCAGTGGAACCTCTGGTGCCTGTTGTGAGTAGTCGGTGCTACGAGTTTGCACCATACACAGTACCTGCAAAGTGAAATTTTGAGTTCAGTACCATGCTTGACAACTACTGGTTGCGAAAGATAGGCTACAAATTTAAAAAGTAAAAAAAAATTATGAAATGAAAATGTGGCCTAGAGTGGCCGCTTGCAGCACTCGTAGTGCCGACAATTGTCGTGTCCCCAGCAACGGTGCCAAACACTTGACACAAATTTTCTGTGCGTAGAACGCAAGTGTACGCGTCAATGTAATATAGGCCTTTGTGAGGCCCGAGTCAAACTCAGGGACACTAAATTATCGGAGACTACTACTAACTACTCACAATCAGCTAGACCGGTTAACAAGTTGGAAGTTGTTGTAAAATTAAAAGAAAATAAAATAAAACAAAACAAAGCAATCAATTAAATGTTTAGTTTAATCAATTCAGGATGAGATCTTTAGGATTGTGGTTTCACCGCGGGTTTTCATTGTATGAAATTCTATATAGTCACTCAGATTTTTCTCTCTATCCGGGTAGTGGCCTAAAATCAAAATTGCCCACTGTCGTGGTACAATTCACTAACTATGACTAGGTCGGTTCCACCATCGTAGCAACCTATACCCTAAACTAGGCGCATTAAAATCGATCTCTCGATATCCACCATTAACGTTACACCACCTTGTTCAAGGGATTTGTCAATTAATGTGAATTTCGTCTCTTTTCAACCGTTAATTCTTCTTTCAGAGTAATTAAAGGCATTAGATTATCATTATGGTGATCAAGCATAACAATATAATTGAGAAAATGAAATTATACCACAGATTTAAGAGATTAATGATGAATTACTATGATAAAATTGTCATACAATGATTCCCCGGTCCTTAAGATAAACGGGATTATCCCTGCAAGTTCATCTCAAAACAAAGCATGGTAGAGAAAAAGGGAAACATGGGGAAAAACGTGATTGAGTGGTGAAACCCCTGAACGGAGAAGATACAAGTGTTCCTTGGCATAGAATGCGCGATCTCCCACCTTTCAGTGGTGGAAAGCGTCTTCTTCGGCGTCCGG